>CM073778.1:89743396-90343396 GCA_037158775.1 Hetaerina titia | reverse complement strand
AGGTTTGGGATGCAAAGTGGCTTGCTTCCCAGCTCCTTAGCTCCTGATGCTTTTGTCATCGACGCGTGATCGAAATTGGGACTGTTCGACTGTTAAGGATGCGCGGCCAATCTGCGAAGCTGTGGGGGTGGTGCCCAAATCCCGTGGATATACCTAAACCATTAACACAGTATTCAACCCGAAGGTCAGTTTGGTATGTGATGGTAGAGTTCACCCAGTTACTAAGCACTATACGGTGATTGAAATTCACACATCAGGGTAATAAGGTGGTACCCGAAAAATCACACACCTATTATTGTCAACACCAATTGGTAGATAACAACTTATAATGAGGACATTTGGGAAATTCTCCGCATTTGGGTTTTCAATTTGATCGGGCCGTAGCAGCTACTAGTAATGTTTTCTTAGATAAGGGAACAGTGAAATTTTTATTAAGGACAATCTTTGCACTGATGCCAAGGCGAGACAATCTGGGTCGGAGCGAGGAAGCGAAAGACAAAAGATTATCCGCGAGCTGGAGTCGCTCGCTTGCAAGAATGGTCGTCAGGACAACAGGCTGAGCCGCACCAATTTGACAACCGATCGTCGAAACAATAATTCGCTGAAGAGGTGCTCAACGGTTGCCCCGAGTCGCGGACCCACCACCAGTCGCGGGCCCTCCCCTCGTCCGCCCCCCCTCCCACCAGTGGATTGAATTTCGCCCTCTGCGTTTCGAATCTGGTTTGTCAAGTTCATTTGCAATTAATGCGTCGCGGGTCGCGGTTCTTTTGTTTCTTCAACGGCGACTAATCCGAAGCGACGCAGGCACGTGATGGAATGCCCGAGGTCAAGGAAGTCTGAGAAACTGCCGCCAGCCACCATGCCTAAACCTGACTTCGCACTATTGTGTGCCTGAGCCCCAAGAGTGGAATTCCAAACAGGTTTAGATGCAACGAAACTGTGTACAGAGTCGAACATCTTCCTAGAATTCCTCGTGCCTTATTAACGATTGCAAATCCAAAGTTTACTTCTTTCCACACACTCCGACGAACGCTCCTCCTGACTCATTTCATCGATTTCCATTTCCTACTTTTTCCTGGGGAATACGACGTTCTTTAAGCCGATCTTCTATCTTCAGGTGGAAGAAGGGACTATCTAGTCTCAATATCGCGCCCCAATGAAGACGTACCGAATGTACTTTTCTGTTCATCGTTCCTCGTCGCTTCGCGTGGGAATTGTTACAACTGAAGTCTGTCACATTACAGTTTGGGTCATTGCCAGGTCCTACGAGCAGTCTGATTGTCCGTGAAAAACGAGAACTGATGCTCACCACTGAAAGGAACGTCCCCCTCAAAGGAGGAATTTTCGATTTACAGTACGAGGTCTGTCCAATAAATACGCGAACTGAAGCCATAAAAAATGTATTTCGCAAAATTTGGTCTGCAACCATATAGTCCCCTTCTTCAAAGCACTCTCCATTCGTAGGCCATGCTTTCTTATTCCATCTTCTTCTTTTCCACTGATTAAAACACCCTTGGAAGTCCTCGGAAGTTTTCTCGTCTCGTTTATTGCCTTATTGCGTCCACATCTTCCCAGTGATTTCCCCTCATCACATTTTTGCATTTGTCAACATTTCTGTAATTTCTCGATAACATTTGCCGCACTTCACCAAAAAAATTGATGTTGATTTGTTTCTCTGTGATGTCGTCAATTTCCATTTTCGACAAACAGTAAAAACAAGGACAACAGAAACTAACACAACTGGCACCATACGCACAGCTCGACGATCTGCCAAGCACAGATGGCTCATTGGGCCTCAGGAAACTAGCGCCACTAGTGGGCGGGACTAGAATCCGCATCATGGCCGCCAGTTTGCGCCAGTTCGCGTATTTATTATACAGACTATGTATACCAATGCTGGCGGTTATGCCCGGCTTAGCTGGACTACTTTATCTATGCAGCTGCAATTGGATTTAATTCGTGTTATCAGCCTTCTTGAGTGCGTGGGAACTTACTTCATCACGATGCCAAATTTGAGCACATGAGATCTTGCAGATGCTTTGAACAAATGCGATTTGACTTCACGAGGCACATAAAAAACACTCAACATGAAAAAAAGAAGTGATGCACTTTAAAATGGCCTCTTCACGAACGTGTGTAAGGCGATAGTACTGTGTGCGTAAAAATATAAATAGTTATTAATAAAATAATTGGTTCTATTGGTATACAACGTAACTCTTAAGCACCACTACGGTAGGAAACATTAACGTTTGTAACTTTGGTAATATTTGCAATACAGTGTTACGTGCAACATTATCTGATCACCATTACAATACATAAGATTTGATTTTGGCAGGCATCATGAACAATGAATTTAAAAAACAACCAGCTGATGTATTATGGTAATTCTTACATGCTAAGTCCATGTTATCAAATTTCGCGGGAGCAGTTAACTGAAAAAAATTATGCACTTTTACATTTGAATTTTTAAGAAATAATACGGGACTGTTGAATTTAGCAGCAAATGTTTGAAACGTACGAAATCTGCTCGACTGTTGGCATTAAATCATAACGCAAGTTTGTAAAATGAATAAACCGCTCAAGAAAGAAAGCGACAGTTTAATTGGCACTCCTCAATTAAGTGTGAACGAATCGAAATCTTAATTCGGAGTTAAACACGTGCTGCCGTCTGTGCGTGCGAAACACATTTTGTACATCTTTCTAAACCCTTTGTACTCCTGCATATAATTGTAAATCGATTTTCATTACCTAGTTCTTTTTTATTGTATTTGAGCACTCAAATGTAATTGTAGCGTCATCGAACATATTTGACGATGGGTTAGAAGATGGGAAGAAGGGACTGTCACATGTTATTGGACATCTCTTCCTGGCATGTTTCGGTCCATTCCATGATGCGGCCTGGGTCTGAGGCCTCTTTTCCTTCCTCCTCCTCTTTTCCTGTGCAGTACTTGTTTCGGCCACCTTTCTTCTTTCATCCGCAGCAACTGGCCCTGCCATTCAAGTTGTTGTTTCGCTTGGATCCCACGTGATACTGGATGCGATTCATGCACCGTTTAACCAATTCGGACCTATTCTAGAGCTAACAACCGAACGTCTTCAAGAATCCACCTAAGTGGCTAGCATCTTTTGCATTTCTTTCCTTCACCTTTCAGACTTCTCATTCTTGTGTCGCGAACACTTCCAAATACTGTATTTTACATTAGCCGATGTCTTGTTGTCCCAAAGGACACCTCCATTGATTTAGGATACATTCCGTCTCTGGTTTCATTACTTTTCTTTCACATAGCCTCATCGATCGAGCGTTAATTTCAATGCCAGGTACTTACTTTCATCGTTCGCGGCTTCTAATACGCTTTCCATTTTCAAGACAATTTCAATCCCGTAAATGAATTTTTTATTATTACTTTCTGAGTTTTTACACAGAAAAGCTTAGGTATTGGAAACATCATCTCCGAGAGTTACGCTAAGCGAGGACAAGCGTATGCCAGGTGGTATAGATAACTTTAAGAAAGCATTCAAAGGTTTTGGTAGTAATTGTTTGATACATTTGGATGTCAAGAAAAGATTATTTAGATGAGGTTTTAAAAAAAAATAAACTTTGCACTTCCACATAGAGATTAGATACTTCACACACACACACACACGAGACCATGGTTTTGTCCATGCGCGCACCATCATCACCTGATGATGATTGGCAGTGTCGAAACAATGGTCGTGTGAAGTATCCAATCTCTATGTGAAAGTGCAAAGTTTCTTTTTCTACACTCACCATGAAGAAATTCCACAAAGTTAAGCCTGAAACTGTTGTGTTTAAGATGATTTGGAGATCAAATTAACGGTCATAGAATTTCAGAGTAGTAAATAGCAGGTAGGCAGTATGAAAGTTAAGACTAACCGCGCTTCCCCGTCAAGATATGAAACCCAAAGAAACGTTCTACAAAGTGTATATTAGATACGCGATACGAAGGCATGTATTGGTACATGTACAAGAAAGGATTAAAATTTAATAAAGTTATTCCAACCTAATCAGCATTCTGTTTATTCATAAATATTGGACGCCTCGAGTCCAAACCTCGAACAGTGTTTTTATTTTAATGTCGCCCAACTACTTTTACTTAGAGTGACGAAACGTCAATGATTAATGGGATATTTTTTCAAGGGCTTTTTTAAAAAGACTAAAATTAATCCTTAATGATCAATTAAGATTGGGTAAGACGTTGGCAATTTCACCGAAAAAGATTTTTTTAACGGCTAATAATGCTCAAGTCCACATAGCTCAAGTTCAATTCAAGAAAAAAAATAAATTTTTTCAAATTATCCGAAAGTAGACAGTTGGCGATGAGCTATCCGCTAATGTTTGAATGCTAACGGAAAGTGAAGAGTGATGCTGCACAAATTCAATGAATTTTTGAAGGGCAAGGAGGTATACGGTGATGGGGCACCGACGGAGAGGACGGAGTTCCGACAGACTTTCCTCAGTCATCGTGCGTCACTTGGTGGAACACTTTCGAATCTAAGGACGTAACTGTATTTCCCGCTGACATTCGATTGGTCAAGACACGATATTCGTTCCATTACGACTCCATCAGAAGCGCACAGTAAGTTTCAACAGCCTTATTTCCTTTTATTCCCTCCGGGAGGTAATAAAACACAAGAAAAACAAAGGCGACGAAGAGTCTCAAAAAGTGTGAAGGGCTGAGTTAAACATTGAAGCAGGTGAGCACAAACTGGATCATGTGGAGCGATCAATGCATAAGTGCAGTATTTTTAGAGGCTATTCAAGTGGCAACGTCGAGAGAGGAACTGTTGGGCATGTCATGCGCGTAGGTATGCATAGATTGTGAAAGTAACCAAGGGCGCAGCATTAATGAAAATTAGCCGAGAATCTAATATATCAATTATTAGCTACAAAAAGGTTTGAAAAGGTCAATATGTTTCTAACATTATGGCGCCATTGTCGAGTGTATCATGACATAGTTATAGTCGATAACGATATGCGCTTATACAATATTGTTAAGTAATCTACCAGTTAAGGTAGGTTTTTGATGGATACAACTACCCAATAGATATCTTGAATATCCTAACAAACCACCACCTAACATCCAACTCTACAACACCCTCTTCATCTCTATATCCTTTCTCCATCCCTCCATTTAGTCCAACATCCATATCCTACCATGCCCTTTCCTAGCGTGCCTAACATTCTCCCCTCTATCACTGTATTCAACATCCCACTGCCGGCCAATACGTTCTTCATCCATTTTTCCTGCCTAATTGGGATTTCTCCCAACAATCCCCTCTCCTCCGCCAACATTCCAGCACTTCCTCATTTGTTTTTCTTTCGGTCCATTTCACCTTCTCCACAGCCACATCTCATAAGTTTCCAATCTACGCCTATCCTCCAGCTACAGTGACCACGTTTCCGCGCCGTACATAGCTACGCTCCATATCAGAGTTTTTACGAGTCTTTTCTTAACATCCCTACTCAACGTCCCCGTCATCAACTCCCTCCTCCTTGAGAAAGCCTCCTTGCCTAGTGCAATTCTTCTCCTTATGTCCCTACTACTTTGACCGTATTGGTCCAGAACGCTTCCGAGATATGTAAACTGCTCTACCTGCTCTATTTTTTTCCCGCCTATTTTATAGTTTAACTTAGACTTTTTCTTTCTGGAGCAAAACCATTGTTTTATTAATATTGATTCTCATCCCATATTTATCGCACTGAACCTCCAATTCACTCAGCAATGCTTGCAACCAATTGTCAGGCTGGCAAACTAAAGCTTGGGTCATCAGCAAACCAAACTAATTTTACGAATTCCCCTCCGACTTTCATTCCTACCTCCAATTCTTCCCATGCCTCTTTAATCATTTCCTCCACATATACGTTGAACAGCACCGGTAACAATGGGCAACCCTGCATTACCCCTCTTCCTAACACTGCCCATCCGGACTCTCCGTTCCCCACTAGCACCTGAGCAGTCTGAGACATGTAAAGGCTGCAGATCAGTCTCTTATCCCTCTAATCATTTCCTATTTCTGCAATACACGCATTAGTTTTTCCCAATTCACTATATAAAACGCTTTTTCTAAATCTACGAATCAGGCAAATACGTCCTGCTTGTATTCTATATTCCTCTCGATTAGTGATCTCATTACTGCAATGGCATCACGCGTACATCTCCCCTTCCTCAACCCAAACTGATCATGCCCTAAGTAATCATTTGCCTTACTCTCTATCCTTTTGTTGTTGATCCTGAGAATAACTTTAGCTGCGTGGGCTATCAAACTTATTAGGTAATCTACCGGTTAAGGTAGGTTTTTGGATGGACACAACTATCAAATACACATTTTGTAACTCCAAACAAAACCCAATCCAGCAACCTAATCTACATCAGGTCCATCTTCATCTCCAATTTCACCAATTTCTCCAAGCGCACCAATTTCACCCTTCTTCTGTAAACTTTCCATATCCTCGCACTGAATTTTCCACCATTCTTCCTTTGCTTTATTTGTGGCCCTTCTCAATTTATTGTTTAACTCTTTGTACTTCATTTTGCCTAACTCTGTGTTAAAATTTTTCCATCTTCTTCTCTCATCCATCTTTGCAATCATCTCATCCGTGACCCATGGCTCCCTTGTCCTTTTCCCATTTATGGTTCCTTTAGTTTTTTTGTCAGTTTCGATATCCCTTGCTTGATAAATTCCCATTTTTCTTCGATAGTACTCAGTTCTTTACCGTCATCCATCATCTTCTCTACAGCCTGCTGATACTCCTTCCTTGCCAATCCATTTAATGCTTCTAATTCCATTTCGTAACCCGCCGCCCCGGCATTATCTTATTGAAACGGACGCAACACTTCATAACAACTAAATCATGGTCACGTTGTTCCTAAACCTAACAGATACTTTTCTGACTCACCTGGCATTTTCCATGAATGCCCACGCCTTTTGGGATGTCTAAACGAAGTGTTGGTGATGACTAACCCCTATCTCCTGCAGGACTCAATTGATTTCTCTCCGCGATCATTCCTCGTGCCTAATCCAAAGTCCCCCACCTCACCACCATCTCTTCCTTCGCCTTCCGACGCATTCCAATCCCCTATCACTATCAAATGTTTCCCTGCAGGAACACTCGCGATGATATCCTCTAACTCATCATACATCCTATCGACTTCTTCCTCCTTGTGGTTGCTCGGTGGCATGTATACCTGAACAATGACCAAGTTCGTCGGCTCTGCTTTAATCTCTACGAGTAAAATTCTATCAGTTGCTTGCTCTGTTTACTCTAGTTAGGGTTTACTCTATGTTACGCTAGTTCTAACTACTCCTAACTCATTTTGATACATTCCCATTTTTCTTCGATAGTACTCAGTTCGTTACCCTCATCCATGATTTTCTGTACAGCCTGGTGATACTCCTTCCTTGTTAATCCATTTAATGCTTCTACGTTCCAATTCCTAACCCGCCGCCCTTGCCTTATCTTCTTGAAACGGACGTTGCATTTCATAACAACTAAATTGTGGTCAGAGTCCGCATCCGCTCCTGGGAAACTGTGCGAATATATCACACTGTTCCTAAACCTGTGCCTAACCATAATATAATCTAACTGATACCTTTCAGAGTCACCTGGCATTTTCCATGTATACCTACGCCTTTTGTGGTGTCTAAACCATTTGTTGGTGATGACTAACCCCTGTCTCCTGCAGAATTCAATTGCTTTCTCCCCGCGTTCATTCCTCGTGCCTAACCCATAGTCCCCCACCTCACCCCCATCTCTTCCTTCGCCTACCGTCGCATTCCAATCGCCCATCACTATCAAATGTTTCCCTGCAGGAACACACGCGATGATATCCTCTAACTCATCGTTCATCCTAACCACTTCTTCCTCCTTGTGGTTGCTCGGTGGCATGTATACCTGAACAATGACTAAATTCGTCGGCTCTGCTTTAACCTCTAGGAGTAAAATTCTATCAGTTACTTGCTCTATGATGATTACGTTTCTTTCTACCCCTTTATTTTATATTACGACAACCCCTCGTTGGCTCTCGTCCCCGCCGCTGCATATTATTCAATAATTATCACTCCAGTGAAATTATAGAATATCCATGCTATCCTTCCATCTCACCTTGTATAAACCTAACATATCTATATTTCCTCTTTCCATCTCTCGCTTTATATTCTATATTTTTCCTGTCCTAAACATTAACTTAACATTCCAATTTCCTATTCAAACTGATTTGGTCATCTTCGTCTGCATCTTCTGTCCTGCTGCTGTCGGTTTTCCCTTGCAAGGGTTTTGTGGGATGACGACCGCGACAGCCTTTCCTCTCCCGTTGACGGGCGCGTGACACGGCCAATTGGGACACGGCCCATAGTTGCCAGGACTCATGTCCTCTACGTTCTCCATCATATAGATCTTGGGAACATAATTGAGGTAGTTTCCCGTTACCTTCCTCAATGGTGTTTGAAGTGTAACACCATCACTCAATGGCCGTCCGACTGGTGTCAGACGCCCTTGCAGCCGCCTCACTGAGGAACAGACGTTGCAAGGCTGCCTTTCGTCCGCCTCCTATCTTCGACCCATCTGGAATGAGTGACCCTACCAGGAGCAATTATCTGCCTCGCGCCAGTCCAGCACTAGGGGTCTTCGGAACGCACAACCTCTTCCACCACGCCAAGGTTGTACTCTATGGGACGTACATTAATATCATGCTATTTCTATGAAGATGGGTTTGTGGTATCCTTTTGAAGAGGAATCCCACATGGCCAAGGATAAAACAGCTAGCCTCATATATAAGCCTGTATTTCTACAATTCAATCGAGAAACAAGGGGAAACATATCAACCTTGCCATTGGAGTACTGGAAACACTCTCATGTACAAAGTGTACACAAAAGATAAACCTTCTTATCACCAGGAGACGACAAAAAGATAGATTAAACTAATCGTTTTGATAAGAAGCGAGAGAAAAGTTAGCAATATGTCATCTTACCACCGTCCCAAGACTTGACTGATTCCATGATTTCTCGAAAGCCAGTACCATAGCATATTGAAGAAAACACGCATTATTATTACAGGTAATTTACCGGTTAATGTAGGTTTTAGATGGACCAAAACTAGGTAAATAGATGAATAACCTAACAAATAATTACCTTGTATCTCCTAAAAAACACAACCTGACATCCTAAACCACAGTTACCCCTCTTAAACTCCATATACTTCCTTCCTCCCTTCATTCCATCCAACATCCCTATCCTATTTCTGCCCCTTCCTCGTTGGCCCAACATTCTCCCCTCTATCACTATCTTCAACATCTCACTGCCGGTCAATACGTCCTTCAACCATTTTTCCTGCCTCCTCATGATTTCTCCCGTCAATCCCATCTCCTCCGCCAACATACCCAGCACTTCCTTTTTTTTATTTCAACCCACTTCACCTCCTCCACACTCACATTTCATAAGTTTCCTATCTACGCCTATCATCCCACTTCAGTGACCACGTTTCCGCGCCGTACATAATCACGCTACAAATCAGTTTTGACGAGCCTTTTCTTAACATCCATACTCAAAGTGCCTGACATCAATTCTCACCTCCTTGTGACAGCTTCTTTGCCTAACACAATTCTTCTCCTTATGTCCTACTACTTTGACCATGCACTTTCGAAATTCGTAAACTGTTCCACCTGCTCTACTTTTGGGTTTCTTATTATTACGTTACTTGGCCTTTCTCTTTTTGGAAAACTGAATAACCTTTGTTTTATTAATATTGATTCTCATCCAATATCTATCGCACTGTATTTCCAATTCATTCATCAATGCTTGCAATCCCTTGGCTGACTGACAAAATAAAGCTTGGTCATCTGCAAGCAAACACCTCACCACCTCTTCCTTCGCCTAGAGTTCAAGCCTAGCGCCATGTTCCTTCTCCTGTTCCCCAATACTTAGATACAACTTCATGGAAAGTGTTTTCTACTATCAGAAGGAGCCGTAGGCGAACTGAACATGTTTTAAAATGCAACGCTGCAATACTGGAGTCAAATCAATGAAAATTTACCCCATATACATTATAAATTAAGCTAAGAATATTACATAAATTGAAATGTTTGCATAATACTTCATGCGAATAAAAAGTTTATGAACACTTTTGGTTCACAGCATTGGTGGAAGAACTATCGCAGAATTTCCCCACTCACCATTAAAGTTTGAAGGAGATGAATTTTCGAAAAAATAACAGCAATTAAAAAAAAGAAATTTTTCTACTTGGGACTAGAGTTGGTTAGATATCGCTCGCATCATAATTTTCAGCACTCCTTTGAAGGAATTCCCGGCGGATTATTACGTTATTATTACTCTTACTTCGATTCATACATTGCAACTTACAACTACATAATACCCGGCCAGTCGCCTTAAGGGTATGTGGCGCGGGCTGTCAGGTCAACGACTCAAAAAGAGAAAAACATCAGAAGCCTTTAGGTCTTACATCAGCATAAATATTTCAAACCGAGGATAGCGATGTATCTCATGATCGACCTCCTGCTATATTATTTCTTTGTCTACCACTTGGCCGTAGATTTAAGCATCATACTATTGCGTTTGCTTGAAATGTAATGGACCTATCAGCATCCAATTGTTCAGAGAAATGGCAAATTATTTGGGATTGTACCACATGCTCATGGCATCCCATGCAACAATAAATATAAAACAATACTGTTGTAATAAATGTAAAACAATATCTATGAGAGAGAGGAAGATAACAGATTCCGGTTACTTTGGGGGAGCCATGCGTTCGCTCTGGAGCCTCTAGAGAGACTGAACGATGTCCGTCCACCTTCACGATGGGTTCCATCCACCTTTCTTTCTCCCCTCCCGGGCCTCTGCTCCTCAGTCGCAGAGATGAGAGGGAAATGGGGAGCAGAGCAGAGAGATAAAGAGGGCAAAAAAGCCGAGCCCACCCCAGCGAAGGGGAGAGTGAACGTTTCCGAAGAGTGGAGGGGTGAAAAAGGGGGAAGTAAAGCTGCCATTGATTGGTATTCCTGCGCTCATTTCGCACTACTTTCTGTCCGTGACAGGCAGGGCGTATCCGTTATAAGTTGAACACCACGCCACGGTCGCACCCCTATCATCCACGCGATGGCCAGAGTTTAGAACTGGGGATACCAGTTACGGACAGTGAGGAGTTCGGCTCACAACTGCTGTAACGAGAGCCAGGTTGTCCCCCACTACAAGCCAAAAATATCTTAAGCCGAAAATGCGAATATATGGCCCCATAAAGGGCCGCCAGCAAAGTAACAAACACGAGAAGAGAGCTACGCCGGGGACTTCCGGAGGCCATCGTAGGCCGCCTTGGCCTCCGCTTCCAAAGAATCAATTAACCCACACTCTTCCCTATCCAAAGCAGGTAAGAGCGACCCACTCGCCGCGCTGCCCAACATCCAGTGACTCTGGGAGATCGTGATAACTTTCGCCAACTAACCCCTCGGGTGCGAGGAGGAAGTAGGGAGGGTTATGAACCTAGAGGAAACAGCCGTGCAGGAATTGTCGACATCGGAGCCGTTCTACCGGAGCATTATACCACCGTACGGATCTACGCCTCCCTCTTTCATCATGGATAAATTAATCGTCGGGGCCTTTCTTGATCTGTGCTGCGAGGCAGAAAATGTCTTTCCGGAATGAACTTATGTCACCAATCGGAAAAGAAAATACTTTGTTCTTCCACATATATTTCCAAATGTATGTGGAAGTAAAAAGTATTTTCTTTTCCGATATGAATCGCTTCCACAAAGTGACGCTTCAAACCATTCTGTGATCTAAGTCGAGCGCCGCCTTTGGGCAAGTGGAGACATCTTTCGCCAGGACTAAAAACAAATCTCTCTTAATTTCAGGATTTTAGCAGCCCACAGAAAGGTGATCGGGACGCGTCACCGCAGTCATTTGAAAAGAAATGATCATCGAAGCAATATTAATACTGTAGCACGCAATGGAGGGCGAGAATGAGTCTACATCTACATAAATACTCTGCGAGCCACCAAAAAAGGTGTGCTGCAGGGGGTGTAACACCAGGAGGAAAGGGTAAGGGATGAGAGGGTTGGGGTTCATTCAAATAGGTAGGGGAAGGGGGGAACCTGTAAGAAAAAAATTATATATATCTACGCGCAGTCCCTACCTTGTACGTTAATACTTATTTTAATGAACTGACTCCTGGGGGATCTCGACTACAAGCATTCTGGTCTCTTATCGTTCTAGGAAAAAATGACAATTTTAAACCTGTCAGTCTTGTAGTCTATCTCTCTAATCTTACATTCGTAATCCCTCCGACCGTAATACGTTGGGGTTCGTATTATATTCTTGATGTCATCGGAAAAGGGCCAATGTTTTTAATAAGTTTAATCTATATTGTAAACGCAGCTGCGTAAGAGAATCCCAACCTAAATTGTCTAGCAAAGTGGATACGCTGCTGCATTGGTCATAACAATGTTTGACAAATCTAGCCCCCCTCCGCTGAACTCGATCTAATTCCGAAATCAAATTTATATTTTGAGGATCCCATATACTGGCAGCATACTACCTTGAACAAAAAGTTCCCGGAATAACCACCGTGTGGCGCTCCCATCGTTCCGATTTGAGTTCTGTTTTTTTTTGTTAAACTGGTACATCTGTTGTTGATATTCCCTTTAAATCTTAGTGTCATAACTTGACATTTGCAAAGGTTACGTAGCCAAGAGTACATCTATCTCTGTGTGTGTTGGCGATTTTTTACAATTGCAGAAATGGATTTAAATTTGCAACAACGAACTTGTATTAAATTTTGCGTAAAAAACGGATATAGTTGCGCACGGACGTTGGAAATGTTGGAAAAGTGTTTCGGCAACAATTCTCTAAAAAAACGGTCGTTTACCAGTGGCACGAGCGGTTCAGAAGTGGTCGTGAGTCAATCGAAGATGATGAACGCAGTGGCAGACCATCGACATCGAAAGTCGGTGAAACAATTGATAAAGTAAAAGAAATGTTGGTCAATAACCGCAAATTAACCATCAGAGAAATAGCGGAGGACTTGAACATTGCCTATGGATCCGCCCAAGAAATTGTGGTTAATGATTTGGGTTCCCGTCGTGTAGCAGCAAAGTTGGTGCCAAAAGACCTCAATTTCATGCAAAAAAGAGACCGTGTTGACGTCGCAAAAGACATGATTTGCGAGGCTGAATCCGATCCCACATTCATCAAAAGGATCATTACTGGAGACGAGACGTGGGTTTATGAGTACGACACGCAATCCAGACATCAGGCAAGTGAATGGCGTTCACCAAATGAGCCGAGACCAAAAAAACCACGTCGTTTTCAGTCAAAAAAGAAGGCAATGCTGACGGTTTTCATGGATTACAACGGTGTAGTGCATCATGAATTTTTGCCAGAATCCCAGACAATAAACAAAGAGTATTATTTGGGCGTTGTGAGACGTTTGCGTGAAGCAATTCGCCGAAAGAGACCAGAAATCGTCGCACAGTGCGTCGAGACCGTCGCACAGTGCTATCATTATTCGTAATTTTTTGACGAAAAATGCAACAAATACCATCCAACAGCCACCGAATTCACCTGATTTGGCTCCCTGTGACTTCTTTCTGTTCAATCGAGTTAAAAAACCATTACGGGGAACGCGTTTTAGCAGCCGAGAGGAAGTAATGGAAAAATAGCAGGAAGCACTGATGGACATACCGAAAACCGAATATAAAAAATGTTTCGAGGATTGGATCAAGCGCTGGCATAAGTGTGTTGCAGTCGATGGGGATTACTTTGAAGGGGACGATATAGATTTTGATGAATTAACTTGTATTTTTAATTTTCTGAATAAATTCCGGGAACTTTTTGATCAAGGTAGTACTCTAGGTGGGGCCTGACCAAGGCAAGGAAACATCGCTCCTTCACTTTTTCGTCGCATTTACCTAGCACTATTTTAACAAAGTCCAATTTTTGATTAGCACGACCGCATATTTCTCGTATGTGTTTTCCCCAAGACAGATCGTGAGTAATTGTTACACCCAAGTATTTAAAGGAATCTGCCCTCGCGATATTGGTTTGTTTCACTTTGTAACTATAAGGGAGGGAATTATTCTTTTACCAAAAATATATTTCTACGCATTTTTAAAACTTTAATTCCAATTGCCATGTGACGCACCAATTTTGAATTGTACCTAGGTCGTTGGGTAACACGACTCTATCTTCGTGACTTCGAATGTCCCCATAAATTACTGCATCATCAGCGAAAAGACGGAGCTTGCTATTAACTACGGTACTGAAGTCATTTATGTAAATAAGGAATAGGAGGGGGTCTATGACACTTCCTTGTGGTACATCCGACGTGAACTTGACAGTAACGGATGATACACCGTCCAGGACGACTGTTTGGACACAATGACTTAAGAATTGTTCAATCCAGTTAATAATAATCTTTACATAAGTTTCCAATTTCGATGTAATTTGTGATGAGGGACTTTATCGAAAGCTTTCTTAAAATCTAGGAATATCGCATCAACTGGACTATTACTTTCACCGGAGTTCAATATTTTTTGGGGTAATCTACCGGTTAAGGTAGGTTTTTGGATGGACACAACTATCAAATAAACATTTTGTAACTCCCCACCTAGCAAACTAATCTATATCAGATCCCTCTTCATCTCGGTGTACTTCTTTCCTCCCTTCATCCCGTCCAACATCCCTATCCTGTTCCTACCCTTACCACGCTTGCCCAACATTCTCCCCTCTATTACCCTCTTCAACATTCCACTACCGCTCAATACGCCTTTCATCCATTTTTCCTGCCTCCATAGGATTTCTCTCAACAAACCCCTCTCCTCCCCCACCATTTCTAGTACTTCCTCATTTGTTTTCCTTTCGGTCCATTTCACCTTCTCCATTCTTCTCCATACCCACATTTCAAAAGCCTCCAATCTACGCCTATCCTCCTGCTTCAGCGACCACGTTTCCGCGCCGTACATAGCTACGCTCCATATCAGAGTTTTTACGAGTCTTGTCTTAACATCCCTACTCAACGTCCCCGTCATCAACTCCCTCCTCTTTGAGAAAGCCTCCTTGCCTAGCGCAATTCTTCTCCTTACGTCCCTACCACTTTGACCGTGTTGGTCCAAAACACTTCCGAGATATGTAAACTGCTCTACCTGCTCTATTCTTTCCCCGCCTATTTTAATATTTAGTTTAGCCTTTTTCTTTCTAGAAAATCGCATAACCTTTGTTTTATTAATATTGATTCTCATCCCATATTTATCGCACTGAACCTCCAATTCACTCAACAATGCTTGCAACCCCTTGGCTGACTGAGCAACTAATGCTTGGTCATCAGCAAACCTAACCGATTTTACGAATTCCCCTCCGACTTTCATTCCTACCTCCAGTTCTTCCCATGCCTCTTTAATCATTTCCTCTACATATACGTTGAACAGTACCGGTGACAATGGGCAACCCTGCCTTACACCTCTTCCTAACACTGCCCATCCGGACTCTCCGTTCCCCACTCGCACCTGAGCAGTCTGAGACATGTACAGGTTGCGGATCAGTCTCCTGTCCCTCCAATCCATTCCTATTTTCTGCAATACACGCATTAATTTTTCCCAATTCACTCTATCAAACGCTTTTTCGAAATCTACAAAACAGGCAAAAACGTCCTGATTGTATTCTATATTTCTCTCGACTAGTGATCTCATTACTGCAATGGCATCACGCGTACCTCTTCCTTTCCTGAACCCAAACTGATCATCCCCTAAGTAATCATTTGCCTTACTCTCTATCCTTTTGTTGATGATCCTGAGAATAACTTTAGCTGCGTGGGATATCAAACTTATTGTTCTGTAATCCTCACATGACGAAGCCTTTGCCTTTTTTGGAATAGGAACTAACACAGATCTCACAAAATCTTCCGGCCAGATTCCTTCCTCATAGATACTACGAATCAGTCCATATATGGCCTTCTTCCCACCTTTCCCTAACCATTTCAACATTTCTACAGGAATATTGTCCACCCCCACAGCCTTGTTTGCTTTCATCTCCTTTAATGCCCTTTCTATTTCATCGTCGAGTATGCCTGGACCTAAGCTATCTTCTTCTACCTCATGTTCCTTTTCTATGTCTAACCTTGTCGGCCTAAGTTCTTTACCATACAGTGTTTCTATATATTCCTTCCATCTCTCTTGGATTTTTCCTGGTTCAACTATTATCTTACCCCATTTATCTTTAACTGTTAGCACAGATCTTGCCTTCTTACTTCCCGATAATAACTTAACCTTGCTGTATAGAGCACCAATTTCACCCTTCTTCTGTAGACTTTCCATATCCTCGCATTGCGTTTTCCACCATTCTTCTTTTGCTTTATTTGTGGCCCTTCTCAATTTATTGTTTAACTCTTTGTACTTCATTTTGCCTAACTCTGTGTTTACATTTTTCCATCTTCTTCTCTCGTCCATCTTTGCAATCATCTCATCCGTTACCCATGGTTTCCTTATCCTTTTCCCGTTAACGGTTCCTATAGTGTCTTTAGCGGCTTCCAATATCCCTTTCTTGATACATTCCCATTTTTCTTCGATAGCACTCAGTTCTTTACCGTCATCCATCCTTTTCTCTACAGCCTCCTGATACTCCTTCTTCGTTAATTCATTTACTGCTTCTAAATTCCATTTTTTAACCCGCCGCCCTTGCCTTATCTTCTTGAAACGAACATTACATTTCATAACAACTAAATTGTGGTCAGAGTCCGCGTCCGCTCCTGGGAAACTGTGCGAATTTATCACACTGTTCCTAAACCTGTGCCTAACCATAATATAATCTAACTGATACCTTTCTGAGTCACCTGGCATTTTCCATGTATACCTACGCCTTTTGTGGTGTCTAAACCATGTGTTGGTGATGACTAACCCCTGTCTCCTGCAGAATTCAATTGCTTTCTCTCCGCGTTCATTCCTCGTGCCTAACCCATAGTCCCCCACCTCACCACCATCTCTTCCTTCGCCTACCGTCGCATTCCAATCCCCCATCACTATTAAATGTTTCCCTGCAGGAACACTCGCGATGATATCCTCTAACTCATCATACATCCTATCGACTTCTTCCTCCTTGTGGTTGCTCGGTGGCATGTATACCTGAATAATGACCAAGTTCGTCGGCTCTGCTTTAATGGAGTTCAATATATCATGTACAAAAAGTGCGAGTTGAGTTTCGCAGGATCTAACCTTACGGAAGCCGTGTTGGTTATTAATCAATAAATCTTGGCTATCGAGGTAAAATTCGAGTCGATTTTCCTGAAATTCCACATCGCCCGCCTAACTCTTAATCTGTGGACGCTCTATTCCGAGGGAGAAGATGCACTCCCCTCAAAACGAAGGGATTTCAGACACTTCTTAGGTCGGCCGGTCATACTCCTGAGGGATTTCAACGCGGGGTCCCTCTGAATACTCGGATCAATGTCGCCGATTGGATAAACACCATAGACCACGTCCTCCTGTTCGACAAAAACATCCCGACGAACACATTCGCGCCGGGATCGGGAGGAGAGGTGACTAGTGCACTGGTTTCCCACCCCGAGAGCCCAGCGTTCGAATCCCTGCGATGGCGGAAGACCTTCTCAGGGAAAACCCCCGATCCTTACTTGGGATACCACGTGGAGAGCAAGTCAAGTGGAGTACACCGACCGTTGGATGGGACGTGATATTTTGTGATCCCTTGGCTCCTTTTCTTTATTTTAAGTGGGCTAACACATACATGCGTACATGGTACCCTGAAAGCCACCGCTAAGGGTGTGTGACCGGGGATTATTACACACCAGACTACATTTGACGCCAAATACTTCCATAAACGCAAACGCTCCCAAAAGTAAAAGTTTCCACCTCCATTTTTGTCAGTAGTAAATAAAAGTCTGCGATACCCCCAGGCTCACGAACGGCATGGAAGGGATAGGCGTAAGCGAAACGGACACGTCGGGAGGAGAGGTGAAAGCAAGGAGAGGCGGCAGAGGGGCGGGAGGGGAAGGCGGAGAGGAGGGAGGCGCTCGGCGGAGGCAGTGGAGATAAGTGCCAGTGTTGTCTCTTGGAGGCGGTGGCGAACGGGCGACAGAGCAAGTGCCCTTCCGGCGAGAGGACCCGAGGATGTCGGGGGCCAGCGGGTGCCTCGCGGCGGCGATCCTCCTGACCGTGGGTCTCGCGAGCGCCAACGACTGCTGCCCCGATGACGCCGTGTTGATAAAGCACTCGAAGAGCTGTGCCCTTCCGGACGGCGGTGGGTCCAACTTGGTTCGGATAAACATAAATTGCTCGCAGGGGACGTACTTCTTGGACCCTCACAAGGACGACAAGGATGAATTCGCCCGAGAGGAGGACGGGCACCTTCGGGTCGGCTCGAATGACTCTTCCTACCTGGTGCCTCCAGACATGTGAGTTATTGGTGCCGTGTTCGGGAGAGGGCAGTGGGGGAGACGGCGGGAGACCACGTGCGCCGTTAGAGATAGCGAGGGATAGGTATGGGGGCGGGATGCCCAGGGAATCAAAGAGTTCACGTCCCATTCGACGGACGGCGTGCTCAACTGGAGGCGATCTCCAGGTGTCACCCCCAAAATTGAAATATCCTGCCACATCCGGAATTCGAACCCTCGGGGTGGGATTAGCCACATCAGCAACAACCTGATATCCCAGCATTCCGTTCCATGGCAATTGTCTTTGGCATAATCGTTTTGGCACGTGGCAGGAGACAATCACACATCTTTTTACCTTGGCATAATTTTACAGGAAGTAATCACTAGGAAATCACTCGAAATAGCGAAGAAAGTGTAATCTGGAGCACTCCCACGTTTGGTAGCACCCTGCACCATCATTAAGACCTCATAGCAAGTGCACATTTTATCTGCTAATTATTATTAGGTAATCTACCGGTTAAGGTAGGTTTTTGGATGGACACAACTATCAAATAAACATTTTGTGACTCCCCACCTAGCAAACTAATCTATATCAGGTCCCTCTTCATCTCGGTGTACTTCTTTCCTCCCTTCATCCCGTGCAACATCCCTATCCTGTTCCTACCCTTACCTCGCTTGCCCAACATTCTCCCCTCTATTACCCTCTTCAACATTCCCCTACCGCTCAATACGCCTTTCATCCATTTTTCCTGCCTCCATAGGATTTCTCTCAACAAACCCCTCTCCTCCCCCACCATTTCTAGTATTTCCTCATTTGTTTTCCTTTCGGTCCATTTCACCTTCTCCATTCTTCTCCACACCCACATTTCAAAAGCCTCCAATCTACGTCTATCCTCCTGCTTCAGCGACCACGTTTCCGCGCCGTACGTAGCTACGCTCCATATCAGAGTTTTTACGAGTCTTGTCTTAACATCCCTACTCAACGTCCCCGTCATCAACTCCCTCCTCCTTGCCTAGCGCAATTCTTCTCCTTACGTCCCTACCACTTTGACCGTGTTGGTCCAAAACACTTCCGAGATATGTAAACTGTTCTACCTGCTCTATTTTTTCCCCGCCTATTTTAATATTTAGCTTAGCCTTTTTCTTTCTGGAAAATCGCATAACCTTTGTTTTATTAATATTGATTCTCATCCCATATTTATCGCACTGAACCTCCAATTCACTCAACAATGCTTGCAACCCCTTGGCTGACTGAGCAACTAATGCTTGTATCTGCTAATTACGAACTGGAATTATTTCAAAAGGTGGCAAACACAAAACCCCAAGCCATTCTTTTCTCCATCCTTCTCTTTCTTTTAAGAGGCGATTGATTTCTTAAACATCGCTAATTCGACGAAAATCAGCGCCGAGAAAATCTAAAAAAAAAGACGCCGTAGAGCTTCTCCACGATAAACAGTTCGCAGCAGAAGGCATGCGTTTGTGAGCTTCCATCCTGACGTCGAAAGATAAAAAAGACAAACGAGGGGAATATCGCATTTCATTTATCATCAAGACACGTGCTTCGGCGCGACAAAACGTTATCAACTAATGTCATCATTAACCCAGATGACTGACGCTTAAACGTCCAAAAATGTATCGTGTTTACAACAATTATTCTTATTCCACTCGACTGTTTCTTATATTTCCAAATATTTCGAGATACTTTAAACTTAAAGTTTGTTTGAAATCCAATTTTGCGAAGGAAGAACGGTAGATTAAAAGGTTCAAGTTATGAAACAACGGTGGGAGAGTGTCACTTATTTATTACTTTATCGTGTAAAAAAAAAGGATTGGTATTTGCATGCACTCCAATAAAAAACTCGCCCCGCGCGTGGCACCACCGAATGATCTACGGATCCCTCCGCCCGGAGTACAGGTTTTCTATCGACGGGAGGGAGTGTGAAATCCAAGCCAATTCGAGACGGCATAATTTTTTTGATAGTGACCTACTTCGTTTAAACCTCGTTTCCTGAAGGGAGAGTCCCTTCCCCACACTCGGGACGGGATCCTGGATAGTTGTCCACACGGTTTAACCGGCCCTAGTGTCATGTCCGAATCGAGTGTAGGCGTATCTTTTTGGCAGAGAGCGTATTTCGCACCGTCAACAAAATGCCACGACACGGCACCGCTTAATGCGGGCGAGAGGTGAGAATTGAACACGGGGTGAATAAACGCAACTAGGGCGGAAAACAAATTAACTCAGGAGTGATATAACGGCTTCAAGGCATAGGGAAAAAAACTACCTCCCGACTTACGACCCACAACTGCATCAATAACCGAATGCCAACTGCAGGGGAGAAGACTTGACATAAATGTAGACAGCAAGTACGATCATTCCTCAGTGCTTTCTTCTATGTCGATAACAACTTCAGGGGATAATAATTAACATAAATGTCGACACGGCAAGCATAATTATTTCTTGACGTTTTCTCTCTTATGCCGCTTTCAGCCCAGGAAAAGAGTTTCATTATCTTGAGGGAATTCTCGAGCGACGTTCGATAAAACCGGTTGCTCCGTGGCTCTATTCTCAGCTTCATTCACCGTAATAGGCATGGACATTTACTGGAAGAAACAATCCCATCTACACCCCTAAGGATGAATCCAGTCTTTTAGAATGGGGAATAGAATGAAGTGAAGCTAGAAGGTCGCCGGAGCCTTGTTTCATAATCTCACTTCTGCGTCCACATGAGTCAAAAGCATAATCGAGTCTCAAAAACTCCCAAGTCTAAGTTACAACACGACTATATAGCAATTAAGACATGCAAAAGATCTGAACGGCGATTGTCAATTTCACACAAGAGAGCAAGCTGCAATCAGCAGTAATCTTTCGATAGGGTTTAGACTTTTTCATTGACGCAAGGACCTTAGCACTTCTAAGTCTCGCGTACCACTGCACTTAACATCCCAAGACCAAATGGCACATTAACTTATGTTTCAGCACAAAACATTCACTAAACCTTCATTCCGTCCTAAATGCCTTAACTTGTCCTCCCATGCCTCGCTCAGCAAACACTTATATGCGTTCTATTACAGCAGTGAGCACTCGTTGCCACCAAAACATAACACCCCCTCACAATATTCCCTCCATCCTATTTTACGGCCGTCAAAGAATTTATCTCTACCTTCTCCGACAATATGTCGTCCATTTTTACACCATCCATTTTATTTTTATAATCTTCTCCAAACCATACCCCAAAGACCTCTAATTTCAGCCTCCCTCACCTTCTTGCCTCATAGGCCACGTTTCCGAGCCAAAAAAACAACACCTAAGATATATCTACATGGTACTCGGCATGCCACCACCAACGTCAAGGGATGATTGATTACACATCAGACTACGTTTGACACAAAATACTTTTCCTCCCTTAGTCCTGTTGAACAACGTTATTCTGATCTCTTATCACTCGCGGGTAAATTGACATTTTAAATCTATCTGCTCTACAGTAAATCTCTCTATTTTTTACTTACATGATCTTTCTTACAGTGGCACGACGGGGCTAATAATACATTTTCCATCGCTAAAAAGAGACATCATTCCAATTAATGTAAGAGATTTAACATTCGAAATTTAACCTTCGCTTCAATAAATGATTCCCAACTTATTTCCTCTAATACTTTCGACACGCCACTCAGTTTGTCATAACGTCCTATGAAGCTATTCGCTGCACGCGATTCAAATCGGCAATCCGTCCAACTTCACGAGGATCCCACAATATACTCGAAGCATATTCTAAATGATCCTTAAACACCGAAAGATGCAACATTTCTCTTTATTTAATCTTCTCGTCACGTTTCCCTAATACTCCTGAAATTAATCCTTTTTCACGGCGACACCCTGGTAACCACGGCAAATCTTACGAATATGGCTCAAGTGTGATGATTAATCTATTCAATGGGAAAGGGAGCAGGTTCAGCAAATATATTCGGTCTTCAATAAACAAATATATTCCGTCACCAGTGCCTTATTTCTCACTGAAATACTGACTGAGCATGCTTCTTGGGAAAACATCAGATGGTTCTTTGTTGTTTTTTTTCATTACATCAATCGTGCGTACTTATGTCCACACGCACGCAGCGAGTGCAGGTGAGCAATCTCTGAGGCGCCACCACACCCTCTAGTTCAACAGCTTACTCATTGCAATTCATGCATTGTGTCCGACTGGAAAGCCCGCTTCAATGCGCACCCAACTCTCATTACTCGCACCCGAAGCAATTTCCTACGGCACCCAACCAGGCCATGAATATGCTTTTCTCCTTTGTCTTCTGCCGCCTCCACCCCAATCCACCGAGACGTGATCCGAATTTATAAAAAAAACATCACTCCACCACACGGATTGCCCGAAATATCTCTTTCGGATCCAATAGCCGATAAAGCCGTTTCTTTATGTAAATATACCACCCTGGACTGTGCGATATGATGAAATTATCGAGATAATTTCGATATTTTTATTTCGACCGGGTCGAGATGGGTATATTTAACGGAGCTGATAGGTCGAAGTTCAACAATTAACTTCAAATGTCAACATGAAGATTTTCCACCAAGTTATGCCA
Organism: Hetaerina titia; assembly: GCA_037158775.1. Classification (NCBI taxonomy): domain Eukaryota; kingdom Metazoa; phylum Arthropoda; class Insecta; order Odonata; family Calopterygidae; genus Hetaerina; species Hetaerina titia. The sequence goes on along the minus strand of CM073778.1, from coordinate 90,320,402 downwards.
GAAACTGTTTTATTTAATTACTTCAACATAATGTATTGCCGAATTTCACATTAAGCGACAATGTTTTCGATATTTTATATATTTCCGAAGAAATGAATTTTTCCAAAAAACCTTTCAAGCGGAAGCCCCAAAATGAGGATGGAGGGACGTTCCCAATGGCCACGGACTGCTTCATTTTCCTCCGAGTGAATTGAGGGTGAGACTAGTGCCTACGCGGGATACTGGCACACATTAGGGCGCTGTGCAGGCATCGAACACTCGCACAGCAGCCAATTATGGACAAGAAATGAAAACACAATCACGCTTAGACGAAGACCAGACCGACATGAGGTTCTCACGTTTGGGAATCGCCATTGTTGGATTCTAATTGAAAGTCACGTTCCAAATTTCAGCGAATAAAAAATGGTATTCCGTCTTAATTCTCGAATACTGAACAAACGCGCACTTCGTAAAAATATTTAATGCTTACACTTAAAAAATAGTTAATTGCAGGGATTATTATCCTGAAGAATCTGTAATATGTCTGAAGATCAATTCTGTGGGTTTATCTTTAAAGATGAAATATATCGAAGAAGAAAAAAAGATCTCATAAAACATGTGTGCTTCGATCCCCGAAAGAAACGTTTGCGTACTGCACTAAGAGAAATTAAGCGGGAATTTTCCTTCAACATTCAGTGGAGAAAATCTATCCTATTTTTGGGTTTTGGCATGATTACGAAAACTTCAACGAAATACGAGGTGTTCAAAAACTAACGGGAATTGTATAATTTCGCATATTGCACCATTTAAGTTTTATCCACAAGGTCAAACGATCGATTAAGGGTACTACATTGTATGTTCAACGCCATTTGCGCGAACCAATATAAAAAACGCCCTTATCTGTGGCGGAAAAAATTCGTGGCTTTTGCACCATCACAATAATGCTTCTTTACTTCACTTCTCTGCTTCTTAGTGAATTTGCTGGACCAAAAACAGCACCGCAATGATGTCCCAGCCTCCATATTCGCCAGACACGGCCCCGTGTGACTTTTTTCTGTTTCCAAAAATAAAGAGATACTTAAAGGGGCGTCGTTTAACAAGCATAGATGAGATTAAGAAGGCATCGCTGAGAGAGGTAAAGGCTAGACCAAAGATTGGATTCCAGAAGTGTTCCGAGGGTTAGAAAAACCACTGGCATACACTGGTATAGCATCTAATGGGGACTACTTCGAAAGGGATAACATTCCCTCAACATTTCACTCAAATTCCCGTAATTAATTGAACCCATCTTGTACGAAATTTCAACTTAAGAATGGCCATCAATATGCTCGGAGCCTGTAGAAGTCTACACAACTGTTTATCAAACTGCATTCATAACCACCACAATATCTGCAAATAATACACGGATTGCATTCATCCTGTAGTAGCGGGATAGTGAGTATTGAAGAACATCCCTACATCTTCACTATTCTGGTAACTTAATCCAGTTGCACGGAAAATTTTACTATGGAGCATATTTGAAGTACGTTTTACATGTCCTGATAGCTGCTCCATACTAAAGACGGGCCGGGTTCGATTTCCAGGCACATCTCTCAGGGCACTTGCAGCTCCACCCAAGCCGTGTGATTTTTCGGGTACCAGATCTTTCTGGGAAACTATAGCCGGCACAGGGAAAGGAACTGGCCTCCCTTAATACCCTGCTAATGTGCGAATTTCAAATACCGCTTAGTATTAATTGATTTACATACGTGACATATAAAACCAATCTCCTGATTGATGGTTGTGGTTAAATTTGAATATGTTTTATACATTTAAAAAATATGCAGACTATGCACATTTCCCAGGCCTGTAGGTGTGCTGGTAAGGTGTCCCGATTGCCCAAACCAGTAAGAAAAATATGATCTAGAATAAATTGACAGTGGCGCGAGACAATAGAAAACACCATTGCCTGCCTACTTCCAGGAGTAAACTATTGAAGTGATCAAACTCGTTCCGCTCTTGCAGGTACTGCATCACGAGGATGCAGATGGAGAAGAACGATCCGGGAAACATCCGTCGGGTGGCCGTCGTGTGCTTCCCCGGCGACCTCGCGGATGAACCCGACGGTTCCGAGTTCTGGTGGCTTTTCTTCGGCACCCTGCAAGCCATCTCCACCGTATGCCTGTTCCTGACCTTCTCCGTATACATCCTGATCTCCGAGCTTAGGGACTTACAAGGACTATGCGTCATGTGCACCGTGTTCTGCCAAATGCTGGCATACCTGTCCCTCTCGATCATGCACATCAAGGGCGACACTATGAGTGAGAAGCCGTGCGTCGTTGCAGGTGAGGACGACCCTGGGTTCGGCAGGGTTCTGAATCCCGCGGACTTTCCCAACTTCACGACGCCATTAATTTTGCTGACAACTTTTTAAATAAAACGTTTCTGACTTTCTTTTGTGAAACTAGACGATTCTAATTAAATATTATCTCTTATTTTTATCCAACGCTTAGTTCGAGATGAAAGATACTCTCACTAACTGGAACAGGAGTACAGCTGGCTATTTGCATTGTTTCAACCTCCCCGATTAAATAATTTCACCTTAATTAACAACTTCCCCTCCAGCAAACCGTTCATCCCATTCACAACATTCTGTCGCGCCTCCACTCCCTTCAACTTAGCTTAACGGTCAGAGAATCTGACCGACACATCGAAGGTTCTTGGTTTGCGAGTCCCAATGAAGGAAACTTTTCTCTGCTTGAAATCCGCAACCTTCCCCATTTATCTTTTGCTCTTCCTTTATGTGTTTGTATCCCTTTTCCCAATGCCTTGGTATATCCTTATGAATTTGTTTTCGCCGTTTGGCGTGTTTTCTTGCTTTGGAAGTGTGCGTGTATACATACCTGTACATACGTTCCATAATTATAATGAGCATTCACAACTTAACCTTTTATACGCATCTATGATAGTATAATAATATATTAATCTCATTAACTCTTCCGATACATATAAAATGGTACAAATCAATATATATATATATATTTATAACCGCCTTCCCCACCTCTCCTGTGTTGGTCTTTTATGCGTTTTCCTATCCCCTTTCCTTATAAGTCTATTTCTATGTGCGAAAATAATATTTGTTCGCCGTATGGCGGTATTTTCAAGTTTGAATATATATATATATATATATATATATATATATATATATATATATATATATATATATATATATATATATAACTAATCTTCTGAGGAAGACGGAGCTTAATTCCGTCAAAATTATCAAGAAAATAACGAGTGTGTTCCTTTTATGTGTTCTCATATTGGGTGTTGCTGCCAAAGTTTTTTATTTAACACATCCATGTTACTTCGAAGAAACCATATATCATTATAAATATCTGGACGGCACAATGGAACACAATATAGCTTCAATTCTATTTTATTTTGTGCTCTATTGTGCCACACAAATGTTATATTGCTCTCGTGACTGCTTCTACATCATCGATATATATATATATATATATATATATACACACATATAAAAATTTATTTATTGATATAATTTGGAAATGCACAGGTAAATCATATTAACGATATACGATTAGTGAACGAGTTGTATACCATTTTGAGAAATTGATTTGAAATACAGACCTAAATCATATAAAAGATTATTAAAAACTCTTAGTTACAGTTGTGGGAGTACTAGACAAATTGAGGCGATCGCACCCTCCCGCAATAACAGCGTAAGATTTATTCAGATTACTCGTCTGATATCGCAAATGACAAGCATCGAGACTTTCACATCATTAAATTACTTTAACTAATTACAACTGCATGCTAAGGGACAGCTCTTATCCCTCAAACCGCAATGCAAAGAAGCGATCACATCTGCATATAATCGTTGCAAACACGTTCCATGCAGTGGAAAAAGGAAAAAAATAGAGTTCTGACTTGGCTTCAAACGACCATTAAGTTCCTTGCACTCTCGAACGGTTGTTACGCTTTGCGACAGGATAAATGCAGCACTTAAACAGACTACAACATTCATAATTTAAATCGTGGAATTCGTCCGGCTCGAAGGCGCCAGATGAGGTGCGCTTTCGATGGGGGTTCTGGAAATGGTGGTGTGCATCTTGTGCTTCGTCTTTTCTCCCTTCGGACTATATCACCCTTCACCCCTTTACATTTGACACTGAGCCAAAATAAAAATAAACATTCCGTTACTTGCTGCCCATTACCTTCGGGGGCCATATTCAGGAAGACCTCTGAATCATCGAGCATCGGCAATGACGAAATTGTGAAGTCGTGGTGCTTTGATGAGTCGATTGTTACGCACAAGAATTGGGACCGGCGAATCCGTGATGTCACAATCTCGGTATTGTCAAAGAAAGACAACTCTTAAGGCCTTTCACGACGACAGTTCCTCACTGAATAGCTACCCAGAAATACGTCATTCATCATTATGTAATTTTTCACGTAGTTTCACAGCGTTCCCATATTTATCACCAACCTTTTAACGCGTAAGCTTTTAAACATGGTAGAAAGTGTCACGTAGACGTTTTCATTACATCATATAACAATCGAATTTCATCGAAATCGATGGAAATGATTTCATCATTTCCAGCTATGTTTCCCTTTTTATAATAATTCGCATTTTGCAATGACTGACCTAAAAGTAATGAGTGGCCTTCGCTTAAACACCTTGGGAGGGCTTTAAGTAACAATACTAATAAGGAAAAAATTAAGATCAAATATGATATGCACTATTGTAATCAAATTGAACAGGAAAATAGACAAAATAATGTAAAAATTGATAGAGCAATTGTCTTACCGAAAGAATTATTTGCAAAATGAAGGGGAATTGAATGAAGACTTACCGAGACAGCATGGGAAGAAAAGTTTCGCAAAATATAGAGCGCGTTATAGAACTGAAACGGAATCTTCAAGGCGAGGACCTTATATTGGGAGATACTTGTGGTGATGAGGTGAATGGAGAGGAAAAAATGTGGAGACATTTTCAATATTTTTGAGGAAGAGAGGACGTTGTCAGGGGAACTGGGAAAACTGCAAAAATTATTGGAGGAAATATTGGAAGGTAGTTTTGGTTTGAAGGCGGTGTGCTAGAGGGGAGAACATTGGTAGGTATAGTAGGGTAGAGGAAGAGGGATAATAAGGTCGTAAGGAAAAAAGACAGCGCAAAGGCACGAAGAAAGGAAAAAGGAAATTTCGTAGCACAGAGAAGGGAAAGTTCTCAAGCTGCGTAGAAGATAATAGCAGTTCGGGACAAACCAATAAGCAACCTTTAATAGGAGGAATATCTCGAAAGAATGAATCGGACGCTATTCAAGGAGCGGTGCCCCGATAGAGACTTCCGATTGGTAGGAGGAGGAATTATAAACAATAGAGGCTTCGGCTGGGCCATATTCTTAAATGTCCTCACGAAAAAGAAGGCAAGTTGATAGTATTTTAGCGAATTCCGCCCTGGATTTGGGCCGTGTACCTTTTTACAGACACCTCACAGACAGGAAATGACAATCCTGAAACAAGCCATGCTGGAAAATGTTTACTCGGAACCTATAACAGTGAGATTTCTTTGCCGTGGATACAACTCAAAGAGATGCTGCAAACAAAGCAATAATGATGGAAATCGATGGAGAAACAGCGAATCGCCATCACGGAAACGAAGTAAAATGAACCGTCGGGAGACACTGTAATAATATTTTGAAATCACAACTCAATCCGTCCATTTGATGACTCAAGCGATTATTTCGATTGATGCGGATGTATATTAAGATGGTGCGATAGCATTCCCGATCAGAGTACAACGCTCTTCGCGTTCGCTAATCGCACCAAGGCCATTGGCGGCGGTGACATCGATGTTGAAGGGTCAAAGGCATCAATGAGACAATGAATGCATCCTATTGAACTTGAATTTGATTATCTTTAAGACTTCGTGGACTCTTTGAGTGTACGCTTCTTTTGATTAAATATTATACGCTGGGATTGAATGTTCTAGTGCTATGCCAACGCGAGTTAAACAGCGTGCTGCTGTTATCGAATTTTTGGTATCACCTCATCGTCCGAGGTGTAATGATTACCCTTGAGGTGGCTCTTGAGGACAAAAATAAATATCGCAAAGCGCAAGATCGGGGAAATAAGGAGGGTTTTTTCTTCTCGTCTGTGAGACGAGAAGAAAACCCATCGTGCACAGATTTTACGGTATCCCTATTGTTCAATAATGAAGCCGACACGTTCCTTGGATATTCCAATATGGTTTGCGATACGCTTTTGAGTGATTTGCCCGTTATTTTGAATCAAGTCTCCGACGAGTTTGCGATGTTTATTGTCTGTGGCAGTGATCGGACGTCCGCTGCGTGTTTCATCTACAATTATGGCTCTTCCAGGCTCGCAACCACGACATTATACTACCCATCGATTTACAGGAGACCTATCTACAGCATCGTCACCGTAAACAGCCTTTAATCGACAATGAATCTCAGTGGGAGTCACTTTTTCAGCAGTTAAAAATTCGATAACAGCACGCTATTTAACTCGCGTTGACATAATAGCACTAGGACACGTCTCCATACTTCCACCTCTCAAAATACACTGGATGAATATAACGACCTGAAACCTGCGCATGCGCAATGAGGAGGAATGTTACTTCCACATGCCACCGGGAGTGTTTATAAAGGTCATTTTGTTTGTGGTCTACATGAATGTGTGCATTAGTTTTCAGCCTACCCTCCTTCCGGATGCCGAAACTAACGTTTAGCAATAAGTTCACGAGTGTCTATAAGTTTTTTTGACATTCCCAATGTCGAATCATACCCGATTTTCATCACATGCAATTAGATTTACAACATTTACAACTATTTACGAATGCAATACCGATGGAATATGGAAGGACTTTACTAGAGTTCGCGCGCGGAAGTATGGTTGAAAGGGGGAAAAATAATTGCCGTTTCCCTGTTCGATTCCCTCCCATCCTCACCCCTGTGCATCCAAAATTTTAATTTTCCATTTGAATCTTCAATTAGCCATTGATAAATCCCAGCAAAACAATACTGATGCGCCTGTTCCTTGTGGAGTGGGAAGGTGGCGCCACCAGTTCAACAGATAAGATTGTTTCACCAATCGGTCGAAAACGCCATAAATCAAGGAGATGGCACACATCGAGTCTGTTTCACAAGTTGCACTCATTAGTGCGGAAAAGGCGAGGGGTCCGAAGAATGGAGGTCAGATTCGCGAATTATTGTTACAGCAGGGGATGAAGTGTCTCCACGTCTATAGGAATGCCACTGAGGATAGGAATCGTTGAGAAGAACTGAACCACACTCAATAAAGAGGCTCACGCAGCCACTTTCTGTGTACATGTAACGGGTGCAGCGAAGATACAGGAACCATTTTTTTTAATAAAACGCTGTTACCAAAAACTTCGAGTAGCGTACCACTTACCTAATTAATTAGAGGAGCTTCGCCCAATCTGTGCGATACATCGGGTGGTACCAGATCTTCTTGGTGGTATAGGGAAAGGGACCCCTATACCCCGTCAATTCGTGAATTACACACGCCGTTGGGTTTAGTCCTATGGTGAGCTCGGCCCTTACATGACATACCAACCTTCTAGTTGATTCGGGAACTTCCCCGACGTTAGTGCGGCCAAGGGCACTAAGCGACAGGCGCCAACGTCCAACCCGGTAAACCCTGGCGCCCCTACTCCGCCCACACAAAACTTCGGGTCAACGCTTTTCGCTCGACACGAATCCCAGCCGGCTGATCTCGTCTCACGTCGGGGGGGGGGGGGGGGAGATTGGTTCGCACATGTGCGCCACTTAAATGGAACGCATTAACAAGAAGAAAAAAATGAAACGCGATTACATATCGCAACACTTGAACGCAAAACATTGCTAGGAATTCATGGCGTTGAAGCCTTTTCCTTCGACCCATCCAATCACGAACAATATCGTGGTCGAATTAAACTATATGGATCGATAAAAAACAAGTACTTTTTATTACGACTACTCGAAGAAAAGATTCTTAGCAAGTGGTACACGACAGCCGGATCTATTTCTTATCCTTTCAAGGAAATGGGCCCCATGCCTGGTCCAGACTCACTTTCACACCCATTTGGCACGACTCGTGATTCTTTTCTTTTTCCACATGATTGATGTCTAACAGATTTCTTTCGAATTCCAGGAAATAGCACTGCATTTTATTCCCATTCTGATTCTTATATTTTGCGTCCAATGGATTGGAAACTTTAACTCTTCACTTCTGCTTGCATTCCTGGATGGTTTTTATAATTAGGCCTCATTTAGATAGAATATACTGTCAGTTTATCAACGGATCCTCATGGAATTGGATTGATTGGCGAATTTGGCCAGCCTCGGGGGCGCCGGGATAACGTCCTCGTCTGTCAACCCAGAGGTCGCGGGTTCGACTCCCGCCTAGGTGGTTTTTCCACCTAGGCGGGTGGAAAGGCCAAGGTTTCTAGGGCTTGTGTGTTTGTAATTGTCAAATTGTTACATCAATGTTCAACGTCCGATGTTCAGATCGAAGTGCTGTTTTCGGACTAATGAAAAATAAATAAATAGATTGGATCGCGTGCAGCTTAGAGGAGCTAGATTTGTGAAACATCATGGCAAACTCAGTAGCGTACGGTGTAATTTTGTGATATGTATAGCTCCATCATACCACGGTAGGAGAGATCATGCCAATAAAGTTAGAGAAATTAAGTGTGGAACAGATGTATCTGAGTTGTCATTTTTTCCACGGACGATAAGGGATCAGAATAACATTGTCCGACCGCGATAGGGTCACCTTCGGGTAAAATTAGTCTGGTGTGTATTCACCCCCTGCCACACACCCTAGCGGTGGCTTGCAGAGTACTAAAATAAATTTGTCTCAGGCCCTTTTGTCTCATTGTCGAACATGTCGATCCCGAGAGCATAGTAGTGGGAACTGCCATTTCTTTATAAAATGAAACAGCATCTCTTCTTGTTTAACCTCCAGAGGAAGCAAGGCACGAGAAAGTATCCACCAAATTCCAACAATCCCTGCAGCGAGTGAGTATAGTATATACATGCCCTTCCCTGCATACCCTAGGATCCCAAGGCTTACATTATGGATGTTTAGAATGGTTTTCAAGCACGCGTATTCACTCCTTACGGGTGGCCCAAGAAGGATATAGAGGGTAGCGCACCTCTCACATCCTCGGGGAATATTTTTGGCTTTAAGAAAATTAAAAATAAACATTAATTGGACACCCGTAACTAATTTTTCAATGCCTACTTTCCCCCGGACATAAAATTATCTCCGACAGGATACGGTCCCTAAATTGCAGCGATTAGTTTAAAATTCAACATACCTTCCAGCTTTATTCAAATTAATGACACTTATTTTTGATCATATAGTTATGGACCCCTTCTAGAGTATATTTAAAAGAAAAAGACCCACTGATATCGCTCCACGCACAAAATGACGACTTCAAATACCTTCGGTGAAGAAGGCGACTTAAACATTATTTCCTCAAAATATGTTTCAACTCGTCTGTATTCTTAAGAAATGATTCGATTTTGGCAAGTCCATCGTTGGACCAGAGTCTACTTGAAACGCAAGCGAGGAAATGTTCCGCCCTCGGCGCTCCTTCAATTACCAACATCTCCCCTCACGATGAGAAGGAAGATAAGAACATACGGAGTCTCAATGAAAATTGAGGCCAACTCAAGCCTTCTCGATGAGCTTCAGATGCTCCTCCTTCCACAGGAATTCCAATCGCTAATACGACCGGGCACTCTCAAACCATTCGACTCAAGTCAAGCGAAGGGAATGGAGGCGGTCGGAAAACCACGGACTTATCACCCAGAGTCTAAAAATAACCTCGAAGCTCTTTAAGAAATCTTTAAATAAATGAGAAAAATAACTGCGCCTTCGGTTGGTTACGCCTCTCTCTCTCTGGCTGCTCGTGGATTATGGACTCGTGGAAGTCATTTACTATGGACGGGAGCTTCTAATTTATCGACCGCATGACGCAAGACACTCCAGCGAATCTTTTGTCATAGACCTGCCACACGGAGAGCCATCGTACATTAGTTCATCTTCACCCGTGTTCGGCTTTCTTATGTATTTATTCCCGTCCTAATCACCCGCAGTGACTTGGTGGAAATAATGACCTCAGCGCAAGAGAATTCACAGTAAAAAAATAAGAAGCTTCAAAAATGTAAATGAAGATGTTTACATGCCACAGGATCAAAGACTTGAAGATATATGTGTGATGGTCCAAGAAACTAGACCAAAGTGGCGTCTTGGAACGTTTATGTGACAGGGACAGAGAAGAGGAATGCGCAGACAGAAAAGGAACGCACACAAAAGAAGAAACGACTAAGGAATAAATGTAAGAGCAGTTGCTGACGGAAAGAGAGACAGGGAGTGTTAACGGTGGCTATTACCCTCGAAATATTTCAAAAGAGAGTGGATTTGCGTGTCCCTTTTCTGAGTGAGAGAGTTTATGTGTATGTGTATGTGTGTGTATATATATATATATATATATATATATATATATATATATATATATATTAATTTCTTATACATATAACACTAATGAAAATAAACTTGAATTCTTTCCTTCTTTCCCTTGAGAAAGGTGGTATCACCACAGAAAATTCGGAATACGTGTGAGCTTCTTTTCTTTTTAGCGTTTTTCTGAGTTTTTGTTTGTCCACTAGTGCTATTTTGGTATACATTATATTCATATATATATATACACACACACACACACATGAATGAAGGATTTGCAATAAATTACTACAAAAATATTTGCAATCATATGGTATTTGATCATTCGGAAATGAACTACAATGCCAAAGTTAACAATTACGTAATTCAGATTTCTTCCGATGAAACGGAATAGCAGTATGCCAAGATGAGAGCTGAGGTCAAGTTACGCCGTGACCTACACACCATGTGTCATATCATGACGATCATGCATGAATATCCATCGCGATCTTTCATATCGGTGGTGCATTACACCACGTCCACGTGCTAAAGAAGTAATCTAAAAAAACTAGGACATTGTTTTTTCCATTATTTTGTGAGTGAATGAAAATAGCTGGCAAATTCACGCCATTCGGGTCCGGGTCACCCACCCTGGGTCTCACGGAGGTTGCAAATGGGAGCGCGTCTCGCTCGTCACTTTCCTCCGTCACGTTCGAAGGGGGGGGGGGACGAAATGGGACTGATGATTGGTCACCGCCATCGGCACCCAGGGTGACGTCCAGTGGTGGTGAAAGAGGACCAACCCAAGGATTATGCCGTCAAGGAATCCAGTTAGTTCCAATTACTGCTCGCTTCCCCCTTCGGTCGCAATGACGCGTTCCGCTTCCGCGAGAGGTCCTTTCATCGTTTATACTATGCAGACGGGCGGCAAAGCGTACACACAGAGTGTGGACCGCGGCACTCCCAAAATTGAAGGGCAGGGCACCACTTACTCTCACTCCTCTTCCCTTGAGATCGGGGAGGTGTGGGTCGCGGGCGAGGAAACGATTCGCAACCCACAAAAGAAGCAGCAATGACGAAAGGGGATCTCTGATGGGGGATGGCGTGGAAGGTAGAACTCCCAATGGCCGCACCAATCCAAAACACCAAGCGAGCTCAGATGACACTCATCTAGGACCTCACGACGAGATTTGCGAGGAGATTACACCTAGTGTCGTGTGTGGGTCAGTTTCGGTGGTCAGCAATTTGATGGTTTCTCATTACAACTTTTTTCCAGGCTGTCAAGGAAAAAAAAAGTTTTTAAGGATTTTGCGCTGCCATTTTTTATTACCTCGTACACGTTTTGAGTGGCAAGGGGATGTTGAATATTGTGGAGCTACAGATGCCCAGAGTGCCTTGCCCTGCAATCGAACCCGGGACCCTCCGGTCAGTAGTTCAACGCTCTACCCACTAGACCACTGCGACCCACATGGGTAGATAATTAATAAATAAAGTTCTACAATTTGGACGGATCATCAAATTATAAATCACGCTGAAGGTTGAAATATTACCTCGCCTGTACGTAGTTTTTGTTACCTAAACTGATGTTTATTTAAATGCTTTTTGAACCGTCAAGATTAATAATAAGCCTTGACATCTTTTTGCGTTTTTTATCCAAAAGAAAAACAAATTTCTTAACAAGTGACGAAACGGGAGGATATCCATTTGGTTGCACTCGGCACTTGGTTGCAATTGAATGGAAATCATTCCCACGATGGGGTATTCAATCGACCGCGGAGTTCTCACTCAAATAAATAATTCACACCTAACGAAATATCACTAGGATGCAGTACAGCATCGGTAGTTAGGCGGTTGTTTACGTGGCGCAACATACGCTGAGACCGATTCACTGCACGTAATGCTCCTTCAATGTAAGTACAATGTGACGCGCATTTATATTCCTTCCTGCAGAATGTATAACGAATTGAAAGCCGCTAGTTAAAAAAAAATCACTGAATTTACCATTTATGTTACATTCAAATGAGGAAAATGGACGACATATTTCATTTTTCGGGTCCACTATATATTTTAGCGGTAAAATACCATAAATTCTCCAAAACCGTCGGGTTTTTATGCCTCAATTCTATGTTTTTTTGTTAGGATTTAGGGTGGCCGAACTGATCGATTTGTTAAAGCACAGAAAAGCCTTAGAGAAAAGAAAAACTAAAAAGTATTCGTTATTTAAGTATACGAGTTTTTTATGTCATCGATAAGCTTGAAGATGCTAACTCGTGCGTGGTTAACCTATACGTCTTGAAAACCTCTCCGCACATCTTGCACACATAAAATAAATAAATATCATGCCCCAAATATACGTTTCATTTAAGCACGCCCGGCGCTTCAAATTTCTACGGCCAGTCAAGACTTATCTTAGAATCAGACGTGAAAGCACCTCGAGGGTGGGGCGGCGGAGAGCCATTGAAGGGCGGCACTGCGAAAGATTTTCATAATCGCGTCACACGCGGAAAAATTTCATCGTTCCTCGGAACAACAGGCGAGAGGAACTTAACACGACTGGGAAGACTGATGAAAATGGCTTAATTGTTTTTTTTTACCAATTGGAAAAGAGCAAAATTTTAAATTTAAAACAGCCACGACATGACAGCGAAATCTCGGGAGACGAGGATTTATAAATGAGTTTTTATTCTTTAATTTATTTTGCTTAACATCTTCAATCCGCGGATAAGTTCATCCCACGGACGTATTTAAAACTCGGTAATACTAAATGTGGCATCGCAACAATTCGAGAGATGACTGCAAACATTTATAGGTTTAGCCTAGAGAAAATTCGACAGTTTTTGGGTTGCGATAATGTACTCGCTGGTTTCAGAAAACGGGGTCGAAGGTTTATTCGTCTGAAAAGTTTTAATGATTACGCGTAATTAGGAATTGCCCAAAAAAAATTAAGCATCACTACTATTTTCGATGAGGATTACGCATGCATTTTCTCTTAATCATTTCTTGTTACACCATACAATCCGGGTCTAAGTAAGCGTAAGACATACTTATGCTAACATTTTTTATTTATTTCTAGAGCCAAGTGGAAGAAAACTAAATAACGTGAATATTATATACTTACTTCGTAATCTCCTATATAAATGAATGCAAATAAAATCATAAGAACAAATTTCGAGAATTTTTTATGAAAACTTTCAACTTATAAAAAAGCTCAGAGCTCAAATAAAGGAAGAACTAAAAAGTATTTGCTGTTCAAGTACCTGTGATGTTATCAATGAAGGTAAAGATGTTAACCTTGTGGTTTCAAATTAACTTATTTGTTCATAATGTCAAGAGTGAGGCCACATAAAGGGTTATTTAGATTGAGTAATTTAAAATGCGTTTAACTCCTTTACGCAGTTCAACTGTTTCTACTCTCGATTTACGCGAATGCGCAAACGCTTTTGTTTTGTTCTTTTGTCGCCGCCCATTTTTATTGAAAATTATTACTGATTCCGGCGCAGCAATATCTTGAAATGACGTTCATCCTGATCTGTGATTGGTAGCTGGATTTAAGAAGCAAACTGACAATAATTACTGTCGGACTTAAATCTGTTTTCAGTACTGATAGTCGAACTACACTCATTACTCGAATGAGATTCTCCCTTTCAAACGATACGATTTTTTAAGGCATCCAGAATTCAGTATATATTCCAGAACTGATTAACAACAGTGTAACTCGACCTAATGTAAGATTCCGCTTTTGTTGTAATATTTTTTTGTTGGGCGAACGTAAAATACAATGAATAACCAAGTGTGTGAAAGAATATTAACTCAATGCAGCCAATATAGTAAATCGCTTGAAAACGCAAGCTTACAACACGCTACGGTCTTTAAGCCATTTAAACAGACGAGATGAAGAAAAAGCCAACTGTGACACGTGGCGCAAATAAATTTCACCCCAAAATTACGAGATAGAATGGCACATTTCAAGGGCTAGGCTGAACGTACTGTGAAATTATTTTCCCACATCCCGCTCGCCGTAATTGCTAATGAAAGGAAAATGAATGGGGGTGTGGAAAAAGTCTTGAGTCACAATTTCCGTTAGGTCTCAAATACAAGTCTCTTCATCGATAATGAATATGAACAAAATTAATTATCCGTGTGTGTGTGCCTGACAAAGACGCCTGTCTCTTCACTCAACACACTCGTGATGGCACGACATGAAACTAATGTCATTCGATGCGGAATGACGTACACTTCCATTAGTCGCTGTAGTTCTTCCGCTAACTCTTGATGGCGAAGATTTCGCGCCAAAATGATCACTCAAGTTACATTACGGGACTGTATTATTTTTGCAAAATGGTACATTTTTCGAGACACCACCTAAAAATTATTTTTACTAACACCACTCCATGACGAGCCAATTAGCTTGGAACAGTGCCATCAGCTCTCGCAAATGCCGCCACGTTTTAACGCTTAGCCTGGCCTCCATGTTGAACGAAAATTGAAAAAATAAGTTTTTTACGTTGATTCTCACGTACCAAACTGGTTTTCCAACGCGCTCAGCAATGATCGTTACCCCTCGGCTGACTGGCTAAATGAAGCTTCATCATCCGCGAATCTTTTGCGTTGAATTACCCGTCTACTTCCATTCCCATCTTCAACTCTTCCCATGCCTCTTTTAATCTTAACTAACCATTTACTTCATTCATTTATGTACCCCGCAAGCCACCGCCAGGGTGTGTGGCATAATTCGTCGACCGGGGCTGCATGCGCAGTAAGCTTTTCTCGCCGCCCACTCAACTCGAGCACTGCTCCTCAATCACGCGTCATCGCATGCGAGATGTTTAAGATCTCACCTCTGCCCTCCTGACCCCCTTGAAGACATTAGAGAGGAGATTAATGTGATCCGGATGAAGCTCTTGTCGGGCGTCGCACATTGCGTCTTTCAAAGCGGCGCCGAACCCATTTCCCGCACAGTTGGCGATCAAAGGCGCCTTTTTCACGAAGCCGATGGGAATTCCAAGACATTCCCCATGAAAATGGTCGTAAGAACTACCTACCTTACTGCCTCACTGTAAACAGAAATAATTATCATGCCCATTTTATATCCGATTGTTGAGCACAACCGCCAATCACAGATGAGAAGGGGTGCTCCGAGATAGAACCGATTGTTGCGCCGAAAACAACATCGTTTTGCAAACAACATTCGCGCCGAGGAAAACACAAAACAAAAGCACTTGCGGATGCGCAAACATGTCGCTCCTATTTTCTTTGAAAAAGTTTCCAAAATCATAAATGAGTAAAATGAAGATTTTTCTTCAATAAAATACAAGTATTCGAATGAATCAACGAGGATGCTCCCGATATGGTGTTGCACGTGCAGGCAACTCGTTTAATTGTAAACGTTTTCGTGAAGCCTTCTGCCTAACGTTGTCTTTGTAATAACGTTGGATTGTTTTGACGGTGATCGGAAAGGTGACAATTAATACGTTAACCGTTTGAGATTTCACACGCGGGCAATGTTTCAAACACGACGGTTTCACCGGTATTACCGGTTACTTCTCCAGGTGAAAAGAACGATTTGCACTACATTTAAATTTGAAGTCGACTTCTGGACCGTGGGCGAATGCGTCCATTTAGAAACATCATTAAGAGGATGAAATCGTCAACAGAAATGCGTTCATGTTTAAATTTACCACGGTTGAAAACTTCAAAATGCTGAAAATCGTAAATAAATGCCGCTGTATCATTATTGAGTGCGAAAAAAATAAACAGGATAAGAATGTTCACTGCATCTTCGTCCATACTCCTCGTGAAATTATTTAATACTATAATGTTAGAATGGAAGTTGTTTTACACGGAAAATTATCAGTTTATGCATTAAACGCCAATTAGAAACATGAACTTTAGTATGCTCGAACCCGAACCACTAATCTAAAAGTTAATAGACCAATGTCTTGAAGATAGTGCCCTTATATTTTTGAAGTACATATCAATTCTTCAACTTTGCCTTAAGAGAAGGAAAAACGAAGAAACCGATTTCCAGATTTACATATTAGTAATGATTGGCCGATGTAAGAAGCACGTAATAAAAATTACGAAGTCCAATTTTATATATATATATATATACATAAAAATATTATCAGGTAATCTACCGGTTAAGGTAGGTTTTTTGGGTGGACACAACTCTCATATAAACATTTCGTAGCTCCAAACAAAACCCAATCCAGCAACCTCATCTACATCAGGTCCCTCTTCATCTCTGTGTACTTATTTCCTCCCTTCATCCCGTCCAACATCCCTATCCTGTTCCTGCCCTTTCCTCGCTTGCCTAACATTCTCCCCTCTATTACCTTCTTCGACATGCCACTGCCGCTCAATATGCCTTTCATCCATATTTCCTGCCCTTATAATATATATATTTTTTGAAACCCCAATGTAAAGAATTTTCCCAAGGTCGAAATGTTCCCTAGCAAAGTTAGCTCGGCCGAAACGTCAGTGAAACCCATATTCCAGCCGTCCCCGGGGATAGAAGGCGGGTCCTGGATTTCGGCAAAGCCGCCCACTGCGCAGCACTGCCCACCCTTGACCCGCTCCGGGGAGAAAGGTCACTCGTAGGGGCAGAGTTGGGTCAAACGGAGCGCAAGCGATGACGTCCTCTCCCTGGCAATCCAACAGAAGAATCCCCATTGCCCACGCGCGATCTTCCCTTCTTTTTCGCTTCGCAATTGTTATGATGCGTGTGTGGGTCTTGCCGCAAACGAGGCGGCCTTTAACACGGAGGGGGCCGGGGGAGGAGGTCAAGGGTGACTTTGGGTCGCCAGGCAGTTGTCCAAACCGAATTAATCCCACTTCGTACACCTCCAGGGAGAGAGGGAATCTGCGCGCCAACAGGACCACGGGATGTAAACAACGACGGCATCCCCGGAATACAAAGTGCTCCAATTTCATCCTAAGTCACTATTTAAAGAGCTTCGGCTATCCGTAGACACCAAGATATACCCCGATTCTTACGTAGATGGGAATTTCTTCTCATTTATCATATGATTTTTTTAAGTTTTCACTATTTTTTTAGGGTAGTCTCCAGTTTAAGGTACATTTTGGATAGACACAAGACTGATTACCGCTATGTTTATTAACTTTGCATAACTAGACAAACTGAAAACGCACAATACAAACAAATCTACTTTTCAATTCCACATATTTCCTCCATTCTGTCCAATATCCCTAACCTTTTCCTCCCCTATCTTCCTCGTTTGCCAAACAATCTCCCCTCTATCACAGTCTTCAATCACAAATCAAATTGCTCCGTGTCCATCTTTCTCCAGCCTCCATAGCATTTCTCCCTCTCCTCACCCACCATCCCTAGTACTTCCTCATTCGCTTTCCTTTCGGTCCATTTCACCTTCTCCATCCACTCCACCCACATCTCTCAAAAGCTTCCAATCATCTTACTTCAACGACCATCCTGTGCAAGAGCAGTAACAAAAAAACCACGCCAAATGTTAGAGTTTTAACCAGTTTTTTTCTTAATGACGGAACTCAACGTCTTCGCCATAAACTTCCCTCCTCGTCAAAAATTCTTTATCTTTGATTTTGGGAATTTCTTTGAAAAAGCTATCAAGAAACAACGCGTGAGCGTTCCTTTTATGTGTTCTTATATTGTTTGTTGCTGTCAAAGAATTTTTATTCAACACTTCCGTGTTACTTCGACCGACGATATCATCTATATATGTGTGTGTGTGTGTGTGTGTGTGTGTGTCCGTCCGCCAGAGATGCCTGCGAGTGTGTGCGTGTCTGTGTATAACGTTTAGGGAGTTTCAGATACGGGAAACTAGTAACAATGAAATGGCGGGGAAGTTTACTGGCGTCATTTTGAAAATGCGTGGCATTCAGTTTTGAAGAATAGAATTCTCGCTGTTCATTTTCACGTCTGGTTGATCAACAACTGACCATGACGTCGCACCTTGCGTGATTCTCGATGGAGAGAATTGACTCACCATGAGAATGACGGAAACACGGAGGTTTGCCATTAAACCCAGCGCGAATTGTCTTTTCCAAAATGGCTACTATAACAATGGACCTCCACATGAATGGAAAGGTGAATAAGGAAGTAGACACCATTGAAGTCAAGATTCTTGATTTATTCGCATTGCCAATCGACGAAAAATCTGTAAATCATTCACTGGCGCAAGAGGATAGTTCCTACGCGAACAGGGGGGCAGAGAAACCAACTAGACGTCCAAGGACAAGGGGTCCAGCGCTGTTATTTAATTGGCCAATCGACATTATTGTTCAATCAAAAACGGCGTCAACGACAGAAAAAAACAAAAGAGTTTGAGCATGCGCGACAAGCTCAAGTCGTAAGGATTGCTGAACCGTGTGAGAGGGTTCATCCGAGACTAGCACCAACAGTTTTGTCAATTCGGGATTCAGCGACACGAATACGCGGCGTGCAAAAAAGGGTCTTCAGAAGTGTTCCTTTCAAACGAACAGGGTCATTTGAACCTGCACCGATGAAACGTAGGTTGAAACCCCTTCCGGCAGAACACTGAAGTGAAAATTACAGTAATGATAAGTTTGCAAACCGGCCCGCAGAAAATTACGTCACTTAGGGAGGGGTTTTAAAGGTCAAGGTTCAGGTCTGGTCGCGCGCTGATGAAAGTGTCGAATTCGGAGAGGATAAGGCGCTGCCGACGAGATGAGGACGGGAAAGGGATCGGACGAGGGATGGAGGAACCAATCATCTGCGGGAAGAGAGCGTAGAAGATGAGTAGACGCGAAACTCAAGTCCCAATGTCAGCGATGAAATACGAGAGCAAACTGTAAGTTTCAAACAGTTTCCAATTTAAACTTTAAAATCAATAAATTGTATCACGTATTTTTATCTCTATTTTATCGTGACCATATTCTTCACTTGCCAATTTGCTAAAATGGACATACGCAGAAAAAATCTACTGTTAGAGAGTGGAAGAGACTGTTTAAGTCTCACTAGCCCCATTGAAAGTACGTTAATGGTATTGCCATTGTAACTACGTACGTAGACACTCCAATCAGGGCATTTGCGATGACATTTCGCAGGCTGTATTTCCCGATTGATTCTTTTTTAAGTCTGTCTGAATCTAATTCAAATGCTTAACTGCGATGCATTCGGTATGATGATTGAACGGAATGCAAACAATTAAAAATTCAGGGATGGATATCCGGTGCAACAATGAGGGAATTATTTACTTTACGACAAAAAAGTATGGCCACATTCAGTTATGCAATGGTGGGTGGCGCTACTTCGTGAAACTCTTTAATGACGCGTAGGAATGAAAAAAAGACTCCGCTATTCCACACAAATATCAAATCATTGCGATCGGCTTCGCTAAAGTGCATCGAAATGACACATCGGTTTCGATAAACTGTATCAAAACCGGTCGCAATAAATTTATATTTGTACGAAATATCAGGGCGAGTTTTTGTTTCCTTCGAGTCATATTAAGGCTTGAGAAGATCTATATTAACGTGCAATTAGTTTCAGGTGATTATTCAAATCGTCTATCAAAAATATAGTTATTCATGAATGTACATTTACGACCACTTTTTTCTCTCTCCTCAATTTCAGCCTTCAACCTGTACTTCTGGATGCTTGCTTCTTTCTTCTGGCTGAGCGTCGTCTCGTTCAACGTTTGGAAAGCAGTCAGGCAAGTGGCTCGATTGACATTCTCGCAACACAAAAGACATTGCAGAGGAGTCAAACACTAAACAGAAAAGTGCGATGCGCGAGTTTGATACGGATGCAATGAGCTGGGCCCCCGTATCAGTTTTATCACACACACACAAATTACATATAAAGTCACTTACTTCTCCTCCTTCAGAAAGGTTAACTCCACTGGAAATTCGAAAACTAGTGAGTTTCTTTTTTTGTATTTCTGTCCTTGTTCCCTAGTACTAACTCCATATATATTATATATATATATATATATATATATAATTAGGTAATCTACCGGTTAATGTACGTTTTTAGATGGACACAACAATCAAATAAACATTTTGTATCTCCAAACAAAACCCAATCCAGCAAACTAATCTACATCAGGTCCCTCTTCATCTCTGTGTACTTCTTTCCTCCCTTCATCCCGTCCAACATCCCTATTCTGTTCCTGCCCTTACCTTGCTTGCCCAACATTCTCCCCTCTATTACCTTCTTCAACATTCCACCACCGCTCAATACGCCTTTCATCCATTTTTCCTGCCTCCATAGGATTTCTCTCAACAAACCACTCTCCTCACCCACCATCTCCAGTACTTCCTCATTTGTTTTCCTTTCGGTCCATTTCACCTTCTCCATTCTTCTCCACACCCACATTTCACAAGCCTCCAATCTACGTCTATCCTCCTGCTTCAGTGACCACGTTTCCGCACCATACATGGCTACGCTCCATATCAGAGTTTTTACGAGTCTTGTCTTAACATCCCTACTCAACGTCTCCGTCATCAACTCCCTCCTCCTTGAGAAAGCCTCTTTGCCCAACGCAATTCCTCTCCTTACGTCCCTACTACTTTGACCGCATTGGTCCAAAACACTTCCGAGATATGTAAACTGTTCTACCTGCTCTATTTTTCCCCTCCTATTTTAATATTTAGCTTAGGCTTTTTCTTTCTGGAAAATCGCATAACCTTTGTTTTATTAATATTGATTCTCATCCCATATTTATCGCACTGAACCTCCAATTCACGCAGCAATGCTTGCAAACCCTTGGCTGACTGAGCAACTAATGCTTGGTCATCAGCAAACCTAACCGATTTTACGAATTCCCCGTCCGACTTTCATTCCTACCTCCAGTTCTTCCCATAATGCCTCTTTAATCATTTCCGCCATATATACGTTGCAGCTCCACCAAAGCTATGTGATTTTTCGGGTACCAGGTCTTCCTGGGAAACCATAACCGACACAGGGAAAGGAACTGGCCTCCCCTACCCTGATGTGTGAATTATAACCGCAAGGTTTAGTACTGGGTGAACTCTACCATCACCATAAAAGGAACACTCATACGTTTTTTCTTGATAATTTCGACGGAATTTATCCCCTCAGAAGATTAGTTAGGATTTTATATATCGTATATGTACAAATACGATACACGTATGAACACACGCATGGAAAACTTCATAGTTGTATAAAAAAGGCTGGTGTCCTAACACCTTCCGCCACACACCCTTGAGGAGACTTGCGGGGTATTGTTTAGATGTATGCATGCAATTATTTACCGGAAAACTTATTCAATTTTTTGTATTCTCTATCTAAAATAAACTGAATGGAAACATAATTTAAAAAAAAATTCAATCTTTGCTTTAAGAGAGTCTCTACATTGCGTACTCTTCCTGTGTCTAAATCCGAGGCTCCATTCTCTCCCATTGAAGGTACCAGAGGTTCCCCATGGACGACACCAAGCTGTTCTGGTGCTACAGCGCCTTCGGGTGGCTGTGCCCGTTGACCTTCCTCTTCGCAGCGCTCGTGACCCACCATTACCCCGTCGCGGACGACGTCCTCCTCCGGCCGAACTTCGGACTCTCCAAATGCTGGTTCGAGGGTAATTAGGATTCGCGGGCGCGATAATCGCGCGCAGAGTATCCCTTGGCCACCGCGGCCACTCACCCCTCACGACGACAATAAACGCGAACCCTTGCGCTTTTGGGGGTTAGGATGAGGGGCGAGTGAGGGAGGAATGGTGGTGTGAGCCGACCGCCTATATTCGTCTCACGAGTGCGCCCAATTTAAGGTTTGACGCAACACTCAATCGTTCGACTCGTAATGAGTTCCTTAATGCGATCCCATGCATTTCATTCTTCCACGTCTCCTCGTTCCTCATATTTCCTAAAAAATGACCTTAGCGGTCGACGCACCCTTAAAACCAAAACATCCTATTTTTATTTAGCTCCAAAATTTCACAAATATTCATTTTTACAAGTTTCATTCTAATCTGAATTCCACCCCGATATGTCGCAAGGTGCCCCCGTTAAGTCGGCCCTGGTCATGCGAGGAACGACGACTGTGATCTCAATATCAGATTAATGAATGGTAATCATCGTCGTTTACCACACGTACGTTAGAAATTAATATGGATGTAGAAGGATGACAAATCTCCTCTCTAATCATAACCTGCCACTTCCCACCTTAATCTTTCACAGCGGATGATGTGGTTATCTTCGTGGTTGACAAAATTAAATCATAAAATAACCTGTTCAATACGAAGACATCGATCGATAATCTCGGTAAAACTACAAGGGGCACGCCCCAACCGTATTGCATTGATACGAAACAAACGACAAAAGATAAACAACACCGCGACGAAGTTTTGTGAGGCCATTTATTTAACGTAATTTGTTACTTTATAAATGCTGAAGAATCCTGCATGTTTACAACAAAAAAATAAGAAAAAATTCCATTCCGCTCTTCCTTAACGATTGACATCCACTGATGGAATTAATAAATGAGCGCAGTAATGACAACACATTCTGATTTTCTTCCCTTTACAATGGAATTCTGAAGAACGAACGTGCACAACTTTATACGGTAGCCATTAAAAATTGAACATGAGCGCATTCCGAGTTGTTTACATCAACATGATACCCCGTAAGCCACCGCAAGGGCGTGTGGCGGGGGGTGTTAGGTCACCACCCGTATAAGATAATAAAACCACTTTCATAACCAACACATACATGCAAACCCACTCCCACAGTGGCGCATAAACTCATGCAAAAATCCTCTCATTTTACAATACGCTATCATCCAACAAACACCTTCACCTTAGGATGCAGTAAGAAATTTATCCGATTAAGTCGCAAAATTGAGACGTAAGCATGGCTTTTCCTCGCGAATAGGTAATAAAGAAAAAAGGAGATGCATGCTATAGATCAGAGGTGTTTGTTTCTCTCATGCTGAAGAAGTATTCTACAAAGGTAATTGAAGAAGAATTTAAAACCGGGCTGCAATGGCTTCATTTAATGTGCGTGCTCTTGGCACTGGAGTCTGCAAATTTATCCCGAACGGTTGGTATGCAAGACACATCTGCGTCCCACTCCATGCCTGGATACCAATTACCCCACGCGTGAACATTTATTTTCTTCTGAGACGACATTTTATTAATTCAGTGAAAACCAATGTCTCGACAACTGAATAACCTTTCGCCACGCGCACGTGGATATTCCCGCTAAGAATAAGATTATAAAACAATGGCTCTCACCAAAACACACCCCTGACCTCTGATTGAAGAAAATAGCGTAGTGATGACAAGGACATCTTATTCCACACCTTAAAAGAATCAAGCAAGTCAAAATTCACCATTTTGTGAAGTATAGAATCCCAAAGAGATAAACTTAATTAAATGATTTTTGACACAGATCCAAAGCATTTAGAAAAGATTGAACCGCTGCCATTTCACTACGAGCGTCAAAATAACCTGACTTATCACTGTGACGTGTGACCCTTTTCTCTTCCATCGTCGTCGTTTCATTAACACTTTTCTTCTGGTGAAATTTTCGCAAGCACGATTTCCTCGTGCATAAAAGATTCATCCGTTGGTTGTCGAAACCTCAAATTTAATAGAGATTAATATTTCCTTTGCGCAGAAGCAGAAACGATATCATCACAAAACATGACAATTGCGGTCATTCTCGGTAAAAAGAAAGTACAGAGCCCTTCATTACGAGATCACACGTGTTTTTTTCATTTCCATCAAGCATTCAAGAGGTTTGGGGAAGCGGAATTCATTTGCGCCTAACACGTGCTTCGGCAATGGCGGTTAAACAATGGTGGAGATTCAACAACGAAGCAGACACGTGGAACACTGCGTCGGGGCGGAACTCGTCCGAGGAAAGATGCACTCGCGCACGACTGATCCACAGCAGCTGAGGGGGCAGGAAAGGAATTATGCCGACTGATTACAGAGGGCAAGACTTGACGTATCTCCGACTGCCTCTCTCTCTCTCCCGGCTAATCACGTAAAGCTCATCTTTCTCTTCCACCAAGACTCATGACCAACTCGCGCCATCCACGGCAAAGAACAAGTCAGGGACGATTTCTGTCAACACTTCAAAGCGTTAGATTCTCATGCTTCTGCTAGGACCTAAGATAGTCTCCAACTTGATCGCACTTAATACCTCTCACCAGAGGAAGAAAACTATTTTCTTCCGATAAATTTACTACAATAGAAGGCATTAGCACTGCAATACAAGCCCTAGGCCTAAATTCCACAATGTATACGATTCCATAACGTGGAAATGTGAATTCGGAGAAAGGGTAATACCGCCGGTAAGGTAATGAAGAGTATTACGAGTATTAATATCAGTGATAAAGTAATAATCAGAAGTTAATTTACGTACACCACATCACTAAATGACTATAATATAAGCATGAATTAAATAAGAAACTTAAGCTAATGATTAACGCACATGAATATCTTTAAAATGTGTCGTTAAAGAACACTTAACTTACTGAGTTTATCGAGAGGCATTTAAGACCTGAAATCACGTCGGGAGTTCAGGACGAACTTGCATTTTCTTACGTTTCTCCGTTAAGTTTTCAAATAACTTTGGGACTAATTTATGGGTGAACAAGAAGAGAAAAAATTTTCTGCTCGCGAATTTCCACCATCCAACTGGGATGAGGGGAGTACTTTGGGGACTTTCCGTCGAGTTAGCATCGTGTGTGGTGTCTCCAAACCACTTTGTCGCTTGCGGATAATCGAGCCAAATCCTCCGGGACGACCCGCGTGCTCATAATGGCGCGCGGCAACGGCCAAGATGGAAGGAAAAATGACCACCAAGGGTCAATCCTCCTTACTGTTTCCCAACCGCGGCGCCGACCTCTGCTAACTCCCCGTTGTTTTTTGCGTGATTCCTGTGGAACGCTACAAACATCTCTAACGAGACACCCCCCCCCCTGGGAGGTCACTCATTTTCTAAATTCCCATTCCCGACTTTCCCCGGGTATTCGCAATCCGATTAGGAACTTCAAGTGAAACATGACTCATATTTACGAGTTCCTTGGGCAACACAGTATCGGGGACCACTAATTAAGTGAAAGGGGAGGGTTTGGTTGGTGGACATTTTGGAAATGGAGAATGGACTTTTTTAAAAGTGTCAATCAGTCGACTTTGACGCGAAGGAATGATTCTAGCCCCGAAATATTACATTAATAGGCCAAATACCACAATGAGACGTTTTAAGGGCAATTGACTGAAGAGCCCATCGCCATGTCCCCACGCCAAAATCGAGACCACAACAGTAAATAAATGAAAGATCACTTGCGACACATCGAAAAATAATTACTCTAATGGCTAGTGCCCTGTTACACGTCCTACGTGGCGACTTATAGGGTAAGATTTAGATGCAATTCTGGGTTTTGCCACGATCTGCCCCTGCGCTGGGCCTGCCCACGTGACGGCTGACTACTGCATCACGAATGCCTAAAAAGAAAGTGTAGACTAGATTGAAAACTTACGCGTTACCCTCACTCACGATCTCTCATCTTCATATTCGGGGAATATGTGGACAAGATAACAAAAAATTAGGATTTATTAGAGGAGTACTTGGTAAATGTGATGAAAAGGCTAAATAGAAATATTACCTTTCGCTGATTTCGAGAAATTGCAGGAGATGCCGCGACAGTGACTTTGAACGGAGGCATCCGCTAATATGCATTTCAACGAAACAATTTCAATTTATGGTTAGGTCTCTTTTGAATATGCTGCAAGTAAAATGAGGGATCCTGGAGGGATGTTGGATTGACTGCCGAATTGGATCGCGTGCATCGAAGAAGAGATAGATTTGTAAAACGTTGTTATGGCAAACGGAGTAGCATATCAAACTTATTAGAGGACCTAGGCAGGGAATCACTCAATGGAGCGAAGGTTCAATTATAGATTGAAACTTCAGCACATGATTTGGAAGGACGTCTCTTTAGTAATGATGTGGAAAATGTAATATTATTACCCCATCGTAATGCGGTAGACGAGATCATGTAAACACAATTAGAGAGATTAAGTGCAGGGCAGATATATCTCAGATGTCATTTTTTCCAAGAACGATAAGAGATCAGAATAACGATGTCCGACCACGCTGGGGGGGGGGTGTCAAAATATAGTCCGGTGTGCAATCACCTCCTGCCACACACCCAAGCGGTGGCTTCCAGGGTACCATGCACAGCATAGTTAACGAATTAAAAGCAAACCCCGCCAGCACATATCGTTTCATTCAACGTATTCTACCATTTAATGGTCCCGGACGTCTATTAAATATGTATCACGAGAACTTCCTCTTCTTTTACCCTGAATTATTTTCTTCTTAATTTCTTCGCATCTTCCTTCGTGCTGTCCTTAATGACCCAACCCTCCTTCCTCCACCCCACATACCAAACGCACTCCCTTCTCTTCTATCGCTCGTTTCCTTCAGCATACCATTACCTTCTGGCATTTCCTCTCCATTCACTTTCTCCGTCTTTTTCGGATTTCCCCCAGTGCCCCTCTTCGTCAACCACGTTTTAAACTTCATCGTTTGTCTTCCTCTCCGTCAAATTTATTTTCTCCATTCCTTCCAAACCACACATCTAAACCACTCTACGCTCACTTTCTTGCCTCGAGAGACAGCCTTTCTGACCTTAATGGTCAGAAAGGCTGTCCTATCTTTTCTTCACGTCTTTAATTAAAAGAGTTCTGTCATCAGGTCCCTTCTTGGCACATTCCTTCATCCAAGAAAGCGATCATTCTCCTAACATCCCCACCATTAGGCGTATTTGCCTCTAAATCACTGTAAAAATCTCGAATTACCGACCCGAACAGCACGCTGATAATGATGACATACGACGGAAGAATTAAACTACCGAGCCATAAAATTTACCTTCAAAGTTAGATTCTAGTGCAGGAAATTTATCCAAAGTGCAAAAGAGAAACCATAAAGAGGAGAAAATTGATGACAGGGACTTCAGGAATTGATGACAGGGAGTATTGGTATTTAGAATGGCACGTCAAAACTTTGGTACGGAGCGATGTTTCGTACGGAGCGGGAACATTGAGGGAATAAGGAAGTATTCGGAATTGAGGGGTTAATTGTACGTGGTGTAGGATGTTCGGTTGGGTTTTGTTGGGAGAGGCAAGGCAGTGGTCACTGTACCGTATGGTAGCTTGTGCCCATCCGCAACCTACCTCAAACCGTAGATTACCAATAGCAATAATAATAATCCAAGATGTATGTCGGGTCTAGATGGGAAAGGGTAGGCAAATATCGTGACGCCACTTACTTGACCGCAGACGTATGCGAGTAGCGGCAGCCATCATTTTAAGAAACTAAGTCCGCGATGCGTACAAATGGGCAACTGTTGTTTTCTTACTCCCGAAACGACTAAAGGGAAAACAAGACGAAACGAAGAGAACGAGGATTAAGTACGTCCGCTATTCGGGCGAGGGAGAAATTTCTCCCAACTTTCTAATTGTGCCACAAGAGGACTGAATGGACGTAATGTCTGCCGCTTGTCTCATCTAGGGGGTGGGGGTTAAACTCTTGGGCAGATTATTTCATTTATCACTCAATTTAGAAACAGATGTCCAACCCGTCTCGCTTCGTCCTGGAATCTTAAGCCGGATATTTCAACGAACACTAACTTATGTGGAGGACGGCCGTCAATGGCGAAGTCAAGTCTTAACAGTGCAAATGAACGGGTGGTAAAGACAACAGGTATCTGAATTTAATTCAGCAAACTTTGAACTTTCTCGGACATACCGCGCGCGTAAACTGCATTAAAAAATTCGGTTCCTTCCTCCAAAAAATAACATCTTCCACAAAGTAATGCCCGAGGAATATAAACATAAAAAAAACTTCGTTTCGTGATGACATATTAGGATTATTGCGATTATAAGTTTAAGGCGAAAACGCTAGAGTAACAGGCAAACCAGTATTTTTGTAAAGATTTACAGAGGCATACGAGAATAAAATAAATAAAAATAATTGTTAGTTCCTCCAATTGCTCCAAAAGATGCACTATAGAGGGCGCGGCAAAATAACTTCTTTTTTTTCAAACGCTTTCAAAAAAAGGTTGCCGCACCCTGTAGCTCTGTGCTCTTCTGAGATGAAGATATTCGGCGAGGGGTTTGTTTCATTTTTTAAACAGAGAAACAGAATCGGAAATTTAAAAAAAAAGCGGGGACACTGAAAAACTATTTTAACATAGGCCGACACTGATATATGCAACCGAAGATCTCTCGTAAGGTTCACAGTTTTTTTGCCTTGATATGTTGGAAGGATTAAATATTGAAGAATCAAAAGATTCATCACACTTTTCCACCACAAAAAAAATTCATTTTACGATAAAGTAGTTGAGTATTACAGTGAATTGCATCAAGATCTGAACTTTGAAGATGGAATGCGCACTAAAAAGTGAAAATAACAAATTTGCCTAAGAGTGACAATGACAATTAGAATGAGAAGTCAGGCAACTGAAGGAAAGGAATGTAAAGATGCCAAATGCCCGTACGTGGTTGGATTTTTGGAGTCAGTAGGTTGCAATTTCTGGAATAGAAAAGGTTCGAAATTAAAGAATTGGTTAAACCGTGCATGAAACGCATCCGTTATCGTATGAGAATCAAACGAAACAACTTGAATGGCCAGTTGCTGCGAATTAAAGAAGGAAGATTGACCAAGCAAGTACTGTACTTGAAAACGGAAGGGGAAGGGAAAAGAGGCCGCCGACCAAGACGCAGGTGGCACTAAGAAATCGATCGAGCCGTTCCAGAAAGAGATCTCGAAGAACGACTGCGGCTAGGGAGGGAAAGCTATAGATCGGGGATAGGAAGACAGCGAAGACAGTTATTAAAAACAGATCGCCACACACACACACCCACATAGAAATATACTAACATTTTAAGCTAATTGAAAAAATGGCACGTAAAAAGGCCTCGGTTATTTCTTTATTCTTTTTAGCTAAAAGTGGTACATAAATGGCCAAAACATACTCGGATACTCCGTTGCTAGCGTTCTGAAGGACTGCAAGCATATGGAACTCATTTTATTTACTTTTCGCTATGCCAAATTTGTTCTAACTCCCACTTGAAATTTATAACTGTAGGGCCTGGAGGGTGGTGGAGTGCCGAATTAAATGTATTAGATAGGATTTCTAAGTGTGTATTCGACACGAGATTCGGATTGTCAAATTGAGCCAAATGCGATCTGTGATCCAGCTGGCACAATAAATACACTAACGAGGGGTATTATCTGGCAATTCGATCTAATTGGGACAGATCTGACGGAAAATTCGCTCGTGTGTGTCTAACTGATTCCGTACGTAAAGGCAAAAGATTCGCAAGATGACAGAGTTGGGTGTGTGCCCCGAGAATAATGAGAGGGGAATGGGAGGAGCGGGAGGTGAAAGAAACCTGAACGATGACCAAACCGGCGACGCCAACTTCTCGAGTGAGGAGAAACACAAATGGAGGCACACCCGACACGCAATCATCCTCGATAAAGAAGCGAATGGTTCAACTTCAACTCACGAAATGGTTCAACTCGGCTCACGGAGCTTTGACGTCATCAACTATTCGCATAATACCTGCGCGGCCAACGTAATCAATTTCCACTACACGACAGCATATATTCTAACGTAACGTTGGATGGTCACTTTGAGGATATCGCCCTCTGTGATAATCTGCGCCTTCGAACATCTAGCGTTAACACGGTAGGGCAAGGGAAAATACTGCAGGGGTAAAAATTTAGTAGGTTTTACCAACAGCGAACTAAACAGAAGGTATTTCGCTAATATTAGCGTAAACATACAAGGGTTTTAAAGCGGAAAGTGAGATATTTCTGGACAGTGGACGTGATTTTTGAACACTTTGCCCCTCTGAACATTATGCTCGAAAAACCCTTTAGTTACGGCCGCGCGAAAATATTATTGAGCAGATTATTTTTATTTCCGCAAATATATTTAATAATTGGCAAAGTCAGGGTTTGAGATTGTCAGGCAGACAATTGTGCATTTCAGGTAAAACAAACGATTATGTGAATGAAATGTGAATTTATTCTGTCTATTACTCACAATTTTCAAGATGATACCATGAACATAATAGTTCATTCTCTCGTGAAAAGCTATTAACTTAATGGCATTTCACAAAAACGAAAAATATACATCCAAAAAATGTTATATTTAAATCAGTGTTTCCTTTCCAAAGATGATTGAATGAATGTTCTGCGTCCATTTTAATGAAATATATGAATACTTCTACGTCATTTTCTGCAACACAAAGTTTGTGATTATATTCAGATAAGTAAGATTATTATGATCGAGATTATGATGCCAGAGATTATCTTTATAGTTATCGGACAACAGAATATGCCGACCTTTGCTCCCAGATTTTCAAAATGCCACCCTAATCCCTAAATAACATCGATACACACTTCAGCCCTACATTGGGCATATTTCGTTACATTCTTCAGCATTCAGAGTTGGTTTAGAATTCGGCAAAGAGAATCGGTGAATCGTTCATATTAGAAACTGTTCAATATTAGAGGTTTTCGTCTCCATTGCTTCTTCCTAAGCACAGGTTTAAGTTAAAAGGAAAAAATGATCAATATCACATCATCACCTCTAGCAGAGTTTCGCCATTCTCCCTATTGAACCTTATTTCAACACAAAGACTCATTATCATCTTGGGTTGTCCTGCCGCGTGGACGTTTCTCTCACGGTAGACCTCCATGTCTGACCGTCCTCACCCGTCTCTTGATTTCTTCGTATTTCCTCCCAATCTTAAACTTGTATAACACCGTATACCTCTTCCTCCCTCTTTCCTCATACAATGTCCACGCCAATCCATCTTCCTTTTCTTTATTATTCTCTATCAATTCTCACTCTTCTCCGTTTCTTCGTAGCACCTCCTCATTCTTTACTCTATCCTCCCAACTAGTTCCTTCCATCCTCCTTTGGATCCACTTTTCAAAGTCCTCCATTTTCTTTACTTCATTTTCCCACCAAGTCCAAGTCTCTGCTCCGTACAACTTCACACTCCAGACGTAACATCTTGCCAATCTATTTCCCAGTTTTTTTTTTCAAATGTCCCCACAGCACAGAGTTTCTTCTTATTCTGAAAATACTTCTTTCGCCAAAGTTTTCTTGACTTGATTTCCTTGGAACAGGACGTGTCTTCACTGATGACACTTCCCAAATAGTATCTCAAGCTCTCTAATTGTTCGATCGCTTCACCTTCCGATTTATTGCTGATCCTTTCACCTTTGCCTCTTATACCCTTAGTCATTTTCTTGCTTATCAACATTCCGCATTCAATTACAATTATCCTTAAGGTCTACGAACATTTCTTAGACTTTTTGTGAAATATGTCAACAAATCCATATCATCCGCAAACCTGATACATTCCACTCATTCACCTCCGTTGGTCACTCCTCTGCTTCCATTAAAGCATTCTGTCATTTTCTCTTCCAAATATATGTTAAAGAGGGTTGGTGATACAATAATAATGTCTTGTACCAGTCTTCTTCCCCTCCAATCAATTCCATTCTTTTCTAGATTCGCCATTAATTAAATATATCGAAAGCTTCATCCAAGTCAATGTATATAACACATACGAGATATTTAAAAAACGTTCAAAGTCAAGAGGGAGTCCAATAACATCCAGTACTGATCCAATGGGACTGCGAGACTCAAAAGGATTTCGGATCATCCACACTAACCATCAGCATCCAGGGAGTTTTTTCATTTACTTTTTCAAATCTGGTCGATTTTAACATTCGATTGGAGAGAAAGGCGAGAGCGTGCTTAATAAATTCTGGTCTGGAACGAAAGGGTCGGTGGTGGTGACCAAATGACCGACGTCTGGTAAAGAGCTAACAGATGTGAAAGGGCAGTAAAAAGAAGGAGAGAAAGAGAGAGAGGGCACTCCAAACACATCCCCATTTCTCTCTCTCCCTTATCTGACCAAGCGTGACGACTTCGGAAGCTCTGGGACACCCCGACGACATAACAGGGGCGACGCGGACCTCCGGAAGCCCCGCCACGCACCCGACAAATTCCCCTCTCCACCCCTTGACCCCCGACGAAACTACCAGTCATTTCTCTTTCAAACTCCCTCCCCCCCTCTTCCAGCCAGCCATCTCTAGGGTGAGCCACAAAGCTCCCCTCTGAAGAATCCATTATCTCTGCAAAAATGCCCACTTTTTGCCACCCCCCCCCTTCCCGGTACAGACGTGATTCTCCGTACACAAGCTACGCAGCTCACTCATTTTAACGATTCCTTATTCCCAGATTTTTTCTCGATTTTTTCCAACAAATTATTGTAAATATCCTGCCACTGGCATTGGATCCTGACACTACACTGAACGCCCAAAACCATAACTAACAACATGCAAAATACCCTTGTCCTCCCTTCTTCGAATTAGGTATAGGACCGATGCAAAATTATACTCTTTAAGATAAGTGAATACGCTTAGAATGACAAGCATAAGTTGAGGATACAACATTCCAATCTACAGAAGACAATTTATCCGCTTGAAAAACATATTATATATCACTTGGATTATGTAGTAATAAACTTATAATTAATTTTATTTTTTTATTATTAGCATTAGTCTACAGGGTTTGGGTAGGTTTTCGAAGGATTTTGTCCCTACCTACTACAGTATAAATTTAAAATGAATACTAAAGCATACTATGAATAATACAGTATAAAATACTACAGTATTCATGAGACATAACGAACACGACACAAAATATCCTTAATCTCAATTGTACGCTACAGCCTTCAGCTCTGCATACTTTCCACCTTCCTTATTTTCATTCCAGGATTAGTACCTACTCCTTTCTCTCCCTCGCTTACCCAGGGTTCTTCCCACCTTTACCGTTCTCAGTGGAAGAACAAGAAAAACATGCGCATAGCAAGGCGTACATTCCGCATTCATCGTGCCATGTTGTCAATGTAGGCTTGAAATGACCGATTAAATCGATTTCTCCGAAATCACAATGGCCACTATATTCATACGCCAAAAAAGCAATTAACTGGATGCTATAAAAACGGGGGAAAAATTGTCATTTACCATTTAAACAGTTTTGACGACATCGGCATTTAGCGGGGAATTTGGGTCGACAAATTATCTTTCGGCGTCTGAACCGCCGAGATAATAGCCGACGACTTTCCATTGAATGAAAGAAATGGAATGAGTGGATATAGCTCGCGGAGTCCCAAAGAAAGGAACAATTTCCCCTGGTCGACCGTCGACGTAAAACTTAGAATGGCCTCCCTGCTCTACTGTACATATAGTATATGTCCCCCAACAATAAGAAGACTCCGCAGCTGGTTCATCGGTTGGCCGCAAGAGGGGAGGATTAACAACGGATGACGCGAGGCACAAGGAGGGACGGACGCCATTATGCGGGACGTGAAGTGAGCGAGAGCGGCGGGTTAAGAGGAAGGGAGGGGGCATCTTCTTCCCCTCTCCTCAGCTGGACCACGATCGGACGCCCGTCTCCTACAGGGTCTCCAAGCCACGCCGCGAAAATAAACAGATGCACCTTCCCGTCCCCCTCCCCATTCCGCGAAGGATCACTTCCGATGTATTCAGGAGGACTTGCAGATGAGCGAAGACGTTCATCGGACGGACGAGGAAGAGATCAATGGAGTGGGCTTCTAAATGTGAACAACTCGAATGAGCAACCGCAATAAATGCAATGTTTTCATCACTTGAATGAATCAACAGCTGAAGAAGAAGAATGTTCTTTCTTAGATCTTCCACTGCATTGGAGTCTCTGCATATTTCTCGTGTTGTTTTCATCGCAAAATACATCGGGCAAATTTCCAGCTGGCGTCTGCAAGTCAAAGTTAGCTAGATTGATGCAATTTTCGAGGCCTGCATTCGGGTCAACTTATCACGTCGTTGCCCTCGCGGATTGGACGCCAGCTGCGAATGCTGGCGGAAATGTTGGCCTATTCAAACCAAGGGACGCGGTGAAAACCCGAGTAATACTGAGAGGTCATTAAGGGAGAACTTAAGGCAAAAATTGAAAATTTCACTCACGAAATAAATTTCCTATAACTATTAAAAAACTATTAAATCTAAATTAAAAAATTATAACTATTAAATCCTTTCAGACACATTTAGAGGAATATGAGGATTAACCTCCAGAAACAATTTGTAATTAGATGGGGCGCAGGAAAATTTAACGAACAGGTAAGAGAGAGAGAGAGAGAGAGAGAGAGAAAGATTTTTTATTTGTCCCACATTAGGAATACGCGGCCATTATTTGGGATCCTTGGGAGAAACCTTGGTGAAGGAATTTGAAAACATTTTACAAAAAAAGCTTGCAGAGGAATTTATCTATTAAAAATTGCTAGGATAAGCAGCAAGTGAGCGTCACGGGCGTAGGATGGAGGAATTTAGAATGGGAGTCTCTCGGATACTCGAAGAGAGCAGGCAAGACTAAGACTTTTAGGAATGCACAGGGCATACGAGTATTCTTCCGAAACAGAGGATATTATTGTGGCACTACATTGGATCAGTAGATTCCCATGAGAGAGAGAGAGAGAGAGAGAGATTCGAGACACGGCCGCAAAGACATAGACAATTTGAATTATTCCTTCGGACGGTGCGAAAACACGACAAAATCGAACGCAAGAGCCCGAAAAAATTAAAATAACTTAAACGCTAAGGACTGTACGCGCATGAGAGCCATATCTATGTGTTTCTTATAATTCCAAGAGTTTTCGACCAATATGTAGCCGACAAGAATTATATTTATACATTTATATTTATTAAAAAACCACGAAGAAGAGGTCAACAACAAGGGTTACTCAACTGTTTTTATATTTAACACATATGACACAGGGAGTCAAAAATATTTACTTGAATGCGAGGTCTGGCCAATAAATAAGCGAACTGGTGCAATCTGGCGGACATGACGCGGACTGTAGCCCCTGCCCACTAGCGGCGCTAGTTGCCTGGGACCCTACGAGCCGTCTGCGCTTGGCGCATCGTCGAGCTGTGCGCATGGTGCCAGTTATGCTAGTTTCTGTTGTCCTTGTTTTTACTGCCTGTCGAAAATGGAAATTTACGATATCACGGAGTAACGAATCAACATCACGTTTTTCAGTGAAGTGCGGCAAAAGTTATCACAAAATTACTGAAATGTTGATAGCTTTTAATGCGGTGTTAATGCTCTGAAGAAAACATCCGTTTTCAAGTGGATTAATCGTTTTAAAGATGGCCGACAAGACGCCACGGATGAAGCAAGGCCGGGACGACCTTCAAACACCTGGGTGTTGAAGACAACATTGATCGTGTGTGCGGTACCTTGTCCTTACCGATCGTCGAAAAATTGTCCGAATGATAGCTGATTAACTGAATTTAGGAAAATCAACAGTGCACACTATTTTAACCGAACGTTTGAGTTTTTTTTAAAAAAGCGTGCAAAAATCGTGCCCAAGCTGCTTTGATTGTTCGCCAATTTCAGGGAAAGAATTCAATCACTGATCATCTTCCTTATTCTTATAGATCTCGCCCCTTGACTGACTTATTGCCATTCCCAAAATGCAAAAATGTGATGATGGGACATAACTGGGAGGATGTGGAAGAAACAATAAGGCAAGAAACGAGACGAGAAAACCAAATAGCCAAACTACTGCAATGAGGACTTCCCACAAGGGTGCTTTACTAAACAGTGCATGAAAAGAAGAAGATGGAATAAATGAAA
This sequence comes from Hetaerina titia, assembly GCA_037158775.1. Classification (NCBI taxonomy): domain Eukaryota; kingdom Metazoa; phylum Arthropoda; class Insecta; order Odonata; family Calopterygidae; genus Hetaerina; species Hetaerina titia. The sequence goes on along the minus strand of CM073778.1, from coordinate 90,284,242 downwards.
GCATGGCCTACGAATGGAGAGTGCTTTGAAGAAGGGGACTATATCGGTGTAGACTAAATTGTGCAAAATAACGTTTTTGTGGCTTCAGTTCGCGTATTTGTTGGACATTCCTCGCATGCCGTTTTTTAAAAGATGTTAATGAGAGTAGTGCGGTCACTGCATCGACATCATTTCACAGATCTCGAGGACTTAATTCCTTCCCGGAACAACTTCATCTGATTAACCTGGAGCTTTTTAACTCCCTCCCCAAGTCGAACAAATTAAGTCTTTCAAGCCCTTGCTTGAATTCACAGCTTCCCCGACAGTGCAACCCGTGGATCAGGGGCGACTGGAAGTCAATGAACGGACGCTTATATTTATTTTGCTCCGATTCATCGAGGGCCCCTTCTTCATGGCCCTGCATTCGAACTGAGGGAGGCCACTGTGCCTCGCTATTTCGACCATCTCCCATGTCGTGACCTCGGCTCATGGCGAGACGGGCCCCCGTTGCACAATGATCGATTAACACCACAACCATCCCCACCCCCCCACCGCCGTCGGCCACAGTCGTGCCAGAACGCACCACCCACCCCCCCAGAAGGAACCTCACTTAAAGCAGACAAGCAAACCTTTCAAGAGGGAGTCGCTGAATCCGACAGTGCGGCCACTCCGGATGACAAAAACAAATTAATTAATTATTGATTATTATTAGTAATGATTTGATTGAATGGTCTCCTTGGATGTAATTCCGTCAAATATACGTACTTTGTTCCACCCACGCTGGAGACATGAAACATCATCCGAATCACTCGAAGCGGAGTGATGTTCACTTTCATAGCCCTACATATTATTAAACTTTTTCAGTTAATAATTGTTGGCGAAGCACTGAGATAAAAAATCGGTTTCAATCACGAATTGATTTTTCACTTTGCGAAACGGTGCGTATCCATTAGAGACCGATCCAGAAGCAGTAACTGACAGTTGAGTAAATACGTTTGAAAGAATGTTTTCTTTTTCTAAAATCTCACCGAAAATTCAAACTCAAATCGTGCATTATTTTTGGCACAAGTGGAACGAACAAACAAAAAAACACAGATTTTCATATTTATACTTTTGTAAGGATTGAAGTATGTTTGTTACGTCTTGGGTAATGCACGCTGTTTTATGCTTTATGGCAACGCATAGCAACACATGTAAGCATTTGAAAAAGAGAACTATTAATTATTCGTTTTTCATACCTAAGCATCGTATATTCGTTAACGATACAAGTATTTAAAATGTTCCTGGACAAGATTCAATCGAGTTTTAACAAATGAGAAGACGCACATTTTTGTTCAAAAATCAGAACAGAAATAATATTTTCGTGAGACCGAATTATTTAATACTGTTATTTTGACAGTCGGCCGATGAGACGCATATTTCCCACCGTCTCCGAGTTCCGTAAACGCTACAAATACAGGACTTCTCAAATCATTTCAGCACGCCGTAAACAACCCTTTCCCCATCCCCTCACTTACGTTTTCAGTTCCTGGTAATGTTGGCCTCGCTCCGTGACTACAAAAATTACTATTCCCCAAATCCTTCGCTTCCCCGTTCACCCAAAGGCCTCCCTCCCTCCCTCCTTCCTATCACACGGTGCTCAACATCCCGTCACTTCTCATTATCTCAACCATCCACTTTTTCTTTTCGAATTTCCACCAAAAAAACCTCCTCCCCTACCCAGCCATTTCCAACACGCCGTCGTCAGTCTTATTTGGTGAATTCATTTTTAACACACCCACATCTCAAAAAAGAGAACCTTCTTTACAATTCAACACTGAGACCAAGTATGCAGACCTTGCACGGCTTTTAATCTATAATGCTGAACACTCCCCATGATTTTCTTTCAAGTGTCTCTCCCTTACATTTGTGAATTTACCAACTATTCACTTCCTGAAACTTTAAATAAAATAATTTATTGTGTCCCACGGAGGTAGATCGCCATGCATATCAACCCGTGATCGCGCGCAGCGTAGAGGATTTGTAAAATGTCCCTATGACAAACTGAATAGCGTATCAAAATTATCACGTAAGAGGAAGTAGGTTGGGAATCAATCACAGAGCGAAGGTAAAATTACAGATTAAATCTCTTGCATGGATTGGAAGGACGTCTCTTTAGCAATTATGATTGCAATAGTATTAATAGTCCCGTTGTACTACGATAGATAGATAGATAGATAGATAAACGTCTTTATTCTGGGCGAAATTGATAGGAGAGATCATGTAGATAAAATTCGAGATATTAACTGTGGAACTGATAGATTTATCATGTCATTAGAAGAATTGCGCCAGGCAAAGAGGCTTTCACAAGGAGGAGCAAGTTGATGGCAGGGACGTTGATTGAGGATTTAAGAAAAGACTCGTAAAAACTTTGGTATCGAGCGTAGCTATCTATGTACGGCGCGGAGACGTGGTCGTTGAAGCAGGAGGATAGACTTTTGAAATGTGATAGGCTTTTGAAATGTGGGTGTGGAGAAGAATGGAGAAGGTGAAATGGACCGAAAGGAAAACAAATGAGGAAGTACTGGTGATGGTGGGTGAGGAGAGGGGATTGTTGAGAGAAACCCTATGGAGGCAGGAAAAATGGATGAAAGGCGTATTGAGCGGCAGTGGGATGTTGAAGAAGGTAATAGAGGGGAGAATGTTAGGCAAACGAGGAAAGGGCAGGAACACGATAGGGATGCTGAACAGGATGAAGGGAGGAAAAAAGTACACAGAGATGAAGAGAGACCTGATGTAGAGTAGGTTGGTGGATTGTGTTTTGTTAGGAGTCACGCGATATTTATTTATTAGTTGTGTCCATCCAATACCTCCCTTAATCGGTAGATAATCTTATAATAATGATCCCAGGAACGGTAATACAGGCAGATCAGAAAGGCGTTATCCGACCGTGTTAGAGAGGGGAAAGTATTTTGTGTCAGAAGTAGTTTGACGCGTCACCCCCTGTCACACACCCAAGCGGTGTCTTGCATGTTGTCATGTAATATTTAATATGCCTCCTGCCCCTGCGCTCCCAGGGTATCGGCAATCTGGATGGGTGGTGGGAGGAGGGGAAGGCGCCGGGGAAAGAGGGGCCAAAAGTGACCAAAGCTCTCTTTCTTTCTTTCAGGTGACAAAGAGACGTTGGCGTACTTCTACGCTCCCATCTCCTTGCTCCTCGCGTGCAACGTCATCTTCTTCCTCATGACGACGCTGCGCCTGTGGTGGAGGGGAGAGAACACCGTTCCCGGGATACGAGCATCCCGTTACAAGTGAGTGTTGCAGCGACCACAGGTGCGCTCGAGCTGGTCGGTTGGCAAGGCGATGCCCGGGGGTGTGTTTGTGGGGGTGCGTGTGGGGGAGGGAGGGAAGGCTATTTCGCACACCAGAACGAAAGTGCGTCTACGTCACCGACATCTCCTTATTTGGAGAATAAAGTTAACAGTTCTTTGGTCATCCACTAGGGACGCGTCCATTTCAAGTCTCTATATCGAGAGATTCATTCAATTTCCATTCGTGCATTGAAGCCTCTGTCGTCATGGCGCTGGGAGGGCATCGGGTCTCACTGAGGGAAAAAGGGCCATTTATTATTTAATTACTACATAGTACCCTGCAATACACAGCTATGGTGTGAGGAAGGGAGTCATAGCGAACCGGATATAATTTTGACCCAAAATACTTTTCCCTCCTAGGGCGTCGGACAACGTTAACCATGAACCCATTGATAAATATGGCATCTTAAATCATCTACACCCTGATCTGCACTTAATTGTTCCGATTGTATTTACGTAAATTTAGTTTATTTATAATTTCTTTTCAAAGACATTTCAGTGTTTGTTTTGAATACAATATTTTATGGCCTATAATTTCAGCATAAGTGGTCTGTCGTTTCAATTAATTTTATGAGATGTACGCAACGGAGACGGACTCAAATGCAGGGAACCGAATTTTCGTTCACAACAGGATTAAAAGTGAAAACAAATTCAGCGGCGAGGGAAGAAAGTGAACGGGATTCCATGTCACAAGCAAAGGCGACGGCTGGCGGATTAATTGACGAAAAATCATACCACTTTTTACAAATTGAAAAAAATATTTAGTACACATAGTTATCAGAAAATATACAATAAATCATGCCAGCGGAATGTACTTCCATTAATTATTTTTGAATATTTAATCTTTACCTATATTTCACGGAATATTTATCACACGTTAATTAATCATATCATTAATTAATGATATGATATGATGGTGGTGACCATTGATTATAACACAGGTCAACAGTGGTTTTGGTGCCGGAGCTTTTAATGTTGATTTTAAGAACAATTGGGGTGCTGAATCCAATTATGACACTAGTTTTTTCCTATCAGCTATAGTTTTCAAGGTATAGATGTGTTGTTACTTACGTAAAAAATCTTCTACATGATGATATGGGAATATTATATTAATAATTAATCAATGGTCATCACCATCGGTGTTTCCCTCTTTCTTTCGCTGGTGAGGCCTCGATTAGAATATGTTGATGGTATTACACGCGATCCTCATGAAGTTGGATTGACTGATTGTCGAATTAGATCGCGTGCACGGTATAAGGATCTAGATTTGTAACAGCGTGCTGCTGTGATCGAACTTTTGCCTTCACCCCATCGCCTGAGGTGTAATGATTACCCTTGAGGTGTCTATCGAGTTGAGGAAAAAATAAAAAATCGCAAGTCGCAAGATCGGGGAAATAAGGAGGGTTTTGTTTGTTCTCGTCTGTGAGACGGCGTGGTGGACCCATCGTGCACAGATTGTACGGTGTCCCAATTGTTCAATAATTAATCCGAAGCGTTCTCCGGATATTCAAAATATGGTTTGCGATACGCTTTCCATTGATTCGCCGGTCATTTTGAATCAAATCTTCACTTTTCCAGCAGTTAAACATTCGATAACAGCAGCACGCTGTTTAACTCGCGCTGACATAATGGCACTAGGACACGTCTCCATACTTCCGCCTCTCAAAATACGCTGGATGAATATAACGACCTCAAACCTGCGCATGCGTGTTGAGGGGGAATGTTACTTCCACATGCCACCAGGAGTGCTTCTGAAGGCCATTTTGTTTGTGGTTTACAGACATGCGTGCGTTAGCGTTCAGCCTGGCCCCGTATTAATAATAATAATAATAAGAAAAGCCATTGCAGAATCGCAGACGCAGAATAAAATGAATGCAATTCAAACCGCGCCAAGAGTGAAAAGTTTTCCGGCAAGCACCGGTTGAAAAAAATTTGTTGGAAAAACGAGAATTTGTTACAAGATGAACCCTTAATCCTCCTTCAATTCAATCCGTATCTTGAGACTTGGCGCCATATTTCCCAGCCTGCAGGGTGACCTCCGAACGTCAGCAAACCATGATGCCTCCGATACAGCACTGGGATGTTTCTCCGTCGTGGAATGTGGCAATTCGCACTATGACGTAAATGCGGTACATGTCTCAATTCAAATAGCATCTCTCTTCAAGGTGGGTCGGATATGGAAGACAATAAGAGGAGATAAAGCGAAATATGCGAGGGTTGGTAAGAATAGCCGGAGAAAGAAATGAGCATGCTGCGGTTTGCGGTGTATACTATAGCTACAATTACACGGAGAAGGAAGGCGTCTTGGGACGGATACCAGCACTGCACGGAGAAGGGAAGGAGAAATTGCAACTACAAAATAGAAAAATGCAACTCCATGGAAGACGAACGAAAAAGAAACGCTGGACCGCAAATGACGAAGGGGACACCGCTCGTTAAATGGGCGGTGACCAAGAACGGAAGAGGATAGAATATTTCGAACTGATGTGAGACTCTATTAGAAAATAGAAACTTCTAACGGCGAGAAACATTAGGTACACATTAGGAAAAGGGTCGCGAAACGTAATAAACTGGCACTTTTAATAAACCGAACGGTATTAGGGTTAACCTTGTGAAATTTATCCATTATGGAAAGGAGACAAACTATGCAAATTTCACTTGAATAGAGATTTATTCACGACCCGGGTTTCAAACACTTAATGCCATCTTCTTCAAGTGAAATTTGCACAGTTTGTCTCCTTTCCATCACCGTAATAAACTGAACTGAAGGGAGAAATTTTCAGTTTCTGGCATGAAGGGAAGAAATAAGATCGGCAGCGAAGGGAACGCCGAGTTAAAACGGATGAAAACAAAATGATGTGCAGTCTTGAGTGATGGATGGTCTCCTAGGAGTCAGCTGGGAGAGGAAACAATGAGAGGAAGAAGGAGGCAACTGATTGGACACGTCCTGGAGCACAACGGCAGACTGGAAGCTGGAAACGAATGAACTACCTACGTGAGGGAGAAACGGAGGGGGAAAGCCAGGGGTGATTCACCCGAAGAAAGTGAAAAGATATTCACGAGAAAATAAGATCGAGGACAGCGAATGCACAACAACATCAATCCTTCAGTGTAGCTCAGTTTTCATTTACCAAAATCGCGTGAACAATTCAAACAATGGAAATACTTTTTTTCTAACGGCTACATTCACTATGGTATCCACCAATGCGAGACGAACTGATAGTAAGAGAAGAGAAACACAAGGTTTAGATAAAAAATGTGAAACTATTCCAGGCTCTTTGGAATATTTTTTTATTTACGATCTCTGGTGATAATATCAAACAATACGTAGTCCGTGCAATAAATACGCGAACTGGTGCAATCTGGCGGCCACTACCCTGAAAAGTGAATTTTGCCGAATTTCGCACACGCCATATTGGGTGAACTCTATCATCGTGAATAAATGGTCGGCTGAGGCCTAATTAATGCTACAGGGAGCTATTGGAGAGTCTGTTCTTCCATGTAGTGGAGCTGGAAGATAATTTAAAACGCTTAATGAGGGGAACCAATCAATTTCAAAGGAATTTGGATCCAGGAATTTCAGTCGCTGCTCTTAGCATAGTTAACATCGACATTACTGCTACTATTGCGAGAAAGATGGTCAAGGAGAACAATTGTGTACAGTTTTGTCATATTTTGCAGAGAAAATCACTTCATAGCAAGCAGAGCTGTGCGCATTTTTATTGCAAGATCTCAATTTAAGACAACAATAGCAACTGTTATAGAATTCCAGAGAAACAAGATGGCGTCTTTCAGAGAAGGCATTTAGTACACGCACGTATTTAAATTATCGAGGGATATGATATTAAGCTTGGAAACACTTCAGAAAAATTGTTTCTTTGTTTCATCTATGGAATATGAGGTGTTTCTGCACCAATAAAAACCTTTCGTTTCACATGTTTGTTATTGCTCCCAGTTGTATGTCCATGGCAACAGCGTCAACAAATAAAGGATTACAAATATGCAATATGGCGTGTTGCAGGAGCGGAATTTTCTATTCACACACTAAAGGTTTCATTGGAGGGTTATCCCTGAAAATGAAACCAGGCAGCATCATTCTGATACTGAGAGAGCAAACGGCGAAACCTTTGTTGAAATCTCCGGCATCCGCGGCACCCAAATAAGCCAAAGTTCTACTTCTGTCGGGAGAGTTATGGTCACATAATTTTTTCGGATTTCTGAGGATGTTGTATCAGTACGTCGCATCAGCACGCACAGCACACTACATGAATCATACCACTGGGATGTAAATAAAATTTCCCAAGGCCATATAAATCTTAAGAGAACACATTTCAAATCAACAGGACGGATGCTGCACCACGAAAATACACGACAGTACACAGAAAATGTTATTTCTGAATATATCGCGAAAATCACTTTTTAGGTGTGTTCATAATCCTCCGTATTACGTAAAAAAACCCCATGCGATTTTTTCCTTGCCAAATATCCATTAGACATTCGGTCAACAGTAACATATAAAATTAATCTATTGCAATCTATGATATGAGAGTTAAAAAGAAATTATGATCCCCCTGTATTGAAGAGACGCATTCCTTGCCCTTAAAGACCTCCGAACTCCACGGTCATCTCCTCTAAGATCGCAATCCCTCACCGCAAACGACACGGAGGCTCTCAGGCGAGACACTCACTCCTCGGGGTCTCTCACGAGCTGGTCCTTGGGAAGCGACGACGCATCAAAGAGGGCGATGGAGGTTTCAAAGGAAAGGCGGGGCGCACACAAGCAGGAATGATCTCTCTCTCTCTCAGGAGTCTACGATTCGACCTAAGCCCCCAACTTGGGCAGGGGGGGGAGAGAACGGCTGGAGGTCGAGATTGGCGACTTCCAGGCGAGAGAATTAAGCCATTCATGGTCTCAAGAACAACTACAGGAGACAGAACACGACCACAAGGGGCGCCTCGAAGTGCAATTAATAGAGCATGGATTGTTTCAACCCCGAGTTGACACCTCCCCCACACTCCTGACAACTATTCTGGCATCGGATGAGATTACATGAGTTCCACTTGACAAGAACGAAGATGCTAAGCGGCAGACTCATTTAGAATGCATTGAATTCATTTTTACGTATGTATGTGTGTGTATATATATATATATATATATATATATATATATATATATATATAAACACACTAACACAAAAAACACCACACACATAGAAACATAAAAGAAGGGCACTTACATTGGATATTTACGTTTCGACGGCACGGCTGTCGTCATCAGAATCAGATTCTGATGACGACGGCCGTGCCGTCGAAACGTAAATATCCAATGTAAGTGTCCTTCTTTTATGTTTCTATGTGTGTGGTGTTTTTTGTGTTAGTGTTTGTGTGTTTGTGCGTCGCCGGAGAGCGTCTTTTCCAAGTTTATATATATATATATACATAGAAACATATACAATCAGCCCCCGGCACACACCCTAGTGGGAGACAGGGGAATTGGCGCTATACCGCTTGATAGCTTGTGCCATCCAAAACCTACCTTAACCGGGAGATTACCGATACTACTAACAATATCCCTTTCCATCCAATCCGATATTTGGTCAAGCGAGATATTAAATATCAATACGCGTCGAATGGCAGCCTACGGCTAATGAAATATCCTTTGATCTTTTCAGGTGCTTATTATACTTAAGTATCTTCATGATCATGGGGATTCTGTGGATCTTCGAAGTTATTTCATTCCTGTGCAAAGGAATGGAAGAATGGTGGTAAGTAAAAGATTTGTAGCAATAGCTAAGACTGAAACCGAGAGCAAAAGCTTAGAAAATGGCCGGCCAAGTTCACATTCAGTGAGGTCAGCGCCACCACCTTGGACGAAGGCTCTCTCAGACCTCCCTCCCCCATTTCCCCCGACAGGCGCCTCACCGACATCATCAACTGCCTCCAGGGAGTCTACATCTTCCTGATCGTGGTCTGCCGGAAGCGGGTGGTCATCGCGCTCTCTAAACGGCACTGGGGTCGCTCGTTGGTGTCCTTCTGTCCGGTGCGCTGCACCATGGGGCCAGACACCGAGCAGGAGGAGGCCATGCTGACCTCGCCCAGCGACGATGACACCTACGTGCCCATGGAGACGGCGCCAGGGGAGCGCACCTGACCGACCGTCGGGCTCTAGTGGGGGACGGGGGATGGCATAAGCGGGGGGGGGGGGGGACCCACCAAAACGGAATACAACTCCTGTCATTCACCGCCCCTCCCCCCCTCCCTCAGCCAACGGACACCAAAGTGTCGAGACCATATAAGAGATACGAGAGAGCCACCAGCACAAGTCACGTGACATTGATATGGTGGCGTGCACCGAGGATTTAAAAAAAACTGCTGCTTCCGTGCTCTGAGCGTTTTCGCGCCAAAAATAACGAATACCGATCAACTCGAAGATTCGCGAAAATCATTAAATATTAATTACATCGTTCTATTTCTGACGAAATAATCCTGAAAATAGGAGAATCTATTAATATAAGTAAGCTAAATTTTACCATGCGCCCGACGGATATCTAATTTCTTTTTGTTTCGTCTAACGACCGCTTCGGCGTTATTGTCGAGTGTGTGTAATGTCTTCCGGCTCTCCATTCGCCGATGTTCGTAATAATTAACATTGCGATTAAGGTTCCCTACCATCACGTGATAAAACTGAATTGAAATTGAGTCCAAAATATTGACAACAGTCACCAACTCCTGGATAATAAATAACCATGGCCCATAATTCATGTGGGATTGCTCTTTCAACAGCGACCTCTTCAAATGACGTCATGTGTACTCCAGCTTTTCGTAGCCCTGCGGTCGAGGTGGTCAGTGGGGAAGAGTGGACGAGTCTCCCGCGCCTTTCATCTCCGAATATGAGTTCCCACATGCCCAAATAAACACGGGCCGCAAATTAGTGTCGCCGCGAGACATGCTTGGTCACTCTTTCGTCTCAAGAAGTCGGGAGGGGGGAAGGCCGCTATTCAGTAAGGTCTCGAAATATTCGTTCCTTAAGAATACTGAGATGGCAGTGGCGTCCAAGGAGTCGACAATTCCCAATTCACCAGCAAGCAATCAATTCATAAGAAGACTTAGAGACTTTATATGAATATTTTAACTGTGGAGACACGATATTTAGAATCATTCATGATTATCACCCCCACCCCCCGTCGGGCATCTTCTCTTACAAGATCCGGACTACTCTCGATCACATGAGAGACAAGAGTATCACGTCTTACGTTTCTCACAGAAATATCTTTTTATAATTGTTTGGAAAGAAATCGGAAGATTTGTTTATTCTGCTTTTGTTTCCCCATTTTTCCCGTTATTTTAAGCAATGTTCGCGGGTTACGTGCACAATCATGGCATTAACTCCTACTTCACGCACGTTTCCTCCTATCATTTCTATATCATCATCATCATAGGTAGCCTATCCATAAAAAATATACGTTTTGGACGCTACTAAAACAATTAATCATACAACGAACAATTCACAGTTATCCATTATTTTTTTACGAGGAATGTCAAGGTGGCATAATTTTGATTCCATCTTCGACAATGTGTCCGTTTCAAATCAAGGCAAGGAAGTCTGCGAAGAGATTCGGTCTGAATTGGAATTAATTAACGTCTTCTTTCGTCCGCTCGCCGGACACACTCATAATAAGTGCTATTTAAAATAATTGCAGTGATAACTGAAAAAAGGCACTTCAATAATTTTAATGAAACTATGTAGTCATATAAGAATGAGTACTGAGAAAACGTTAAACATTTCCTGATAACCATGAAGTTTTATTCAGAAAACGTTTTCAAATTAGATGTACGAGATCTTTAATCGGTGAGCAAAGGTTAGGCCCAGAGAGAAAGAGAAACAGCTACGAAAAACAGCTTTTTATTGAAATGAAAGAATTTTATACCATAAAAAACCGAAAAGGACACACGATGACATCCCAACACTTCAACCCCAATCTGTGTACTACCTCTATATACAAAGAAATACACACACACATATTTTATATATATATATATATATATATATATATATATATATATATATATATACATTTTCAAACTCAAGGCAACTAATATGCACATTTAACCAAAGGACCAAGTGAAGGGAGTGATAATTTTCGCTGTTGGCGGATGAAAAGATTCAAGGATCTTTGGATATTCAGTTTAACCTTCGGGGCGCGGATTATTAAGTATCTCATATTTGATGCAGACTTGAAATATCTTGAATTGATTATGTATCACTCCGCGTCTTATGCAAACAACATGGAGTCTGAACGACAACAACAGTGGGCCTGAATCGTCTGGGCATTTGACTTTCAAAGAACACAGTGGAAAGATCACCAATGCTCATCATCTCCTCGCCCCAATTGGATTTCATTAGCCGAATGAACTTTATGGACTAGACTCGCTCTACTAGAATCCTTGGCAGTATATATATTTTGAATAGATTATCATCGAGGCTTTCTAGCGTCTTGGGGCAATTGGTCCGTCTCACAAATCGAGGCTGGACGAGAAATTCTAGTAGAAACACCAACGGAAAGAACGTGTGATGGATGAGAAAGCTTTCAATGTGACCGGAACGTTTTTCACCTTTTTTTTAGATTTCGAAGAAAAATCGTAAATATATTCCTAGTGACCGTCGATGAGGAAAAAAACGGAAAATAAACACGTCAATATGCATGCCCTTCCACCACGTCACGGTTGTATGTACACAAAATTATCATCGGTAATCTAACGGCTAAGGTTTGGATGGACACAAGTTACCAAACTATACGATGACAATTCCCCTCTCTTTCCTTAGCAAAAATAACGCAAGATTACCATTTCAGACATCTTGAAGAACCGTGTGTGTTCGATTTGGAAATACTGCGCTTAGAAACGCTGCTTCGTCTGCAAAAATAAAACAAATGTAGTGCTCAATGTGATTGTGCACGATATTAAATCACTTTGACCGTGCGCAGAGGACTATTCTGAATGTTTGGCTGCAGCCATCTGTGTCGTCGCTGAAAGGTGACCACAATTTTTTTATTATTCATGGGATGAAAAGTGCTCTAATAAATATCAAGCCTATATCTTTGTTTTGCAGAACAACAATTTTGCACACATGTATTTCTTTACATAAAGGTAATTCAATAATAATAATTATAATTCTTATTATCGGTAATCCACCTGTTAAAATACGTTTTGGATGAGGACAAGCTACCATACGATACAGCGACAATTTCCTTGCCTCTCCCAGAAACACACAATCCAACATCCTACCCCACAACAAGCCCCTCTTCATCGACGTATACTACATTCCTCCCTTCATTTCGTCCATCTATGTCTATCCTACTACGGCCCCTTTCTCACTTGCCTAACATTCTCCCCTCTATCACGCTCTTCAACATCCCATTTCCTATTGAAATGCTCTACATACATCTTTCCTGGCCTCTTATGAGTTCTCCCTAAATTCCCCCCTCTGCCCCCACCACTCTCACTGTTCCTTCCCATCCGTTTTGGTTCGTATGACGAAACTGTCGATCGAGAAGGCACCTTTCTTGGAAAAAATAAAGATAATATTGACGAGCTAAAAAGATTAATATTACTAAATTAAGCTGATTGGGTAGGCTTTAGACTAGTTCTGACAAGGAACTGGAACACAAAAAACAGCGAGGCGAATTCGCGAGTGATACGATTCAACCAGAGGGCTCCCGTCAAGGTTGGTAGCACGCACAAACCCGTCGAACTAAACACCATTTCGCCAGGTGCATTTACAAATACCCCTAACCTCCATGAATTGTCCCAGTTCTGCGAAATTCCGTAAGCTATCCAGGTTTCCCATGTCTCTGGACACCATGAATCTGAATTCTCCATTGCGAACACTTCACGCGCAACTGGATTTACATTGTATGGCGATGCTGGGTACCACCCCCTGCCACACTTCCCTATTGGCGGTCCACAGGGTACAACGTAGAAGATGTCAATCAATGCCGAATTTAAATAAGAGAGAGAACAGGCTTCAATGATCAGAACAACGCAAATATTCCAGCACCACAACATGGCCCTGGAGAAAACGGCGGATCCAAGTTGCTTCGGTGTTTACGCCCCGTTTTCCAATTTCCAGCTACACTGAATTTTTACTTTAGGTTCCGGTCAAAGCCAAAAATAACTCCATAATCGCGAAATAAATAGCCACATCCATGGATCCTAACTTCGGGGCATCACGTGTGGAGAACACCTCAAGGGATGGGACGCTGGATTGTGAGACCCCTAGGAATCTATCGTTAAGGTATAAGGATAATTCTTAACGCCGGGTTTTCCTCTGCCCATTCTTCCCAACGTTCTCTGAGCATTAACAATAAAAAATCGAGCAATAAACACATCATTCCACTTCCGCAGGTCACTTTTGAGCTATTCTCCATCCTAAAAAAACCAAAACGGAATGGGATTCACGGAATGCAAAATGGCAGAGACATAAGCTGCGGCAATGAAAAGAATTTACGACCTCCTTGGTGACAATGGACACAACATCTTACCCGTTTCTAGATGAAATCATCGATTTAAAGAATTTTCGATGGCGAGACGCGGCTGAGAAGGGGCCACGAAACGCTATAAACAATACATATCAATGAAGGCAATCAATTCTTATATATATATATTTGTGGAGAGCACTTTGAGAGTGAGTACGCCGTCCGTCGGATGGGACGTTAAGCTGCGAACCCCTTGGCGCCTTCAGTTAAGAGCAGGCTGATGCGGACGCCGGGTTTCTCTCCACACTTCATCCTTTTTACCATACATCCCTAATGGCGCAAATGACCTCAGCTGTCAGTCGCCTCGCCTAAATGTAATACTACTAAAATATATGCGGTAACAACAGGGACTGTGAAGCAATTACTGACAAAATCAACAACTAACATTCTGCAAAATACGACGAGCGTCGAAAAGATGTTTAAAAGAACCATTTGCCATTGGACCAACTGATACACAAGAACCAGTAGGTTCATTATTCGTAATGTAGGGTTATAACTTCAAAGTGAGCAATGTCAATGAAATAACGAGTGCTATTATTTCTCCGAGATACCAGCGCCAATAACGAATCATATATTTGAACTAGTTTTACTCGAACAACAGAGACGAAAACATCACACCTGAATCTGTTACTTATGCATTAAGTTTTACTCGGGTTAAGTACTCAAGATAACGAATGCCGTGCCTTACTAATTGCAAGACCGTTTCAAGACATATTCTACCATTAGCGAAACATAAGGGCCTTTTTGCGTTTGCTACGACACTCGAAATGATCACTGCAATTAGGCTTGTTTTAATCATTTGGAAGTTGATAATCTTATTATTGGGCGGTTTATTTTTCAACCGCAACTGAAAACCCCCGAGTAAATTATCGTGACCACCAAATTTCACTTCAACTGAAGGTTTACGACGCCAATTATAATCCCAATCGGATTGACACGCATCTACGTCGGGGAAAGCTTAAGTTGACTACTACGAAGTTGATTACGCAACTGATGGATGCACTGCACTCACGAGAATATCCACTATTAACCTTCTTGCGGTTGCATGAGCAGAATGGGAAGGTAATCATTTGTGAACTAACGGCTTGGGTTTTTTTGGTAAACTGTATTGTATGTACTGGCAGAAGATATGTCGCGGTAAACACGATGCCTCGAATTGTTATTACGCAGCTACTTGTAAAATTACACACTGCATTAAATTCAAAAGCTTTAGATCAAGCAGTCGCTGAGATACTGCAAAGGCCACTTCGGACGAAGAAGGACCCTTCACCACAGGTAAGTCATTTTGATAAACCTCAGAATACAATTGCATTCAGAGATGGCGACAAGAGTGAGTGAGTGGCATTCGACGAGGACGCCAACAACATTTAAGAGCGTTCTCGACGACATGAAATGATCTTATCCCCCCGTTCACACAAATTCTCCCAGAGCGAGAGACGCTCTGAGGAACCCGAACACCACATGCTGTCTGCCATTCGTGATATTGTCTGCAGCCACATCGTGCGGCGTTCCTGGAAACACGCTCTCTCAGGCGAAAATTCTTTTAAAAGCCTTTAGCCGTATCACACTTTTGTCTCAGCATATACAAGTCAAAGACATCCATGGTGATTACCGAAACGAATGGTCATTTCTCATCATTAAGAAACTTAAGTGACCGCAGAATTGAGTTTACTTTTATAACCCGTTAAAAATAGGATGGAGTTTTCTACAAAGTACACATCTATCAAATAAACATTTTGTAACTCCAAACAAAACCCAATCCAGCAACCTAATCTACATCAGGTCCCTCTTCATCTCTGTGTACTTCCTTCCTCCCTTCATCCCGTCCAACATCCCTATCCTATTCCTGCCCTTTCCTCGCTTGCCCAACATCCTCCCCTCTATTACCTTCTTCAACATTCCAATACCGCCCAATACGCCTTTAATCCATTTTTCTTGCCTCCATAGGATTTCTCTCAACAAACCCCTCTCCTCCCCCACCATTTCTAGTACTTCCTCATTTGTTTTCCTTTCGGTCCATTTCACCTTCTCCATTCTTCTCCACACCCACATTCCAAAAGCCTATCACATTTCAAAAGTCTATCCTCCTGCTTCAACGATCACGTCTCCGCGCCGTACATAGATAGCTACGCTCGATACCAAAGTTTTTACGAGTCTTGTCTCAAAATCCCTAACCAATACCAACATGCAGGATGAAGATATCGTAATGCGTAACGAAGATGACGGCAAGTAAAAAAGAAGACCCTTCTGTAACTAATTTTCATGAAGTAAAATAAGTATGAATGCTAATTATGTACGGATGTCTTAAACCGATGCTATTTAAACTATCCTGGCTATTTTGCACCCATTCCCAAAAACAGTACTATCAATATCCGTTCGTCAGATGTTTTCCTCCCCTATCACGGCCACAAATACGTGCCCTGCTTCGCTCCTCCGATAAACCACAGCAATTAGCCCGAATGTTGGGTCCACAGGTGAGGGTGGGGAGCTCACTCCATACTCTACAATACTGTAATATTGCAGGTTAAATTCACACATTAACAGGATAAGGGGGCTGTTCCATTCCTTCCATGGTTTCCCAGTACGATCTGGTACTCGAAAAACCACACGGCTTGGGTGAAGCCGAGGGTGCACGGAGAGGCGATCCCAGAACTCGAACCCGGGACCTCCGCTCAGTAGTCCAAATCACTATACTCACTGAGCTATCATGTCACTATGGTTACACACACAGACATGCATACACATCTCCGGGGAAGAACGAGCAACCAAGATGAATGCATCACTCATGCAAAGGCGAGAAATGTCTCGAAAGTAACTGTTAACGAATTCATCCGCCAATGTTCATCAAATGCTGGTCCAAATCCAAGGTGACATTATTCCCACGATCGGAATTCAGCTGCCCGACCGCGCTGGAGGGGAGGGGTATTTTGCGTCAAAGGTAGTCTGGTCGGTAATTACCCCCTGCCACACACCATAGCGGTGGTTTTCAGGGTGCCACATACGTATGTAATATCATAGGAGTCGCGGAGCCTTTGTGAGACAATGGTGAGTGCAGTAGTTACATTACTAATCCTGAAGCTAGTTAAACTAATGGTGCACAGGAAGTTTAAGTTTAACTAATTCGACGAATTATTATTACTACTGGGTTTCTACCGATTAAGGTGGGTTATGGACGGATACAGGCTACATACGACGACAAAGTATTTTGCCCGTCCTAAAACATTACAGCCTGACATCCTACATTATAATAAACAATCGGGGTATATATAGCATACAAAAAGCGACCGGCTAATTCAATTCAAGGGAAGCACACCGCTGGTAAACAAACACACTCTTTCGAATGAGAACAAGTGACAATTGCTTATTGTCCTCTAAACGACGGATCACGTTTCCGCAGAACTTATTGTTAGCGATAGTTACGGGCTGTTTGCGCAAAGCCGATTGGTGCAATTCAGCGCGAATAAGTGCAGGCAATTGGCATCCTATTCCTAAATGATTTAAATGGCACAGAAATTCATCAGGCAATCAAATGCTCAATTCATTACAGCACGCGCCACTACTTTAACTAAACATTACTAATTTCCCGCCAGTAGATGATCACTTTGACCAGACGTAAGGATCGCTGCTCGAGTCTGGGGAGAATCATTTTTCAAAAAGACAGCACGGCCAATTAAAAACATCCAAATATTTTAACGACGCGCGGTAATTTATCCGGACCCTTCTGGGTGAAAATCATGTCAACCTATAGGGTAGTAACACTTCAAGGAAAAAAATTTCTGTCGATAATTGCCGAGTAATCGTTGTTAAACTAAGCGAAGAATTAGGTACTCCAGTAGAACACTAACGATGATCACGATATTAAAATTAGCGTAAAGTATGAGTACAACACTAACAATGACGACAATAAATAAAAGACGATGTTTTCTTAAGGAGATGGATGACTGAAAAGGGCACGCGGTTGCTCGTGCATTTATACATGATCTCTAATACCAATTACAAAAACAAAACTCAAGCTTCCGTCGACGAATCTCTAATAGGATTATGCGGAAACCCCTTAGTCCCTTCCCCCAAAACACGAACCACCCAGTTCCGCGGTCAACCGCCAGATGGCAGTAGGTTACAGGCAACATGGGACAAGAAAAAGAAAGAGACACACTAGCGCCCCCGGCGCAGCATTGAGAAAAAACCCACACACAACAGTTTTCATCGGCGTCCGCAGGCGACCTCCGCACATGAGTGACGCAGATCAGTGGCGAGGGCGGTGCGTTTCTATACTTTCCCATTCGTAATGCACTTCCACGAATCATCGGACTCTCCGACGAGACGGTGAGCACAGAGAGCGAGCGAGTCGTCTGGACAGTGCGACGGTGACGGGTGCGTGGCTGGTTGAATGAATGGGAAGACGGGATCGGAATGGCAAGGAGCACGGGGGCGTTAGCACTGGCAGCCGTTGTGACAATGGCGTTGCTGCCAGCTTCGATTCCTATGACCGACGAAGGCGGGGGGAAGGGATCTTCGCCGGAAGCCATTGTACAGCACGAAAAGGAGGCCGTTCAAATTCCAGTGGTGGTCCACAAGTGCTGTGGCGCGGACGAATTATTAGTGGCCCAACCCAAGGCGCCAGCGAGATGCATGGACGCCGACAACGACACGGTGCCTTGGGAACCAGTGTTCACGAGTGAGAAGGGCGAGGCAAATGTCCCGGCCGAGGGTGGTGCGAGGGTCGAGGTGATTTACGGCATGATCAAGTGTGGAGCACATCCCCCGTGGCCGGTATACCAATACGCCGGTTCTCAAGACGAGCTGGCCCTCCTCCCCGACGGTCGCCTGAGACACTTCACTCTGCCCCCTCACGTTCACGAAAATCACGACATATGGGACGACTACGACGAGGAGGAGAAACCTCCGAAGAGGTTCTACGATTTCGAGCCGGGGACGTATTGCTTGGACAAGGTGAGGCAGACGACCGGAAACGAGGTGCTGTTCGCAGCTTTGTGCGCACCGGATGGGGACCAGGAAGGGGGATGGGGGGCCGTGGGGAGGTGGGGCAGCGCGGACTTCGTCCTGAGGATGGTGGTGGACCCGATGCTGCACGCCCTCGCCATAGCCTGCCTGCTGGTGGTCGCAGTCGCGCACTTCGTTATGCCGCAGTTGCGAGACCTCGCCGGCAACATCATCTCGTCGATAAGTGTATCCTTGATCGTCGCTTATGCCGCCAACTGTGTGAAGATATTCCAAGGATTTGCACAGCACGTCAGCTTTCTGGCAGCCGGTGAGTCGATACTAGAGGGATCGCGACGATAGCGAAGACGGAAGCGGAGAGTTCAATGGGAGGACAAGACCACGATGCGGGGGGGGTAACGCAAACGGCCCGAGCAAGCACTCGACTCGTCCTGTTTATACAGATAATCAATCGGCACGGGCCTCGCCGCTTTTAACGTCTTCTCACGTCGACTACAAAGATAACATTCAACGTACATTTTCGAAATTTATAATTTCCTTCGCAAGAGACCCAAGTACAATAAACTTAAGTTTAATGTTCAGAGTTCATATAACATTTTAAAATGCCTTCGATTTATTCCTAAAGTGGTTTGATAAGATAAACAGTAACTAAAGTCGCAAATACGCAAAATTAAACCACGATACATACAAGGGCTATATTGAATTTACCGAAATACAACGTTTATGCTTTCGATCAAATCGAATAATGAAGTAGCCAGCCGATGATTAACTAACTAATTTCAGCAAACAAGGCAACTTTACCAACCCGAAAGTTTGGTAACCCCCTTGCCCGGGAGTCAAACCCGGGACCCTCCGGTCAGTAGTCCAACGCTCTACCCCCTGGACTACCGCGACCTACCCACATAATACATTATTATATATCTTCCCTTCCCACCTCATATTGAAAAAAAATGGGCAATTTCCTGAGTTTCTCCATCAAATGACCACTTTTTCACGGATAAAGCCTGCATATCACATCTGCCTCATCCACCCCAACTAACAGTAGCAAGGAGTTTTCACAATCTTATCCCAATAGGTTTTATTGACTAATTTTTTAAATCTCTCTTTAACATATCCCTTTATATAATGATTCTCATGACATGCATCATGTTGTCATAGCATTCTTCTTTACGCTACAAATAATTTCTTTATTTATATTTTTAATCTCATCCATTTTACCAATATTATCCAAAACAGTATTCTTATAAATTATTGCATTCAAGTTAGTGTTAGGGACCTTAGCTTATTTTTTTAAAAGTGAAGCTGTAACTAGGGTTAAAATAAGAATGATTGGTTATGGGTTAAAAGGAATTTAGTGTTGTGCCACAATAATTATGCATTAAATTCCATCAAGACACACTTAATATGAAGAAGAGAGGGAGTCACAATTTCGAGAAAGCTTCCCGGGCATATACTTAGACACTCAATAGAGAATAATAGTTCGGTTCACAATTACCACAGCCCAGGGCACATTATTGCTTAGTTCAAAAGAGATGGAAGATATTTAAAAAAGAAGTTATGTTTAATGGGTAAAACTTCGTAAAATGTCTCTAACATATTAGTACATATTCACTGAGGCAGAAGCTGAAAAATCCTCTTTTTTCAAACACCTGGTTGGAACTAACATCATAACGGGTTTTTCCAGATTGATGTAAAGGATTTTATCATAATTTTCCAAATAATACTTATAAATTGTGGAAAATTTTTTATCACCTACACACACAACACACTATATGATGCGATAAAATTTTAATGATCACAGCATCATTTCAAATGTCAAGCAATAGTGGTTATGATCAGAAAGCGCTTACTCCTTCTCAAATGATTTTCCTTGTCCTTTTGTGGTCTAATACTAAGAGTCCTTCCTATTTCATTCTCTCTCCATTTTTATCCCCAGGGATCTGTCCTTTGCAGGAATAACTACCCATCATCACTCGCTTACACTCATCACTAATCTACAGATTCTCTTCTTATCGATCCGCCTTCCCTATTATATTCCTTAAAACGTCGTTAAGAGGAGGACATAGTGCACTTTTACCATTGAAGTCCATTGGTTGCGATAAAGTGATTTATGTCATAGTCGAGTTATTCCTTTTAGATAAATCCTGATTGGATGGATTTCATTATATTTTTATGCCCCCCCCCCCCCTGGTGGTTGCCAAATCTCAGTATTCACCTAATACAGTGTGCAGCTAATGCACACACTGGTTCCAAATTAAAAAAAAAGAAATGACAGTTCAACAAAAAAGGCTTCGGTGTGGTTATGGAAAATTTTGGTGGGATTTTACAGTGAGGGTTTAAGTAATCAGATGAATATTCATAAAAGGTGGGCATTTTGTATTTGCAAATAATGAGTCGTGATACCGCAGTGGCGTAGGCTAGGGGGTGTATTTAAATTATTTTGTTTTTAGAATACATTTAACAAATTGGTTAAAGTCTTTCTCTTATATTTTAAAAATTTGTATGTAATGTTTTCCAACATTTCTTATTGCCAATTAGCTTCGACCTTGGGATTCATCCAACAGTCTTTAAGTAAGAAACTCCCTCCTCTACCATCAATGCAACACCATACAACATAAAGGTTACTCATTTTGAGGACCATTTTGCTCTAAGGAGTGGCTAGTTTGCTGTCCATAGGGGAGGGCGGGGATTGTCAGCTTACATTCAGATAAAAATAGCTTTCATTTTATTCTTATTGAGGCAGAATGTACGCACAGATGAGGTGATTCTTAACAACACATAATAATGAAGGTTTAATTCTTATGAAGCATGGTTAGCGATACAGACTTGAATGCAAGTGAACCTTTTGCTTGGACTTTCGCATATGCCCAATTCAAAAACACTAACTGCTTGTAGGAAAACATTAAATATTCACGGGGTTGAGAAACCTTTCCTTAAGTCGGCTATGACCTCTGGGTCAATCATTCTAGATGTTGTGAAAATTTCAATAGATTAAATATGAAGTATGTTTTGTCGACAGATTAAAAGATTTTTTCCGATGCTTCACAAGCAAGTTTTTACAATGAACAGAAGATAAACAATTCAAAAGAGAAATGAGTCCAAACTTGTAGTTATACTTGCAAATGAAATTTGATCATTTGGTTATTTGTCACAATTAATATTTAACACTATGCAATGCATATTCCTTTCATAGAAGCAAACCATGCAAGAGTATTTTGTTCAATTTAACAACAGACTTATAATAACTTTGCAAATTATGGGAGCCACCAGTTTAGATAGCTACCTATTATCATTACCATAAGTATTACATGAATCATGTAATGCACTCAATACAATGTTATAATTTCGGTAGCACTGAAGTATGTTTGGTTAATGCCTCTCACTTTTTCACAGTAGGATTAGTACACACACTCAGGATGATGAATAATGCACCTATGTAACGTACAATATTATTTTATCTTTTTTTTCCCAGATATCCTTCTCTATGGAGCACTTACTACGGCATTTTTTTGGCTGAACGTGATGGGATATTATGTCTGGAAGACGTTTAGGTAAAGTGAAACTTTCGAATCAATTGTGTGAAGATTCAGGTGTGACATGGTGGAACTGGCACTTAAAGAACGATCACATCGTTGCAATTTTACACTGATAATAAATTAATCGCCATCTAAATATCGATGCCACTAAATCGTATTTTGAAGTAACATTGAAATCTAGATCACAACAATTTGTAAGTATCAGTCAAATGATAAATTATGTGGAAAAGTACGTTATTCATTTCATTTGATGAATATACAAAACTTCCACTCAGTGAATCCTGACCCTGTCGGGTTCATGCAATTATTTGGTCATTCATTGTGAAAATTTTGAGTGCAAATAATTCATTGTGAATCTAATATGACAACTCACTAACATTATGTCTCTCAATTACAGATCTCGCAATGTTTACATTAGAATCACTGATGGGCGAAAGTATTGCTATTATTCCTTGTATGTGATTCTATGCACAGCAGTATTCACAAGTTTGGCAGCTTTTTCTCACTTCTTCCTTGATACCAAACCAGGAAGCCAGCGGCCCACAACTTCATCTGAGCTGGGTGTGTATGCTTTCATACCGACTTGAATAAAATATGGTTCCGTGGATGCCGAATTGTCGATGAACAAAGATGAAAGAGTTCATCACAAGTATGGGGAAAATTGGAGGGGGGCATAATGCATAACTGAAGAGAGACGGTCTGTCAGAAGCGTATTTGGGAAGCAAAAGAGGACAGGGAGTGTGAAGGAGAAGTTTAAATACTGGCCTGTGAATCTTTACAAATTAGGAGGGAAAAAAACACTCCTCTGTGAAAAGTTCCTGATACACAATGAAGATAAAGATTGGGGAGAATAAAGGAAATCTTATTGGAAGAAATTACCATTAGTACAAGGTGAAATGTTGGGTGAAAAAATTAGTATAAAAAATTGTCATTCCTCATCAGAACAATAATTGGTTGGTGTAACTGTAGAATTATTTGTAATGTAATACAGTTTTTCATTAATTCGTTTTTGCCCAGACTGCAAAAATTCATTCTAAACAGTATCTTTCATCCATAAATTGAAATTTTTACAAAGAGGTAAGAAGGCTCCTTAGGGAAATGTGTACTATAGTTGTCACACCATTGCCTACTGTAAGTCAATACCATAAGCCCACCAACATTTGTAGTTTCCTCATTCTCATGTTAGAATAGGTTTTGTGAACATCTTATTACATTCAACATTCATCTACATCTACATCTACATAAGTACCCTGCGAGCCACCAAAAAGGTGTGTGGCAGGGGGTGTAGCACCATGAGGGAAGGGTAAGGGTTGAGGGGGTTGGGAGTTAGGTGAGGAAAGGTGGGGGGAACCTGTAGGAAAAAAAATATATATATACATATATATATGTATATATACACACATACATATACATACATACATACACACATGTATACACATCCTCGCGAAGTCCCTAACCTGTACGTTAATACTTATTGTAATGAACTAAGTCCTGGGGAATTTCGACTACGAGCATTCTGTTCCCTTATCGTTCTTGGAAAAAATGACATTTTAAACCTGTCAGTCTTGCAGTCTATTTCTCTAGTCTTATATTCGTGATCCCTTCGACCGTAATACGTTGGGGTTCGTATTATATCCTTGATGTCATCGGAAAAGGGCCCATCTTTAAATGTTTTTAATAAGTTCAATCTATATTGGAAACGCCGCTGTGTAAGAGAATCCCAACCTAAACTGTCTAACAAAGTGGATACGCTGCTGAGTTGGTCATAACAATGTTTGACAAATCTAGCCCCCCTCCGCTGAACTCGATCTAATTCCGAAACCAAACATTCAATCTATCTGTTTTATCAAAACATGTCCTAAAATTTTACCCTGGCTATCTAGTCAGAAAAATAATACATGGAAAACATGGTTTTTTTCAATCCAAGAAGTAAACTCAAGCATATCATGACTGCTCTATTTGTTTGAAAGGGTTTCCAAACTAGGCTTCTGGCACTGACTTTTCATATCAAGACGTGTCATATAATGTGAAATAATCCAATTTTATTCCTCAGGTTGGCTTGGTAGAGCAATATTTTCAACAGCCATTGCCTTCACAATCCTAGTCAACATTTACTTCTTCATCACGACAAGACAAACCATCCATAAGATGTCTAGCTATGGCCGCATACACCAAAAGATGAAATTCAGGTTGGAATACATCATCAGATCATCTACTATGCTAATAAATTGTTTATTATCTCACTAGTATTTAACTGCACAATTGACTTTTTAAAAATATTCAATGTAGACTGACGTGGTTTCCACTGGATTACTTGTTAGAGCTTAAAATATATTAATGATTTTTTCTATTCCAATTATTTACGTGGGCTGATAAATGTGCATGGTTCATGTGCATCTTAGCTCTTATGCTCAAACTCGGGGTTAATGTTGACTTTAATTTTCATTCCAGTTTTAAGATGTTCATCAAATTGTTCCTTGTCATGGTGGTCACTTGGATGTTTTTGCTGTTGTCGTGGTTCCGTTATGATGCCCTGCAGTACATATACATAGCCATAAATGGCATTCAGTGCCCTTTGATTTTATACATTTGTATTTGCCAAAGGAGAGTGCTCTTTCTTATCAAGAAATATTGCTGTTTCACGGGATGTTTATGTCCCTGTTGCCGCCCGGACGACATCCCAGGCTCGAGCGAATGGGGTGAAGAAATGGCCAGTATGAATGCTTAGGGAACGTTCGCCCAAATACTCGACTGTCGCATTTTATTTTTTAATACTCCGCTAGTTTTAATGACGAATGAGACCAATGAATGAATATATTTTTGAAACTATTTTATGAATTTTATAGAATGAAAGTTTTCTATCCACCAGCTAAGTTGCTACACGAGAAAAAAAATTATGCATGCATTCTATAGACACATATTACGTTATAAAAATTTGTAGAGTGAAAGACTTCCTTATATTCTTGTGTGCAAACTGTTAGTGAAGATATGTTTTATAAATGTATTAATTTAATGGCAGTAATTTATATGTATTTATAAAAAATGAAGATTTATGATTACTGTTATTTAAAAAAAAATAATTTTTAACGAGGACTTCAACATCATTATATAACACTGTGTAGGAGTTTCAAGAGTCACGATGTCCTCCTTTTATAAATAAGAATGCACTTTGATTAAAAAGACCCACTCGTTTTATGGTGTCCCTATGAACTTAAATTTACTGCCAACTAGGGACATGTTGTGATACTCCTCTCTCTCCACAAAGTGGAGGTTGCATTTGGCATTCAATAAAGACATTCTGTGCTAATAGAAGTAGTCCAGTTTTCTTTCTATTTCATTTTTTTTAATCCTACAAAGACTGGACTGGTTTTCTTAATTTTAAAATTGTATGAACTTCCCTTTTGGATTACCCAGTGCATAAAACCAATGATGAAATAAGAAATTCAGCAGGAGTACAAAGTAAACTGCTATAATAATTTCGCCCAATGCGGTGTCCACTATACAAAATGATCATGTAATGTGTGACTAACTACCCCCCCCTGCCCTAGTGGTTTAATTTCCATGAGCACTATTGTCGGAAGAGTAATCTCCATTTATTCTTTTTCATAACTCCCAGGCATTATAATTTGAGAAGTAATTCTTTTTTTTTGGTGAACAAATCATGCAGACATTCCACTACGTGTGTAGTTCCATATCTATTTCTCAGCCTGAATAGAATTTAATTTATTTTTCGTCAGTTTTCTTGCCACTGCCTAACACCTAAATATGCACCACTCTTTTGACTAAGTTTACGTGAAAGGCAGTTAGGTAAGGAACCAGCACAAAATATGCTACATCATTACCACCAATATGTCAAATAAAAATGTATTAGTTTTCTTAATGTTTGCATTGATCTTATGATGATACCGACCCAACTCTTTTTCAATGAAGAAAGATTTCACATCTCCATCAGTCAGTAAATTGTGAAAACTCCTAAAGAATCTACTTGATACTACAGTTCCAATGAAAAACTATACGTGCAACTACCACATGAAATAAATATTCTTATATTTCGGTAATAATTAAAAATGTATAAAACTTAAGAATTAAACCAAAATGATGGATTTGAATTCTTTAGTTTACAGCCCGACACACAAACTAGTGCTTTCTTAAAGGTGGAATGAGGATGAATCAATGACCCCAGTCATTTCATTTAAATGCAGACTAACGTTCTGAACATGATCTTGCTTTAAAATGCCTAGAATTGTCCACAACTCCCTCCCCATAGAGGCAAGGGGAAAAGAAGGTAAGATGAAAATTAACTCGCTTATTTTATCAGTTACCGAAGAAAGTATAGCAAGAAACATAACTGCAATTTTTGTAAAAAAAATCCAAACCTCATTTTGATAAAGAAATCCATGCCAAAATAGACCGGTTTCCTTCCAGTGAGTGTCACAAACTTTCACACAAAGTGAGAATTTCAGTTTGTCTACCTGATATATGCTTGCCAATTATTTGTAAACGCAAATGTGCCTACAATTCTCTATGAAAATGAAAAGGATACACTCAAGCTTGTAAAAAATGACCAATACATTCTGTGCAATGCTAGAACTGAGCTGTACGAAATAATTTAATGCCCCTCTAACATGGATACAAAAACCAATTTCTGAAAATGGAAATGTCTTCAAGCAAGAGGTTTGTCTAAAACTGCTGCTGAAGGAATAAAAAATATTCTCCAATGCAATTAAAATTTACTCGTAGTAACAAGATCACTGACATTCCCGAGGTCTAACCAAGTATTCAGTTGAGGCTAAATGCAAATCATAATTTAAAAAATGCAAGGTGCATGTAATGAAGAAGTTGTCCTTTACAATATCTTCCCCAAGACAGAGGAAGCCTCATGTTTGCTGGCTGGGTTACGGAGGAGAGTAACAAGAGTGCCCTCAAACCCAAGTCATGGGTTTGAGAGTCCTACCTTGCCCTATTACATTAAAAAACGGTCAACTACAAGGAAGAATTGCCAGCCAAACTTATCTAGCATTTTCTTTATGTGACACGAGGTTATTACCCCCGCCACATGCCCCTGTGGGGTATTGAGTAGATGTATTACCTACTTCATAAACTTACGCATTCTATGGCATGGCAAAAAAATATATTGGTGAATAAATCTACACCTGCATGCCCAATTACCTCCTCAGAATTCTACAGATATTGTAAAAATAATTGATGAATGTGGTATCAAATATACACAGAATGTCACCCAAATTTGTCAGGCTCTCAGGGTTGTGGTTTCGATTCCTGCCTGGGTGGGTTTTCCTCCATCAAGGGCTTGGGTGTTTGTCATCATCTCCAATGTTTTCACTGTTATTAGTCTGATTTAAAGGCCAAAAAGTGCTGTTTTTGGACAAAGGCAAAATTATCAGAATACGGTGGAAAATGCCTAGTACCTTATGCCCCAATGTATATTATAACTAAATGTTATGAATAGGGAGAGTATCTCCCTTCACAGTCCCATTAAATTCTAGCAAGGCAAAATAAACAGCAGCAGCACACTAGAGGACCAAACTAGTAAGAACAGGGACTTGGAATGTTAGAACAAAGTTGAGGACAGGAAAATTATAAAGCATAAAGTGAGAGTAATAGAGAGGAAATACAGATGTTTTAGGTCTTATGTGAGGTGAAGTGGAAGGATAGCAGGGATTACCAGAGTGATAGTTAAAAGAGTAACACACACACAGCAGAGGGGACGAGAGCCAACGAGGGATTGCAATAATATTGAATAACAAAGAAGTAGGAAGAAGCATAGTCAACATAGAGCAAGCAACAGAATATTACCAGTAGAGATTAAGGCAGAACCGATGAACTTGGTCATTGTTAGGGTCAACATGGTACCATAAAGAGGAAGAAGTCAACAGTGTATACGATCATTTAGAATATTTAATTGCGGGTGTTACTGCAGGGAAACATTTGATAGTGATAGGGGTTTGGAACACAAAGGAAAAGATGGTAGTGAGTTTACCATGTTTTAGGGAACAAGAAATGGCTTTGGGGAGAAAGCAATAGAGTTCTGCAGGAGACATGGAAAATGCCTAGCAGAAATATATCAATTAGACTATATTATGATTAGGCATAGTTTTAGAAACAGCTTGATTAACTTGCACAGTTTCTCGGGAATAAATGTGGATCCATAATTTAGTACTAATGCAGTGTACGGGAGGGTGCACATGTTGACTTGATGTAGTTGCCGTCTCCCCTTACTCATCAGAGTTAAATATTAATCCTGTGTTCTACCCAGCAGCCTTTTCTCCTCAATTTCCAAACATTGCCTTCAAACATTTTACCATTAAAGTGGCCCTCTGGTCCAACACTTGAGTGCCAAATTCCTGACATTGCACCATTGGTGGTCCAATTGGAATAAACGTCAATAATGCTCTTTCATCAAGATATAGTCCAATATTTCGAAACTCTTATCTTAATAAAACATGTTATAATTTCAGTAAATTCAACTAGGTTGAATGGTAGCCCAGTAGAACATTCAGCCACTGATGAGGGGGTCATGAGTTTAAATCAAGTTGTTGCCTCCATCTAAAATCAACGCCATGTGGTGGTCTTTGGGTGAAGCCACAAGTGGCACAGGGAAAGGAAATTACCTTCCTATCTGAAATACAATATCATACATACGATGTCTAATGGCTCAGTATAAGGTGAAATCAACCCTACCTTATTAAAACCATGGCAGTATGGTAGCCTAGTGGATGGAGTACTCAGCTACTGCTCAGAGAGCCTTGGTTCAAGTTAGGGCTATCCTTCTACTCTCAGCTTCACACAATTTGAGAAATTTGTATGTGTCAGCCCAGGGAAAAGAACTAGTGACCATATGCAGTGGGAATTTCAAATGTCATAGCACTTATGTAAATTCAAGCCGAGATTGAACCTTGCCTATCAAATGAACCTTCAGATTGATTACTCTATTTGTAATGGCTTCCAAAACCGATTCATAATTGTATAAAGAATATACTGCCTGCTCATATGCTACCTAATTATACCAAATGCAAGGAAACCCTGAATAAAATAAGACACCAATTTCTCAAGAGGCAACTATCGGAAAATACCTTAAATTCTGGAGGACCTGATAACATAATGTCTTGCATATTGATTTGTAACTCCTAGAACAATCATGCAGCATAAGAAAAAAAACACATACCTGGGAAAACAGGTTTCCCTCTGACCTCTTGATCAAATTTGAAAGATGACTCCTTACGACCAAGTGGCAATCATCAAGGACGGTGTTAAAAAACCTCCTCGTGGGCAGCAGTGCTTCCAGGTCAATCACCAGCTCCAAAAACCTCTCACAGTAGTGCACTTTTTCTGGTTCAATTTCACCTACAAGTCATCCATGGAAAAATTCATATTAGTGCAGTCTGCAATAATGTATCACTACAGAGACGTGTAAACTACAGTAACGGACATGTAAGTAGACTGATGTAGGTATTGTGACCTACTGCAGAATTCAAAGTCACTCTGCAAATATTTCTAATCAAACCTAGAAGCGGAATATCACAAGCATTGAAATTTTGCACCCCAATGATATTCACATTTGCACACAGCTTTGGCCGAAAATTAACAGACAACATTCAAATTTTGACCCAATTTGAAGCATGTGAAGACGTAACGCATGAAGAAGTATTATATGAGGTCAATAAGTACTTTTCATCATACGCTATCAATGCATCATACATTATCAAACTGGAATTTCTTAATATTATGCAACAAGCTCATCTCGAATACATGATTGGGCATCAAACTAAGAACAACATGGCTTAGGTAAATATAGCCAATTTTTCAAAGTACATGTCAAGTTCTAAATTGAAGGAGAGAAAAACTTTCATGGCAGTAAAAATGTTAAGTTGTTTTAATGGTTGTGCTGACATATGTGTCTAACCTTTCGCCAGTAACATTTGATATCTCCCTCTCTGTTGGCATAGAAGCACTTTTACCACTTGTAAGAGTTGTCTCATTTTAATTTAAACATTCCACAAAGTTATATCTCACCACCTTAGAGCACAATTAAATTTCAAGCCCTTACCATTTTCCATACTGAATCAAACTAATGACAACATATCTGCTCCATCATTCATAAATCGCCTACAGTATTTGATTTAGAATGCAATGCATTCCTCTTGTAACTTTTTTACTTTAGATTTAAAGATTGAATTAAACTTCTGAACAAGGTCTTCCTGCACATCAAGATTCTGCATTAGACTTTTTATGTCCTCCTGAATGATTGGGAATATGTTTGGGGCTGCAGTAGGCAGTGCCAAATGACTCTTCCAAACCCACAAACTTGATAGTTTATTTGGTCAATTCCATCCTAATAGCATGTAAGGAGCTTAAATACCAGAATATGTTTCTTGATTCAATGTCTTTTAAGCAACAAAATTAATTTCATCATGGAATACCTCTAAATGGCATTCCATTCTTTTGTTGATCAATGTAGCCCTGCCAAAAATTGAATATTTTTAGAGCAACACTCCACTAAGCACTGAACATCATGTTCATGTAACTTAACCAATAATAACTACAAATCAAAATACTAACAATCCAGATGTTCTGAAGTGCTGACGTTACATACTGAACATAAATAGTTATCCCTAAACAATTATATCTCACCAACCTTCAGTTTCTATTGTTTCCAAAAGTTTCATGAATTTGATCATTATCCGCTGGAGAAACGTCCTCTCCCACTGTAACCGGTCAACCATATCTGGATTGTCCTTCTTCTTAATGAGCTTCCAATATTTCCTCCATTTTGGCACGGCTTTCAATTCATGTTCCCTCCTTCCCTAAACATTGTAGAAGATTAAGTATAAACAAGTAAATTTCAATAATTTCTATTATATCAAGCAAAAAAATGCCAACAATTCTTCAAAAGGTGGTCTTTCCACAGCAATTTCATTACATAAGCTAGGGAAGGCTGGAAATTATTTTTTTTAAAACTATACCTGCAGCTCTAAAATGGGCACACATCATTACTACAGGGAAATAAATCATTGTCTCGATAGAGTCTAATCTCATAATTCACTAACAATGTAAATATGAGTTATGCTAGACTAATAAGTACATATTTGGTGTCAGAGTAATGCAGTCCTAAACTTAATAGTTCTCCTAAATAACCACATCGGATACAATCAATTAATTACAAATGTGTGCAATATTATCATATCTATAGGAGACCAATTCCTAAATTTAATATTTTACATTAATAGAAATTTGATTTTCATAAGTTATGAATGGGAAGGCAGCTGAATTGATGAGATCAATTAACACAATGGTTCGTCCACACACAAATAAAGATGGATAAAATGATTAAGAGCTTTCACATCGTATTCCAAAGAACTTCGGATCACTGAGCACACTTGCGGAGAGATCCCTTAATGACAATGAGAAATTGACCAAGATGTGTCCTTGTAAATATAATAATATAATATAGAGCATATAAAAACAGTACTTACAGCTTGCAACGAAATCCACATAGACAGGGAGACCAGACGCTTCACTTGCTCTCTGATCAGGTCTACTTCCATACTATTAAAACAATGGTTAAGGAATACCAGAAGAGCAGTTTGTTCACGAAGTGACACTTGATTTTCTTCCAGGCAAGCTTCTAACACTTGGTGAAAAAATGATGGAAAATGATCCGGACGTTTCTTGAATGGCTCCCATGCAGGCACTCGTTCTCTAAACTTTTCATTCACCATAACAACAATGGACATCATGTGGGCATGGGAAGATGCGTTTGATGAGTAATTGGGCCACAAGTAGTTCTCCAAATACTGACTGAACTCTAGCATCATAATTCTCCTGATTGCAAAACTGAAATTAAAAGGTTTAAAAAATAAGCAACAGGTTTTTTACTATGAGCACAAATTGAACAATCACTAAGACTTGCTTACCTAGAACCGCGAATTTCTTGTATATATATGTCTTCTACTATCTTATGATCAAACTGCAGGTGGTTTTCAGAAGTGTGAGGAGCCCAATACTGATTTGCTAGCTATTAATATAAAAATAATAACAAAAACAGTTGGATTAATATTAAAATGAGGCTAATGAAATATCGTAAAAATTAATTTCAGGTTTTCACACTTCATGAACAAACTTTACCTGCGTTATTCTATCTGCATTGATTTGATCAACTGTGGGCGCAGGACCCTTCAGCAAATTACTGTTTGCCATCGTCTCTTCACCTTACCATAACAACAAGATTAAGATGACTACATTCACCGGTACAACTCCAGTGAGATTAAAACATCGCACACTTTGCATGAGATTTACTAAAAGACTGACGAAAATGCGCATAGTTATCAATTGTTTAAACCCTGAATACTGATGCCATTACTCTAAAATATTTCTAATGAACTCTATTTTGCTTATTGTTATCTTATCTTTGAAACAATAAGTTGGGGATTAAACGAAATGAGAATAATTAAAGTTTATTCTTGTTCGTTTTGTTGCAGACGTTAAAAAAACGAATCTTCATCATACGAACCCTACTGGTCTGCTGCGACATCTATTATCAGATTAATTAAGTCGTCCAATGTGTGAACAGCTGCGAAATGAAGGGATGGGTTAAGATGGAATTTTATTGTCAGAGACGAAATTATGTAAATGTTTTATTTCCTTGGTGTTTGGTCAATGATTTTAAGCATGAGGGCTGTTACCGAAATTTTGTTTAATCTCGGCACGGGAGATCGGGTTATCGCAATTTTCTAAGATAGCGGTGTCGGGGATCTATATCACTGGTTGTGATTGTGTTTTACAATATCAAGAAAATTATGTTGAAAAACATGGCACCTAAGAGTGACAATTGGACTCGGAAATTCAGTGTATCTGATCCTCGACGGCATTCGAAAGGTTTCACTGTTTACAAAGTGACATCAATTGTAAGTAGACCTATTTTTGCGGATCTCGTTTTCATTCCGTTTCCAATGTTTAATCACTTTTATAATTTGTTATCAGGTGTACCCGAAGTTATCACCTGAAGCAGCGACAAAGGTAGGCTTGAGATATTGTTTCAGCTACTCTAATATTTGTCGTTGGTTGCTCCTCACTATCAAGTAACATTTTCCTCCACCCTTTAGGTGACTGTTTGGAAGAGATACAACGACTTCAAAAAACTTCACAAGGAACTCCTGATAAAGCATAAAAAATTGCACCTTAAAGATAAATTTCCATCTTTTGCGAAGTCCAAGTTTTTTGGAAGGTAATATTTGCCACGTCTTTTAATTTTAAAAAGTTAGGTTTTATTGATCGTACTCGGATATTTTACATGTGGTACTCTTCAGACAATCAATGTCGACATGAATAACTTGCCAAAGGTTTCACTGTCAATACTTAACGCAAGTGATGGTTTAAACATAATTTTCGTGAGACATGTACCTTAAACTGAATTGTAACACTGCTGTTGTATGCATGAGTGTTAACTGTGGTAATAGTAGGATTGCAAGGACGTGTATTCAAACAGGAAGAAATGTGAGAAAATATTTCATTTAACATATATTTTATAGTGCTCAAGTTAATATTCAATGAAAAAAACTGGTATTTCTTCCTAAATATAAACCCCTGGGATGGTTGTTTAAAAAAACCAAAAACACAGTAATCATCAATTCGGTCAGTTTGATAGGTGGTAGTAGAGTTCACCCAGTACTAAATCCGGAGGCGTGTGAAATTCACACATCAGGGTAGGGGGGACCAGTTCCTTTCCCTGTGAAGGTTATGGTTTCCCAGGAAGATCTGGTACCCAAAAAATCACATAGATGTGGTGGAGCTGCAGATGTTCAGGGAGGCTTGTACGATAATCAAACCCGGCCCCAGCATTCAGTAGTCGAACCACATCTATAAAACTATTGTTATTATTAGGTAATCTACCGGTTAAGGTAGGTCTCTGGATGGACACAACCATCAAATAAACATTTTGTAACTCCCCACCAAGCAACCTAATCTATACCAGGGCCCTCTTCATCTCTATGTGCTTATTTCCTCCCTTCATCCCGTCCAACATCCCTATCCTGTTCCTGCCCTTACCTCGCCTGCCCAACATTCTCCCCTCTATTATCTTCTTCAACATTCCACTACCGCTCAATACACCTTTCATCCATTTTTCCTGCCTCCATAGGATTTCTCTCAACAAACCCCTCTCCTCACCCACCATCTCCAGTACTTCCTCATTTGCTTTCCTTTCGGTCCATTTCACCTTCTCCATTCTTCTCCACACCCACTTTTCAAAAGCCTCCAATCTACGTCTATCCTCTTGCTTCAGCGACCACGTTTCTGTGCCGTACATAGCTACGCTCCATATCAGAGTTTTTACGAGTCTTGTCTTAACATCCCTACTCAACGTCCCCGTCATCAACTCCCTCCTCCTTGAGAAAGCCTCCTTGCCTAGCGCAATTCTTCTCCTTACGTCCCTACCACTTTGACCGTATTGGTCCAAAACACTTCCGAGATTTGTAAACTGTTCTACCTGCTCTATTTGTTCCCCGCCTATTTTAATATTTAGCTTAGCCTTTTTCTTTCTGGAAAATCGCATAACCTTTGTTTTATTAATATTGATTCTCATCCTATATTTATCGCACTGAACCTCCAATTCACTCAGCAATGCTTGCAACCCCTTGGCTGACTGAGCAACTAATGCTTGGTCATCAGCAAACCTAACCGATTTTACGAATTCCCCTCCGACTTTCATTCCTACCTCCAGTTCTTCCCATGCCTCTTTAATCATTTCCTCCACATATACGTTGAACAGCACTGGTGACAATGGGCAACCCTGCCTTACTCCTCTTCCTAACACTGCCCATCCAGACTTTCCGTTCCCCACTCGCACCTGAGCAGTCTGAGACATGTACAGGTTGCGGATCAGTCTCCTGTCCCTCCAATCCATTCCTATTTTCTGCAAGACACGCATTAATTTTTTCCAATTCACTCTATCAAATGCTTTTTTGAAATCTACAAAACAGGTAAAAACTTCCTGATTGAACTGTTAGCTCAGATCTTGCCTTCTTACTCCCTGATAATAACTTTACCTTGCTGTATAGAGCACCAATTTCACCCTTCTTCTGTAAACTTTCTATATCCTCGCATTGCGTTTTATCCTTAAAAAAAGGAGATATCCATCTATGAAACATAACCTTTAAATCAAATCATTTATTGTGGTCAAGGATTTGTTGTACAAATGTAGGACTTGTGAAAGAAAATATTATATACAGTTTTTTTGTAGGTATTGTATATTTGTATACAGCTATATTTTATGCATCTCTCTAAAGTATTTTAGATGAAGGTATATATGCTCCTGATGCCCCCAAATATATATATGTCACAGTGGAGTACGTGTCATATGTTGTATTCCATGCATATGTCACAATGCTCCCTTCATCTCGTTCGAAATCTCAACACTTTCTCTCCTGCTACCTGACCTACCCAACATTCTCCCCTCTATCGCAGACTTCAACATTCCATTGCTTGCAGTATGCCCTTCTTCCACCTCTCTTGCATTCTCTGAATACATCCCCACCACCCTCCCTTCTCCCATACCATGTGTAGTACTTCTTCATTTCATTTTCCATCCTTCCCTGAAGCCACATCTTAAAACCCTCTAATTGTCAATTGTCACCTTGCCTCAAAGACCAAGTTCTCTCTCTGTGCAAAACGAAACTATCAAAGTTTTCACTGATATTATTTTAACATCCTCACTCAATGCCCCTGACATCAATTACCTCCTCTTTGTGGTTTTTTAATGTTTCAAAATGCTTTTTTGTGTAGTGTTTTTCTCATGTTTGTATTATTTGGACCACATTAGTCGAAAACTTCCAAGATAGACAACCAGTTCCACCTGTCCCAGGTAATGCATAAGGTTCGCTGAATGCAAGTGCAAAGCAAATCTAAAAATCCCTTTTGGTACAGAATCCAGCTTGCTTGAAACAGTAGTTATTTTATATTATCTCTCGTAGTGTGTCTTAAGACCAAATGGTGTGGTTTGGCCCTTATTGACTTTCCTCTTTCAACTTGGAGAATCCTTTATAAAATTAGTTACCTATTCTATGCTAGTAATTTCAGCTAATGAAAAATATTAATGCTAAAATATCTCCATCTTTAAAGAGTAGAAGAAGGAGTAGAATTGTCCATTTGGACATCCTGATGACACCTGGAAGTGGCAAAGAACTGAATAAGAATAGATAATGTGGGGAAATCTATCGATCGATTGAAGATAATACAGATACTCATGAGAGACTCTCCAAAAGCTGCCTTAAATAGGTCGAATATCATGATTGAACGAAGTTTTCAAGAAAATTATGAGAGCTACTTACATCCCAAATACGTATGCAGACATGCCAACTCTCCCGATTTAAGCGGGAGACTCCCGATTTTTCCTTCTTACGTTCTTGATGAACTGTTCAAATTGTGTACTTAGCTTAACATGTTAATAAAGTGTGACATTCATTAAAAATTGGCAAAGTGTCATAAAGGGATTAAGGTGCCATGCAAATATTGTGGTAATTAAAAGTGATTACTTCGTGATACACTTCTAAAAATCTCCCGATTTTTCATTTTTGAAAGTTGGCATGTCCTCCCGATTTTTCATTTTTGAAAGTTGGCATGTCTGCGTATGTCATTTTTACTTCAAACCGGAATTCGACTCTCATGCTACCCTCTTATATTTCAGGTTTTATTTACAAAAAATGCAGTGGAATATACAATTTTTTTTGTCTGTTCCTTGTATGATAATGGAATTACTCCACATAGTCAAGTCTGCGACTATGATTTGACCACAGGATACCAATCCAAAATTGTATCCACTCTCATTCTTTTTTCTGTTGATAGTATCTGCCAATCTGATGTGTGCAAGCCATCGGTTAATAAATGCATGACAATATGAGTTTTATTACAGAACATACTACCCTGTTCAATAAATAAAACTGCAAACTGAGGCCATAAAAACTTTATTTTACAAAATTTAGTCTACATCAATATTGTCCCCTTCCAAGTACTCTCCATTTAATAAAATTTGTTGTCTCCGGCTTAACTTTATGGAATTTGCATAATATATTGAAATGAAATGAAATTATTGACTCTGTAATTCCACACACTTTTTATTTATATTGAATTTTGACATGGGGGTAGAGGCTAAACAATGGATCATTGCACGAAATACTGAAAGCTTTTGGGTGAAGCAATTCCTTGAAGATAAATTGATTAATTGGTCCTTCCGAAAAATAGAGAGCTGTAACCCATCTTTGTCTTTACAAATGGATAGGTCGAGTGTGTGAAATTACAAAGTCAATAATTTCATTTAAATACTCTCCATTCGGGCACTATGCACTTACTCTGTATTCCATCTCCACTGTTTATATAGCACCCTTGGGTGTCCTCGGAAGTTATATTTTTTAGTTTTCTCATCTCGTTTCTTGATTTATTGTGTCCAGTGATGTCCCCCCATCACATTTTTGCATTTTGGGAATAGGGAAAAGTCACGGGGGCGAGAACTGGCGAAAAAGGAGAAGGATGATCGAGGTTGATGATTGAATTTTTTACCAGAAACTGGTGTACAATCAATGATGAATGTACAGGTGGATTGTCATGGTAAAGGATCCATCCGTCACGTTCGGTTAAAATAGTGTGCACTGTTGATTTTCCTAAATTAAGTTCATCAGCTATCATTCGGACAGTTTTTCGAAGATCGGTAAGGACAAGGTACGCACACACGATCAATGTTGTCGTCAAAAGTCGTCCCGGCCTCACATCATCTGTGTCGTCTTGTCGGCCATCTTTAAAATGCTTAATCCATTAGAAAACAGATGTTTTCTTCAGAGCGTTATCACCGTATTAAAAGCTATCAACATTTCAGTAATTTCTTGATAACTTTTACTGTACTTCACTTTCACCAAAAAGCTTAAAGTTGATTCGTTGCTCCGTGATTTCATCAATTTCCATCTTCTACAAAACAGTACAAACAAGGACAACAGAAACTAACATACTCATAATTGGCACCATACGCACAGCTCAACGATTTGCCAAGCGCAGACATTTGGGTCTCAGGCCACTAGGGCTGCTAGTGGGCAGGGCTGTAGTCAGTATCATGGCTTCCAGATTGCACGAGTTGGCTTATTTTTTGGGCAGACTACGTATTTCTTGTACGGAATGACTGCCTTGGCCTTTCATCTTTGGAGGGAAAAAGCTTTTTCCTTTCTTTTTCATCTTCCTGTGTCCCCCAAAGACTGTGACACAGGGATTTCATCCCAGTCGTTGATTTCACTATGATAGCAGGCTGTCACATGTCTGGAAAAGTCAGGGAATTTTGCGACAATCAATTTGAATGAAAACTATCTTGGTAGAACCTTCTTTGATCACCATCACCTTTTTTATCGAGTACATATATGACTAAAAATTATGTGCAAAAGATTTTATCAAAGTGATATGTACCTGACATCTTGATGCAACCTCCTTAATATTGGAAATTTCAGCTCTGCTACATCAGATTCATTGTGATGGTAGTCAAGAGTCCTGAGCATCCAAAAGAGGAGTGCTCGACCTTACCAACTGCTTATTGTGGATCCTATGACTCGTCTACCCCACTCAAGTGTATACTTTTCAGATATTTGAATAAATGAATTTGTCCTTGCTTTGCTAGAAGTGATCTGTTAATGAGCGTAATACTATTTTTAAATTTGAGATTAATTTTATGTTTGGCATAAATTTAACTTTTGATTAATTGATCACACTTAGTAATTTAATATTTCAATTGATATATAATACACAAATGCCTATTTTAGTTTGACTATACAAAGCATGGACAGTCACAATTGTGTGCTAAAAGTATATGTATTTGTCCTAAAATTGATTTTGAAAACCATAATGCAATTTTTCACAAATGTTTGTGTGAGGTTCCCTTTTCTGGAATCTCCTCGGACAGGTTTTATAATGGAAAGGGAAAACTTATGCTAATCTATATGTAATCAGAAATTGACAAATGGAGTTGCTTCATATTAGTGTCCGACAATGGTGAATAAAACAGCTTCATTTGTCGTTTGGAAGATTTTGTGCTTGACTACAAGCACTTGTACAATTTTAGCCCTTTCTTTCCTTGGTTAATAACATTGCTAAGATTAAGTTGCATAATTAATTTGGACAGATAAACTCTCTTTCGCTGTGTTAAGATCATAAAAAACTAAGCAGATTAACATGTTATACCAGAAAGTCACTGCTTCCTAAAACTGGAGGTTAGATGCTTACCTTTTGCATGATGTTTATGATTATATAAGAAGTTCTATGACTAAAGTGATTACGAGTATAAAAACACCTTGCTTGTTGATACATTTAATGCCAATTCCCATTGCTAATAGCAATTATTTTTCACTATTTTAAATCAGTGAAGAATTAATTACTTTTCCCTAAAGTTGATAGCTGTCAAATGTTTCTTACCCTAATATATATATATTTTAAATTTGGTCTAATTAACCTTTTAATCTTTGCACAGCATACTAGAAATTCACATTGCTTTACATGACCATTATTCAAGCACATAATACTTGTAATTAGTTCATGGATGGTACTTTTAATTTAGATTTTAGGGAAGGGTATGGGATACATGATTTTTGTCCTGGAAAAGTCTGAGAACTTTGGATTCTGAAATGTAAGGCAACCCTGCCCAGTAGTTTGCACATATTCAATTACCCATTTCTTAATGGCTAGAGAGAATTGTGTGTATATGAAGAGAGTGATGATACTGGAATTATAAACTATAACAGAATATACATACACATGTTTCTTGAGTCTTTAAATTTGCTGTGCTTATAATATGGATTCATTTGTTTGTGCCCAAGGCATCTAGTCTCCCATTTGCTGTTCTTATTTTCCTATTTTTTTCTATTAATCATGTAAAATATCGCTCATCCCTTGTGGCTGAAAAGTCATGCTTGTAAATTTTTTTAAACTGTAGCAGATTGCACATTTCTATTTGCAAAAGTTATCATTAAATAATTTCAGGTGTGGCATACATGCATTTTCTGCATATGTGATACCCACAACCTTCTAGGCTAAATAGGCAACCTTTCTCAACTGGTTTAAACATAAGTTTACTCTATTTGGCAATTAATCATGACATTAGCAGTATTTTTTAACGTGATAATGATGGCCCAGGTTTGAACCCCAATGGTGTCAGAATCACTAATTGAGTGCAATATGGAGAACACTTGTAGTTGACTACATTGTCTGTTGAATGGGGTTTTAACATGTAAAACCCCTTTGAGCCTTTTGATTAGTAGGGCAATGCTGACGCTAGACTTCTCTCCACTCTTCCCCCCATCCCCTGGAATTCTACATCTGCCAAAGTATCCAACTCTCCTTATTGGGCACAAATTATTTCAATTGCCCATCTCCTTCCTTAATAGGAACTACTACTATGTATAAATAAACATTTTCATCTAATTAACTGCTGATTTTCTCTTAATTTTGTCTTTGTGGTGTTTAATGCACAATTAAAATCATAGGCTTTTTTCCTCCATTGCTAATTGTGATTTTCTGTGAAAATTCTGTAAAATTAGTTTGTGTGTGTGTGTGTTAAGGGACTATGCCAATAAAATGATAAATAGCTAGCAGAGCTGTATTGAAAAACTGAATGCTACACATAAATATGTGAATATGTACAGTATTTGCTACCCTGATGAGCAATGCTCTGAAATTTTTTTTTCTTTCCTGCAAATATTCTGCTTTAAGCGTATGTAATTGTTTTTTAATCTGGTATGGGCAGAAAAGGCCACTCCAGGTTTTAAAAAAGATAAGAAAATTTAGAAAGTCTCATTTCTTCTGGGTTGAAGAACACCACGGACAATAGTGGGTTAAATGGTGACCACATTGATGCTGGCAAAGGAACATAATCTGCATTACATGACTCTTTCTTTAATATTTCATGCCAAACACAATAAATGGTGAACATATTAAGGTAATTCAATCCTTCATCCATATACAAGTTCAAGTTCCAAGCTGATTACTCAATTCCGTTACATTTTATCCAGAAAAATAAAATGGTTCTTTGTGGATATTCTTATCATTTTTATTAAAATTTTTCTCCAATATCTCACTATTTCAATTTGTGTTTTGTGGTGGTGTCCCTGGTACAAGTGGAAGAAAAGAGTGAAATGGTCACTCCCAATTAGTGAATGTTGGCCAATATACAATCAGTTCATCTACTCTGAATAAAGATCAGTAAATGAAACTTTTGTGCTGCTCATATATAGAATTAGACTTATGTATTACTGACAAAAAACCATCACATGCCCAGAAAATGGTAATTATATTTTGGAAAAGAGTTGAAAGGTGTTCAGAGGGATCTCTGAACGATGTGTTCATTGAAATTCTGAAGTTTAAGTTTTAAAAAAGAAAAATTTATTTTCCCTTGCATGAATAAACAAATTAATGGTTTCTGTACTAAAATTCTGAGGTGCCACAATAATTTGGGGATGTAATTTATATCTAGTGTGCGTTTGGGTGATGGCAGTCAATGAAATTAGGGTTTTACCCATACTCCAGGACATGTGGAATTTGGTGTTTTATTTCTAATGATTCGGGGGTGCAATAGAATTTTTCATAAATGGGGTCAGCCAAATATTAAGTTAAGTCTCCCATTTTTTTAATGCTCTTCTTTATTATTTGTAAGCGGTTTTGAAAATTATATCCTTGCAATATTAAGAATGAAGTTGAGTGTCTTGTAAATGTACCCTTTTAATCACCATAAGGGGAGAGTGAGGCCTGAGTTCCATATTAAAATGTGTTTGAGCACTTTAAGCCTGTGACTTGGAAATCCAATCATTTCTTCTTTTTATCTACAGGCTATCTTTGATGAAATCGTAAGTTTTATTGCTGATATTTAACTCTATATTTAACAGTTTAGAAGGAGAACTTTGCTACCCAAGTATACGTTTTGCTTTCACTAAGACTGCACCATGACAGAATTTATAGTAAGCTTTGGAATGACCTAGGGGTTTGAACTTTAGGGTAGATGAACTACTGGTAGGTTTGCTGTTTTCCCAGTGCACAATTGCAGTGAAGTCTGTGGGTTTTCCACCTGATCAGGAAGTCAGCTGTCAAAGTTTGTGGACAGTAATGGAATGACGGTCATTGAAACATTGGCAGTTGACACCCTGAACTGGTGGAAAACACGCAAATACTTCACGGCAAAGGATCTACTGGTTTGTCACCTAATATAGCAATGTCTAGTTTCTGAATAAATGTGTAATCTTTCGAGCATGTATCCATTTAATCCAGTTTTTTGTTGTCTAGTTGATTTCATATTAAAATTGGCTGTAGTGTATGTTGTTTTATATTTTGCAGTTGTTTATTTGAATTATGTTGCTTGAAATCCCATTCATATTGCACAAATTCATTACGAAGTGCACATCTGAGAGAGAACTGTTGTTCGCTACCATCTGCATGTTTGAATATTTTACTCTTTATGTGTTACAATCCTGACAATGGTGCCACCCTTATGGTGATTTTGCAAATTTTAGAGAGTGGTAGGAATTTTTTACTGCATAACAATTAAAGTTAGCATCACTTCACATGCTTAAGCTGGAGTGAAATGTTGCAGATTTGGAACCAATCCATACTGTGTGCATGTTTATATTCCCTACAATTTACTCTTCATGTTCTCTTTGTATGTATCGGTCTTTTATTGAATGCCTGGGAAGAAAGGTGGAGCTAAGGGATATTATTTTAGGAAGCTTTAAATGTACACTGTTTTATCGTACGTCACAAGTTTACTCCATCCTGAAACATTTGAGTAGGATACCAACCCACAATTGAGTACTTTCCATGGTTGCATATGAACCCACATGTTTACATGGAATATAAATCACCCAGTTGTCACTAGGGAGCATACATTTACTGTGTAATATGAACTATCTTGCCCAGATGTGTATGTGACATGAGTACTAATGATGAAAGTGGTAAATATGTTAGCCTGTCACTGATTGATCAAGATTAAAACTCTCTTGGTTTAAAAGCTAATTAATTTTATCCCTCATTCATGGGAATTTTGAAGCCTAACAAGTCTATAGAACGTGAATTTTTGTAGACGATAATTAAAAATAGCATTGCATAACTTGAAACTGTTTGCAAAAATTGAGTTATTATCAGAGTAGCAAATAGCAAGTCACCCAAGTTGTGATTAGTCAACTAATCTGGATATAATGTGTCAAGGACATTTGAATGTGTTCTTGAGGAAACCACCATTGCTGACTACAAGTAGGGCATTAAAGTGTCATCATCATCATTGGTCGTTCAATCCTAAGATTGGTTGACTGCAGCCCTTCATCCTACCCTATCTAATGCTATTTGGCAGACTTCCTGGTATTTTCTGCAATGTATTTTCTTCTTCATTTGTCCCATGTATTTATTCCTTGTCCTTCCTCTTGAGCCTTTTCCCTTTATTTTTCCTTCTGTTATATTCTTCACAAATCCATTGTGCCAATCAGGGTGTGGCCAATCCATCTGGTTCTTCTTATCTTTCTGCTGTTCCATAAGGTCCATTCTTCATCTATTCATCTGTATACTTCTTCATTTCTTATTTTATCTGTCCATTTGGTTTTAAGCATCCTCCTCCAGCACCAGGTTTTGAAGGCATCTAGTCTCTTCTGGTCTACTTTTCCAATTGTCCATGCTTCCAAAGTCCATAAAAATTTGAGGTGCTAACTATTGCTCTGCCATATCAAAGGTTTGAAACAAATTTTTAATCAAACTGGTTTTTTTAATGCATATTTAGTTCCTGAAATTAATCGAGACTCAATTTGAACATCAGAAACTAACATAGTTTGGATTACATTATTGTAGCATTTTAGAGTGGACAGATATTTTTTTCATTTCCATCTCCATAAAGAAAGTTTAAATGTACTTTTCATTCTTATTAAGCTCAAATCATGGGGCTTGTTAAGTCGAATGGCAAAAGGTGTAATAACTTTACAAGTACCTGCATATTTAAATTCAGTCTGAAAAAGCCCAGCTAAGCATGGAACTACTGGTAATATTTTAAGCTTAAAATATATTCTATGGAGTCTTTTACTGTCTCTTTTAAGCCAAATTGAGGAAAATGTTGCAATGTAGTCTTTAGTTTTGTTCTATTCTTATAGTTGTGAGATTTGTATTGAGTTTCCATATTCAGCTTGTGGCTTATGTGAAAGAGGAAGAACTTGACATCAAAAAGCATCCACTTGATTTTACTCCTAATTAGCCAATT
Source organism: Hetaerina titia (assembly GCA_037158775.1). Lineage (NCBI taxonomy): Eukaryota > Metazoa > Arthropoda > Insecta > Odonata > Calopterygidae > Hetaerina > Hetaerina titia. Next base: position 90,239,619 of record CM073778.1, on the reverse strand, counting down.
ATATAACCAGCATCAAGTTGTTATCTTGTGGTGCAAAATATCATAAAGTAAAATAGTCAATATTTTGTTTAATAAGGTTAATATTGATTTATAAGTATTGAGCAAGAAAATTTTACACATCTTTTTATTGAGGCAAGTAGTGGAGTGACATCATTACCCTTAAAGCCTTATCCCAATGGTTTGTATAAAATGTCGTGTATAAATGCTTGACAGTGTAGTGATAAAACTAAAATATATTTTGGGCATGTTTTTGTGTTAAGCTCTACTGCATTTACTTATGTTGGCATGAGATTTTGATGTGTTATTCCTTGAAATGAGTCATGATTTGTGCGTGGTGGTTGCAATGAAATCTTGATGGAATGCATAGAGAGAATATTGTTTGGTAATGGTTGACTGGGAATAATATAAGTGCAGTACGGAAGGAAATCCTTGTGTGCCTTTTCTGAGTAGTTTTGGTTTGTCAATATTTCTCCCAATTTATCAGCTGATTCAGCAAACTTCCTTTTCTTAAATTCTTAAGAGTGACTTTATTTTTTAGTGTATTGAAGAATGCATGTACAGAATAACGAAAGATAACATATCCTTTTCATTATTTTGGAATACTCTGGCTCTGTGCAAATAAGATGCAACTAAGACTGTGTAACTCAGATGGCCTAGTCAAAAAGTAACATGAATATGTTTTGTATGTATAATTGCTCATCCTGTGCAGAAACAAGATTTCAGTGTGATTACATACCTCATCTGGGTATATATAGACAATGAATACACTCTAAATGTAAACTAAAATTGAATATTGAACCACAGGTATGAGGAAGACGTTATTGAGGAAAGAAGACAGTGTGCTGTTAGGCTGCTAGAGTTCATAGCAGAGCACCCTCCACTGTTTACAAGTCAGGTGTTTTTGAAGTTTTTTGAGGTAATTTTTCCAAGTCTGTGGTATATATTGATATGCAATAGATGTATAGTATTTACACTGTTATTACAAAATCATTATTGGGTAATATTACATATTTTCTCGTTAGTGGTTTAGGAAGATTCTCTTTAGATATTAATGGCTGTGGTGAACTTTTTATTTTTAATTTCTTGCAATTGCTTTCTTTCCGTAATTAGATGTTATATTTTTAATGCCTGTGATGTACGTATTTGTAGTGAATGTCTACGGCCTATTTCAAGTGCCTTAATGTCATCCTTTTCTTCAAACTTTCCCTTGCACATAAATATTTGTTCTCACTGCTAATTGTGGATGGAAGTTTTTTCTTCTTCTTGTTTTGCACGCACTTTATTAATCTTGTTGTTGTTGGTGTATATTCCTGTAAGCAGGGATGCATAATCACAGTTGTGCCACCAGAGGGAGATTTCAGGCTCTTTCTCTCCACCACCACTATCTAATGAAGTCACTGAGAAAATTTTAGGGAAGAAAAATAAGTTTTTTTTAAGTCAAAATTTTAATAATAATAGACGTATGTACATTTAAAAAGGGTAAACGATGTTATTTAATTACATGTTGTAATCAACATTAATTTTACTGTTATTAGAAGGGAAGACATCTCTTATTTGATGATGAATACTATATGACTCTTCCTTTCTTCCAAATTCATGATTCTTGAAATCACTTTCATGAGAACTATGTCAAAGTTTGAACTCCATGGGTTACGTTCAATACTGAATGCTATTTTTACCCCAGATGGTCAGTACCACCTATTTGAACTTTATTATATTTACTTATATAATATTTATTTTTTGATTGAAGAGTGTTGTTGCTGGGATTGTTATTATGAAGCTGATTGCTATCGTGTGACATGAATATTATGTTACTCTGTTCTGCGATGTTGATAGAGGTGAGAGCGAGATGTGTAATGAACCTAATCATATTTTATCGCAAAAAAACAGTAAGTGTTACTCTTACTGAGTGGAATCATTTGTTTTAAAAAAGTTACCTTGTATAATTAATTGTGCTTGTGCACCGACTGCTAAAACTATTTTCCTTGTGTGTGCCCTACTGGAATTACAGTGCATCTTACATGCCGGTGAATCTTGTATGCCATCGAATACAGTAACTGGAGATTTATTCCAAACTCCAAATTTGAAGGAAAATTTAAATGCTGTAATCAGACATGCCAACTCTCCCGATTTAAGCGGGAGACTCCCGATTTTTCCTTCTTACGTTCTTGATGAACTGTTCAAATTGTGTACTTAGCTTAACATGTTAATAAAGTGTGACATTCATTAAAAATTGGCAAAGTGTCATAAAGGGATTAAGGTGCCATGCAAATATTGTGGTAATTAAAAGTGATTACTTCGTGATACACTTCTAAAAATCTCCCGATTTTTCATTTTTGAAATTGGCATGTCCTCCCGATTTTTCATTTTTGAAAGTTGGCATGTCTGTGTAATGTAAATTTTGATTAAATAATCCTTTATTTCATTCGACCTAAACTGAAGGGGTATCATCTAGCATCATGCTTCCATGTGTTATTTCACTGTATTAAGGGTATTCTGTTTTATTGATGCATCAGTGTAACTTGAGAATATGTTCCCCAAAGGTACAGGAAGTAGTAAATCAATATTTTTCACAGCTGTAATTATCTTTAAACAAAATACACATGCGAATGGATTTGTCTATGTTAACTTAACAAGAGGGATTATGGGTAATGTCTCATTATGGAAAGCAGTGGTGTGTTATATCTATGTAACTTTTCAAAAGGTTCAGGGCATTCAAATTTGGATGCTTATAAATTGAAAGGAATTGTTAAGACGTTACCCTGTACCTGCATTTCATGTTTTACTTATGAAATAGAATCAGTAGATTCTAGTGCTGATTGATATGAATAAGCTTTCTTTTAATGACCAATTATCAACAATGAAGAAAACAAAATGGTGAAATCACCATCATTGTTGAGACTCTGAGTGAATCAAATCAAACCAATGTTTGTCACCCCAACAGTGGCAATTGATAATCCTTGTTATCATATTCCATTCCTTTGATCAAAATCACATTATCACTCATAATTGCACAATGAAAAGGCTGGTTAAGGTTAACACCCTCTGCTAATTGCCCACTCTGTGGTTTGCATGAATAGATGTAAATACATGAGGAAAAATACCCCTCAATAAAATATAACCCATTGGTAATATCATCTATATTGTGAAGGAGGATGATTTTAATAAAATTAATTATATTCCTAATTTTCATTATTATGGTATCACTTTAGGGTGTATACTTCATTTATCAATGCCTTTTGTTTTAACTTAGGAAAAAATCTTTAATGATTGTAATACGTGGGCGGTTCAATAATTATGTTAAGTAAGTTCAGTAAGTGTTTGACGTCAAAGGGTGTTTCTGAGGGAAGTTTATGTTATCATTGTATGCTGCCATCTATCAAATGACAGTGAAACAAATTTCAGACTGATTTAAAGGTTAGTTTGGATTTGGCAGCCATTCGAGTAAGACGTGTTTTGTGATTTTCGCTAAGATGGAAAAAGAGCAGTATCGTCCAGTAATTCGCCTTTTGTTTTTGAATGGGAAGAAATGCGAGGAGATAAAAGCAAAGTTGGGTGCTGTTTATGGGGATACTTCACCATCTATGACCACAGTTAGATTTTCATTCAACGAATGTAAACGTGGGGGAACATCTGTTTTTGATGAGGAGCAACCAGGATGCCTGGCAGACGTGGTTACCGAGGGAATCATTCAAAAAGTCCACGCCATGATTCTTGCTGATCGACGAACGAAAGTGCCCAAATTAGCAGAGGCAGTGGGTGTGTCGACTGGAACGGCAATTATTATTTTACATGATAAGTTGGCTTTATAAAAATTGGCAATTTTCCACAAAATAAAATTTTAATGCGACCGGTTTCGATGCAACTACATAATCTTCTGGTGACAGTCATAACTCAGTGTCTAGTATATATGCTAAAAAGCTAATAAGGGGGGGGGGGGTTGGTGTGTAGTGGAAAATGGAGGGTAGAAGGAGGGGAGGTGGAAGGACGCGTGAGTGACGAGGTGCGGGGTAGGATGCAAATGGTATCATCCTTATGGATTTTTTAGAAAAAGGAAGAATGATCACTGGGAAATACTACAGTGAGTTATTGGACCGCTTTGACAAAAAATTGAAGGAGACACGGCCACATTTGACGAAAAAGGTGCTGTTTCACCACGATAATGCACCAGCACATACATCAAGAGTTGTCACCGCCAAACTGCATGAACTACATTATGAACTGCTGCCGCAACCCCAGTATTTACCCAATCTGGTTCCCTGCGACTTTGTCTTATTCCCTAACATGAAGAAATGGCTCGCGGGAAAAAATTTAGCTCAAATGAGGAAGTTATCGCCGAGACAGAGGCGTATTTTGCAGAGTTCAACAAATCCTATTTTTTGGAGGGGTTAAAAAAATGGCCGGAACATTGGGAGAAGTGTGTCTTTCAAAAAGGGGACTATGTTGAAAAATAAAAAAACTTTTTGAAAAAATGGTTTCTTCATTTCTAACACAGGTACTTATTGAACCGCCCTCGTACATGTCATTGAATTTTAGATTCATACTCATTCTATAGACCTGGATTTTCCAAACAAGATCATTGTTTATGTGTTGTATGCAATCTCATGTGTGTGATTTTCATGCCATGAAATTTAAAAATGTGGAAATTTCTTGGAATCAATTTTTGTGAGTGCGCCATTACTTTATATACTATATGTCCTAGCCTGGAAAACTTGGTACGTTTTCATTGGATCAAAGGCAAAACAGGCATGAGAGCTGGAAAAGTGATTTTTATTCCGTTGCATCTAGGTAATCATTTATTCCACGCTTGATATTTCTAAAAATGAGGAAAATAAGTGGTGGTACACTCAATAAAATCAAATGCAAACTTAGCACTCGCTTCCTTGTTGCTTATTGCAAATGGGGAGCCCAATGTCTTTTGAATTCTGAAAATATAAATTATATTTAAGAATTTATATTAATTTACTCAACTGTAACTCATGTCTCACCACTCTTTGCTTTTCCACTTGGAATTTTGCTACTACGACCTAGGTTATGTTACAGCATAGGTCAGATCAGGACCTGAAGATGTTTTGCTGTAATGAAAAACAAGTCATAATGTAAAAATTCTATGTGGAAAAGCAAAGGGTCTTCTTTCATCGTGAAGGATTTCCACCATGTTATGGCTGATCATTGTTGTAAGTCAAATATATGTGAGGCATATTAAAAAAAATAGTAATGAATAAAAAACAATTTAGTGTCTAAGTATTAATACTTATTCATATTTTGAAGCTTCTGCTTTGATGTTATTATTGGAATTAAATCATTAATCCAATTGAACAAATGGTACAAATTGCGTTGTTGTATGGTGTGAAATGTAAAGCTGTTTTTCCTTGGTTTATTGGGAAAACATTATAAAAATAAAGGAAACTGTACATTAGAACAAATTATCACCCTCCATGAATTCACAGACTGAATATAACTGTAGTGTGTTAAAGTTGTTTTACTCTGTACGATTGCCTTTCAAATGGTCAGTTGATCACGAAGTCCTTTTCATTGCATTACTTTCAGACTGGATACACAGTGAATGATCCAAGCGTTCCCAATGATGCTCACCCTTCCACGTTGATTGCTGCCACCAGCAGTGACTCACTTCCTATAATAAGGAGCCCCTCTTCTCTTTCCGATGGGATCTCTCAAATATCCACTGGAGATGGGGATGAGGGAATGAGTAACTCCTCCAGGTACTTGGGCACTTAGATTGTGTTACAAACAAGTACATACATGATGTTTGCATGAAATTACAATGGTAAAAGTGGGTATTCAAAAGATTAGGGAGCCTGTTCAATCTGCCTTGACTTACTCTTGGCTGTCAAATATTTTATTCAACCAACAATTATGTTGGCACTAATGATGGCCAACAAATAAAAGTGCTAATACATATTTGAGTTAAAAATACTTATATAAAAATAAAGAAAGAATGGTAAAAATGTTGACATTTCACAGATATATTTTGTGCTGCTGACGCTATTTTTGTTGCTGGACATCTGATAGTTCAAATGTAGTAGAACCTCACTGAAACAGAACCTCTCATAATGAGTAATAGGCAAACCAAATTAAAAAAAAAAAGACTTGATGGATGGCATTTCACATAACGAGTGATGAGGGGAGGGGTATTCCCGAAATGGCTGTGCGCCTGCTACATCAGTCTGTGTTTGGCACTCATTCTGCTAGCATCTTAGTGTCTCCTGCAATCACACATTTTTTCAAACTTCAGATATATTATTTGTGATTTTTTTATGCCAAGTTCAATAACTCTTGCAAAAATGTCCCCAGGGGAAAATCCGCTAAAGCAATATGAGAATTAAAAATTTCAATAAAAATGAAATGTAAAATATTTGAAAAGGGAAATCAAGGTTATTATATTTTTGACACATTTCACATCGATTTATATAGGAAATATTGTTTATCTCAGTGAGTGTTTCGTGTTATTAGTAAGATTCTGGATTGAAAAATACTCATTAAGCGAGGTTCCTCTGCATTCAAATAGTAGCTCAGTAGTCACACTCTAGCTATTACGTAATTTACAAATGTATATTATGATTTATGCTATGTGCTGGTTCTTCATACAGTGTAAACATCTGTTGCAGAATTCAATAAAGTCTTGGATTATTTCTGTGAGAGTTAACTTTTAAAGTGCATCAGTTAGTTTTTTCGTATTCAGTGGTCATTATGTCTGGCAAAGTCAGATTGCATTTGTTCAAAGCATCAGCAAATTGCATGTGCCCACAGATGGCAACTGTGAGGAAAAAACTGACCATGTACTTAGAAAGGCCCATTATATGAATTAAACCCAGTTACAGCTATGTGGATAAATTAATCCGGCGATGCCGGGCATAGCCACTTGCAAATATATGTGACTGAGTTATATGAAGTGAGAAAAAAGTAATGGTTTCAGGCGTAACTTTGTGGAATTGCTTCATGGTAAAAAATTGAAACACTGTAGACTTCCACATATAGAATTTATTAAACGACCCGGGTTTCATCGCTGAGCGACATCATCAGGTAAAATTTTTTCCGTTACATACCAATATATACCCTCTGAGGCGAGGTAGGAGATTAGGGGAGGCAGCGAGGGAGGAGGAAGGGTCGGTGGGGGGGGGGGGAGAAACAATGTAGAAGGGGTGGGGACACACAATGGGGAAGTCATTAGCCGGGTTATGAGATGGGAGGCAAGGGAAAGGAAGGTCACGAGCGGGGGGGAAAAAGAGTGAGAAAGCCTCACCGGGATGGGATAGGGTCTGAGGCAAAGTGGTCAGGGAAGAGTCGGAGGTGGGTTCTTCCCATCCGTGTCTTGGGGTGAGGGGGCGGGAGAGGTAGTGGTGATTAAAGAAAAGGTGGAAAGGTGGTAGCGTCGGTGTGAGTCACAGTAACATTGCAAGGGGGAGGGAGGTGGGACGGTTTGGGGGAGCGGGGGTGTGGACGGTTAGGAAAGGAAAGGTTCAAGAGAGGGGAGCGGGATTGATACAACAAATCATTTAAAATCTTAAATTTGTCCGTTTTTACAATTTTTAAAATTTCTATTTGTTCTAAGGCGTCCAACTTGGGACCTTTCTTAGCAAAGTGCAGAATTTCCGGGTGGAAGTCACTAAAATGGTTGCAGTCCAAAAGGTGTTTGGCGAACAATGAAGTGTGTTTTTCGTTCCTAAAACACGCCTCATGTTCCCTAATTCTTAACTTCATATTTCTGCCAGTCTGGCCGACATAAACCATATTGGACACGGTGCACATCAGTTTGTACACACCACTCCTCAGCAGAGGGTCCACTTTGTCTTTTCCTCGACTTATTAAATTGTGGATATTTTTTGGGTTGTAAAAAGCTGGCCTGATCTTCTCCTTGGGAAGACTATTGCTGATATGGCTGGATATACTCCCCAAGAATGGAATTTTGCGCCATTTGGGAGTGCCCTCTTCCGAACAGAGGGTGGGAAAGATACTCATCGTAGCTAACTTATGCCGTTTTCTTTTGTAAAGGGAATCAACAAGGGTGGGGGAATAGCCGTTGTTGAGCGCTATTTGTTTAATGATGTCTAGTTCTTTAGCTATGTTGGATACTGACATTGGAATACTGAGTAACCTGTGTAATAGTGAATGAAAGGCGGCCAATTTTTGAGAAACGTGATGTCTGGAAGATGAGTGGATGATCTGGTCAGTATAAGTTTTTTTTCGGAAGATTGAAAATTCCAGTTTCCGGTTAACATTTTTTGAAATTGAGATGTCCAGAAAGTTCAAAGTTCCATTTGTTTCAATTTCTTTTTCAAATTTAAGGCACTTATCGACACTATTTAACAAATTTAAGAACCTCTCAAGTTGTCTAGTGGAGCCAGACCATATGCAAAAAATGTCGTCAACGTATCTGTACCAGCAAACCACGTTTTTAATTAATTCTGAGTTCAGGGATAACAGACTCCTTTCAAAATCGTCCATATAAATGTCTGCCAGGAGGGGGGATAGCGGGGAGCCCATAGCCAGGCCTTCGGGCTGTTTGTAAATTTTGTTGTTGAACTTAAAATAATTTTGTGTCACGCACATACTTGTCAGGGAATAAATTTCACTGATCACGGGGGCCTGCCTTGATGAGGGCTGCTTCCACAAGATTCACAGATTCTGCAGCAGGGACACTGGTAAATAAATTGCAAACATCAAATGAAACCAAGATGCACTTCTGTGGTAGAACTAATTTGGATAGTATGTTGGCCAGTTCAGCGGAGTTTTTGACTCCGAACTTGGGGGAAAATTTTGAGTACAGGCGAATTACACTGTTCAACCTTTGAGCTACTAGGTGGTTGGGAGCTGATACGTTTGAGACCACCGGTCATATTGGAATGTTTGACTTATGGACTTTGGGGAGACCGAAAAAACGAGGGAATAAAGGATTCATTTGGGTGAGGTTGAATTTTTCACCAGGCCAGAAAATCACTGAACACGAGTTGATGGCACTTTTACACGCCTTCTGGAAGTTGGAAGTTGGGTCACTTGGGAGTTCCACGATGTTGTTTGCGTGGAAGAAATCTGCGCACTTCTGGATATAGTTTTCTTTTTCCATGACTACCACAGTGTTGCCTTTGTTGGCTTTCTGCACAATGAGGTCGTTTTTAAAGATAGAGTTTTTTAGAGCCAACACCGCTGAAAGGTCGCGATGGTGGGATTTTGGGTCATTGTTGAAACGGTTGATATGTTGAGCAATAAGTTGCTTGGCTCCCGACTCATCTTTATGTAGGGCTAATTCACAGTCTATCGCTAGGTTTTTCAACTCGTTGGTCAAAATCGGTAGGTTTGGAACATATTTCAGGCCCTTTCGGAGCAGCTCTTGTTCCTTTGGGGGAAAATCGAACTTTGACAAATTAATTAATCTTTCACTGAAACTGTGAGAGGAAAACACTGTGTCTGATTGCACTGGAGGGGGAAGGGAGTCGTGGGCGATTACTCTAATGTTATTTCCACTGAGACTGGCCAGTTTTTTGTTGATAGTCACTCTTTTTAATAAATTAATAAATTTATATGTGTTGTATATATGTTTAATAAATTCTATATGTGGAAGTCTACAGTGTTTCAATTTTTTACCATGAAGTGAGAAAGATAAATATTGGGAAATATTTCATTAATAATTGCAAGGTAAATTATGGCAAAAGAGAGGAGGGCTAATGTGATATAGCCATTGTGCTGAACAGAGAAGAAATATGAGTGATTCTCAATTTAGAGCTGATGAACAAAAAAAAGTATTTTTATTAGCGATAAATTCAGATCCTGAAAATTTAGCTGTGTTACAAGTTTACTTGCTAATGAGGAGGACAGTGTATGTGATCTAACTAGAGGAGTTTTAGAGAAGGTTTTTACTGATAAATATAGGCTGAAATTAACATAAGAGTTTAAATTGTTACTTTTTATTTTGAATACTTTCATGAATGATTTCATTTGTCTTCAGGTCTTACTTGAAACTAGGGGGGACTTGGCAGAGTCCACAGTTATCGGATGGAGTGTCCCTAAGTTCGCACAGCTCAGCATATGATGATGAATTGGGTGATGAGGAATGCACAACTTTCACCACGGAAGACACTGATTCAGGGCCAAGCGAAATGAGCACGCCACTTCATCGTTCCGATTTGGCCATGTTTGATCCCCTGTGCCAAAACAACTATTCCGATATTGGCGTGGGGAAAGGGGGGGATGAAGAAAGGAGGCTTTCGGATGAGCAAGCTGTCGAAGGAAGTCAGCTAATTAGCTTTGACAGCCAGTCTCAAAGGTGAGTTCTTACCCATAAAAATTAAAACATTTATTGTTTAAAACTGTCAGTATCTCATTGGTGTGCTGCGTTAAAATATCTCCAATATTTTACAATTCTCCCTCATTTCAAGCAGACAAGTCTACACTGTATTATCCAAAGGCCACGCTTGTGAATTCTTCTTCAGGCATGGATTTAACCATGTTTGAATTCTTTTATTCCATCAAAGATCATCGTTCTTTTTGCTCATAAAACCAATAGTTGGTGTAGGAAAATCTGAGAAACTCGGGAAAATTTTGCTGGGTCGGAAAAATCTGGGAATTTTTGCATTCTTTGTTGAAAACCTGGGAAAATTATATTCAAGGCAAAGTGTGTGGGTTGGGTGGTGTTCCGTTGGGTTTTTGAAATACATATGCTCACTCATACCTGAAGGAACTCAGTGCAGCACACACCACACACTGCTATGCATAGCACAGAAGACTGCTGTCACTGCAGTACTGAATTCGCATCTCCTGCTCTTCCCTCCCGTCTCCAACAGTGATTTGCATCTGCACGTAAACTAGTATTGTCTACATGTAAATAACATGTAGACAATTTTAAGTATATGGTATATGTAATCTCTATAGACTACAGAAAAATATTGTGTTTGAATTGTTTGGTAGTTATGCTCCATGCTTGCTGTCAATAAAATATTTTGATGTCAGATATCTAAATATATTTGTTATTAATGAATTTTTGGAGGATCAAATCTGACAGTGCAAAAATATATTCATGCATAAGGAACAGAGTAACAGAAATGCAGTATTTTATTTATGCTTGGGATTAAACCCAATTCCATCTCTGTCATAAAAAAATGGGAATTTACTTTTAAGTTATTTTTTGCTAAGACTCTTGAAAATAATTGACTCCATTCACTATTTTGATCTTTCAGTTAGCACATTAAGTAATCAATCCATAAATATGTCTATGTGGCTTACTAAGGACCTGTTTTATAATGTCTTGTTAAATTCAATTGTTAGTTAAGGTGAATGTTATTGAAAAATCCAATTTTATTAACAAATAAAATTGCTTATTGGTGAATGTGAACATTGTAACCATAGCAAAACCATCTGCCAGTTATTGTGCTGTTTAATGTTTAGTATTCACCTTTGCTAGTGGTCAAAAAACTGAGTTTGGGTGTTAACTTGAGTTTGGGTTATGGTTAAAATCAAAATGTGGAATTCTTGTAGAATACATGAATGTGTTAATGAAAGATAACAGCCTCAAACAGCAACCTCAACTGGATTACAATGTAGATAGCTTTAAGGAGTTAGTTTTTGAAATGGCACATCACTGCCATCACAAACCTCCACAGTATGTAGCTGAAAAACTCACGCTAATGTTCACATCAGAAAATTATAGCACAATGGAGCAACTTCATTTAGCTAAGTAAGTGTGCCTTAAACATTTTAGAAAATTTTAAAATCATATTCACTATCATATGCTCTCAGAACTGCTTGCTTAAAAGCTCGCATCTGATTATTGTGGTGCAGATGCAAAATTCGAAAACAATCTCTATTGAAACCACGGAGAAATGTTTTTTCTTTTCTTAACAAATGTCAAAGTTCAATCTTATTTAACAGTATTGAGCATATATTTTAGTTTTTCTAAACATCTGCAAAAATATTTTCAAATCACTTGCATGTAAAATTTTCAAGTTTTGACCAAAAATGATGTTATCTCATTTATGAGTCCACCCTGTTGCAACCAATTGTGAATTGTGCTCACAGTTAATGCTTGTCTCTTAACAGCTCCACCGGTGATGATTCTTTGTTTTCATCGAATTCGTCTCAGCTGAAAGCAAACTATGTCCTTGAAGCTGCTTGCCATGTAAGTCGTGCCCTTCAGAGTGAAGCAAATGGGGAATACGATGTTGCGTTTGCATCTTATAAAGCTGGAATTGCCACTCTCCTCACTGGAGTACAAGGTATGACTAGTTTTTAAGTTCATTGGATTTGCCCGGACATTTTTCATTGTGTATGTCGTGAACACTGTCAGTGTTTTTTGAACAATTGATTTGGTGTTTTTTTCAGGTGACACTGATGAAAAACGGAGGCAGATTGTGAAAGATAAAACAGCCAAGTACCTGCTTCGAGCGGAAAAGATTTTTAAAGAGCACCTTTCATCTGAGAATGACAGACCTTCGAGATGGAGTGTAAAGCATTTTATACTTAATTTACTCTTAGAAAATTTTATATAAAAATTCTCATTTTTAAGTACATATTTAGCATTTAGATTTTGCCATAGAGTACATTTTTAAGTGCATACGTAATTTAAATACATTTATAAGTCTGCTATGGGAAACAATTTTAGAAAAGAATTTTCTTATCTGGGTGGTTTTTGCCACTTCAGTTGGAGTCATACATAGAGACAGATCCAAAACTTTTGCTTGCGCTGCATGAGCAATAAGTTTAATTTAATAAACATAAATGGTTACGTTTTATGTCCTTAGTCCATTTTTTATGCGATTCCTAACAAAAATTATTTTGTAATATTTTGTTGTTTCTCAAGATGTAATTGATGTAAATTATATTGAAAGTTAAATTCAGTGAACGGAGCATAGACATTTCAAGATGTCAATTAGAATGTTAGTCCCCAAGTAATTATTCATTGTTCTTTTTTGTTGGTATTATTCAACAGAAGTTTTTTGAACCAAACTAATCTTAAGTACTGAGGACATAAGAAGGATTGCATTAGGCATAGAAACTTTCACGAGGAGGAGGGAATTCATGACAGGGTATGTTGAGTAAGAATTAAAAATTAGGTTAAGGAAAACTTCAACATGTGGCATGGTTTTGTATGGTACAGAAACATGGTCATTGAAGGTTTAAAGATTGTAGGCTTTTGCAATGTGTGTGTGGCAAAGGATTGAGAAGGTGAAGTGGACAGAAAGGAAAGCAACCAAGCTAGGCATGTTGAAGGAGGAGAGGGATTCTTTGGAGAAATCCAGAGAAGACAGGAAAGATGGGTTCAGTGTTTTGATTGGGAACCAAGCCTGTGATAGAGGGGAGAATGTTAGGCAAACGAGGAAGGGGCAAGGATAGAATAGGGATGTTGGACAGGATGAAGGGAGGAAAGAAGTATATTGAGATGAAGATCAGCTCATTGTAGAGTATAACGTTAGGTTGTGTTCCATTAAAAAAGGCATGAAATCTAATGTTGTTCATTTGTCTGCATCCACCTAAACCCTCCTAAAATGAAAGACTATCTAAATAATAATAATTCATAGGTTTTAATTAAAGAGCTAAATAAAATGACTTGTTAATATATTTTTGTATTTCTTAAGGATAATCAAAATTTTCTGCAAACTATTGCATGTAAAGAAATGATTGCATATTGTGTAATGTGTCTTGTTAAACTCATTCTGTTCCTTTTTGTCAGTAAAAGGTGAACAAAAATTGTTTTCAAAAATTTCTTCTGATAATAAGAATGAATGACCTTTAGGGCAAAGCACAGTCTCATCAGTCAGTCCATGTTCAATAATGACATGTTACACTTCCATGATTGCAGCCACTCCAAATGTCTCCAGCCAAAATCCAGAAAACCTGTCGCCTGTCAGAGCTAAGAAGACCTCATTTTGAGCTGAAGAACTTTAAAGTTCTTGGTATCATAGATAAAGTCATGCTTGTCATGGATTTGGAAAATCCTGCTCAGTGTTTTGTAATGAAGGTTAGTCTGATGCCAAAAACCATTTCTATTTTATATATCTTTTGATATTATGATTTAATATTTGATAAATGATTTGCATATTATCCTTTTTTAGGTGTTGCATAAATCATCGTGTCCAGTTAATAATACAAAGCCAACTTCCATTCCACAAAATGTTCCTTATATGGTGAAACTTCACAAATATTTTGAGACGGATAATTCTGTATTATTGGTGCTTCAACATGCTGGGTAAATATTTTGACATACAACTAATTTTTGCAAGTTCTTAAATATTTAGGAACATTTCGTGAAAATCAAAAGTTGTCTGCATGCTGTTATATTGGAAATAGGTTTTCTAACTATTTGTATGTGCCTGTCCATTCTCTTCAACTAGTTTTTGTATTTTCCTTATTTTGCCCTTTGTTTGACCATTGATCTTAATCATCTGCTTCTATGTTTCAAAGGCTTCTATTCTTCTCTAGTCTGCTTATTCAATGGTCTCCACCTCTGATCCATTGACTGCCACACTTCACACAAATGGGTTCAGATGCTGTTCCTTCCTCATTATCTTATTTGAGTATATCAGTGGTCGAACAATAAAATGGTTACTTATATACTCTTGCTTCAAAAGCACATTTTGAGCTGCAACTGAAGAAGATCTTTAGTGAGCTTGAGCCCTTAAACATTCCATCAACCCTGATGAGTAAATTCATTTGCTCTGAATCAGTCTGTTCTTAATCTGGTGCATGTATAATGGAGATGGAAACTTTATTTAGTAAATTATAGTTAAAACTTCATTTAAACTTTGGTATTAATCAACGCTAAGGGTAAAGTGTTTGTGTTGCACAGAATTCTTTCCTTTATGTTGGTCTTTGCAACTTGGAAATAATCATTGTTTTTATAGAAATTTTAGCATGGAGCTAAAAGAGTCTTTGGTGTTTTGCTATTAACCATTAATAGATTATCGCTGAGGTTGGTGATCTTTTTTCCTAACTGGCTAGGTTTTATAATTCCCTGTGAGTGAAGGGCAAATCACTCATGTAACTTTGTCTTTCCTTAAGAAATACAGCCCTATCCATGAGGATTTATTTTCTATTCTAGTGTTTTTAAACCATGTATTTGAAAAATTGGTAATTATTGCAAGTCTTTCCTGCATCTCATTTTTTATTCTGACAATTGTCCATGGCCATTTGACTTTTGAAAGAGACACAGAAAGGAATCTAAGAATGCCCACAGTCATAGAAGTGCCCCTGACCTTGGGTCTTATGAGGCACGGGAGTAGTTTGGTCAAACCCAGAAAAGCTAGTGAATGTTGTGATTGGATTTTGCTGACCAATGAGCCGAGAGTATTAACTGCTTAGTAGGTGGAGGAGGGAAGGAGTGAAGTAATACATATTTCACCCACTTAACCCTCTCTTCCAAAATTATGTAAAATCTCAAAAATCTTTTGTTTCTCGTGTGATGATGGCTCTGATACAATCTCTAATTGATAAGTCTAATCATTCACTAATTAGGGACTTTTCTCCTATTTGCAAACAGGTCCCCAAATAGATCCTACAAAAATTCTCCTTAGTCCACAAAATAACAAAGGTTGTTGTTAGCTGATAAACATTCACACTACCAGTGGTAACTGTCCCTTCTGAACAACTTTCTGCTCGCTGGTCACTCCACTATCTTCAGTGCTGGGCACATTTGTGCTAACTGTACATCACATTTTGGTGTTGGCAGAGGAGGTGACCGACTGCGATGTCATCTATCGTAGGTGTCTTTCACTAGCACTACGTCCCATGCCTGAATTCACTCTAATTCACGAGCGTGCATGTTCTTTTATCTGCCTGTTACCAATCCAGCAACCAGGATTGTGTATTCCCCTCCTTGCCTATTATTGCTGTGTAGCTTCTTATCCACTGGCCAGCATCTTGTGCACCATTCATGCTTTATTTGTTCATGATGAATCTGACTCATTTCTTTTGTTGAAAATGAAGTGAACGCTTCAAATGTTATTATCAAACCAAAGAAGTGCATTCTTTTTCAAGAACTACTCCTCTTTAAAATGAAAAGCAAGTAGGTGAAATGATTGGTTAAAATGCCGTTTGGCTGTAAATATAGGTCAGCTATTAAGCTTAGGTTTGGTAAAAAAAGGTGAACCCTTTTTTATGCCTCCTTGGAAGCCCTAAAGTTGACCTCTTCGCTGAATGGCACACATGCTTATGTGTCAGAACCTAACTCATGAAATGGACAGTTTTATGTGGAAAAACTAAAATGTTTCAATCAAACAAAAACTACGGATAATAAGGGACTATGGCTATCAAGGCTCAAAAGAGAGAATCTAATGAGTGCTAATGCTTTATTTTGCAGTGGGGGTAAACTGTGGGACCATGTCAGCTCATATTTTCAGTCAGCCCAGAAAACTCCCATCAAAGGAATTGGGCAGAATGCATACATTGGCCAGAAGCTCATCGATTCGACAGGTTCTTCCAAAATCAATTCAACGGAACAACATTCAACGGGCAATCTGACCTCAAAGCAATGCCAACAGATTTCCAGGTTCCCAGCCAGTGTAGTCCATGAAATTGCAACGGCTCTCGAGTCTGGAGACTCCAATAGTGACATCGATGAAAGTTACATGGAACTGATCCGCGATTACACGTCTTTGGCTGTGAAAGACTTCCAGAGGGGTCCGTGTTTGAACAAAATACCCCCGAGAATAAGTCCTTCAGGGCCCTTGGACGAGGCCCCGTTGAAAAATGGAGACTCTCAAAACACGATTAATTTCTCGCAAAAGGTGCCAAATTCGTACGTTAAACCTGAATTGCCATATCCTGCCAAGGAAACCACAGATGCCACAAACGTAAAATCGGAATCATTAGGGAAATGCGTCCAGATGAATCATAGCAATGGTTATATATCTCATTTGGTCAGGAGGTACGTTCATGATCCATCGATTTCGTGGAGAAACCTCGAGAATCTTCAGACGACCGATCTAGTCCAAAATGCGCAAAAACTTTTAGAATCCGTCAACGAAACCTTGCAAAGGAGTGAAAAAGTTATGGCCGGTTTAGATGGCACCGGAACCAACAATGGTGTCGTGGACAATGCGAGTGGTTTGTTGAACAGTGACAGCAATCAGAACATAAAGGTCGATGAGCATGCCAGCGATGCGTTGGACGTGAACGCGGCAGGCAGCGATGTGTGTGACAATGATGTCGAGATGAGGTGTCCTGCCGCAGGCTCAGAGAAATCCCGTCCTCAAGCAATCGTGAAGTGCAAATCCGTCGATTCTTCCACTATTGTCTCAGCCTCAAGAAAACTTAGGGAGCGAAGGAATTCGTGGGGAAGAAGAAAGGCGAGCTTGTCCCGGTCTCGTTTGGAGAGGAGGTACAGCTGCGGGGTGAGTGTTTGGTGTTGCTCTATTTGTTTTCATTGTATGCACACATACAGTGCAAGTCAGCCTTGATTTCTGGTAAAGTCATGCATTTTTATTTTTATGTGATAATACAGGCCTTTAAGTTTGTGTACCTTCTGAAAGTCTCCTGAAAACTGAATGTTTTCAACAAAAATTATTTTAAATTGTTAATTTAGTGAGTGAATTGCTATTCATAATCTCATTTATCCTAATCGAATTGTTTATGGGCTATGTTAACAAAATATAGCACTATTTTGTCTGATTATAAGAATGGAATAGAATTTTTGTGAAGGGTTCTGTGTAATTATTTTGATGGATATATCTGTATTTAGGATTAGTGCTTATGTCCATCACTACCATCGGCATTCTTGTTCTCGTTAATTATTTCAATAGAACCATATTAGGCTCTGGGAAACTTAAAAATGGCTTGGGTAAAGCCTGGAAAACTCTAGGCATTTCCTTATTACTGAGTGGCAGACATCATGATTTGAAGGCATACTTTACTCCAGCCATAACGCAAGTGCCACAAAACCCAAGGGGGCATCTGCATTGCATTTTGCATGTGTAGAGGCAAGTCTGCCTCCTTTGTCGTGTGAAATATTCGGATGTCTACCAACCAGGAAAACCGGAAAAAACTCAAAAAATTTCACACCCCAGGAAAAGTCAATTATTTGTCGCAATTTAGATGGGAAAGTATCCCGCCCACATTGAGATGCATTACAGAGACCCCATTATGCACCTAGGAATTGTACTTCTTCAGAGTCCTTGCCCACGTGACCCTCAAATGGGAGACAGCGCTTTGCACAAATTGAGCCACTAGTTTGTACATTTTCTGGAAATAAGGCCGAAAACATAGTGTTTGCTAAATATTTTTATTTTTAGTTCAAACTGTTTCGAGTGAGTTTTTATTACAGTCACCGAACATCGTAATATTTGTCACTTAAAGTAGATTTTTCATTTTGTTTATTCATTTTTCAACGTTTCATTTTCTTTCATCCAGCCATCTTGTTGTCACAGATTGATTTTTTGGGCTTCCTAGTGATTTTTAATCTTCCCGTTCACTAATTAGAATGATAATTTTTTTCATGCAGGTGAAATGACACTACCTTCACCACTGTTAAGTATTATTTTATATGTGTATTGTTTTAGTGAAACAGTATGTTAAAATTTTTGCAGAATGTTAGTCTCATTTTCCAAGAAATCCATTTTCCAAAAGAGAAAGTCTGATGTTGAATGCGTGGGGGATAATTTATGATCTGGATAACGTGTGTTCCATATCTATGTATAAATTTTGTCAAGTGCCTGAATTCTTGAGGGAGTTCGGCGTGGTAGCTAATGTACTGGCTTCCCATCCCGAGGTCCCGGGTTCAAATCCCAGAGGGGACAGGATTTTTCAGTGGTATCCCAATCCATACTTTGTGAGAGTTTTGTGGTGAGCACTTCAATTGTATTCACCATTAGTCGGATTTGGGGGTTAACGGTGGACCCCATGGCACCTTTTGTCAAGAGCAGTACCCAATGCCAGGTCTTATAGGGAAAAGATATAATAAATATAAAAAATAAAATTAAGAAACAACTAGATCAAAGAATAATGAAAATGTAAGAAAAATAAATAATTTTACTAAATAAATAATTCAAATTAAATAAAAATAAAATGATGTAAGGAGAGTTACAATGGAAAATGATTAAACCAAAATATGATAACAAGAAACGCTCTGGCTAAGGTGTACTAGGTGGCACAGAACCTCACCCTCATCGCCCAGACGGGGCTTGCGAGAAATTATCTCTGCATCTCTATCACTTTTTAGAATTGTGAGACACTCTTGAAAACTGAAAAATTCTCTGGAAAACTGAATATTTTTGTATATACAGATGAACACCCTAAATATTAAATTTAGGACACCTGCTCCCAATTGATTTGTGCTTGACTGCACTCATACACTCATGGGATTCACTGGACCATGTAAGAAAGGCTTGAGCAACTCTCCCAGAAGTTAGCTCCTTGTCGTTTGATCGTTCTTAGCTCTGTGACCTTATTGAGGTGGCCAATCGGGCAGAGGAATCAGGAAAAAATTTGGGGTTACTCAAGTTGCTCTCTGTATTTTTTAAAAATTCAGGAAAAAAGGGGGGAGTGGGTTCTAGTTTTATTTTTAAAGCCAGGAATTCTATGTGTGATTTGGAAATATGGTATGGGAGATGAGAATGCCCCAATGAGGACAACGTTCCTTTTGGTGCCATTGGTACCAGTTGGTGCCAATGGTAGACCATTGTGAATGGTGGGCCTGGCAAATACTGAAATTCTATTGGGATCAACTTCAATGATGCCAGTGGAGCATGAAGCAATTCGTTGGTTGGTTATCCTGAAAGAAGTAATCGGATCACAACCACTGGGAAGAAACATTTGGAGAGAGTCGTGAATCCAAACAATGAGTGGCCACCCTGATTCATTTCATTTCCTTTTCAGGATATTTTTGAAGGTCGGATGAAAACTGCATCGAGTAGTCTAGAACTAGGTGGCACCAATGTTGGCATTGGCATGCGCTCGAGGTTCTTTCAGTCTCATTCTGGCACTGGGCAGAGACCAAAACTTCCGGAGAGTCTCTCCCGAGCCTGGGCATCAGAGCTATTGGTGGCGTTAGAAGCTCTTCATGAATCTGACATCATATGCATGTAAGTTTCGTCAATGATATTCTATCGATTTATTTCTTTCCTTCCTTATTTTTCCAATATTTGCAGCTGGAAATTGGGAAGGGCCATGGGAAATGTTCAAGCATAATTTAAAACCAAAATGCCCACTGATTAAAGAATATTTTCATTCCTGTTAGTTGCATTACCATCCGTCATAAGCAGGGCCTAATTAGGGATTAGACCTATATTTCCAGGCAAGGGCCTAAAAAGTGTCCATGAAAAATCCCTACGAGTCCCGTAAATGACAGGCCTGGAAGAGAGTGTTACCTCCTGTGGCCACCTGCCTCAGTTCAAATTTTCCACCTCCCTGCCCTCATAAGTCTTCCTCAGGTGTGCCCATGGTGTGCCATACTCTATATTTGACTCACGTTGCTGCCAGGGATGATGATCTACTCTAATGTCTGTCAGCAACATGCCTTCCAACTCGAGACTTGACCTAGAGTTCACTTGCCACAGCTCAGCAGCCATCGTGTGTTCCCATCGGCTCTTGCTCAGTGTAAAATTGAAGTAATTTGTTCTTTTTAAGAATTACTCCCCTTTTATCCGACTCATATTTTGCTATCAGTAAAATGACGCTGTTAGCAAACTTCATTTCTTTGCGGCACCTTGGTTTCATCTCCATCTACTTAATACCTCACAAGCCACCGCAAGGGCTGGTGTTAGGGCACCACCCGTAATTAAGGGGGGAAAAGAACCGCATGCAAAAGCCACAAACAAAACATGGCATGCATTCATTCATTTTCACCCCATACACATGCACCTACATTTAAACCTGATTTCTTAGCAATGTTTAATTTTGTTCCGACTTGTAAATTAAATGTTTTTAATATTTCTAAAGGGACTTCGGTTTCTTACAATTATGACTGCTGATTGTTCTGAGAAAGAATGAGTATTTGAATCTATCTCCCTTATTTTATCTTTGTGGTCTGATCTACCTAAGTAGCGTGGGGCCATTACAATTCCTTTAGTGTCATTGCTATAAACTCGTAGCTTCTGAATATTTCTAAAAGCCTGAGTCTCGCTTGTTTTCTTTGTATTTCAAGTTGCTCCCAGCCTAAATCCCCTAAGAGATCTGACACACTTGTGTTCGTATTATAACAATTTCTAACGAATCTGGCGGATTTTCTCTGGACTTTATCTAATTCTTTTTGCCAGATTTTCTCCCGAGGATCCCAAATATGTCGCTTTCAAGAATGATGAACAACAATGGATTGGGAATTTCCATATTCGATGAAAAGCAGATTATATAGCAAGTGGTTTGATAATATCCTGTTATATTTTTTTAAATTTAGTTCAGCTTTAATCCTTTAACTTGGTGATGAAGCTCCTAAATTGGTACCTTTTTTAAGTCTGAAGGTTCCTAAAATTGACCTTCACAGAGAGTTTCAACCTGGTTAAAAGTCATAAGTAATATTTTTTATGAAAACCACGTAATTTTCAATATCTGATTATATCCTGTATTACTGTGAACTATTGACAGGCAGCTGAAACTATTTGGTAAAGGAGCCGATTTGTTTTCGTGCACCACATGGCTACTCTCTCAAAACCATATGTTGATGCTTATTCTGTCAACCTTCGTATCAGTGTGCTAGGCCGTTGGGCATGGTGTGAGGCATTTTCAAAAGTAAGACCATTTGATAATTTTAAAAAACTATATTCGTTAGAAAAAGTTTTTATTGGTGGCTCTAGTTTCCTACAAGCCTCATTCACTTTTGTACTTAATCTCTGCTCACTTCTGAACACTAGTTGTAACACTGCACCAGCTTTTTGAATTCCTCAGCATAGAAGTTTGCCAGCTGGGAATTGAACCAGTTTGACAACAGCAGTCTTGAGTTCCTCGTCATCTTCTAAACATTGTCCTCCTAGCCATTGTTACAAGTGCAAGAAGAGGATATGGTCGCTACTTGTAAGGTCGGGACTGTGGATCGCAGTCCAAACACACTCGTCCGCTCAACATTCTTTGCTCTTTGTGTTGGCGGATTAGAATTTTTGCTATTCACCTTGCACACAATTTTTGATATCCAAGCTTTTCTGTGACAATTGTGTGAATAGTGTTGCTTGCAACCAGAAGAAATTTATCAGAGGGCTTATCATCGATCAAATCTCTGTTCATGGTTCACTTGTTGAATTAAGATTTCATTGCCCTGGATACTGGGCCTGCCTCTCCGCTTTTAATCATGCACATTTTTGTGGCCATTTTTGAAGTGTCGCCCCTATTGTCTTATCTTTCCTTCACTCACTAATGTATGTCAATGAACTGGGCACAACTCCCAATAAATTTGGACAGCTGATAATTGACCCCCTTGCACACAAAATCGAATCACAGCATGCACTTTGCAACTGGAGAGGTCAATGATTTTTTCCAACATTGTTATTTGCATTCACAAACAAGCAAACAAATACCGAATCCACACAATAACTTTTGTCGCTTTGGGAACAATCAATAGGTGATGCTGCACTCACACAATTATGTTCTTGCCTACCAATATTTAAATATAATAAAACGGCCCTTCCTACTCGGTTATGTCTTGCATTTAGCTGCTAACCAGGCCTGGGTTCAAATCTGGCCAACGATGAAAATCTTCATCCAGGCTGTGTCATTTTTGAGAAACTAGATTTTGTTAGAATCAAGATTTGACACGGGGAAAAGAATTGGCTTGCTTACCTTAACATGTGACTTTCACATGCTCTTTGGGTAAGGTACAAGTTCAACTCTACCTTCACCTGTCAAAACATCCTTTGGCTTGCTTGTTGTGGTCAATATCAAAAAAATGTGCTCAAACATTAGTGGAGATATTTCTTCCATTTTTGAACCCAAACAATGTCTATCTTAACCTAAAAGTTGTTTAATATGGCTTTTTATTGTCAGACATTTTGCATGTGATTAACAAGCAGAAATCAAATAGTAATGCTTAATACTGAATTAATGGATGAAGGGCGTATTGAGCGGTAGTGGAATGTTGAAGAGGGTAATAGAGGGAAGAATGTTGGGCAAGCGAGGTAAGGGTAGGAACAGGATAGGGATGTTAGACGAGATGAAGGGAGGAAAGAAGTACACCGAGATGAAGAGGGACCTGATATAGATTAGTTTGCTAGGTGGGGAGTCACAAAATGTTTATTTGATAGTTGGGTCCATCCAAAAACCTACCTTAACCGGTAGATTACCTAAAAAAAAAAAAATACTGAATTATGTGTACGTAGTACTTTGTAAACGCTTCATAAATAATGTTACCCCTTGAAGTGGGGCGTTCAGCTTTGGCTTACACAATGCTATTGCCTCTGATGTGGGGGAGACGAGGCGTACCCCTTGCTTCATGATTTTTATTTTCTTTTGGTGGGTGTGAATCTAATATCGTATGCTTTGCTTACGGTTGCATCTTGCACGACTGAATATGTTTTATGATGGAAAGGAGACAAACTATGCAAATTTCACTTGAATAGAGATTTATTCACGACCCGGGTTTCAAACACTTAATGTCATCTTCAGGCATAGTTTGTCTCCTTTCCATCATGGATAAATTTCACAAGGTTAACCCTAATACCGTTCGGTTTGTTGAATATGTTTTGTATTCAATTGTAGACCAGGGAATCTTTTATTTGAAAAAAAAGTGTGCAAATATTCAAATCAGTGAATTTAGCTCGGTACTAGCCAGTAGACAGGGAAAAATTAGCACTCGGCTGGAAAATTAATTCAGTTGCCATTTTAATCTTTCCTGCATATTTGTCCAACTGATTTAACTGAAAACTAACCTCCTAAATTTTACTTGTTTTTATTTTCTCCCACTGCTCCACCCTATCCGAGGGTTTTTCTCCATATTTTAGGTTCAAAAGTGAACTTTTTGACTAGGAACAGGACAGCTCATGCTCAATATTGTAGTGGGCATTTCTGGTATGCACCACATTTTGATGATTTTTTTTATATTGCGCTTGTGTTTACCCTGGTAATGTCTTTCCTGCAGGGACTTGAGACCAGACAACATTTTACTTGGTGACAATGGGCATATAATTTTAACCTTCATGTGTCATTGGCATGGGGTGGATGTGTTAGTGGATAGTGCGGCTGCTGAATGTCTTTATGCAGCCCCTGAAGTGAACAGTATTTTTGGGTGCTCAGCATCTGCTGATTGGTGGAGCTTTGGTGCAATTATATTCGAACTGCTGACTGGGAAGGTAACATAACATTATTCTACCCTTAGCGTAGTCTCCTCTGCTCTTCAGTTCAATGAAAGAAGGGTGATTGTCTTTCATGACCCTTAGATAATTCTTATTCAACACCAGCCCCTAATTTTGAGTCAACTAAATAAAAATGAAATGCAACAGTATTGTGGCTTTTAAGAACCAGAAGGTGGATGCAGTTAAGTTTGATTTAGAATTTTGATATGTACAAGGGTCATTCAATAAGTAAAGAGATAAATGCTCTAATTTTAAAACTATTCCATGAATCTTTAGCATTTTCTCTGAGGTGTTGGTTGGTAAACTTGGGATGAGCCCTGGCCAGCTGTTCGATAATTTTATGTCAACGTAACCTCAAAAGCTTCAGTTCACCATGGCTAGTCCACTGGAAGATTGTACCTTAGAAGAGCAGTGCTCTTTCATTAGATTTGACTTCGCAGAAAGTGTAAAACCATGTGAAATACTTTGTAGAATGTTGATACAGTGTGGTATAGGTTGTATGAACCATGTGAATGTTTACAGGTGGATTGATCGGTTTAAAAGTGGTTGAATAAAGTGTGGCTGATGAATCCAAAAGTGGATGTCCAGTCAAAGTTTCTGGTTCCTCGTTGGAATCTAAGATATATGGACTTATTGCAATAACAGAAGAATTATCATTGAAATGATAGAAAAGGAAGTTCAAGTAAGTGTTAGAACTCTCCACAATGTCATTCATTACCATTTAAAGTACAGGAAATCGTGTGTGGGATGGATTCCCAGGTAGCTTAATGATTCTCATAAAGAACCGAGACTTTCCATTAGTCAAGACTTAAAGCGAAGAAGTTTGATTGAAGGGGACATTTCTTTTGAAAGAATAGTGACTTGCAATGAGGTCTGGATCCATCACTACGATCCCGAGACCAAAAGACAAGATTATTATGGAGTGGAAACACACCAGTTCTCCCGGTGAAATCTTCTAATGGACTTGCCATGGTGAACTGAAGACTTTAAGGTTATGTTGACATAAAATACTAAAACGGCTGATCATAACTCATCCCAAGGTTGCCAACTACCACCCCTGAAAAAAATGGTAAAAATTCATGGGGTAGTTTTGAAATGGTAGTACTTGTCTCTTTACTTATTGAATGACACTCGTAACTAACAGTAGAACTTGCAGCATTCTGTTGTGCAACTAGATTGACTTCATTGCTGAAATATCGAATTGGTATGTAAAATATGGCACAAGTATACATAACTTGAACAGATGTTAGAATGTTACTGTACACACTGAATTTTTTTAAATTGTTTTTCACTGAGGGGTAGAACACCTGTAAAATCACCAAATTAAGTCTTAGATATGTTTGCAGATGTCCTGCTGCATGAAATGTCATATTAATCTGAACAATAACAATGAAAGTTTTAATATTTATTCCCAAGTATAATGTGTTGCCTTTAAAACAGTTTTAAGTACACACACTATTTTTGGACGTGACAATCGATGCTGGTAAGATGCTATTATAGATTTATAGATTCTCTGCCATTCATTCAAGGCTTTTGGCCACTGTATCACTGGTGTGTCACTTTTTTAACTCAATAAAAGGAGTTCACATTTTCATGGACTTTGAATAAAGATGTCGACTTGTTTTCTTTGGGATCAGCAGTTTGAACTTTCTAATCACACCTATTTATTGTTTTATTGACTGATGATAATCGTCAACATCACATGTTGATACCCATCTTGTTCACCCATTTACATTTTTTAAATGAGAACTCTTAACTCTTGTGTTTCAATGCATCAGTACCAAGTGGAAAGTTTAATAATGGAAATGTCTAAATTCACACCTTCCTTAAGCGGATAAAATAATACTTTGTAATTCCACAAATTCAGATCACCTGAAGATGAAGTTGTACGTCGAAACCCGGGTCGTGTGTTTGTGAAATAAATCTGTGGAATTACAAAGTATTATTTTATCCGCTTAAGAATGAACCGATTCCATAAAATAACGCCTGAAACCATCGATTATATTCACACCTTCCTGTTATACAGGATTTAAATTATTATCAGTTACATTCGAAAGGAATATATAAACTTGGTGGGTAATTTTTAATTTCTGAGCTATAATTTTTTCCTGTTTCCTTTTTAGACTCTCTTGTCCTGTCATCCTGGAGGTATTCATAGCCACTCAATTTTGAATATTCCTGAATATATTTCACTAGAAGCGAAATCATTATTAACTGAGGTGAGTCCAATCAAAATGTGTACATTTATCAACTTTAAATCCATCATTTATTCATACTAAATATATCATTTTTATGTGAAGTAAATGCACTTGTTTAATATGAAAATTGAATAGAGTTTACAATCACATGTTAGATGCAACTTCAGTTAATTTATGCTTTATCCCTTAAATTATTTATTTTTTTGTGTTTTGGCAAGATGTTATGTAATTTTCTAATTTCTTTTTTCCTTTGGCTCAGGGCTTTGGTTCTCATGTAATTGTAGTGCCTGAATCAGTCCTTGTGAATTACTTGAGTTAATCACTTATTAAAGGGGAGCTATTTAATTTTCTTTTCAAATAAATAGTTGATATGCATGCATGGAAATGGGTGTCATTTGAAATCCTTAAATGAAAATGGCTTGGAAGGAAAGTCATATAGTTTTCCAGCAATGATTCCTTTTGCCCATTTTGTTATTGTGAATATTTTTATGAATGAATTGGAAGAAATCCTAAATAAGGTACTGTGTACCACATGAGGATGAAATTTTTTTATTTCTCTTTAAATCTTCTTGAATGTTGAAGTTGTTTTATCTTTCTTGATTGAGCAGCTGCTGAGACCTGATCCACTTGAAAGGCTGGGGTCTGGCATCAACGGCATAGAAAATTTGAAATCTCATCCCTTCTTCCATGGAATTGACTGGCAGACGGTCAAATCTACTGGTCTTTTGTCTTCCAGCACTTCATAGCCGATGTGTGCTCTTATGCAAAAGATTGGATTGATTCCTTGCAATCGATGTGAAAGTCAAGAGGGAACCATTCTAAAGAAGTAACAGTATTTTTAATTCTTTGGAATTCTGTGAAATGTATGCATGCCAGTAATCAAAAGCTATCAAGAGATAGTTTCAACCTATTAAAAAGAGCTTGGAAATCACAGTCATTAATCATTCCATTGGATATATGCTTTGATTGAGTATAATAGAGAACACAAAAGAATACAAATTAGAATTAACTCCGGGAGGGAACTTTTCTTCGAAGCAGGTTACATTTTCAAAAGTCTATTAGTCAGTTGTGCCTATTAACACATCTCAAGGAATTAATTGACTTCCAGTTGATATTACATGCTTGATAAAGTTTTAAAAATCTATATTTTACTTAAGCTTGTTGTAAAATTAACAGTGCTTTGTAATGAAGCAATGCAAAACTTACGTATTTTGGCGGTGGACAAAATTTTGTACTGAACACAATGAAATAGCTTCAGCAGTGTTTGGCGAATGATTTTTCTACCAGTAACTGAATAGGACCATGCACACCGACGAGCCTATGAAAAATGTGAATTGGCAGGAGCGAAGGAACTCCGTCAATTCACTCCATGCCATAACTTAGACTGTTCTGCTATTTTTATTTTTAAAAAAACTTGGGTAATTATTTATGGTATTGCCTTTTAATGCATTTGAGACTGATTTTGGTTGCTACTTAATTTATTTATGAATACATATCAATAATATGAGTGCATAAACTATTATAAAGTGTCCATGAGACCATTTTAGTACTGTTTTGGAGTGAGTATTATTATATTGCTATTTACAGATGAGACTAAATTTCAATTTCAGAGTATTATTATTGTAATATAATTAAAAAATGTGATTTTATATGTGGACATAATTTACCTACATAATACTGCTTTAAAATTTTAAGGGATTTTTATTGAAATTTCCTTACTCTTTTCATCATTCTTTGTGAACGATATATCATGTATTAGTTATACAATTTCTAATAAATAGAGGCTTAAATTATGAAGCGATTAAGTACATGTATCTAATCAAGTCTGATTGTTTTTAAGCATAACGAATCTAGTCATTAATTATCCAGACATGCCAACTCTCCCGATTTAAGCGGGAGACTCCCGATTTTTCCTTCTTACGTTCTTGATGAACTGTTCAAATTGTGTACTTAGCTTAACATGTTAATAAAGTGTGACATTCATTAAAAATTGGCAAAGTGTCATAAAGGGATTAAGGTGCCATGCAAATATTGTGGTAATTAAAAGTGATTACTTCGTGATACACTTCTAAAAATCTCCCGATTTTTCATTTTTGAAAGTTGGCATGTCCTCCCGATTTTTCATTTTTGAAAGTTGGCATGTCTGATTATCTTAGCAGAGTACCTATGTACTGAACTCTGTTGTTATAAATGCTAGTTTTAATATTGCTGTTACCAGAAAAGGTTAATGATAAATGTTTATTCTCTTTGCCTTGTTCTTTATTTCTCTTTCTGAAGAAACTTCATCCCATTCATGATCAATACTTGTGAATGTCTGTGAAAGTTGGTGTTTACTCCGTTACATGTAAATCTTTGGGTTGTCCATGTAATTTCATGTATGAACTATATTTGGAGGTAGTATTTTGTTATTATTTCTTATGGTTACTATGTAATAAAGTTTGTCAAAATCATTATTCAATTTATTTAATGTATCGTTTGGTTAAAATATATCCATCCACATGTGACTATCAATTATATAGCGTTAAGAGAAATCACGTTGTTACAATCCCAAATTTTCCTATATACCCTCTCAAGAAAAGTCCTGGTAACTTATTACCCGTTTAAAGGATGGCTGCAAAAATGATGTCATCTGTGCATCCATGTTCAAGAATTGGTCCAATTAGACACGAATATTTTGAGAACAGAGATATCATTCAAGTAATGAAAACTTTGTTGCAATTTTCCACAGTTAAAACTTTGTTAAAACTTTATTGCCGACCATGGTTTCGATACACTGTATCATCTTCAGGTGAGGGAGAGTACAGGGAGAAAGGATATATATACCAAGGAGGGGTGGCAGGGGAGGAGGGAGCGGGTGGGAAGGGGGGGGTGGGGTTTTGTCATACAAAGAAAGGCAGGAAAAACCAATGGAACCCCCCGAAGTACGGGCAGCTCACTCTTCGGGGGGGGGGGGGGGGGGAGGGAGGTGTCGCCATAATGGTCACTGAGGGAAGTTAATAGACAAAAGTGGGGAGGGGCAAGAGAGGAACTGAATGTCGTTAAGTAGCTCTATCTTCTGGTTTCTCCGTTGGATAATCTCTAAACTCTCGAGAGCGTCCAATTTCTTGCTCTTTTCGAATTTATGCAACGGCTTAAATTCAAAATCCTTCCTCCTTACCTAATACACTGATGTGATTCTGTTGTGAAAAAGAACAAAAGCATAATGCATACAATTCTGCATAAGTTGAAATTGAGAAGCCCTGGGTACTCAATTTTATATTAAACTAAATACTAAGGTGTCCATAATATTTTTACGTATAATATCAAGAGAATGTAAGAGTAAGTCCCACACTTAAGTGATAGCATAGAATACGTGATAGAAGAATATAATTTAGAAAATTGTACTGCGAAGCGTACATGTAGGGGTGTTGCACTAAAATATTCAATAACAATGTCCCCTTTGCAGACTGCTTCCCGTATATTTAAATGGCTGGTGGCCTAACAAAGCCCAGTTTTTGCTCATTTGGAAAACTAGGTGAAGTGGAATTGCTGGAAAATTTGATTTCAGGCAAATTTTCAACAGACAGAATTCCCTCTTTTTTGAGTTTCATGATAGTTATGAAATATCCTTTCTTTTGGCAATGAAATTGAAATTATTGCAATGTTTTACTTTTGTTAGGTATTTATTAATTTTTATAGGTTGCTGTAATCCAGGGGTAGAGCGTTGGACACTGACCAGAGGGCACCAGTCCAATGCAGCTGCACCAAAGCTGTGTGATTTTTCAGGTACCAGATCTTCCTGGGAAACCATAACCGACACAGAGAAAGGCCCTGGCCCTCCTCATTACCCTGATGGGTGAATTTCATACACACTATCAGGCTTAGTACTGGGTGAAGTATATCAATGAACTTACCAAACTGACCTTCAGATTGATTACTCTGTTTATGATTTTTTTAAATATTCATTTTACTCATGATAGTCAAGTGACTTGTCTTTATGTCATTTAAAAGAAATGCATAATTTTTCTCTTCAGCCTCTTATTTGCGTAGAAATGGCAGTCGTTTTAGACATTTGATTGATAAATGATACTGTATGTGAGATAATTTTGCAAATATTTCCTTTCCTTATTCCTGTAGGCATTTTTGATCTGGGTAAATATTCTATTAACACCTCTGTAGCACCCTAATAAACTGAATAATATTGCCTGCAAAAGCTGTCATTTTGATGAATTTCAGGATGGCAGACTCCTAGAAGCTGGTCTTATTAAAGGATACAGCAACTTAACTGGGATTCATGTCACTTGAGGTTATAATAGATGCTAATCAGAGTAAAGTTTACCACCCCTCCCACTTCGGTCTGCTAATGGTTTCATAGTCAAGGTTACGATCCCAAATTTTCCTGTATACCCTCTCAAGAAAAATCCTGGTAACTTTTTACCCGTTTAAAGGATGGCTGCAATAATGATATCATATGTACATCCATGTTCAAGAATTGGCCCAAAAGGGTGCACCAAACTGACATTGGTCTCCTAGTGTGCAATAAATATTTATGGATTATGAATTTTTTCCCAAATGCAGTGTGCCTTCAGTTTTTTTTACAGAATTAGTAAATTAAGGCATGAGTAGCATACATTTTGTAGACCTCAATGATGTCTCCAAAGAAAGGAAATAGAGAAGACCGAAAATGTAGAGTGGTGCAGTAACCTGGTAGCAATGATCATACTGTCTAGTAGATAGCACATCGATGTGCGGACTAATGGGACACTGGCTCAAGCCCAGTAGGTATGTATCTTAGCATAGCACAACACTCGTATGGCTTGTCTTAGCTCAGAGTGCCTATCAAGTTTGAAATATTGTAGGTAGTTGGCACAGACTATCTTTTTTCACAAATTCCGGGGAATTTAGATCAGTTAAATATTTTTTATTATACCGAGAATGTCAATATATTGTATTCGCCTCGGTTGTATCGCATCGTGCTGTACAGTTTCTTATCTGCTGTAGTTCGTCTGTGGAACCTATTCCTACAGCATTAGTACAACATTAAAATTAGGAATTAAACGTAAATATAAATGCCATCGTGCGCAAGCAACGAAAGGTGTAATTCTGCACAACAGAAACGAACAATTAACTAGAAGCTAATGAAAGAAAATTACCACTCGTTTTTGTGTATGCATTTTCATTTCAGTTTCTGTAACATTCTGGTTGCCTGAAAGCAGAAGGTAACGGAATATGTATTTTTATTAATCACATTTCTTAAGCTAGAATTTTTTCAGTGGCCATGCCATTGTGAGGTTTCAAAGTATCCTCTCCGATTAGAATTGATTTTATCTAGGTCCCTGCGTGAGTAGGAAGGTATCTATGAATTGTTTTTCACTCAAACGTGAGTGGCGGGAAAATATCATCCAGTAATTAAAGAAAGGAATCAAAAAGTGTTTGACATTTCATAGAAGTAGTGACACCGTTAGAAAATTATTTATCTAAATCTATCAATTGTAACGCTCGAAAATATTTGATGGGTTTTTTCACAAAAACTGATCCATATTTATTATTAATTTTGGCATTAGATTTTCTATCAGTGGCAATTTAAATTCCTAATACATTGACCAATAACGTCTTGAATCACTCGTAGCTGTTCGTGAAGGGATGAAGCGTTCAAGCTATTTCCGTCTTCCTCCCCCTGTGACTGGTTTCCTTGAAGTTTTTCAGGGGCCCTAAAGAAAGACTATCGACGTGACCTTATGGGCACACTCTCCGGCACAGTTAATGTATTATAATTACGATAATTGGAAAGACTAAGTAATCATTTTTTCTATTCCAATAAAACTTAATCTAGCTACTTTTTAGAGATAATCTAGCGTATAAAATTGGAAAACTTGATCATTAAGGATAATGTATGATCAAAAATTTTGATTTTACAATTACGGAATATTACATGAACTAGGCAACTAGCATTATTTAAATGGAACCGATAGAACTCGACTACAAAAATATAATAATAAATATTAATAATAACTTTAATCAATTTATGGGAGGAAAGTAGAATGGATAAGGACAAAAATTAAAATACAATACGGCACAATTTTGCAACTGATTGTGCTGGGGACAGTCTTTTTCGTGAGACAATGGGCAAGGAGTAAGTTAGCACAATGATCTGACCGTGATATCGATTTCGCTTTCGAACGAATTTCCCTGGTTTTCGGTCACGACATGCGCATTCTACACGTCTTCTCTCCTAAGTTATTTGTTGATACTTGGGAGCGGGAACGGCACTTTGCATGAGACACTTGTTTTGGTATGAGTTCTCGTGCTCTACGCTGAATATATGAGTTAAAAAGTTGTGGTCTCCCAGTGGCTACTTGTTAATATGTATAGAACCAGTGAGAAAACCAGCTTAAGCCGAAAAATGGCCGAATTGGAAGACAGATGGAGGAAAAGGTGTGTATATATGTGCCCTATTCTTCAGTTTATTACCTGCTGATATACTTTAACATGCTTAATTCATTCGTAAAACAGCCAAGAGGATCGTTATATTCTGGAATTGAAATTCAAAGAGATTTTAAAAGGTTTGGCTAATAAAAATGAAGGCAATAAACTACTGAAAATTAGGGAAAAGTACAATCGGTTTTTGGAAAACGAGGATGCTCGTAATGAGAGAAACGATAGAATTCTTCGAGGCCTCGACAAAATTGAAAGCCAGGCCAATATGCTGTCTGCCAAAACGGAAAGATTGAAGTTGTTGAAGGTAAGTAATGATCTATTTGTAATATTTTGGTTGCATATTGATGCGTGAATAAGTACCCGTTTAATATTTTGCAGTTACATTACGAAGCATACATGAAAAGAATGTACCCAACGTGGGAAAAAGAAGTGGATTCTGAGGACATTATGATGAATAAGGATCGCGTTTATCCTGGTAACCGTAAACATGATCAAAGAAATTCTGTTTATAGTTCCATAAGAAATGAGGTGAACCGTAAACATGATAATTCGACGGTGCAATATTCTCCCCGACAAAGAGAAAATTTTCATATCCCTTCTAATGATATGCAGCGTAACTTACTCACTAACCAGCCAGCAGTCTCTCTCTCGAATTACCACTTTGGCACTGTTAATCCAAGGCAGTCTACGGCAGAAAATACCGCTATCCAGCATTTGAACCGTGAATTTTCCAGAGTAGGAATGAATTCCGACCAAAAAACTTCAAGCTCACGTGAACCCAGCTTTGAACAAGAAGAAAATACGAGCAAGGATTTATTGAATGTTTCTTTATCAGATGACAACATAATGAATGACACTACTGTTCCTGTTGACATAGGTAAAGGAAAGAAAGGTGTGGAGTTCAATTCAAATGCAAGGCCTACTGAAAATGATAAGGGCAACATTTCACTTCAGGAAAAGAGCATGAGCAACCATAATGGTAGTGATATGTTCTTAAATAATCAAAATGGAAAGACTATTGGTAGTGAAAGCATTACTACTTTAGGTGAAAAAGTGCACTTGGATGCACCTGGTGATCACGAGAGGAGAGTGGCTGGGGAAGGCTTATCTGAGCACCAACCAAGTTTGGTCGTGACTCAGTCAACACCAGATCTAGGAAAATCTAGTTCTGAAGATGATGTGAGTGTCAAGGGAGCCATGGTGGTGGATAGTAAACCTAAAAAATGTGGATATATGTCATCACATGAAACTTCAGGCCTAAATTCTGAAGCCGAAGTTAGTGAAGTTGAAGGAGTTGCTGGTGAAAGTGGTGACAATGATAGAAGTAATATTAAGGAGGTGGCAGACCCAGAACAGTCACCGAGACCTCCCACTTCATTCGGAAGTAACCAAAGAACCTTTGAGGAACCATTTCAATTCTCCTCGAGTGATGCGGATTATGATGAGTTGGAAAATCAAATGGCTGCCCTCGTAGAGGGGAAACGGTAGGTCATTGGGAGGCTTAAGACACTTTAATCAGCTTATTTCCACTCAACCGTTTGGTTCAACTGTATAGTTGGCTATGATTGAATATGGCTATCAGTTTTTCATTCTGTGGATTCTACCTCTTTTAGTAGTGCTTTTACTTTTAAAGAAAACCAAATTGTGTTCATTTTCTAGTTTCTATGATCGAGATTTTTTTATAGTTCTAGGTCTTGCCAGAAATGGTCTAAAATAGAATTCACTCAATTTATTGTGCTTCTATGAAACCATTTTATGATTCTGCACACTTATATGCATGTAAGGAAGTTTGCATGATGCATTTCCAAAGAACATTTGTACAAGAATTTATTGCAGTAAGGTATTCCCAGACAGTATGTTGTTATTGCAGTTGTACACAAAGTTGTGTATATTTTTGTGGGAAATAATTAAAACAAGATTTTATTTGGTGGGTCGATGGTTATTTATCATATTTATTGTTTTTGTTTCGTTTGGAATTTTTATTGTGATTTTTTGGCCTACTCAGTGCTTCTGTTTTCAGTTTTTCCCAAATGTGCAACAATGCCACCATCATTCCTGGATGATAACACTGCATATGTACGATGAAAATATTGAGACTTAAATAAATTATTGTTTTTTTACTCTGAATGCATAGTTTGCAGCTGTTTAATTTGTAATTCCCCATATTTCTTTGACAATGTACATACATATATAATCATGCTTGTGATAGTAAAAAGAAGCCCTCAATAAATTTAAATGGTGCTTATTTGCTACTCTTGTAATTTGCAGGATTTTATAGTGAAATAGTCATAGAAATTTTTGCTATTCAAGTTTTAGCATTCTCCATGAAAAAATAT
Organism: Hetaerina titia; assembly: GCA_037158775.1. NCBI lineage: Eukaryota > Metazoa > Arthropoda > Insecta > Odonata > Calopterygidae > Hetaerina > Hetaerina titia. The sequence continues at coordinate 90,204,453 of CM073778.1, read as the reverse complement.
GCTTATGCAAGGCTGTGCAATCTTAGGTGAGCTTATTTAGAAATTTCACGCCAAAATAATTTTAGTTTCCTACAATATAATGCCTAGTTTTGTATTGTGTGAAGATTAAAAATCAAGTTGTGGCCAGTGACAAACTTAATCAAATTGGTTTGAGACACAAGTATGGGCAAATAAGAAGTCCAAGCTGTCACAAATTTTAAACTTCTAATTTACCATTTAAAATATAGTTAATTTGTTTAAACCAATTGATTATATCCATTAAAATAAATTTAAACTGTATAAATATTCTCTTACCCATCATGGGTCATTTACTTTTCAAAAAGGAAGACCGAAGTTGGATATTATTGTCAACATTTGACCAGATCTCCTTCTCTTTCAGAAATGATCAAAGCCAATCCAAACCTTTAAGTCGGTCAGGTAATGAAAGTAATGAGAATGTTGGCAGTGATGCAGCTGAGAATGCTCTGGGTAACGTGGGTGATAAGACGACATTTTTGTCGAAAAGCACAGAAGATGAGATGAATCAACAGGAGGAGGTTAGAAAAGGTGACAATGACCGAGATATGGAAGTGGGAAGTGGCAATGTAAGCAGTGATAACATGGAAAATGTCCATGCCGATAGGCTCGTAGAATCAGTGGATCAGATCGGCAAGCACATGCAAGATTCCGATACTTTTTCAGAGAAGGAAGAGTCTTTTCCAGCAAGGGAAAATGAAACGGGTGAATTACATGATGCAGATGTTATGGATAAAGGAGGTGCAGGTTATGATGAGGTAGTTGAAAATACTAGTATGAGTATTCAACGAGGAAATGCTGAAGAGGATGCTAATCAGGTTGGTAATGTATCATCAGGTGAAGTCATTGAACATGAGAGTGAAGGGCAGTGTGATGAGGAACCAGGGAATTTGGTTGAAAATCATCCCAGCGAATCTTATACCAAAGATGTTTATCATGATGATGTGAAGTCAGTTCACGATCCTGAAAGTGGTGGCGATGAGCATAGGAGACCCATTGAAATGGAGGAAAGACATGGTTCTGATTACAATAATGATGGGGAAGCTGATTTTCAAGTAGAACGGAGTAATTACGCTATGAATGAGCAAGAGGAGGGGACTGAGATGGGAGGCTATAATCAAGATGACACTGACCGCGGAGACCAGAGAGGGATGAAATCTCAACAGGAGTCACAGGAGGAAATGTGGGCTGAGGAAGAAAAAGATGAGGTAGGAAACATGGTCCATGACAGTCATCGCCAGCCTGATGAAGAACGAGAAAACATAGGAGATGAATATATTAGTGACCAGCAGGAGGAAATTTATGGTTTAGAAGCGAGAGGGAAAGGTGATAATATAGAAGACGACGAGGCCCAGGAGAGTTATGAGGCAAAGGAGAGCAAGAGAGTTGAAGAAACCAATCGGGAATACATGAGGGAAGGGAACGAGGAGCCATTTGAGTGCCATGATGAAGGGAAGGTTGAAGATAGAGAGGAGTCGGAGAGAGACATGGAAAGAGTAGGGCATGATGAAGGTGTGACTGAAGAGAAAGCAGCAGCCAATGAGGAAAGCAACGTCCAAGATGGAGTGTCTGAAATTATTGAGTATGACAGGCATGATGAAGGCGATGCTCTTGTATCAGAGGCGCATGATTTTCCAGAAGGAAGTCATGGTGAGGAAAGAGAATTGCTTGGAACTGGCCAAAGTGGGAATCCAAATGATGGGGACTTGCATGGAGAAAGTGGGGTCCCAGAAGAAACTCCTGCACACACAATTGAAGAGAAAAGAGAAGTTTTGGAAGAAAATAATGCTTATGACGCTGCACAGGAAGTCCAAGAACCGATCAATAAACCTGAAGAGCAGAAAAATGTAGAGCAAGCAGATGTAACTGAAGCTGTGGACGAGCATCCTCAAACTGAGATATCAGATGAACATCCTGAAGCTGTCAAAGAACAAGTGGCTGTAAAACAGGAAGAACGCCCTCGTCAGTCTCAAGAGCAAAAGGAATCGCATGAGGTAAATAAAGAAAAGACTGTTGGTGGAAAGACGGAAAGGACTGGGGAGACGAGAGCTGTGTCTCAAAAGACAACGAGAAGAGACGAGGGTCAAGTGGGGAAGTTTGGTAAGGGTAAAGATAAGGAGGGTGCTCGTAAGGACGCTGAACATTCTGAGAAACCTGCGAAAGAGATTCCCCAGGTACCAAGTCGTCCTTTGTCTCGGCAGTCTACTAGAAAAGATGTATCCAGTCCAGATACGTACAAAGCAGAAAAATTAAAGACCGTCATTCGTAAATTTCAGGCAAAAAAAGACACGAGGCAAACAGTGCGTAGGTCTACGGACTCTAAAAAGTAGTAGATATAAAAAAATGCTAAATTTTTGAAGTCGTGCGAATGTTGAAAGTGGTTTGTTGCAGTCGTATATAGTTCATTATATTCTGACAAAAAATGTTTTCACTTAAAGGGAAGTGCCTTGAATAAATGCTTGTACTTAGCATAGACTGCCGAAGTTTTGAGAAGGAATTAGATCAAGTCATTTCTATGCCATGGGATTAGTGTATGTACGATCAAACGCCGGGTAATAGTAAAGATTATTTTTATGAGAGAGCTAAGGTTTACCTTTGGGTAACATCGGTTTTTTCTCCAAAATTAACGATTAAATGTACGTATTGCATTTGACCGTAGTGTGTATGTGTTCGTAAATATTCAAGTTGATTGCTTCTAAGGAATGATGTAAGTATTTCTGATGCGTTACGAGTGGTTTATAAATTCCACTGATCGCAACGGATACCATTACGTCATTTGATGTGGAAACACATGGCACAAACAACTCTTTTAGCAGTGCCATAGGTCGTTGATTTATGTTAATCGCCGTTAATGGCTTATCCCTGCGTTTGTGTTAGCATAACAAATAGTGCTGATCAGTGCCTTCATTTAAATTTGGCGGAGTGACAATAGTTCCAGTATTTTGCAGGCAAAATATTTTTGTACATATTGCAATTAGATATGAAAAAAAGAAGTTCCCAAAAAGGAATAAGTACAAATGCAATTTAAAGTGTCAAATTATGTGCAATGTTTGATATGTTAATTAATTATTTAAATAATTTTCATAAATTGATATGTATGTTATCAAGTGTATGGATGAAGATTTTATCTTGAAGGTTAAAACAAAATAAAAATATTAAATCCTGAGTGTGTGCTAAGTGTTTTCTCCTCCAAAGCTATTAAACGAATTACCACATAACGGCGTATTCCATATACGGATTATGGATTGCACTTTCTTTCCGTGTTTCGGAATTCGACTGTTAGCAGTTGCCACCTTCAGGCAGAAATGAGAATCATGCAGACAAATATCTGTCAGAATCACATTGAAACCGTGCGGCTGAGGTTGTTACTTCGGATTCATGCATTAAAATCTTTTTAATTAAATGGATTCTGTAAATATGGCCAGTCCAGAAAGACCTCAACATTTCCCTGTTCCCTTTGACGTCGATGGCGATGGGGATAGCTCAAGTGGACGCATCCGCGATCGGGAAGGTAAGTCCCCATCCTTATCTAGCAGGAAAATGCTTATGCATTTTGTATGCAGATTGTGCTCTTGCATGGCGTTAAACAGGATTTGACAGGGAAATCTCAAAATTATTTTAGCTGGGTGGATGTATCTTGTCTGATTGGTGGCGTGTCGTTGGAGACATATATAAATGTTACGCTAAAAAATTAGGTGCCGATGTATCGATGTGGAAAGTGTACGAAATTTGGCGCGGTTGAACGTGAATATTTCAAAGATGCAGTTGATATCGCCTGAAGTGAAAAGGTGAAACATTAACGGGGATTCGTAATTGAAACTTGTCATTTGATAATATGCGGTTTTTTTTGCGTCGCGATGAAAAAAACCCATTGAAAGATTTCTTTTTTATATTAATCGCCCCTTTTGGACGTTGAACGATATTACCTATCGCGTAGGAATTGCTTTGTGCGGCAATTGAAAAACATTCTTGTTGTCCCCAACGGCAATGGCGTGCGTTGGCGGAATCTGACGATGAAGTAATTAGTGCATTAGAAAGCAAAAAAGTTATTTCATTGAAGAAACCGCGTAAAGAAAACAGACAACAGGTAGCCGTCGTCATCGAGCAAAAGTATTTAGAAAGGATTCCGGGCAGATATCCAACTGTTCTAAGTCTCTTCTTTTTTGTTGGGGTTTTGGGCCTGTGTTCATCTCCTCCTCGTCCTCCGAAAATAGCAGAGGAAAATAAAAGATTGTCGAAGAGCCGTCAGGGGAAGGTGCGAAGAAATAGGGTAGAGAGGGAGGGAACTCTGTAAAACAACAACTCCTTGACGCTCATTTAGCGGCCCAACATCACCAGTAGCTCACGACTTGGTGGAGGGTGATAGCAGTTAGCGTGCTCTTCTCTCGAAATCGAGGCGAACTGACCTTTGTTGCATTATAGTAGCCCTTTGAGAGATTGCGGTGATTCTCCAGGCGAAACATTTATCATTTTTTTGTATATGTAACGCGTGTTCATAACTTTAGAAGAGGATCATGTGCTCCAGAGGTGTGCTCCATGCTAAAGACTCCAGAGAACCGCTGCCCGAGTCCAGCTTCCCAATAATTCTCATCAATTCGTTCGTCGACATTGAAGGTAGCGCTTGTTTTAACCACGAGAAATGCCTCCTCCCACCTTCTTATATGTGTCGTGACTGTCTGACCTCATTCACGTTTACACGGCTCTTGTTACAGTGTAAAATTTGTTTCTTCGCCAAGTTGCTTGCCGAGCCCCTGTCCTCGGTACTCGTAATTCAACAGATGAGATTTCCAAACAGGTCATCATCGTGCGATTGGAATTCCGCTTAGATCAGTCGTAATAAACATTCTAAGTATTGTGCATGTTGGGGATAATTCGTTGTAATATCCGATAGATGACGTCTATGTTTCATCTATCTGCCGTACCGCGTACCTCTTCGCAGTTTGGATCCTGATCCTGTTATGCTTTATTTTGTAAGTTTCCGTGATGGAACCGAAAGTTTAGTCAGCTTAGATTGCAGCATTTTTCACTTGTTTGAGTAAGTTGAAATTTTGTTCAATGTTATTGGGAAAAATGGCAGTGATCCATATATTCCGTTCATTGCTTTTAGAAAATGTATTATTGATTGTAGGGAAATGTGGATGTTTTTGTTGCATTTTCTTTTCATCTTCAAAATGATCCTGCTTTGGAAGGTCGAACACATTAGCCAGTACCGATTTTTTTGTATTTGTGGTTAACTATTTTATCATTGTTTGCCGTTCACTTATGCAGCGAGCTGAAATGTTACCAACGTTTCAATATACTGCCACTACTTTTCGTTTTGCTGAACAGTTTTTGCTACACCGTATAAAAAAACATCCAGAGTTGCGCATTCTTCAGTGGAAGACTGCGCACTCTACCACTGAAGTAATGTCTGATGAAAAAAATGCTCACTGCCGAGAATCTGAATCCTATTTTAATATTTCCAAGAAATTCCCTCGCACCTTGCAGAGAGATACATAGTTTTTTGAGGACGACTGCATCGATTGGGCGAGGGGGATTCCCTTGACTCGGAGCCAATTCGCTGAAACTAAAGCCCACCTTAGAGTGTGAGTAATGAAAAAGCCTGCAAAAGTTATTCATTGCCAGCCTTCTCAGCAATTCCCAGGAACGCCATTGCCATGATGCGCCATCATGCGGATATTCCATGAAAACCTGATCATTGTTACAAATAGTTCGTTAGTCGTTCTGATGTAGGTTTTGATCGAACCCTAATACGGTATAGTGAAATTCGAAAGAGCTCAGCAGTCTAGAAGCGCTGCAGAATCCCAAGTACCATTTTGGGCCAATATCCTTCAACTCCACGTACAAATCCTCCTCACCTCATGTTGTCCTCAATGTTCCTCCCTCGCTTACCCCACCTTCTACCTTCTGTCACGGTCGTTGACTCTCGATATCGTTTCTCCATCATCATGACCTTTGCCTTCCTCGAATGTTTCCATTTCCTTTTTTCCACATCCTCTGCCAACCCTTCCCTGCTTGTCCTTCACTTCCTAAATTCTACATTAATAATCGTATCCTTAACGACATCCCCTAAGTCTCACCTCCAGGGGAAACTTCTTTTCTCAGAAATGAAGTTTCGAAATTATTCTCTCAATCGATGTTTTCACCAATCATTTTATCAATCTTTTCTTCACACCGTTGAATCATTGAAATTCTCGTTTGCAAGTGCAATATTCTTCTCTTCATTAACGTACTACGTACTTGGTCCATTTTCATCAGAATTACTTCCCAAATTACTGTTCATTTTCCTCTGATTTTAGTCTTCACTCCAAATGTTTAACTCTTATATTTTTAAGAATCTATTTAAGTTGGCTTTCTTGCGATTGATCTATGGCTCATGCCTCACCTATCCACCGTATAATACGCACAGTACTGAATACAATTCGTGGCAGTCAATGCTTAGTGCTAATACGACTTGCAGACACGACGTGGCTAGCTGAAGTTTAAGATTCAGCTAAACGCGTGCCTAGGTTGCTCGCGGCCGATCGAAAACGGTGGATTGGGCATGATGAGGTCGTAAACCACGGACGAACGTAACGGTCGGTAGAGTGTCGGATGAATTCATAAGGTCTGCGCACAATTTCATCGCAATTCTTAATGAATTAGCGTTCAAATTGTAGAGATGGCAATTGAAATGTCGACTCCGTTCCATTCCATCTCACTGTGAACGGTTACTGTTTACACCAATCGCAAGGTTGCCTCAGTTCTCATGTTTAGGTAAGCACGTGGTGGATATTCATGGTTCATACCAGTAAACCCTGTTCGACTTTTTATGCGGAGATAATAATAAATACATTTCGACGATTATTATTTCTGTACCGTTCTCCCATCTCGACAACGGGAATCATCTTCTTTGGATTTTTTCCAACATCCCTAAGTAAACCTTTTTTTTTCAAGCAGAAGGATTTTAGGCACGATTGAGGGGGGAAAATTGGAGGAGAATCCGGTTTTTCCAGGTAATGTGGGACTTAAAATTCCTAGTAGTGCGATAGGGGGAAAGAGAGATGGATAGTCATCTTTAATTTGGGTGGAGGTTGGGACTGTGGAGTCCTTACGGTCTCCAGAGATGGGTTGTCGGGAGAAATTCGAAGAAGCCATGAAAACTGGATGGATGCTATTCTGCGAGAGTTTGGTGATGGAAGGCTATTGAGGGGGAATTCTGGGAAAGCGAGGTGGAGGGAGCGATGGAAGAGGCATCTTGGGTGGAATTGACGAAGGTAGAAAAATCATGGCGGAGCTAAAGAATGAGGTTAGTGCAGAATAGGGTTTAAGAATATTTTCTGTCATGTTACTGAAATGGCTTAGTAGGGGGTACAGCAGTGTGCCGTGCCCAGGGTTTATCAAAAACCGATCCGAACACTGTAAAACTGATGCTTATATATAATTCCCAACCCTTCACAGCACGCGAAAGAAAATTCAGTGAATGGCATTCGGAATTTCAGTGTAAATGACGGAAAGGGAAGCAGAGTGAGTGAGTGAATTGCTCACGAATACGACCGCAGTGTGATTGCTGTCATGCGAGTGGGGTAATTGCATCGGAATAAGGAGTTCATCTGCGGCATCCCTTCTTTCATTCTGCCTTTTTAAGGAAGCTTCGCGGCGACCATCTAATACTACGAGAACTCCCTTCCGTTTTCCCCGCTACATTTCCTTTCTTCATTTCTTCTGCCTGGCTTCGTGTGCTGCCTCCTATAATCCCTATTCTTTTCCTTCCTTTGACTCTTATCTTGACAGTTCTATCACGGCCTTATCAACATTACGCTGTCAATTAAATGTTTCTTTCCTGCGGCTCCTTTTTTCTGCTTATTTCGGATTTTCATATCAACCTCCTCTCTTTGTCCGCCATATTTAAAAATTAATCGTTCGACCTCCCCTTCCTTCTTCAAATTATTTTCTTCATTCTTCGACACGCAAACACCTTTGGAGACATACGTTACATTATAAAATTTAAAAAAGGTAATCTACCGGTTAAGGTAGGTTTATGGATAGACACCACTACCGCATAAATGTTTTGTGACTCCAAACAAACAGCGACCTACTCTCCTTCATCAGGTCCCTCTTCATCTCTAAGTGTACTTCTCTCCTCCCATTCATCCCGTCCAACATCCCTATCCTGTAGTGTACCTGAAATTAATTATCTTCTTCTTTTTTCTAACTGCTTATTCAGTTAAATTTCCTCCGCATTTTTTGTGTCAACATTCTTGAACGCCCCAGGGGGGGGGGAGAAAAGTACCGCAGAATTCAGCTCTCAGTTCACTAAGTCATGTCGGAGGCGTGACTCTCGGATCAATGAAAGGGGGAATAATCTTAATCTGGCCGCCTCCCCTCGTGAATCCTCCCCGTCTCTGCAGCATTTTAGAAGTACGTATAGCGGTATCCCTCGGCGGGATCGCTGCCATCCACATATTTCACCGCCGCCCCTCCCTTCCGTCGTTTGGCGCGACCCCCGGAGTCTAGGATTCGACTCAGTGCATCCTTTCCCTCCCCCCCCCATCCTGGTCCGAATCCTTTCCTGCTTCCGTTCCCTCCATTCGTCCGAATGGCTCTCTTCCAGCGGTGGTGGGAAACCCAGCCAAGGAAGTAACGCAAAACTCAAAACTTCTTCACCAAGTCATCCCTCCCATCCCCCGACTATTTTTAGGCCTCGCCCAAAGGAGTGTGGCGGAGAGAGAATTGCTCGTCACCGCGGTGATGGTGTGGACGAGGGTCAATAGCCCAGGGTTACTTGAAATGGCAGGGCGAGGGGAAAAAAAATCCTCGGCAAAGGGCGAGAGAGTCGCAATTATTCGAGATGTCGCTCAGTTTCACTCCGATGTGTATTTATGGATGGCGTCTGTTTCGCTTCGCGAGCCAAGGCGCAGCAGTCAGCTGTTTCGGATCTAAATTTGTTTTCAAAGTCCGACTGAACCGCTTCGATCGTCGGTTGTTGCATTCTGGCGCATCGGGATGCAGCGGCGGCTCTTCCGCGTCATCGGCGAGGTCGTCCTCGTTCTGCGCGGGGGGGTCGGTGTTGCAACTAGGAAAATATATTATGCATCGTATTTTTTGGCGATTTCCTATCGAGCACCTCGCAGCCATTTGGTTGTAATGAGTGGCGATTGGTAGGTGCAGCGGTTGTGAAGATGTTTCGACCGATTAGGGAAATCCTTTGGCAAATCGCAGGAAACCGCGAAAGATGTCGCGGCGGTAAATTTTAAACGGAGTCATCCCTTAATGCGCATTGAAATGCAACGGTTTCTGAGTGTTAAAGTAATTCACCGTGACCGGAATTCGAACCCGATCCCTCGATGTTTGATTCCGAGTGTTTCAGCCAGTTAAACTACCGACGCGTCCTCTTTGACTATGAGTTTTTAGGTGGTTTCAATTAACGAGATGATGTGGCGAAATGCCGTGCACACGAGTACTGTGCCGTATATACTCGTACAATGTCACGGGTCGGTCTAGTCGAGTGATATTTACATTTTAAAATCCTGCAATGCGCATAATTTTAACTTTATTAGCTGCTAAGGTCCGATTTAGAATATGATGCTGGTATATGATGGGATCCCCACGAAGATGGATTGATCGCCGCATTCGCTCGCGTGCAGCGTAGTCAGGAACTAGATCTGTCGAACGTTGTTATGACAACCTGATGTATATCAAAATTATCAGAGCAGCTAGGCTGGGAATCAATCAATGGAGCGAAGGTTAAATTACAGAGATGGCAGTTCTTTCATATGAATTGGAAGGGCGTCTCTTTAGCAGTGATGATGTTGAAAATGTTGGATATTACCCCCATCGTACTACGGTAGGAGAGACCATGTCAATAGAATTTGAGAAATTAAGTGCAGAACATGTGTAATATTTCCCACGATTTGTGTGAGGGATCAGAATAACGTTGTCCAACACGGTACGGGAGGAAAGTACTTTTGGTCAAAAGTAGTCTGGTTTGTAATCACCCCCTGCCACACACCCTAGAGGTGGTTTGTAGGGTACCACCCACGCATGTGTGCATGTGTTCTTTCAACAGTCAGAGATCCAAACGGACTTCTGTTAGGTACTAATTTTCCCGCGGCGGATATGTTTATCAATTCCAAAATAGGCGCAAAAAATGCGTTGTACGGAATCTACGTATTATTTCTGTGGAGAGAGAGAGAGAGAGAGAGAGAGAGAGAGAGGATTGGTCGAAGATGAAAGTTTCCGTTCGTCAATCAGTTGGAAGAAACTCGTGCGTCGGCGGTCGGCGAGGGGGCTCCTTTGATTTTCATTCTTTTGACGCCCATTTAGCGGGCGAAGATATGTTAATTGACGGTTGAATTGTGGTCCAAGTACATTAGACCTGTCGTGGACCAGGCGAACACGAGAATAAGTCAAATCCCAAGCATAGGAGATTGCCAGCCAAACTAGTCGCCACGCTAATTTGAACCTGCCCCTCACCCCAATTCTTCCGTCAATAAATAAACGCCAGGTGAGAAGGTTATTTATACCTTTCCTTCGGGATTAAGTCATCCGGAACTCGTTTCAAAAAGCTGCAGCTCACGCGTGGTGATTCTAAAGGCCAGAGGCAGACATATCACACTTCCACTGAAATACTAGGGTAGGCTGAAAACTAATTTACAACATGATTGTAGACCACAAAAAAAATGACCTTCAGAAGCACTCTTGGTGGCATGTGGAAGTAACATTCCTCCTCAACACGCATGCGCAGGTTTGAGGTCGTTACATTCATCCAGCGTATTTTGAGAAGCGGAAGTATGGAGACGTGTTCCAGTGCTATGGCAACGCGACTTTTCTCGAATCCAAAACTTGACAGCTGCCTTCATCTCATCATCCGAGATGTAATGATTACCCTTGATGTGTCTCTTGAGTTGAGGAAACAATTAAAATCACAAGGCGCAAGATCGGGGGAATAAGGAGGGTTTTGGTTGTCCTCGTCTGTGAGACGGCGTGGTGGACCCATCGTGCACAGATTGTACGGTATCCCAATTGTTCAATAATGAAGACGACACGCTCCACATTGGATATTCCAATATGGTTTGCGATACGCCTTCTGAGTGATTCGCCGGTCATTTTGAATCAAATCTTAGACGAGTTTTCTGTGTTTATCGTCTGTGTCAGTGATCGGACGTGGCGCTGCGTGTTTCATCAACAATTATGGCTTTTCCAGGCTCGCAACCACGAAATGTTACTCCCCATCGATTTACAGTAGACCTATCAACAGCATCGTCACCATAAACAGCCTTTGAACGACGAAGAATCTCAGTAGGGGTCACTTGTTCAACAGTTAAAAATTCGACAACAGCAGCACGCTGTTTAACTCGTGCTGACATAATAGCACTAGGACACGTCTCCATACTTCCGCCTCTCAAAATACAATGGATGAATATAACGACCTCAGACCTGTGCAAGAGTGTCGAGGAGGAATGTTACCTCCACATGCCATCAGGAGTGCTTCTGAAGGCCATTTTGTCCGTGGCTTACAAGCATGTGTGCTTTAGTTTATAGCCTACCCTCGTATTTTACAAGACAGGTCTAAAGTTACGCTCGAGATGAACCGTAGAAGCTATTGTCTCTTTTAGCTTTTGTTGGTAAGTATGAGAATTCGTAGACTGTACATTGTTACGTTTTGATTTCGTGAAATGAATCCAATTTATTAATTTTGTGTTCATCATTCCCATGGCGGTCTAACATCCCGATATCTCCCAATAATCCCCATTCCTCCCCTTTCACCATGCCTGGCACTTCCTCGTTTGTTTTCCTTTCTGTCCAATTCACCTTCTTCATTCCGCTACGCATACCCACGTCATCTCAAAAGCCTCGGATCCACGCATAAGAAGACCCTGCTTCAATGACCGCGCCGTACAAAAAATGCACTCGTCAATTTTTTTAAGCGAGCTGTTTTTTTTAACCTCATTACTCATCGTCCCCGCCATCAAGGCCCTCCTTGTGCGAAAACATGTAACGCCTTATGTAACGCTATTCTCCGTCTTACGATATGTTTCTTCTACTTTGACCATTTAGTTCAAAACACTTTCAAGATGGGCACTTCCAACACCTTTCCATCTGCTCCCAGTTTATGGATTCCTCTTTTATTATTCAATTAGGACTTTCTCTTTCCGTAAGCAGCATAGCCTTCTTTGTTGGGTGCCCGCGTGGCACTGCACTGGATGCCTGGCACAGTAATCATGCCAAGCACTTCTTCATTTGTATTCCTGCACGCACGGTTTTTTTCTTTTCTACCCCTATCAACGGGATACATTGAAGCTTATCATGAACAGTGATTTGATTTGATCATTATCGACATCCTATCCTCTTGTTTTCGTTGTTGTTCTTTTGATATGTGTTACTGCAATGAGGATGTTCAAAATGTTGGATGCGAACTTGGTGCCAAGTCTTGGATAACCATTTTCACGCTATCCAACTCTCCTTTCGGTTTCTGCACATGCGCCAACTCTTTTGGTTTTGTCGTCGACGTCAGTCATTGTTGATTGAAAAATAACTGTTGTTTCGACGCAACAATCAGAGGTCTGTCTATTGGGGAACGTTCATGCTCGCCTGTGATTGGTGGTTGGATTCGACAATCGATAATAGAAAATGAAAAGATCCCTACTTGTTTTCATTTTCGGCGCTGAAAATGAAATCCAACACATTAATCGAATAACTCCCCCCCCCGCTTTTAAACGATACGATTTGAAGTATCCCGAATGCACTACAAAATAATCATCGTTCAATTCGCCCACAATGGTCACCCCTGTGGTTGTGATGCGCTCCGATTGGCTTGTCATGGTTTGCGAAGATTGGGTCAGAGTAAGGCTGCTTTCTCTCTCTCTCTCCTAATTGAATGCGCAGGGTCTCGCGCGCCCTCGGTTTTTGTCTCGTCGTTTGGCGACGAAAGAACAGCCTGGCATGGTGGACTCGTAATGGCTTTCCATGCCATAGATTCCAATGCCAGCATAATAGGTTGCCCGACTGACTGCGATGGTGAATTTTCCGGTCGGCAACCGATAGATTCAATGTTGTGCACCACTCGAAGTCACTTTAAAAGTTTAGTAATCACCCATCTTGCCAGCAGATGGGAATGGAAGGCTTTAATTGCCGAATAGGGCGTCAGGATTCTGTCCTCCTTCAATTCATCTCCTTTTAAATGTGTATCGTTGCATTCCAGCCTGCTCGTAATGGCGAAAAAGACTTCAGGAGTCTTCCATCGCCTACTCCCTGTATTGCTCTCGGCCAATCCATTGCGAAACCCAAGTTCCGTACCAAAAACCAAAATAAGCAACTAGGAGTAACTGTACTTCACCGAACACAATTCATCTCCCCCCTTAATGTAGATGCCGTGTCAAGCGAAATACTAGCATAGGAGTTATTTCTAAATTGTGATAGGTTTAGGCTATTGCCTCCAGAAACTTGAAATTCAATAGCTAACAGCTTGTTTCACACGTAGGCCGCTCTTCTGCATGCCATAAGTATGTGCCAGGGTAGGCTGAAAACTAATTTACAACATGATTGTATACCACAAACAAAATGACCTTTATAAACACTCCCGGTGGCATGTGTAAGTAACATTCCCCCTCAATACGCATGCGCAGGTTTGAGGTCGTTACATTCATCTAGCGTATTTTGAGAGGCGGAAGTATGGAGACGTGTTCTAGTGCCATGCCAACGCGAGTTAAACAGCGTGCTGCTGTTATCGAATGTTTAACTGCTGGAAAAGTGACTCCTCCTGAGATTCATCGTCGCTTAAAGACTGTTTATGGTGACGATACTGTTGATAGGTCTCCTGTAAATCGATGGGTAGTAAAATTGTGTGGTTGCGAGCCTGGAAAAGCCATAATTGTTGATGAAACACGCAGCGCCACGTCCGATCACTGGCACATACGGTAAACATCGCAAACTCGTCGAAGATTTGATTCAAAATGAGCGGCGAATCACTCAAAAGGCGTATCGCAAACCATGTCGAAATATCCAAGGAATGAGTCGGATTCATTATCGAACAATTGGGATACCGTAAAATCTGTGCACGATGGGTCCACCACGCCGTCTCACAGACGAGAACAAACAAAACCCTCCTTATTGCCCCGATCTTGCGCCTAGCCATTTTCATTTTTTTCCTCATCTCAAGAGGCACCTCAAGAGTAATCATTACACCTCGTGCGATGACGTGAAGGCAGCTGTCAAGTCCTGGATTCGAGAAAAAGAAAAGTTAACTGACATAGAACTAGAACACGTCTCCATATTCACCCTTCTTAAAATACACTGGATGAATGTAACGACCTCAGGCCTGCGCATGCGTGTTGAGGGAGAATGTTACTTCCACATGCCACCGGGAGTGCTTCTGAAGGTCATTTTGTTTTTGGTCTACAATCATATTGTAAATTAGTTTTCAGCCTAGCCTCGTAGCTGATAATTTAACGTCAGTCTAGTGAGAGATGAGGCTTACTGAGAGGAAACCTTTCCCTATATTTTCGAGCGCCCTCACTTGGATATTCTAAGTAATTATTGAACGACCCACGTATGTCCAACTCTTTCGGTTGCGGTAAGTGAATGATCTGCTGTGTAACGAGGCCCGTGTGGTCCTTAAGCTTCCGGTTGCATCGCTTTAAACTGCAGACCACCATGATTATTATTGTGCCCCGCGTTTCAATGTTGTGGTGGCGTGGTGACCAACTGCTTCCGCTTCGCCGTATCCTTCGCCCAGGCCTTCGGCATTAATGAGGATGGAAGAGGAGCGGGGAGATTTTTGAGAGAGGGACAGAAGGCGGCAGTCGGCGTCCTTCCTCGGGTCAAGGGTCTCCCTCCCTCTCCCCTCCTCCATCCCAGTCCCTCGTTCCCGTTATCTCTCCTGCCGTCAAATGTGGAACCCTGTCTCTCCTCCATCCCCACTCCCGGTCTACAAACCCGAATGCATAATTCATTTGGTCCGTTCGAATGAGCGAGAGAGGTTTCCCACCCACCGTTCATTCCCTGCTCCGTCTTCATCTCGCGCGCCCTGGTAGCTGATGAAGTTGAAAGCGTATCATATTGGCCCCATCGCACTACGTCAGTGAAGAGATCACTTTAATAAAATCAGAGACACTAATGTGTAATAGAAGAGATCGATTTTAAGATGTCATTCTTCCCACCACGAACGATAAGGGATCACAACAGCGTAGTCCGACCGCGCCAAGGGGGGAGGGGGGAGGAATACTTTTGGTTGTCTGGAGCGTAAACTCCCCCTGCCACACATCGTAGCGGTTGCAGGGTACTGTGTAATGTAATAGCTTCGACACCAATATCTTCCCTTGTTTTCTGTCTCTTAGTAACAATACAAAACCATAAACATAGTATTCAACCCGAAGGTCGGTTTGGTAGGTGATGGTGGGGTTCACCCAGTACTAAGCCCTATATGGCGTGTGAAATTCACACATTAGGGTAAGGGGGCCAGTTCCTTTCCCTGTGCCGGTTATGGTTTCCCAGGAAGATCTGGTACCCGAAAAATCGCACAGCTTGGTGCCTGAGCTGCAGGTGCCCATAGTGACTTGCATGAGTGAATCAAGCCAGGGCCCTCCGGTCAGCAGGCCAACGCTCTACCCACTGGACCGCCGCGACACATTTTTTATGAACGTATAAATTGAAAGGAGAGGCGAGAAAGCGCTAGCGAACCAAAACACAGATAAACACATAAAAATTAAACTCACTCGTAGTCCGAAATTTCGGTGGCCAAAACCACCTTTCTCTAGGGAAAGAAGGAACTGAATTCCAATGAGATCCTTCTTTTCCTGGAGAAAGGTGGTTTGGCCACCGAAATTTCGGACTACGAGTGAGTTTAATTTTTATGTGTTTATCTGTGTTTTGGTTCTCTAGCGCTTTCTCGCCTCTCCTTTCAATTTATTGTTCACATCCTTGAGACTTTCCTTCAAGATTTAGATATTTCCCCAGCAGCCAATGTTAGGTTGGCAACAACCCTTACTCTTCGAACAAGTACGGAATGATGGTGTGTTTTCTAATCTCGAAGTCAGCGAAAATGAACTCGTACGTATATTAATTACTCAAATTATAATGATGTTGTAAATCATCGCCATGTCCTTCGTTTCAGCCTGTGTAAGAAGGAAAATCTGATTTGTGTCGGGAATAGAGCAATCCCGAGTTATTAGAATACGTCAGTCATTTTTAGCTGTGTTTTTTATGCTACTAACAATTACGACACGCGTATTTTACCTATCATGGTTCCTATTTTTTATGAATGAACTGCACATAACACAAAAAATGCCACACTTTATGAAAAAAACATAATCCCCGCATATGTTTCACCCGGAAGAGGTCGGATAGTGAAGAGGGTAGGTGACTGGCCTACCAAGTATTTCAATCGAACCTACTTCGATTTCCATTTCGATATTCCCGATGCTGTCGGCCTTCGGGAGGGAATCGCTCATTTTTCATAATCCCATCGACGCGCCCTTTTTTAAAGTTTAATCGAGTGATTTGAAGTGGTGCAGGCTCGTCGAATAGTGCCTCCCTGTCTGACACATTTCGTTATGTTCCATGATAGGTGCTTTAACCTCGACGCCGGGTTTCCCTCCACATTTTCGCCAACCAGAGATTGGATGGGGAAAAAGAGGGTGGGATATCAAGGAAGAGGGGAGGAGGGATGTTTTCGACGTTGGATCTCACAAGGGGGAAGATTTCTTTTCCAGCGGGTGGGAAGGGGGAGGGAGGGATGTATTTGTCCGGGGCGGTCACCCCAGCAACGCTCATTCATTCCCCCGGGAGTGCTATGAGGATGAGGGCGAAAGGGGGTCCCCCCCCTAAAGCGAGTGCGTCTCTCTCTCCTCTTTCGGGTCCATCGCCCCCCCCCCTCTCCCCCCCCCCCCGAGGAGGTCTTCCCCCTCAAGACGCCGCCGTGAGTAGTCTTAGTGGATAGAGGGCGCCGGAGGATTCGGTTTGTTCCAGACGCCTTCCTTCGCACGCGCCTCTCTCTCTCTCCGTCCGTCTCGTCTCGTGTGTGCGTACGTGCGCCAGTGTGCGTGCGTGTGTGTTGGGCGTGTCGGCCCCCGAACAAGTCCAAGCATGGCCGACCCATCGATGAGCCACGTCATCTCTTGGCTCGTGGGATCTTCTGTCGCGGCGGAGGCGGAGGGATACTCGGCAGTGGGTAAGGAAGGCGAGGATCATTCCCCGTGGCCTCTTCCTGCTGGCCCTCCTCTCGATCTACGGTCCTCCTCTCGATCTACGGCATTTCGATCGACAGAAAGACGACCGTCGTCCGTCTACCAACTAGTGCGTAGTGATGTATATTTAGGAGAAAGAGCAATTTCCTCCCGAATGCTTCTGGAATACCCAAATGGAAAGTGTAGACTCGATTAAATAGTTAGGGGTTATACTCACTCACGACTTCTCCCGGGTTAAAAACATAACTAGGGGGAATACGTGGACAAGCTAACATAAAATATAGGATTTATTGGAGGAGTATTGGGGAAATATGATGAGAAGGTTAAAGATCAGTGTTATCTTTCGCTGGTTAGGCCTCATTTGTAGAATATGCTGCTGTCTACAGTGTCCTCATGGAGTTTGATTGGTTGCTGGATATGTTGTGTCGGAATATATTAAAATAATCGGTAACAATGTCATAAAAAATCAATCTATTAAAGATGCATGTAGGATATTGTCAAAATTGTACACTACCATGACTAATCATTCATTTAAGTGCCTGCGATCTAGTTAGATGTCTAACCGTGCGACGAGAAAACGACATTTTAAATCTATTGGTTCTGATATCAACCTCCCTGGTTTTACGTACGTGCTCTGATCTGTCACATCACAGGTCGTGGACCTGTGATATGTCTTTCGATATGAGATCGGATTTATATATCAGCCATTGTCTCATCAATAGAAAGGAGATCGGTTAAGTTCAGCGTTTCCGCAGAAGAATAAAGCTTAAGATTGTCAGTCATCCAAGGGTTTGCAACTTCTGCTGAGTGCTCTCGGAAGTGTTTTGGACCAATACGGTCAAAGTGGTAGGGACGTAAGGAGAAGAATTGCGCTAGGCAAGGAGGCTTTCTCAAGGAGGAGGGAGTTGATGACGGGGACGTTGAGTAGGGATGTTAAGACAAGACTCGTAAAAACTCTGATATGGAGCGTAGCTCTGTACGGCGCGGAAACGTGGTCGCTGAAGCAGGAGGATAGACGTAGATTGGAGGCTTTTGAAAGTGGGTGTGGAGAAGAATGGAGAAGGTGAGAACAAACGAGGAAGTGCTGGGGAGGGTGAAAGGGGTGGAGAGGGGATTGCTGGGAGAAATCGAAAGGAGGCAGGAGAAACGGATGCTTAGCATTTAGATTTAGACGGATTGAAGGGAGGAGGGAGGTACGCTGAATTGAAGAAGGATCTGTCTGGATTTATCGCAGTGTCTGATGTCAGGTTGTGTTTTCTTAGCAGAGGCGAGGGAACTTATCGCTGTTCAGTCTGTGTCCGCGTGGAGCCAGCGTTAAGACGGCGGCATACCATTCATAGTAGTGCATAATCGGATTCACATGCACAGCTTTTTGGTGAAATCACTTCGTATTCCACGGGTGGTGGTTTGGTCATGTGTGCCGGCAGGATCAAGGGTGTGAGTGAATCGATGTGGTGTCGATGCAGGTGCCGTTACCATGCAGGTGCCGTGCCCATCGAGGGGTGGAATGTGTCTGTCTCTCTATCGGGTGACTAAGTATATGTTTGCTTGGTGTGAACCGCTCTGCTCTCCGTTTCCAAACTTGTTTACGAGATTGTCCACGTCAGTGCGCACGGACGTCTACCTTCTTCTTTTTCCCACTCCACCCCGTCCGCCCACCCACCAACACACGCTCACCCACCTCTCTCGCACGCACCCCCGTCCCCGAAAACATAATTTATCGGGGTGGGGGTTGATGCGGGGAAGGGTGCGTTTCCCTCGCGGGCACTCTTCTGGAGACGATCAAAGGGATTGTTTTGGGGAGGAGGGCTTTCCGGAATGAAAATGAAATTATTTTTTCCTCCCCCTCCCTCCCTCAATGGCGGCACGGCACTCTTAGTAATCCCGGGGGTGGGGGGATGTGACCGACAGCTGAGGACATCAGTGGGGTGGTGGGTTTCGTGTTAAAGAGGCAGGATTTTCAGAGAAAGCGATTGGGAACGGGCGGAGGGAAACCCGACGTCCGCAATGTCAACAACGAAAGGTGCCGATTGCGCGGGGTCACTGAACTAAAAAGAAGCCCATAGTTGGGTAGATTGCCGAATTGGATCGCCTGCAGCGTGGAGAGGAGCGATAGTTGTGAAACGCTGTCGTGACAAGCTTGAGTGGCGTGTCAAAATTATTAGAGGCGGCTGGATTGGGAATAACTCACAGAGCGAAGGCAAATAATCAGAGATCAAATGCATCTTGCAAAAATAATAAGGATATCTGGGCAACAATTTCAGAGTGTAAAAATCATTTGCCTTAACCACACTCTGAAACTGTTGCATTTTAATGCACACTTAGCGGATGACTCCGTTAAAAGTTACTGTTGCGGCATCTCCCGCAGTTTCTTGAAATTTAGAAGATTGTCTCTTTAGCAGTGATGTTGAAAATGTATTATTACCTCCATCGTACTACGTTAGAAGAGATCATGAAGGTAAAATAAGAGAGACTAAGTGTAGAAGAGATGGATATAGGATGCAATTTATTGATCAGGACCGAGTTGGGATCGGAGTCAGGGGTCCGAATGCGAGAGGGTGGGTGGGGGGAGTATTTTGAGTAAAAAAGCAGTCTGGTGTGTGCGTATGCACCCCTTGCCACGCACCCTAGTGGGGGCTTGCAGAGTACCATGCATGCATACGGAAGAGTTTTTTACTCTGGCGCCATCCTTGGAAACCATCCCGTATCTGTAATCTAAATTCGATCTTCTTTTGTTTTCCGTTCGGGCGCAAACTACGTGTGATGGACTTTTCAGTCATTGATGACCAAACGATTGCCGATTGAGGAGACGCTCGATATTTCGAGTGAAACGCTAATAAAACGTCTTGTTTAGGGAAATGTGTGTTCGCGCATCACGTAAGATACCTCGAATGGCAAAGAAATCGGGCATGTTGAATGTTTAGGTTGAATTCTTGGACTCAACTTTTTGATGTTATAAATTCCAGTCCTTGCCCTATCTCTCACTCGTTGTCAAATACGTACTTCAAAATATTGACGAGGCATGCTCGGAGAGTATTATATTCACTTTCATAACCGGGAGTACTTTTTTACTGTTCAGTAAGTTATCCAGGAATAAAAAATACTTTATGGGTTTTAACGTAATTTTCACTTTGAAGGAGGGACTAGGTTTACACAGATGCCCTCATGGCATGTGTAAAAATAGGCATGTGTACTCGTAGCTGGAAACTGTCAGGACCGCCCGAGGCATTATTTTATCATTAATCGCCGGTTCGTGATAATGGCTTATCGTGTTCATGCTGTGAGCGGGACTATTTTAAAGTCCGTATGATAATTATAGAAGCAGGCATATTCAACATGCTGACCTTGTGTAACAGCGAACGTCAAAGGGGTCAAGGTTTCGAGAAGATCGCGTCCGCGGAGTTGAAAGGCTCGTAGTTGCGCAACGCGATCATGAATGGCTGTCGAAGAGGGAAGTTCTGAAGAAGCATTTCTGCTAAGCTGCGCGCCACTCGAATCAACAGGAATTCGACGCGACCTCACTTAATAGCTTCTATAATTATAATTGCTGGAGGAACAAATGTCTCGCAGCTTCAATCAAATAAAATTACTGGTTTTATGAAAGCATTTGTTGTTTGTTGTGCGTGATTGTCGAAACTCTAAATCCTTGTAACAAAATTCGGATTTGGGAAATTCCTATGGTCGGATGTTTTCTGCATTGAAATTAATGAGTTGAGAGTTTCCTCAAGCCTGGCCAAAGGAGGAAAACACCGGGACATTTGAGTATTAAGACTGGGAAACTATTGCAGCAAAAGATATTAGTTGAAACGACCATAAGTCTTGACTTTAAGTGGAAAATATCTGAGAGAAATATCGCGGTGATGTTGATACGGAGGTTTTGTTAATGTTAGTTAGTTCAGCTCGCATTCATGGCTGAATGCGAGCTGACACTCGGCGCTGATTAAGAGAGTCAAGTGCTGATTGGCTGTTTTTTCCTCGATGAAGTTTTTAATTTTGAAGGATTGACATATGAAAGTGGAAAACATGGAAGATCCAGGTAAATTTACTCGTGTGTGTGTGTATATGTGTAAAACTATATGAAATTCTCACGGATGTGACTAATAATAATATATCAAATTAGCACTAGGGGAGAAAAACACAGAAACACACAAACAAGAAACTCCCGAATTTACGGTGGCGCTACCATCTTTTTCAAGAAGACAATTCCTTCTCTCCCTTGAGAAAGGTGGTAGCACCACCGTAAATTCGGGATACGTGTGAGTTTCTTTTTTATGTGTTTCTTTTCGTTTATGCTATTTGATATACATTTTATATGTATAAATAAGTGTAGCAAAACCTTTTTATGCACTACCTAAAATATCCACTACATCGCGACTCTCCTCTCGCCTCCTTGTTAGAAGATTTGCATTAAAGATTTTAAAATATCTTTAGACCATCCGGAGTGAGGGAAATAAATGCAGTTTCCTCCGTTCTTATCTTACCGCAGTAAAAATACGTCCAGTCTTCCTTCCAGACGAATGTCGTCGCCCTCCCTCCCTCCACTCGAATCAGTAGGTTGTGTGGTGTGCGTACTGTGAAGTCTGCCCTCTTCCGGGAAATTAGACTCAACCTTTGGGTCTCCGCCAGCGTCTTTAAGTTAATCTGGCTCTCGCCCCGAGGAGGTAGTGACCACCGAAAACCCTTAGCACGCCATCGGACGACACGGAAGATTTGTCGTATTTTTGGGCGAGGGAGAGAGGTCCCTCGAGGCCGTTTTGCTTTATTCGGATACTTTAATTAGAATTTTCAAAATGGTGGATGCGGAATTTGTGTTAAAGCCTCGGATGTGGATATACTATCACGATCTTTCGATTTTTGCACATGCGTGGATGCTTTTGTTTTGTGCTTTCATCGGCGTCATTGTCGACTGAAGAAATAACGTTTAATTAGACGCAACAATGGACAGTCTCTTGACGGGCCTTGTGATTGGCAGTTGGATTCAAGAATCGGATAGAAAATAAATATTATGGGACTTGATATGCATACGTGTATAAGATTAACTTAGTAAAATTTACAAAATATTATTAACAAGGTAATACCTGTTTTATCTCATAGGGGACGTCTTAAGGCACACATTTCTCACAAAGGACCCATGGTCATCCACCTATGAAGATGTCACTCGTGTGACGAAACCAATAACACCGTGTTCATATATTTTTTGTGATTTTTGCATAGTTTATCTTGTTCCTCAAGATGAAAGTTCACAAGGTTGAGCCCTAAATCATTGATGCTATGGAACTCAATTCTGTTTTGAATGCTGAAAAACTGATTCCAACTCATTTAACGAAAAGGATACGGCTTTAAAGTGTCTTGAATTTGCCACTGGAAAATAGGAATCTTGTTGTTTTATTTAAGAACGTCTTCCAAAGTGCTACTTGATGAGGTACGGGACGTTTTCGTCGCTAGGGAGTTGCAGTGATTTAGTTTCAAATTAATGTTCGCAGTCCCAAATTGCCAGTTCAATTTACTATAACTGCCCTTCGCTGCGCCCGTAGTTCAGATAATCACTGCCGTTCATTATAGAGTGCATCAGAAGACTGTGATCTTCTTCAAAATATGGAATCGAGAAGAAAGTTGAAGAATCCTATTTAGAAAGCGGACATTCCTTCAATATTTTCATCAATTTTCATCCAACTCCGAGGGTTTTGGAGAGGAAGGGTAAGGGTTAACATTTAACGAGCGTGTTAAAACAATGATCCTCTTTTGTTTGAAATAAACAAACTCCCGCCATTTCGTCGCGCGAACTCATTATTGCGGATGTACTGGTGAAACTATTTGAACGGTTAATTTGTGTTTTTTTTCCGACCTCATTATCGTTTAGAGTATTCTGTTAGTCCGGGAACCTTTTTGATGGGTCAATTGCTTAAACGACGCTACAGTCCTAAGCTTCAAACGGGCCCAGCATTCAATAAATATTCTATGAGCTCGAACAAGAATTTTAAAATACACCATCCTTCAACTCCACGTGATTGCCACCCCCTAGCAGATCATCTAATCCTCTCTCTTCCTCTCCCCTCTCTTGTGCCTCACCTGCCTAGCATTCCAACATTGCATTACCCCTCAAAATGTCATGCATCCAGCTTTCTCGTCTCCTTGGCATTTTGCCCAACATCACTCTTTCTTCCCCCACTATACCTAGTACTGATTCTAGTTTGTTGTCCCTACTGTTCGTTTTACCTTCCTCAGATTTCTCCACACCCACATCTCAAAAACCAGTAGTAAGCTTATCCTTTGACTCAATTACCAAATTTCCGTGCAACACAAAACTACGCTCCGTGTTAAAGTTTTCCCCGGACTTTACTTTATGTCTTCAGTTAATCTACCACCAACTCTCGCCTCGCTTCTTTGCGCAACACATATTCTTCTTTTAATGTCCTTAATACTTTACCCACCTTCTTCTAAGACAATTCGTGAATATGAATTTTTCTACCTATTCTAGTTTTGGTCCAAATGACTCAAATGTTTATCTTGTGTTTCCTATTCATGGAGGACCTCTTTAATTTCGTCATAGTCCCTCCATTTATTCTAATCTTAGCCCATCACAATGGCTCCACAATGACTTTTGTTAGCATAACGTTGTAGTACGAGGTATGTTTCAAACGTAAGAAAAGTTTGCCTATGTTCAAATATTGACAGGTCAGAACAAAGTTGTAAGCATGCAGCGCCATCTGTTGATCGTTTCCGAAGTCACTGAAGTTGTTGTTTTGCTTTAATTGTCGTGCTTGCCTGCCGGTGAATGCGGATCTTACAATGCCCGAGGAAATCGTTGCTCCCGCCATTTGCGAAATGCGTGCTGTGATCCCACGTATAATATGTGTACAAATGGAGCTGCACCCAAATTCATCGGGAGTTGTGCGTAGTTTATGGTCCTCCTGCGGCAATGAGTGAAGTTAAGGTTGCAAATTGGTGTTGAAAATTCAAAAAAGGCCTCAAAAATTCGCAGGATGAAGAGTGGAATGGCAAGCCCAGTTTCCAGACTGTTTAAACCATGTTTCTCCAGTGGCCTAAGAACTGCAATCTGATCGACGATTGACCATTAGTGCTCTGGTTGATAAATGCCCTCTTTTTGGACGAGCCGCTAGTATGGACACGTTTGTTACGGAAAAACTCGGATATCACAGATTTAGTTCAGATATGGTGGGTACCAGAAGTGCACTGCCGACAAACTCAAAGAACAAAGACCGTTGAACACACGAGCATATTTTTGGACAGCTACCATCGACAAGGAGGAGATGACTTGACATCACCTAGTGACCAGTATGTCCTCTTGTTGCACTTGAAACAGTGGCTTGGTGGACAACGGGTTAAAAACCACGAGGAACTCAGGACCTTCTTTCCGAGCTGTCTCGATTCCCGGACGGCGAACCTCTGCTGGTCAAGTTGATAGGGACGTAAGGAGAAGAATTGCGTTGGGCAAAGTAGCTTTCACAAGATGAAGAGATATTGATGGCAGGGAGTTTGAGAAAGGATGTTAAGGAAAGGCTCGTTAAAACTTTGATATGGAGTGTAGTTGGTCTTATATTGGTGCCTTTAAATGTGGGTTTCAAGAAGGTGGTGAAATGGACCGAAAAGAAAACAAATGAGATGTGGCGGGCGAGGAGAGAGGATTGTTGGGAGAGATCATAAGGAGGCAGGAAAGATTCCGCCTTCCCCACGAAAGGAAACCGCCTTCCCCACATGTCCTGTGATCGCCTTTTATGTGTTTTCCTATCCCCTTTCCTTATACCTATTTCTATGTTTGAATGAATATTTGTGCGCCGTATGGTGGGATTTTCAAGTTTGAATATGTGTTTGGCCAATGTGGCTCTTCTCTTTCTTCTGGCTATGCGTGCCATGAAACGCACCGTTCCTATCCTTTATAAGATCGTATGAATGCTTTTCTACTATCCTTTCTCCTTCTTGTGTCCCGTCTATTTCTCCTTTGGCGGGTGAAACAGCTCCATAACGCCATCTCTCGGGCAATATGTATCGGAGCACTTTGGCGCTTTATAAGATCGCAGATCTCAAAGTAAATTAGGCTTCCTTATTAACTTAGGTGGTAGAGCATCCGCCCGGCAAGTGGAAGGTCCGTGGTTCAAATCCCGGATAAGGAAATATTTTTACTTTCGTGATCTGCTCAAAAACCGCCTTCCCCACATGTCCTGTGTTAGCCTTTTATGTGTTTTCCTATCCCCTTTCCTTATACCTATTTCTATGTTCTGTGAATATATATATATATATAAAATGAAAATGCATACTTATGAAAAATGTATACTTAAAACGTTGCATAAGATGATGGTAATGATAATATATATATATATATATATATATATATATATATATATATATATATATATATATATATATATATATATATATATATATATATTATCATTACCATCATCTTATGCAACGTTTTAAGTATACATTTTTCCGTAATAACCTGCGTCTCACGTTTAGAGCCTTACTATATTTTCTTTTCTAAATTGTTGTTTTGACCGTAAAAATGGCGTATTTGACGAAATTTGATCGCATTTAGAAGGCGATTTCTTATTCGGTGGAGCCATATTCCTTCTTCTTCGATGCATGTCGTCCTGGGAACTCGGATTTTAGATATGGATCGTTGTCATTCTTCGGTCTCAATGATAATAACCATCCAGTCCGTCTCTACTCCGCGCACGTCGACGCTTAGTCCCGTTCTTCTGTCCTTCCCCCTTGGAGACTCGGGTTCATGGGGGGGGGGACGGGCAGTAATAATGGAACCCCTGCCCTCCCCCCCTTAATCAGGAAGGGGTCGCATCTGTTCCCTTCTCGCCGATATCCATCCAATCTGATCATTTTGGAACGAATCCCGACCGTCGTGCGAAAGAACGAACCTCGCGACGTCTGGCCGCGTGTCCGCCCCTGGCTGGAGCCAAGGCCGTCGCTTGGCACGTTCCCTCGCGGCCCTGGGTCCTCTTTTTCCCTCTCTCTCCGTCTTGCCGAAACGTTTTGGGACCATGACGACGACGGGTGGTATTCCGTTGTTATTTATTCACCCATCGCCGACGAGAAGTTTCGCAATTGCGCCGTACACACGCGTGTATGTACATACATACATAGATATACATATGCACATGTATATACGTAAATATAATTATATACACATACATCATATATGCGTCGCGGTAGTCCAGAGGCAGAGCGTTGGACTACTGACTGGAGGTTCCGGGTTCGATTTCCGGGCACGCCTCTCTGGGCACCCTCAGTTTCAACATAACTGTGTGATGTTTCGGGTACCAGATCTTCCTGGGAAACCATAGGCGGGGAGTACAGTCGGTAGCTCAGCGCTATGCCATTTAGACCAGAACGCCTTCGTCATTCAGGATCAAGTATCATTCCTCTGCACGCACTCCCCAGAATTTCCGGAAGAAACGCAGCCAAACAGGGAAGGGAGCAAGTACCCCTTGTTACCCTGTCAATGGGTGAATATCCCACGCTTTACAGGTCGTAAGTATTTGATGGGCTCTACCCCCAGCTATCAAATTAACCTTTCGGTTGATTACTCTGGTCGGTTTGGATCGTAAATGACGTCATGATAGCTGCCGTGTTTAACTGTAGTCGACCTGAAAGTTGCAGTTACCATCCGGGATCTCGTTTGGAGCCAAGCTATGCAAATATCTTGAATGAATATTATTTATAGTCGTTGAATGAAATTGGTCAACTCATACGCAACGCTAAGCCATGCGATCAATTGTGGTCGGCAGCAGACCAGAGCCAACCAACTGAGCCAATGCCATAATAGTTCTGTGGCGTCGTTGAACGTCCATTGTTATCATCATTATTGCTCCGAAATGTTTTTGTTTTATTGTTCTAAACTCTGTGTTTCTCGACAATGGCATATATTGGTGTTCATTCGTCACGATACAACAGCCATAGCGATCGATAATTAGTATCTAATCGAAGGTTCTTTGACCACGTAAAAGTTTCGTCAAAGTTTTTATTGAATCCCATGACAGTTGAATGACATATATGTGTGTATACAAAACCCCAAGTTCAATTTTTTTGTCGAATTTCAAAGAATATTTTCAGGATTAATTTTATGGAATCTTTTATCATTGTTAAATGAACTTTGTAATGTTCCATACCAATTTATTGACAATCGCGGGATTTTTTTATCAGCAAACTGTCATTATTTAAGGCTTTGATAATGACGGCTCCTGTTGAAACAATGGTCGGTTGTTGATAACTTGTGGAACTTCAGAGCGAATTGATTCGTTCATTCTGCGACGTCCTGTGAGGAATTAACTCCCGCGTGGCTTGCTTGGTCGCGCTTCGCTGCATCCTCGGGACTCTCTGCTTTGCAGCAGCATGTTCGCTATGCTATAGGACGCAGTTCATTGGTGTGCTTTCTTGGTTTTTTTTAAATATTTTTTGAACACCGTGGCACTGATCGTGGGCAATTATTTACCCTGATGTTCACCATTTTATCATGTCCAATGCATGGTAGGAATGGCAAGTGTTTTTTATTGTTTCCCATTGACTCGCCTTTGTATTTTTTTTCCATTTGCATTAAATGCCTCCGTTTATTTTCGTCCCTCGGGATCCATTTTGAAAGTCTCTTCCAGAAAATTTTCGCTGGAGGCGTGAGAATCGTCATTCCGAAAATAACCTCTTAACCCGAGTCAGCGTTGACAGCTAAGAAGGTTTGTTGGTCTGCTACCCGCTAGAATGAACTTAAGACCGCCGCTCTTCTGGAAGCAATGATGGGTGGCCCTTCTTGAGAGGGCGCATGCGCCGCACTTTGGGTAATACTATAATTTTAGTCCGCAATGATTCAATCGATCGGTTCGACGACGATTAACTTTTCAGTGCATGCAACTGCGTCCATTGGAAGAGTAATTGTAAGTTTGTCTATATATTTGAGGACTTGTGAAATGCTTCCACACTTCCGAAGAAGAAAACTTGCGTGTGTACCTTATTGATATGTCTGCAGAGTAAACAAGGAAGAAAATCAGAATAAATAGAAGTTTGGATGAACTTGGATTGTTATCTGTCACGACCGACTAACGTTACGACTTCGGTTACGGCATTTCGTTACTTCGTATTGTTGGGAGACATTGTTATTGCCCGTGTTTTGTATGGTTGATTACCGATTTGTGGTTGCGTCTCTTGAAGACGGGACGAATTTGCCGTCTTCGACCTGAATGAATTCCATCTTGAGACTTGGGAATGTTACTTAACTCTCAGACACTCTTTTCAATTATTAGATAAAATATTCAATTCTTCAGGTCGCACAAAGAAGTTCATTTGATATTTGACCTCTCATCATGCGTAGGCACCGCCTTTATTGCCACTTTTGGAATGAAATCAAATGTATTTGCCGAAAGTAAATGTTTTGTTTTTCTTTTCAACCATAAGTTTGATTTTAGGGAAGATTAAAACATAAGAGTAATAGCGAAGGAAAATATCGCTTTCCCTGGAAGGAAATATGATTAATTTCGGTGGTGTTGGTGTAATACGTCACGAAACCTATCTTAGGGCGATAGGTGAGAATGGGTACATAATTTGCTCATTAAGATAACCGCAGAGATTTTAATATTTTTATAAGAAAATCCCTACGCCCCCCACCCCAGTGCCCCTCGACCGAATTTCTCTCTCCTCAGTTTAGCCAATTTGGTCCCGGCCAAAAATGCATCTCGTTCCGAAATTGTTTTCATCTTCAGACCAAAGGTACAGCGATGGGAACGAGGATGGCGCCGTCGAATACGCCAATCTCCTCATGGGCCAGGGACTTTAATTTCACAGCAACCCTTCCAACCTCTTTTCTGGGTCCGCTACATTGACGACATTTTTATTCTCTGGAGACACGGCTCTTGAGTCTCTCAATAATTTCTTATTAGCCTTAAATTCTTCTTTCACTGTTAAATTCACTCCTTCCATTTCAGACTCCACCATCACCTTTCTAGACAAAGGCATCTCACTTCACAACAACAAATTCACTTCAGTTCACGTCAAAGCCACTAATCATCCGCAATACCTGCACTACACGAGCCACCATCCTTCTCACACCAAACGCTCGATTCCCAACTCTCTCTCTATCCGCGGACACCGGCTTGAAAAAAAAACACCATGAAGACACCGGACCTAAAATAATACGTATACATATATATTATGTATATATATAATATATATAATATATATATATATGTATATATACGCACAAACACATACACACATAATCAGCAACGTGCGCATTTTATTTATTCTTTTATTTGGGGGTCGCTCGTGCGCCAGAGGTGCTTCTAGTGCGAGACCCCATCTGTTATCCCTCTTGATTAGTGTACGTTTTATCTTTTATGTATCCCTGTGAACCAGTCGGCTGTCCAGGTTTTCCTTTGGCCACAAAAGAGCGAATTCGGTAAAAATCCTTCTGGTTGCACGCTTCGATGTCGTGAGAGAGAACATTACATAAGGCGATCGTCCGTCCTTGACTGTCGGACCTCCCATCGTGACCGAAGTCCACCGAGGGAGAATCGATACTATATTCTCACTTTTTGGCCTCCTCCTCTCGTCGTGGGTCCTGCCTTGCGAGACGTCTTTCCACACGTGTGCGCATACATATATATCTAACATTTGGTCGGCACAATGGAACACCAAATAAAATAGATAACTATTTCAGGTCAGTCTGGGCTGAAGAAGGCTGAAGGCTCACACAATCTGCAATTTGAGTGTCCTTTTACGTGTTATCTATTTTATTTTGTGTTCTATTGTGCCGTCCAAATATTATATTGCTCACGTGAGTTATTCTACACCATGTATGTGTATATATATATATATATATATATATATATATATATATATATATATATATATATATATTAGGTAATCTACCGGTTAAGGTAGGTTTTTGGATGGACACAACTATCAAATAAACATTTTGTAACTCCAAATATAACCCAATCCAGCAACCTAATCTACATCTGGTCCCTCTTCATCTCTTTGTAGTTCTTTCCTCCCTTCATCCCGTCCAACATCCCTATCCTGTTCTTGCCCTTTCCTCGCTTGCCCAACATTCTCCCCTCTATTACCTTCTTCAACATTCCACCACCGCTCAATACGCCTTTCATCCATTTTTCCTGCCTTCATAGGATTTCTCTCAACAAACCCCTCTCCTCCCCCACCATCTCCAGTACTTCCTCATTTGTTTTCCTTTCGGTCCATTTCACCTTCTCCATTCTTCTCCACACCCACATTTCACAAGCCTCCAATCTACGTCTATACTCCTGCTTCAGCGACCACGTTTCCGCGCCGTACATAGCTACGCTCCATATCAGAGTTTTTACGAGGCTTGTCTTAACCTCCCTACTTAACGTCCCCGTCATCAACTCCCTCCTCCTTGAGAAAGCCTCCTTGCCCAGCGCAATTCTTCTCCTTACGTCCCTACCACTTTGACCGTGTTGGTCCAAAACACTTCCGATATATGTAAAATGTTCTACCTGCTCTATTTTTTCCCCTCCTATTTTAATATTTAGCTTAGCCTTTTTCTTTCTGGAAAATCGCATAACCTTTGTTTTATTAATATTGATTCTCATTCCATATTTATCGCACTGAACCTCCAATTCACTCAAAAATGCTTGCAACCCCTTGGCTGACTGAGCAACTAATGCTTGGTCATCAGCAACCTAACCGATTTTACGAATTCCCCTCCGACTTTCATTCCTACCTCCAGTTCTTCCCATGATTCTTTAATTACTATATTTCCTCCACATAAACATTGAAATATATATATATATATATATATATATATATATATATATATATATGTGAGGCGGCTGCAATGGCGTCTGACCCCAGTGGGGCGGCCATTAAGTGATGGTGTCACGTTAAAAACACTATTGAGGAAGGCAACGGGAAACCACCTCAATTATCATTCCCAAGAAAATATGATGGACGCAAAACAGAAATTGAGTCCTGGCAACTGCGGTACTCGGCCCAAGGGGCCGTGTGTCGTGCCCGGCAGCGGGGGAGGCAAGGCTTCCGCGGTCGTCATCCCACGAAATCCTTGCGGGGGAGAAATAACAGCAGCAGGACAGAAGATGCAGAAGAAGACGAAAGTAGTTAGAATAGGAACCTGGAACGTCAGGACAATGTTGAGGAGAGGGAAATTAGAAAATATTAAGCGAGAGATGGAAAGAGGTAACATAGATGTTTTAGGCCTCTGCGAGGTGAGATGGAAGGATAGCGGGGATTACTGGAGTGACAATTATAGAGTAATATACAGCGGCGGGGACGAGAGCCAACGAGGGGTTGCCTTAATTTTAAATAAAGGGGTAGGAAGAAGCGTAGTCAACATAGAGCAAGCGACAGATAGAATTTTACTCGTAGAGATTAAAGCAGAGCCGACGAACTTGGTCATTATTCAGGTATACAT
The DNA here is from genome assembly GCA_037158775.1 of Hetaerina titia. Taxonomy (NCBI): domain Eukaryota; kingdom Metazoa; phylum Arthropoda; class Insecta; order Odonata; family Calopterygidae; genus Hetaerina; species Hetaerina titia. The sequence goes on along the minus strand of CM073778.1, from coordinate 90,172,842 downwards.
GCCACCGAGCAACCACAAGGAGGAAGAAGTCGATAGGATGTATGATGAGTTAGAGGATATCATCGCGAGTGTTCCTGCAGGGAAACATTTGATAGTGATGGGGGATTGGAATGCGACGGTAGGCGAAGGAAGAGATGGTGGTGAGGTGGGGGACTATGGGTTAGGCACGAGGAATGAACGCGGGGAGAAAGCAATTGAATTCTGCAGGAGACAGGGGTTAGTCATCACTAACACTTGGTTTAGACACCACAAAAGGCGTAGGTATACATGGAAAATGCCAGGTGACTCAGAAAGGTATCAGTTAGATTATATTATGGTTAGGCACAGGTTTAGGAACAGTGTGATAAATTCGCACAGTTTCCCAGGAGCGGATGCGGACTCTGACCACAATTTAGTTGTTATGAAATGTAATGTTCGTTTCAAGAAGATAAGGCAAGGGCGGCGGGCTAAAAAATGGAATTTAGAAGCAGTAAATGAATTAACGAGGAAGGAGTATCAGGAGGCTATAGAGAAAATGATGGATGACGGTAAAGAACTGAGTACTATCGAAGAAAAATGGGAGTGTATCAAGAAAGGGATATTGGAAGCCGCTAAAGACACTATAGGAACCGTTAATGGGAAAAGGATAAGGAAACCATGGGTAACGGAGGAGATGATTGCAAAGATGGATGAGAGAAGAAGATGGAAAAATGTAAACACAGAGTTAGGCAAAATGAAGTACAAAGAGTTAAACAATAAATTGAGAAGGGCCACAAATAAAGCAAAAGAAGAATGGTGGAAAACGCAATGCGAGGATATGGAAAGTTTACAGAAGAAGGGTGAAATCGGTGCTCTATACAGCAAGGTTAAGTTATTATCGGCAAGTAAGAAGGCAAGATGTGTGCTAACAGTTAAAGATAAATGGGGTAAGATAATAGTTGAACCAGGAAAAATCCAAGAGAGATGGAAGGAATATATAGAAACACTGTATGGTAAAGAACTTAGGCCGACAAGGTTAGACATAGAAAAGGAACATGACGTAGAAGAAGATAGCTTAGGTCCAGGCATACTCCACGATGAAATAGAAAGGGCATTAAAGGAGATGAAAGCAAATAAGACTGTGGGGGTGGACAATATTCCTGTAGAAATGTTGAAATGGTTAGGGAAAGGTGGGAAGAAGGCCATATATGGACTGATTCGTAGTATCTATGAGGAAGGAATCTGGCCGGAAGATTTTGTGAGATCGGTGTTAGTTCCTATTCCAAAAAAGGCAAAGGCTTCGTCATATGAGGATTACAGAACAATAAGTTTGATATCCCACGCAGCTAAAGTTATTCTCAGGATCATCAACAAAAGGATAGAGAGTAAGGCAAATGATTACTTAGGGGATGATCAGTTTGGGTTCAGGAAAGGAAGAGGTACGCGTGATGCCATTGCAGTAATGAGATCACTAGTCGAGAGGAATATAGAATACAATCAGGACGTTTTTGCATGTTTTGTAGATTTCGAAAAAGCGTTTGATAGAGTGAATTGGGAAAAATTAATGCGTGTATTGCAGAAAATAGGAATGGATTGGAGGGACAGGAGACTGATCCGCAACCTGTACATGTCTCAGACTGCTCAGGTGCGAGTGGGGAACGGAGAGTCCGGATGGGCAGTGTTAGGAAGAGGTGTAAGGCAGGGTTGCCCATTGTCACCGGTACTGTTCAACGTATATGTAGAGGAAATGATTAAAGAGGCATGGGAAGAACTGGAGGTAGGAATGAAAGTCGGAGGGGAATTCCTAAAATCGGTTAGGTTTGCTGATGACCAAGCATTAGTTGCTCAGTCAGCCAAGGGGTTGTAAGCATTGTTGAGTGAATTGGAGGTTCAGTGCGATAAATATGGGATGAGAATAAATATTAATAAAACAAAGGTTATGCGATTTTCCAGAAAGAAAAAGGTTAAGCTAAATATTAAAATAGGAGGGGAAAAAATAGAGCAGGTAGAACAGTTTACATATCTCGGAAGTGTTTTGGACCAACACGGTCAAAGTGGTAGGGACGTAAGGAGAAGAATTGCGCTAGGCAAGGAGGCTTTCTCAAGGAGGAGGGAGTTGATGACGGGGACGTTGAGTAGGGATGTTAAGACAAGACTCGTAAAAACTCTGATATGGAGCGTAGCTATGTACGGCGCGGAAACGTGGTCGCTGAAGCAGGAGGATAGACGTAGATTGGAGGCTTTTGAAATGTGGGTGTGGAGAAGAATGGAAAAGGTGAAATGGACCGAAAGGAAAACAAATGAGGAAGTACTAGAAATGGTGGGGGAGGAGAGGGGTTTGTTGAGAGAAATCCTATGGAGGCAGGAAAAATGGATGAAGGGCGTATTGAGCGGTAGTGGAATGTTGAAGAGGGTAATAGAGGGAAGAATGTTGGGCAAGCGAGGTAAGGGTAGGAACAGGATAGGGATGTTAGACGAGATGAAGGGAGGAAAGAAGTACACCGAGATGAAGAGGGACCTGATATAGATTAGTTTGCTAGGTGGGGAGTCACAAAATGTTTATTTGATAGTTGGGTCCATCCAAAAACCTACCTTAACCGGTAGATTACCTAAAAAAATATATATATACCAAATATATATATATATATATATACACACACACACATTCAAGCACGAAATCCCGCCATACGGCGAACAAATATTCATTCACCTAGAAATAGAGATAAGGAAATGGGAAAGGAACACACATAAAGAACGAGCACAAGAGAGGTGGGGAAGGCAGACTTGATCAGATCACAAATGCAAAAATACCTTCCTCGACCGGGACTCTTGTGCTCGTCCTTAATGTGTGTTCCTTTCCCATTTCCATGTCTCTATTTCTACCGGAATGTATATTTGTATATATATGATTTCTTCGAAGTAACACAGAATTGTCGAATAAAAAACTTAGACACCAACACACAGCACGAGAACACATAAAAAGAACACTTACAATTATATCTTGATAATTTCGACGGGCTCGAACTCCGTCTTCTTCGAAAGATAAGATAGGTTATCTTCCGAAGAAGACGGAGTTCAAGTCCGTCGAAATTACAAGATATTATTGTGAGTGTTCTTTTAATGTGTTCTCGTGCTGTGTGTTGCTGTCTAACTTATAGATATATATATATATATATATATATATAAGTTAGACAGCAATATATATATAGCTATATATATATACATACATAGAAATAGGTATAAGGGATGGGGATAGGGAAAAAAATCAAATGTGCTCAAATCCGCCTTCCCCACTATAATAATTCCTTTAGTGTCATCACTACAAACTCGTTTGTTCTGAATCTTTCTAAAAGTCTTAAGTCTTGCTTGTTCTCTTGCTCGTATCTCAAGTGGCTCCCAGCCTAAATCCCCTTAAAAGGCCTCCCACATTTGTGTTCTTATTATAACAATTTTTGGACGAATCTATCGGATTTTCCCTGGAATTCATCTGACTCATTTTGCCAATTTTTTCCCGAGGATCCCAAATATTGCCAGATGAGTCTAATACCATTCCCCGCTGGTGCGGCACTTGGGAATAAGAATTAAATTTAAAAAAGTGGGTAGTGGTAAATTATTGGAAGAGGAGTAAGGAGCACCCGAACGCTTGCTGCATTGGAAACACCGAAATGAAATGTGTAGACTCAATTAATAGTTTGGCATAAAAAGAGACGTTTCAGACGTGATATGGTGGAATATGATGATTAATTAAAATTAGCAAAATTCCACAAAAATAAAATTTTATTAATACGACCGGTTTCAATGCAACTACGACAACGAGAAGATGATGTAGTTGCATTGAAACCGGTTGTATTAATGAAATTTTATTTTTGTGGAAAATTGCTAATTTTAATTAATAATGCTTAGGCGTCACCCTCACCCACGACCTCTCCAGGAAGAAACACATACTAGGGGGAATATGCGGACAGGCTAAATAAAAATTAGGATTTATTAGAAGTTTAGCACTTGGTAAATGTGATGAAAATGTTTAAAGAGTAGCGTAATCTTTCGCTGGTTAGGCCTCATTTATAGAATATGCTGCTGGTATATGGGTATCCTGAAGAATTTGGATTAATTGCCGAATTGGATCGCGTGCAGCGTAGATAGAAGCTAGATTTTATAAAACGTTGTTATGATAAACTGAGTAGTGTATCCGAAATATTAGAGCAGCTAGGTTGGGAATCACTCAATGGAGCGAAGGTTAAATATCAGATTGAAAACTCTTGCACATGATTTGGAAGGGCTTCTCTTTAGCAGTGATAATGTTGAAAATGTAAATATTAGCCTCATCGCACTACGGTAGGAGGGATAATGTCAATGAAATTAGAAGGGTCAAGGTGTAGAGGAGATAGATTCAAGATGTCATTTTTTCCACGAGCGATAGTGGATCATAATAACATTGTCCGACCGCAATAGGGTCATATTCGCGTCAAAATTATTCTGATGTATATTCACCCCCTGCCACACACCCTAGCAATGGCTAGCAGGGTACATATGAATTAAAATAAATAGATAATTACCAGCAAATGTAGCTCCTGTTTACTCTCTTTGGATAAGCCTCGTGTGAATGTGCCTTAACGTGATACCGTGCACCCACTTGGTTTTATAAGTTTGCCGGGAATTCCAGCGCGCTCCGTGTGGCCTAAAAATAGAAATATGAAGGCCGTAATTCTCAAGGGATGAAGGAATTACGTCGACCTCCTGCCCGAATCCGCCCCTCCGCCACTAGGGTCTCGCCCGAGTCGAGGGGGTGTCACTGGCTCCACGACGGCAGCAATCTATAGAGAGCCTCCCCCAACCCCCCGCCCCCTCCACACACACAGAGCACCCCTTTCACTAATTGCCGTGACTCTGCAATCATTGATTTCGGCAGAGGCGCCTCTGCCGAGAGTGAGATCTCGCCCTGGCCCAGGAGAGGGTGTCGGAACGGGATGTATCGGGTTAGGGGGTGGATTTAAATGGGGTATGGTTCGGGGGTGGGTTGGCGAAGGGGAAGGTTTTAAAACGGCACGCGATTCTCGACGAGACGACGGGGGATGAAGGCACGCATTTGGGGGGGGGGGATGGTTTGGTTTAAGTGGGCCTTGGGCTGGGGAAAGGGGGTGGATTCCTGGGACGGGATATCGTCTTAGAGGAGAGAGGGCACCCTTCCCCTATTCCCCCCTCCCTCACCCCAAACGGCAACAATGCGCTCGGAATTACCCGTCGCCGAGCGCACTCTCTCATTAAACAAACGGGATGAGAATTCGGAACGCGGAACCGTCACGCGATTGTTGCCCCATGGCGTCGTTTCGTTCCTCTTTTGTTTCCCTCCCCACCCCGCCCACCCTCTCTCTCTTTCTTGCGTCCTTGTGTGTGTGTGTGTGCGCGCGCATGTCGGCGGTTAATAAAAAAAGAGAAATGCATCGACCGCCATCCCCCATCGACTTTAAAATCTCCCTTATCACACTTATGCACGTGATCGAAAAATGGTCGTGGCCGCAAATATATACATAACATATATATATATATATATATCTGCGCAAAATAGCGGTTACGATCGATGAAAAGTTCATCGCTGGAGTTGTCGTAATATATTTCTTTTTTGGAAAGATAACCGTGATTGATAAACCCGAAGCGCCCCCTCCTTTTGGCGCATTCTATTTCCCTGCAGTCCTTCCAGGCTTATTTTTTTTCGCTTTACATTCCATCGATTCTCTCCTTTCTCGTCCTGTCATTATTCTCCCCACATTGACTCATTGACCCTTTCATTGGTAGATTAACCAAGCATGAACGTAACAGATAATCGGAACGTACGTGCATAAGAGTGGCCAACCTAATTGGTACGCTTACGTCCCCTTCAATCGGGTCATTCGACAGTGATTTGTGATTTGAAAACGTCGGAAGTCGTTTCCTCTCTCGCTCGGCTATCGTGTCTTTCTCGATATTTTTCTCACTCGTCGATACCTCGTTAATTGTTCGACTCCTTCCACCTCCTCCATTGCACTCGTAAGAGCAATGCAGAAAGTTTGAGCAAATACTTGTAAAACGCTCAAAATTCCTCGCCGATTGATCTTGTCGGTTGACTCGTCTGATAAATGATTGACCGCCACAGAACGCCATCGTTAATTGAATTGGTGTTGGTGTTATTCCGGCTCGAGATTGACTGCTTGACTCTTTTAATTGTCGTCTTTCAATTGTTCAAATTCAATTGTTTTTGCCAATATTCACTGAAATTAACGATCATATTTTGTTCATCTCCATCGATTCGCAAAAGTTTTTACAGATGTTTTCAATTTATTTTCGCAAACCGCAGTATTTTCGATTGGTCGATTAGAAATACACAAGACGTTTCGTCGATGTCGGCGAACTCTTTCAGTGCATTTTCAGTTTTCACCACGTTTTGCAATTTTTTTATGATTTTCATGTTTTGAACCACTTTTAAGTTATTTGAACAGGAGACAGGAATATGGCAACTCTGATGCGTGACGTGGAAGAAAGGTGAAAGCAAAACAATTCACTGCTACAAGAACTGCGTCATTTGCCTCGTATCATTGTTGCTATTTATGTTTTGAGCCTAATAATGAAAGGACTGTGATTTATCGATGAAAATGGCTTTGTTGTTTTCCGAAGTATTCTCCATGATAATTAATAATACACTTTTGCGTTCGCTCGAACCAATTGTCGTAACACTTTTTTCCACTCCGATTGAGGTAACTCCAAAACATGGTATTGCATCAACGGCTTCTTCAGGAAGCAGAAAAACGTTGGCCACGCAATTTTTGTCATTTGGTGCTAAATCAGTGCTGTACGGAGGATGGACCCATCAATTCGACGTCGTGGCCAGTCAAATAGGTAGCTGTTTCAGCATTCATCTGTTTTCCTATTCATGTTCACAAAGTGCAACAATATACGGCTCCTTCAAGTAAGCGGATGAAGCAACTCTCATATTTTCGTAAATCAGCATTGGTGCCACGGATAATTACCATGCCAACCAACCCTCTTTTGTTTTCCTTTCCGTCCATTTAGCCTTTTCCACCATCCTCCACACCCGTATCCCAAAAACCTCAAATCCACCCGCCTACCATCTTGCCTCCTCAACGACCACGTTTCCGAGCTCCAAACAACTTCGTCCTGTTTGTAAAAGCTTCGAAGACTGACGCATTATTTCTTTTAATGATCTCAGTACTTTTCAGATATTACAAAACTTCATAAACGGTTGAACTGTTCAGGCCCTCCGAACTTAAAATGCATATATTAGGGACCCTCACAATTTCGCGATAATCTCATCTCGGTGATGGTGATAGTCTGCGTTCATGGTTGGGGTCAGAACATCGGATGTTTGGGGTGACAACTGCCCCCCCCACCCGGAGATTCCTATTTTTACCATTGTCTGAATGGAACATTGTTCATTTTTTTTTATTTTCGAGAGTTCAAAGAATTAGAAATAAAATTGCATGTCAGTGATGTGAGAATCGATATTAATAAAAAATAAAGGTTATGCGATTTTCCAGAAAGAACAAGGCTAAGCTAAACATTAAAATAGGAGGGGAAAAAATAGAGCAGGTGGAACAGTTTACGTATCTCGGAAGTGTTTTGGACCAACACGGTCAATGTGGTAGGGACGTAAGGAGAAGAATTGCGCTAGGCAAGGAGGCTTTCTCAAGGAGGAGGGAGTTGATGAGGGGACGTTGAGGGGGGATGTTAAGACAAGACTCGTAAAAACTCTGATATGGAGCGTAGCTATGTACGGCGCGGAAACGTGGTCGATGAAGCAGGAGGATATACGTAGATTGGAGGCTTTTGAAATGTGGGTGTGGAGAAGAATGGAGAAGGTGAAATGGACCGAAAGGAAAACAAATGAGGAAGTACTGGAGATGGTGGGTGAGGAGAGGGGTTTGTTGAGAGAAATCCTATGGAGGCAGGAAAAATGGATGAAAGGCGTATTGAGCGGTAGTGGAATATTGAAGAGGGTAATAGAGGGGAGAATGTTGGGCAAGCGAGGTAAAGGCAGGAACAGGATAGGGATGTTGGACGGGATGAAGGGAGGAAAGAAGTACACAGAGATGAAGAGGGACCTAATATGTAGAGTAGGTCGGTCGCTGGATTGGCTGGCTTTTCTTTTTTGAGCTAAAAGAATGTGTCGGTGTTGATTCTGTGTCCACCCACCTTAGACAGCAGACTGCCGAATAATTATCGAAAAATTGCATTTTTTCCCGTGGAATAAAATCTGGCTTGGTACAGTTCTTTGGGCAGGGGTCTCCTTTAGTTTGAGTCGCCCTCATCTGTGACGCACTCGTCCGCCATTATGCGTGACTAAGCGGGGGAAGAATCCTCTCCAGGAAATGATAAGTGGAATTCGGAAACATTACTGACCTCATTGAACTTTTTTCGCTGTGTTCTTTATTTCGCCCTCCCGACGTCCTGCGTCCTCTGCTGCTCGCATATTCGGGAAGAATGTTCGTTTGAAATTTCGATGGTGAACTAAGCGGTTGGGAAACAGAAAAACGTGATGTCTTCAACCAAATTTAGCTATTTCACCCTGCGACGCACCACAAAGGTGTGTGGCAGGGGCTGATTACACACGAGACTACCCTTGACCCAAAGCGCCTTTGCCTCCTAGCGCGGTGGGACAAACTTTATTTTATCCTGATCCCTTATCGTTCGTAGGAAAATTGACCTCTTTAATCTTTTCCTGTTCTACGCTTAATCCCTCTAACTTTATCGTAATGATCTATCTCGTACCGTAGTTCGATAGGGGTAATAATACATTTTCGACATCACCGCTAAAGAGACATACTTTCAATTTACGAAAGAGATTTAAGTCTGTACTTTAACCTTCGTCCCATTAAATGATTCCCAGCCTAGCTGCTCTAGTATTTTGGATGCGCCACTTAGGTTGTCATGACAACGTTCAAAAGATCTTGCTCATCTCTACGCTGCCCGCGATCCAACCCGGTAATCAATCCACTTTCACGAGAATCCCATAATGCACCAGGTGCATATTCCAAATGAAGCCTAGCTAGCGAAATACTACAGTACTCGGCAACCTTTTCATCAAATTTCCCAAATAACGTTCTGGGAAAATCCTAATATGCTGTGAGTTTGGCCAAATATCACAGCGTCCTCGAAATTAATCCAGATGTCTGTTCTTCTGAAGGAGATTATTACGTAAAAACAAATATTAAAGAATCGCTTGGGGGTAAGTTTTTAATGCGTCTTAACGACCAAGTCTCCACAACAAGAATTCAGTTTTAACTTACTCTTGGTGGTCATGCAAAGAAATCCTATGATGCCCAGGGGCATGTCAGTCGTGTGACCTAGGGACAATGTCTGTCGTTCCTCTGTTCCGACGAAAACCGTACCATAATACCCTCTGGAATATGTTAGGGTTGGGCGCTTAGAAATCCCTCGGATTAATTCCCCTCTGTGCTTTTTCTATGCACAATAGTGAGTAGCGTACGAACAAGGGGTTTTTCCTCTCCAATCACGAAGTGGTGTGTTCGCCTTGACCTTTAAGATATATGATTTGAAACGCATTCTTCCGAAGAAATCTTTCGTTTCCTTTCGAATTCTTAGCTCGTCATTTGAGTGGAAGTGATTTAGAAACTCGGGTTTTGCAACCCCGCCTCACTAGGACCGAAAATATTGTGTACATGTTGTTATGGTTTCCCACTTATTAAATTGCATTTGCCATGGTCACTCCTATTGTTTTTTTTAACGGTGTGGAAATACCTACTGTTGTTTTTTCACCACCAGGTAGTTTGTTTCATCATGGTGTTAAATAAAAATAGAATTCTTGCCCATATTTCTTTGCCGTTTGGCCAATTTGTCGAATTTTGATTGAGGAAAGTGACCTGTGACCGTCGCCATCGTAAAAAATTGACCCTTTGGTCATCCGATGCCTTATGGGGTCATTTACCATAGTAATATATGTCTATCTGATAATTAATTTGTTTATTTCTTTGGGGTCACCGCACGTCTCCACGGAGTATGGACTTACAATTTATTTTTGCATTAATGGGGAAAAAGTAACCTGGGATATGTCAATTTTGGATGAATTATTTTTATTATTTTTTTATACAATTTTTTATAATCGAAAACCAAAAATAAAAAATAAATTGTTTTCGCACGCAGTTGCTAGTGCGTGTATCAGTATAGGATTAAGATTCCATTTTTTTTCAATGAGTGGCGACATTTAAAGTGTCCAATTATTTTTCTAGTTATTTTGTGTCATCTAAAAACGCATGCTATGATTGATGCCATTGCAGCTGATTAGACGATTCGCTCGTATTATCGTCGACATCCGCTGTACAATTTTGATGTAGTCCTGGATTATTTGTTTTGCAACTTTAAAAGTGTATAATTTTTTAGGTGAAATTATATGCTGTCTAATAATTTCTAATAAGAGTTAACTTTTTAAAGTGCTTCCGTTGGTTTCTTCGTATTCTAGCGTTCACGTGATATGCCTGGAAATTCAAGTCGCCAATGTTCAATGCATCTGCGAGATCACACGTGACCACAGACGACAGACACAGTCTGCGAAGACACTGTCAAAGTGGGTAGAAAGGATTGCGTGTGCGTTGCTGGCGGAAAACTTAGTCCCGAAGAAGTTTTAATTTCACCCACCGTTGAGGCGTTTTGGTATGCTAGCAGGGAGGGGGACCGTTGTAATATGCACTACGTTAATTATGCGTCAGTCACACTCCAACGCATGAATCACGCATTTGATGAGGTTTTCAAATGCGCGAAAGATCTTTTATGAGAATTTTCACCGCCTTGGCCAATGCGTACAGCGAGTAAAATTAAGTATTTTATGGCAAACGCGACCTTTAAAATACCTTAAATCGAGAAAACGAATGTTATTTTCGCTCCACACGAGGTTACGCATCGCTTGCGGTTAATTTAATGATAGTTTTAATGCGTGATACATGAAAATAATTGCGAATGTCATTCATTTTTCGCGCCTTGCTCCGTTTAATATGGTGGCCAAAATTAGTGAAAATTCTCCTCGAAGAATTTTTGCCCACGTGAACACCTGGTCAAATGCGCAAAATGCATTCATTGGAGTTTTTGTATATTTTAGGGGAGACTTATATCCAAGACCTCTCTCTATTTCTGAAATGCCGTTCATGAAACACGCCATATTGTCTATAATGGAAAGATATATTTTGTCTACATTGTTGCCATGGGTGTAACAGGGAGTAATTGCGTACAACCAAGTAAAAAAAAGTTTAATTAATGGAGAGACGGCTATAATTCCATAAATGAAACGGAGGAACCGTATTTTTGAGAAATGTTTACAAGTTTTTTTTTCACATCAATCGATAATTTAATCATTCACGTATAGATGATGCCCTTTAAAACGATGCGCCATCTTGTTAATCTGGAACTTTATAACAGTTTCTGTTGTTGCGCCATCAACTGAGAATTAACGCTGAAATAGATTCGCTTCAAAATTTCAATCAAAGACCTCTGGAAGACCATTTTTCTCCCCTAAGTCAGATCGTAGTGTCGTTAAATTTTAGATTTATAGACGTAGGTATGTGTACGCCAATAAAACGGAAGTAGCCAATTTGCATTAATGTACGCATACATTGTAATAATGTGGAGGTTTAGTAATTAGGAGTAAATATGTTTCCTCATTTCAACTCATGCTAATAATATTTCTTGTGCGGTGAAAAAGAGTCTGATCATGTTGATAGCCCGGGAGGTAGGTTTTAATTAATGTGACCTTGAGATTAACTCGCTGTTTTAAGTGGATTATTCAGAGGCTCCTGTGATCATGTTGTCTGAATGGCTGAGATACCATTCGTCGAGGAAAAATTCCGTTCGACAACGATTCGGTTTGACCTTTGTTCGGACGCCATTTTCATCGCTAATTTGATTAAGCTCTGGGGATTTGAGAACGAATGCTATCGCCGAACCATTGAGGGAGAGTCGGCGAGTCTCTTCTCTCATCTGAGGTTGGAAAACTCATGCGGGAGAGAGAAAGAAAGGTAATTACGTGCGGTACCTTCCCGGTGATGACGCTCTTTAAGCGTTTTGTTCCCAGAGCCAAGTCACGTTTCGACGCGTCGTGAATAACACACACCATATGACCTTCAAGAACATTCTCAGCGCGTTGCGTTCATCGAAGGGCAATTAGTTTTTGGAATCCATAGTTAATTATTGCGTGCCGATCATAAAGCGTCAAGGCGGCAGACATTTTTGTTTACCGAATGTGCTGATTTAATCGTAAAATAAACTATTAAAAAAATATAACTATCCTAAATATCGTTTACTATTAAAACTTAGGGACAAGTGTCTTGTTCGAAGTTCTCCGTATTCCTTCAGAAAGTGATCTTACATATACAAATAAATGTGCACATCTTAAGACAGCTTAAATTATCGTGTTCGGAGCAGTTTATGCCCTTCTCGCGAAAAGCTGTTTTTCGCAATTCTGACTTGAGTTCGTGACGTCATCAGTACTTACTGATATCAGAATTTTCAATGTGTCGGATGCAAACTTTCCGATTTTAGGATTTTGCGCATTGCGAAGCCTTTTGTTTTTTTGTGTCTTCGTCGTCGCCATTTTCGATTGAAAAATAACGTTTATTTGTGGGCGCAACAATCGGAAGTCTCTTGAAACGACGTCCGTGCCCATCTGTGATTGGCGGTTGGATTCAAGAATGAAGAGATAAAATGAGTATAATGGGGCCTAATCTACATGTACATAATACCCCGCAAGCCGCCGCAGGGGCGTGTGGGCCGTAATTTAGAAAGCAAAAAAACCGCATGCAAAAGCCACAAATTTATGCAGCCCACAAACCAAACATGGTATACATTCATGCACGAACCCTTTCACCCCACACACACACATGCAAACACACAAACTACCAACTAACATACACATGCACCTACAAATATACTTGATATCTTTGAAATGCTTAATTTTGTTCAGACTTGTAAATTAAATGTTTTTACTATTTCTAAAGTGACTTCGGTTTCTTACTGTTACCATGATTCCTGATTGTTTTGGGAAAGAATGAGCATTTGAATCTATCTCCCTTATCTTATATTTGAGTTCTGATCTACCAAAGTAATGTGGGGCCATTATAATTCCTTTAGTGTCATTATTATCAACTCGTTGGTTCGGAACCTTTATGAAAGTCTAAGTCTCGCTTGTTCTCTTGCTCGTATCTCAAGTGGCTCCCAGCCTAAATCCCCTTAAAAGGCCTCTCACACTTGTGTTCTTATTGTAACAATTTTTCACGAATCTGGTGGATTTTCTCTGGACTTTATCTAATTCTTTTTGCCAAATTTTCTCCCAAGGATCCCAAATACTTGCGGCATATTCCAAATGAGGTCTAACTAGAGCAAAATAACACCTCTCTTTAACTTACTCATTATATTTCCCCACCACCCGTTTAATGAAGCCGAGTTTGTGGTGTTTCGAGAAATTTGTGTTATCAGTAATGAAAATGGAATTTAAATTCTTCCTCGTGTGCGATCAGTCTTTTTAACACGATGCAATTTCTCCAGTCAGTCTCCTGAATCCAGTACTGAGATCAAAGCATCTCGTAAATCAGCCTCATCGATCGAGGAGTGTGTACACGGGCACGTGGGGAAACATCGGAGATGTTGTTGTACGAATTGTTCTTAACCCGAATGAGACTCCGTTCTATGGTGAGTGAGACGAGATCGATGAATTATGAATTGACTGACTACTTTTTCCTCCGTAGTTACGCGCCAACGACCCCCGCCATAATTAATGGCGTCGTTTCCTCGACAGAAATAATAATCAGCCGTTCCTTCGAGTACGAGTGCAACTAGTGACGACTAAGTAATGAATAACGCATGTCTCCGAGGTTGATTCCCTACATTCATATTGTCAGTCGGGAGTTTAGTGTGTGCAGTTCGGACGCTTTCAGATTCTACGAATCAATAGAATTGCCTATTTGATAATGGCGTCCAAAGCGGGTTATGCACATTCATTCAGCGGAAGAGTAGCATCGGAATTATTTAAAATTATTGAGATTTTATGGACAAAATTGTCACCTGGAGCAATTTTACGTTGACGTTTCTTCCCTCGCTCGTGTTTTGTTTTATCTTTTCGCAGCATAGGGTTAATGTGCTCTGTCGGAAGAATTTTTTAATCGATTTTATGGACTCCCCGACGTAAAACGCAAGAGGAAACACTCATTGTTTCAGTGCCGCCTACGTGGTAACTTCTACTTCGCAGAAAACCAATTGAAAAACCTGCGGCCTTCAATAAAATGTCAAAGGTTGACCACTTTATCTCGAAATCGTGGCATTGTAACGACTTCCAAAGGAGGCCTGCTGAATTCTCGATCTCGCACGGGTTTGACTTGATCGGAGAAAATCGATAAAAATCCGTTCCTTAACGATGGGCTGGATTAGAGACCGCGCGACAGGTCCCACGCGACGAGCAGGTGGTGGGTGGTTAAGTCAGGCAAGTCTAGCAACCAGTTTAGCGGGCCTCGGAAGACGACTGCGGAATGAGGGCGCCATTGGCTGGTCCACAGAGGGCGCTGTAACAATAATCATACCGGGCGGCGTCGTAAAATACTCGCAGGGAGATAGCACACACTTCACGGCTAATCAATGGCGTTTTTCATTTTATTCTTCACCGCAGGCTGAATTAAAGGTGCTTGGCGAACGTCGAGGAAGCCATTAATTTTTACATAAGCCGACCCAGTGATTTCAGAGCTTCTTTCTGATTCACTCATAACCGCTACCGTTCTCTTTTAGAGTTGTGTTTCGGAAGCTTGTTTATTGTGGTAATTGGGCCATTTTCCCAAACCTCTTTCATTCGCCATTGATCGTGTTAAAAATGGCGTTAATAAAAGACATGGAGTGATTGGTTTTTTTATTTGGGCTCGCATGATAATGTGAACAAACACTTTTTGAATTCAGTGAGCGTCCATTGAAGACACTCTGTCCATAAACTGTGTGGGTTTCCGTGTTCTGTTGTGTGTGATCTCATGCATAATCTCGAGAATTTCCTTTGGGTCCTCCTTTTCTTCTCATCTTTCTCCTTCGTGCGGAAGGCCTGTATTCTCTGCTCCTTACTCCATCCCGCTTGCGACAACATTCTCCTTTCTCGTGTCACCGTTTAGTTCAGTTTTTCGTTTCCTTTTAGTACCCTGCGAGGCATCACTAGGGTGTGTGGCGGAGGGTGGTTACACACCAGGCTACCCTTGACCCTAAACACCTGTCCCTCCTAGCGCTGTAGTTCAAATTCTGATCCCTTGCGGTTCGTAGTAAAAGTGACATCTTGAATAAATCTCTTCTAGTATTAATGTCTCTAATTTTATTGACATGATCCCTCTCCCACGGATGATAACTAAAGCTAGTTAGATAGGTAAAGGGCTTTATTTGGGCGAAATTGAGACCTAATGGTTCCTTCTTCCATTTAACCCGAAGCATTTAACCAAAGCTAGATGGGATGATGTCAATACCCTTGGCTGCTCAGAATGTAATAAGAAAGAATAAGAAGAAGGAATAAGGAGGGTTTTGGTTGTCCTCGTCTGTGAGACGGCGTGGTGGACCCATCGTGCACAGATTTTACGGTATCCCAATTGTTCAATAATGAAGACGACACGCTCCACATTGGATATTCCAATATGGTTTGCGATACGCTTCTGAGTGATTCGCCGGTCATTTTGAATCAAATCTTAGACGAGTTTTCTGTGTTTATCGTCTGTGTCAGTGATCGGACGTGGCGCTGCGTGTTTCATCAACAATTATGGCTTTTCCAGGCTTTCAAACCACGAAATGTTACTCCCCATCGTTTTACAGTAGACCTATCAACAGCATCGTCACCATAAACAGCCTTTAAACGACGATGAATCTCAGTAGGGGTCACTTTTCCATCAGTTAAACATTCGATAACAGCAGCACGCTGTTTAACTCGCGTTGACATAATAGCACTAGGACACGTCTCCATACTTCCGCCTCTCAAAATACGCTAGATGAATGTAACGACCTCAGACCCGCGCTTGCGTGTTGAGGGGGAATGTTACTTCCACATGCCACCAAGAGTGCTTCTGAAGGTCATTTTATTTGTGGTCTACAAGCATGTTGTAAATTAGTTTTCAGCCTACCCTCGTGCAACTATGGAATGCAATTCAGACTTTCATGGCCCCCTAATCGGATTCGATATACATGACACCACCACCATTCCTAATGAATCATGTGATCACCCTCATATGTTTAATGCTAAATGTAGAGTCTGGGCTACTCTTTAAATAATTGCACGCACACATGCGTGTACATAGAGGTAGACAGGCACAGAAACGACCGCACTTGATAAGTTACATGTGTGTTTACTGGCCGAGAGTTTTCATTCTTGGTTTAATTTTGGCGGAATGTGCGTCGGTGGAGATTGAGTCAAAGGTCAAAGTCACCAGCAAAGTAATTCAATTCGTTCCGTTGCAAGGAGGTTATTTCCAGAACGAACGACTTTGTCTTCGACACGAGAGATCTTATCTGTGTTTTCAAGTGAAGAGATTGGAAACGACCAGTTATGTAAGAAGCTCAGAATGTCTCCAAGAGGGATCTTGGTAAACTCACCTCGGAAGAAGAACTTCTCACTTTCTCGAACTCAGGGGGAAATAGTTTGGGCTTTCAAAGAATCAGAGATACTTGTCGAGGGCAGTGTTCAACCAACGCCTTACGTAGACCATATTGAGGAGGCCCTCCTGCCACCTCCTGGGTGTGTGGCAGGAGGTGAATACACGCCAGACTATTTTGTGTGTACATATATATACGTATACATATATGTATATGAAAACATATGTACATGTATAAAAACATGTACATTTATGCGCATATATATGTATACATAATATATGTGTGGTTCGCGGTGGTCCAGTGGGTAGAATTGGACCACTGACCGGAGGGTCCCGGGTTCGATTCCCGGGCGAGGCACTCTGGGCACCTGCAGCTCCACCCAAGCTAGTTGATTTTACGGGTACCAGATCTTCCTGGGAAACCATAACTGGCACAGGGAAAGGCTGCCGGGCAGGGACTGCCCCCCCTACCCTGATTTGTGAATATTCACACGCCGTATAGGGCTTGGTACATGGGTGAGCTCTACCATCACCTACCAAACCGACCTTCGGGTTGAATACTGTGTTTATGGTTTTTATATATGTATACATAAGTATAATTCTTCGAGTACCCAAATATTTGAACTAACGTCACTTCGCAGATAACAGAACATAATATCGCGTGATATCTTATACATTTACGACGGTTTCTTTTATAGACATTGGATTATTTGAATTAGTCGAATTAATACTGAAGGTAATTCAGGGATTAGTTATAACACAGTTGGCATTCTTTCAAAGTAGTACAGTCCTGATATTATGCATATTTTCTCGTCACTTGTTTCACTTCTTCGCAATAAACTGATTTAAGGATTACCAGTCAACTGTTTATAGCCTCACGAATCAATCATCTCGTGAATACTCGCTCTTAAAATTCGAGATTCGCAACATGGCTTCCGTGATACAATCGCATTGTAGCCTCCCACGAAGGACTTCCTGATTTCTCCGAACGGCATGACTCTTCAATAAATTTAAATTTAAACGAAATTAAGCATCTAGAGATGGACAATACTACCCTGATTCAGTGGATGATCTTCTCACCAACTTCAATAGGCCTGTATAATTTGTTTAAACTGATGCTGCTCCCTTGCGTCCTTCACCAACCGCAGACCTCCGCCCGTCTCTGTCAACATCCAACGTGGAAGTGGCGATTGATTTTCGACGGCTCTGTCATCATTTATATCAGATTATATTGTTAGACAATTAATGTTTACAATGCAATGCTGTTTCAAAGGTTATAAAAGCCTATTCACTCAAAACTTATTTTTGTAATAGAAATTGACATTGAATCCCTCGCAGTTATAAAATCGCATCGATTAAAAAGTGGGTGGTATCTTATCCGTCAGATGAACTGAATCTTATTTTATAAACGATTCTTGAATGCAACCACCAATCACAGGTTTGTGCGTTTCAAGAGACCTCCGATTGTTGCGCGCCGGAATAAACATTATTTCTCAGTCAACAATGACGTCGAAGAAAACACAAAACAAAAGCCTTTGCTCATGCGCATAAGTCGGAAGGATATTTTAGATCGTGTAAAATACATTCATTCGAAGCTGAGTGCCAAGCTCGCGATCAACATTCAGAATTTTGTGATTTCGGTGACTGGAGGAAGTGTCGTGTAAAGCCTCCTTAGTTGCTATTCTGGAGAAAAGTAGAATTGAATCTCTGAATGTGTGAATCGTGTCTTCATCATCATCGCCACGTTTGGAGCGCAGCCAGGCTCTAAACAAATTAAGAGCGAATATGTTAAAAAAGGGAGGAAGATGCGTTTATATTTCCCTTCGTACGATCGCTGCTTCCTACGTCACGTCGTGGGACCTCGGAATAACAATTAAATTGAAGTCGTGGGAAGCTCCAATCAATAAAAATGCCGTATGTATTTATCAACAGTAATGGCGGCGACATTGAGGAACGACCTTCGTAATGTTCCCTTCTGTTTCACCCGACGCAACTTCAGGTTTGGGTGAAAGTTTTTTTTCCCTTGCGGATGTAATTTGCAGTGACGCTTTATTTCGCAATTCCCATGCCTCTGCCCTTTGGCCTTTGCGAACCGACGCTGTTTGTGTTATCTTTGCGCGCTAGAGATACGTTGGTTGCCAATGGATAGACGAGGTGTGACGCACGCGTAAACAGTTGAGTGCTCGCAATGATATTTGCATAATTGTTAGGAATTATATTGCGACGTGGATGCCATTTTTCAAATACGAGAATGCGTCTTTTACGTTTGTTAAATTACCTGTGTGCAGCGGATTATGTCCTCAAGATCGTTTTCTCAGTGGTATTCGACTTGAAACTAAATATTATTCGGGGCTTTATGTCTCACGGGGTAGCGTAACACTGGGTAGATGTGTATGTGAATACTGTTTAACGCCATGCATTTTAGTGTCATAGTTAAACATGTCTATTTTTATTATTATTTATTGTTATTTTAATAATTTTATGCTTCGGAGTTTTAATTTAAATAATTTGATTTTACTGTTCTTTGATGTCAATTTTTGTTAACAAATCGTTTTGAATATTCATTCTCGGTGAGAAAGAATTTGAATCCTTTAACTCTTTCATCTTTGTTCAACTCATACTATGATGTTAAGAGTATATGAGTTTCACAGAGGTCGGGAGTGGTTGGGAAGGAACAGTGAGGGAGAAATGAAGTGTTCCTTATGATGAGACAACTGGATCTTATTCAGCGTCCGGTTTGGGTCGACTATCTCTCTTTTTCCTTTCTAGACGGATCTCTTAATGGAGATTTTTGATTTTTCAGCCGTCTTAGGTATAGCGGCTAACACCTTATCCTTCAACTCGAACGAAAGAAAGCTCGTGAAGGGAAGCAGAGACCAAGACAGGAAACCATTGGGACCGCGGCGATCGCACAGCTCAGAAAAAGTAGAGTCGAGGAAGTTGGCGAAGGGTAGGTAACAAAAACAGCATGATCATCAACAGTTGTTTAATGGTGATGAGTTTCCCAATCCCCAATCCCTGAGGAGGAAGGGTGGTGAAAGCGTCTTACTTTGCCCTCGGTGAAAGCTTCTGGAACGCTGATGTCTTGGTGTTTTTTTTCTTGATCGAAGAAAATTACTTTATGGACAGTCTACTCAAGAAAGACTTTATTAATTCTAGATTACGGTTTTTTAAATTTCATTTTGAAAAGGAATTAATGGCTCAGACAGAGTGTAAGGACGTTTGAGAGAGATCATTGGAATGCTGGAGATTTATTTGAATGATTCGTTCCATTTTATCGGCTCCAACGTCTTCAAAATGGCCTCTATGTCTCAGGCCCAGTGATACCCATTTACTATTCCGTCCAATACAAATTCTTTTTCGACGAAAATCGGAGATTCCGATTAACAAAACAGTATCCTGGGTGCCTTACTGTCGAGCATACCCTTAGGTGAATCCTTAAAAACGATCCAAATCTCCTTTCGAATATCGATAATCGCGCATGCGCAACCGTTTATTATTTCCCCGTTTTCGTCGACGCCATCGTTGATGCTTAAAAACAATGCTGATTCCGGCGCAAAAATCGGAGGTCAATTTGAACGCTTATGCTCATCTGTGATTGGTAGTCGGATTCAACAGTCGGACATGAAATAACTGTCGTAATATTATTTCTGTTTATTAGTTCCGAACATCGAATTCAGCTCTTCTATGGAATGCTATTCCACCTTTTAAGGAGCAAAGGCGGCCCTTTCTCATTTTGTGCTTAATTTAGAGGTGAAATCAGCATTCTTAAAATCGTACGGTTCGAAAGAGGGAATAATTTGCGTGATATCATTACGGCCCCCGGTGGGGAAGATCACCATGATTCCAACTTGATGGAGCACACGTCATCATTACGTGGATGAGGAGGACAAGTACACATAGCACGAATACACAAGTCCGCCAGCACCAATAAACTTTTTCTGCATGATGTTCAGGAATAGATAAGAAACGTGCACAGCAACTAATGAATGTTTTAAGAAAAGACGATTTTTCGCTTCGCCTTCGCGCTTTTATGATAAACTTAAAAGGAAAAAAATACGGATGTCATCTGGCGATCGTGCTCCATCGCAATGTTGTAATGCTTTAAGATGGAATTGCTTTGAAGCCGCATCTCCCAAGGACGGAGTTCCTTGCCCTCAAAAATAACAGTCGGCTTGCTCCTACTTCTTGAGTCATGTCGTTTCTGGTTAGGCGGAAGGTTACAACGGTCGTCTATAAATAAATCCGAGGAGAAGTTATACATTTATATATGTACATACCTTTATCCTGTGCCGCTAACCACGATCGTTATTATGTACATATTTTGTCCGGACAATTCAATTTCAACATGATATTTATGTTCATTTAGCCATGTTAGGTTTTCTGGCATGAAAAATGTTCGTCAAAGAAGAATATAATTATTATTTTGAGCAATATTCTACCAACTTAAGGTATGTTTTAGATGTGTATTGGCCCTGATAACTACTGTACTCCCAAGTCCTTGCTGATATGACGAAAACATTCTCAAACCCATTAATTTATGTTAAAATAACTCATTGATGATCTCTTCGAACTTCGAACTACCTCCCTTGATTCCATCTGATATGCCTTTCCCTCTCTCTACTTCGCTTTTTCATGCTTCTCCCCTCTTGCACGTCAACGTCTTCAGCGTCCCAAACCTCCTCTCAGTATCTCCCTCATCCTCTTGTCCTGCCATCTTCGAATTTTCCTTACAGCCTTCTTTCTTTCCCTCACCTCGTCTTGAACTTATTTGCTTGCTTTAATTTCCATCCATTTTTTCCAAAACCCACGTTTCAAAAGTCTTTTCTCTATGGCCATCCTCTTGTCTTAACGACCAAGTTTCCGAGCCGCGACAAAATACTCCGCATAATGGTAAAATTAGACACTACACTTTCCTATACATTTTTGACTTACGGTGTGCGTCATTAACTTATTCCTCTTTGTACAAAAAGCTCTTAACCCAAGGTTTGTTCATCTTATAACGCCTCTGCCACCTGTAGTTTGCCTGGTTTCTTATTGCGTGTAAATTACCAGTGAAACCCATCCCAAGAAAGGTTGTGCTGTTCTTATTATGGTTTATCAATTGAAATTCCCAACTAGTTGTTTCAGTATTTTGCGCCATTCTCGGGAATGACTTCGTAATTCCGATCGTTTGTTTCCGAATAATATTTTGAGAACGCGTTAAATCTCAATCAACCCGTGTTGTCATTTTAGTCAGGATCTCATCATTTTATTTTCGGAAGTGTAAAAGTTATGTTCTTCAATTTCCGCAATTTGATTGGTAGTTGAAAATAGTTGAGCATGTATCACAAAGTATATCATATAAGATACATACGTAGTCCGTAAAATAAATACGCGAACTGGTGCGATCTGGCGGCCATGACGTGGACTACAGCCCAACCACCAGCGGCGCTAGTAGCCTGAGACCCAATGAGCCGTCTGTGCTTGTCGGATCGTCGAGCTGTGCGCATGGTGCCAGTTATGTTAGTTCTTGTTGTCCTTGTTTTTACTGTTTGTCGAAAATGGAAATTGAAATTGAATTGGAAATCACGGAGCAACGAATCAACATCAAGTGCGGTAAAAGTTATCAAGAAATTACTGAAATGTTGACAGCCGTCTACGGTGATAATGCTCTGAAGAAAACATCCGTTTTCAAGTGGAGTTATCGTTTTTAAGAAGACCAACGAGATGGTGCAAGGCCGGGACGACCTTCAACCACCTGTGTTGACGATATCATTGATCGTGTGTGCGGTCCCTTGTCCTCACTGATCGTCGAAAAACTGTCCGAATGATAGCTGATTAACTGAATTTAGGAAAATCAACAGTGCACCCTACATATTTTAACCGAACATGATGGATGGATCCTTCACCATGACAATGCAGCTGCACATTCATCATTGATTCTTCGCCAGTTTCTAGCAAAAAAATTCAATCGCCATCCTTGATCATCCTCCTTATTCTTATAGATCTCGCCCCCCTGTGACTATTTCCTATTCCCATGAATCAAAAATGTGACGAGGGGACATCACTGGGGATCATTACTTCGCAGAAAGACGTTAATTAACATATGGCATGAAATATCATTGACGGAAAACGAGCTAGGTACTCCATAAGTCTGCGTTCAGAGGTCAACTGGTATTGAGGCCAAATCAAAACGGTGCATAGTAGTGGAGCAAGCACTGAATTTAAGACACCTAAAATAGTATTTTTTAAATGAAATGGCGATTCGTATTTGTTGAATTCGACTGTCAGTCATAGAAACAGAGAAAAAAGTGCGACGATTACTTTCCATTCCGACTGTTGATTCCAACTACCAATCGCAGATGAGCAGGGGCGTGTCGAGAGACTACGCGCGACGGTATCAACAATATTTTTGTATCAAAAATGGCGTCGACGATAAAACGAAAGTGTTTGCGCATGCGCATTTACTGAAAGGAGAGTTGGTTCACATCGAAAGGGTTCATCCGAAGGCTTAGAATGAAGTTTTCGAATATAATGTTGTACATCCTGATTCCAAGGAACTGAACTAAACAAATACTGAGACGGTTCTCTTTCATTCGATTGCCTTGATATACAAGTGGAGTATCAGTTAAGATCCTCCTTAGGAATAATATACTAAGCTCAGGAAGGACGGAATCGATATTGACGCGTTCCAACTCGAAACCCTATTTTTAGTTATTTTTCAGTTATCTTTTAGTAGTTCGAGTACCCTGCAAACCACTGCTAGGGTGTGCGGCAGGGGGTGAATACACACCAGACTAATTTTGACCCGAACATTACCCTATCGGATAATGTTATTATGATCCCTTATCGTTCGTAGAAAACATGACAACCTCAAACTAACTGTTCTACACTTAGTCTCTCTTATTTTATTGACATGATTTCTCTCCAACCATAGTAGGATGGGGGGGGGGGGTAATAATACCTTTTTAACATCACTGCTAAACAGACGCCCTTCCAATTCATATGCAAGAGCTTCAATCTGATATTTAACCTTCGCTCCATTGAGTGATTCCCAGCATAGCTGCTCTAATAATTATGGATACGCTACTACGTTTATCATAACAACGATTTACAAATCTAGCTTCTATCTACGCTGCACGCGATCCAATTCGGCAATTAATCCAAATTCTTCAGGATACCCACATACCAGCAGCATATTCTATAAATGAGGCCTAACCAGCGAAAGATTACGCTACTCTTTAAACATTTTCATCACATTTACCAAGTGCTAAACTTCTAATAAATCCTAATTTTTATTTAGCCTGTCCGCATATTCCCCCTAGTATGTGTATCGCCCATGAGAGGTCGTGAGTGAGAATAACGCCAAACTATTTAATCGAGTCTACGCATTCCATTTCGGTGTTCCCGATGCAGTTCGGGTGGGAATTGCTCTTTTTCCAAAAATGTATGACTACGCACTTTTTTCAGTTTAATTTTAATATCCAAGTTTCGCACCAGCATATTTCGTATAGCGTCGAGGTCATCTGATAAAGCTGATGTGTCCTCAGGATCACGGATATCACAGTAAACACTGCATCATCCCCACAGTGACTACGAGTCAATGTCGTTAACGTAAATTAGGAATAAAAGAGGTCCGACAACTCTTCCCTGTGGAACACCTGAAGTAAATTCTAATTGTATTTGAGCCAAGTCCCGCGTTACTTTTCGGGTGGTAATCCTCAGTGACGTAACAACGTAGGTCAATTCTGGGTCGAAACGTATCCTGATCGTTCCTTCCAATCCCGAATGGCGGAGAAATGCAGTTCGAGATTCTTCTCGCTACGGCCTCGTTACGTAAGTTTGCTTCTCCGGGGTCGACCCACATCCAAGGCGACGGCTGCCGCATTTGGGTCCGTTGCCTCTTTCCGCGATTTTCATTTGTTTCCATATCACCACTCGAAACTTTGGGTCCTCCGGTTTATTTCGCTTTGTGTCCTTCGAGTTTTTTTATTGCCGTTCCAACCCCCTCCCCCATCCATCTCTCTCTATTAATGTCAGGCGAGGGCTCCAATATATATATTATATATATATATATATATATCGCTCACCCTCCCCTCCGCTCCTATTCAAATCCCTCCCTCCCCTTCTTTCTCCACGCAAATGGCTACTTTGTGGCCTTTATTAGTAGCAGAACTAATTGAATGCCAGGTGAGTTCAGAAAATAACGGGAATTTTTAAATTTCGTGGGTTTGGAGAGTCCGATTGCCAACATGTTTTTTTATCATGTTGGTATGCATTCCACTAAAGTATGATACAATTTTCAGCTATGCTCATTGTTTACTTTGTCCAATGGCAGCCGCTCTAAGGTTAGACACGTGTTTTTATGAGCTCGGCGATTTTCGTTTGTTAAAAAAAATGGATCAAGGAATATGTAACAAATTTTGCGTAGAAAATGAAATAAAGTGAGTGAAATGTTAAAAAAGACCAAGATGGTGAGTCTGCTAATGAGTAAAACAAGAGTTTTACGAGTGGTATAAGAGTTTTCAAGATGGCCGTGAAGACGTTGAAGATGACGAACGCTCCAGCACATCAACAACCGAGGAGAACGTGGAATGAAAGTGTAAAAGAAATTGTTATGAATTATCGCCGAATCAAAATCGGAGAATTCGCTGACGATGTTGGCATGTCGATTGGCTCATGCCATGAAATATTTTAGAATGTTTTGGATGTGAAACGCGTGAAACAGCGAAATTTGTTCAAAAATTGTTGAATTTTGAACAGCAAAAGCAGCGGCCAATGGAAGTTGCTCAGGAGTCACTAAATAAAGTCACTGACGACGATGAATTACTGAAATGTTATAGTAATATATATATGTTTATATTATATATATTATATATATATTATATATTATATATATATATATATATATATATATATATATATATAATATCCCTCCCATGGACTACAACCTTGTCGTGGTGGAAGGGCTTGTGTGTTCCAATGACCCCTAGAGCTGTGCTGGCGGGAGTAATAATAATTACTCCTGGAAGGGTCACCCATGCCAGATAGGTCGAAGGTTAGGAGCCAGACGAAAGGTAGTCCACGCAGCGTCTGTTCCTCAGTGAGGCGGCTGCAAAGGCGTCTGACCCCAGTGGGGCGGCCATTAAGTGATGGTGTCACGTTAAAAACACTATTGAGGAAGGCAACGGGAAACCACCTCAATTATGATTCCCAAGAATATTATGATGGGCACTATAGATAATATGAGTCCTGGCAACTACGGGACTCGGCCCAAGAGGCCGTGTGTCGTGCCCGGCAGCGGGAGAGGCAAGGCTTCCGCGGTCGTCATCCCACGAAACCCTTGCAGGGAAGAAATAACTTCAGCAGGACAGAAGACTCAGAAGAAGGCGAAAGTAGTAAGAATAGGAACCTGGAACGTCAGGACAATGTTGAGGAGAGGCAAATTAGAAAATATTAAGCGAGAGATGGAAAGAGGTAACATAGATGTTTTAGGCCTCTGCGAGGTGAGATGGAAGGATAGCGGGGATTACTGGAGTGACAATTATAGAGTAATATACAGCGGCGGGGACGAGAGCCAACGAGGGGTTGCCGTAATTTTAAATAAAGGGGTAGGAAGAAGCGTAGTCAACATAGAGCAAGCGACAGATAGAATTTTACTCGTAGAGATTAAAGCAGAGCCGACGAACTTGGTCATTATTCAGGTATACATGCCACCGAGCAACCACAAGGAGGAAGAAGTCGATAGGATGTATGATGAGTTAGAGGATATCATCGCGAGTGTTCCTGCAGGGAAACATTTAATAGTGATGGGGGATTGGAATGCGACGGTAGGCGAAGGAAGAGATGGTGGTGAGGTGGGGGACTATGGGTTAGGCACGAGGAATGAACGCGGAGAGAAAGCAATTGAATTCTGCAGGAGACAGGGGTTAGTCATCACCAACACATGGTTTAGACACCACAAAAGGCGTAGGTATACATGGAAAATGCCAGGTGACTCAGAAAGGTATCAGTTAGATTATATTATGGTTAGGCACAGGTTTAGGAACAGTGTGATAAATTCGCACAGTTTCCCAGGAGCGGACGCGGACTCTGACCACAACTTAGTTGTTATGAAATGTAATGTTCGTTTCAAGAAGATAAGGCAAGGGCGGCGGGTTAAAAAATGGAATTTAGAAGCAGTAAATGGATTAACGAAGAAGGAGTATCAGGAGGCTGTAGAGAAAATGATGGATGACGGTAAAGAACTGAGTGCTATCGAAGAAAAATGGGAATGTATCAAGAAAGGGATATTGGAAGCCGCTAAAGACACTATAGGAACCGTTAACGGGAAAAGGATAAGGAAACCATGGGTATCGGATGAGATGATTGCAAAGATGGACGAGAGAAGAAGATGGAAAAATGTAAACACAGAGTTAGGCAAAATGAGGTACAAAGAGTTAAACAATAAATTGAGAAGGGCCACAAATAAAGCAAAAGAAGAATGGTGGAAAACGCAATGCGAGGATATGGAAAGTCTACAGAAGAAGGGTGAAATTGGTGCTCTATACAGCAAGGTTAAGTTATTATCGGGAAGTAAGAAGGCAAGATCTGTGCTAACAGTTAATGGTAAATGGGGTAAGATAATAGTTGAACCAGGAAAAATCCAAGAGAGATGGAAGGAATATATAGAAACACTGTATGGTAAAGAACTTAGGCCGACAAGGTTAGACATAGAAAAGGAACATGAAGCAGAAGAAGATAGCTTAAGTCCAGGCATACTCGACGATGAAATAGAAAGGGCATTAAAGGAGATGAAAGCAAATAAGGCTGTGGGGGTGGACAATATTCCTGTAGAAATGTTGAAATGGTTAGGGAAAGGTGGGAAGAAGGCCATATATGGACTGATTCGTAGTATCTATGAGGAAGGAATCTGGCCGGAAGATTTTGTGAGATCGGTGTTAGTTCCTATTCCAAAAAAGGCAAAGGCTTCGTCATGTGAGGATTACAGAACAATAAGTTTGATATCCCACGCATCTAAAGTTATTCTCAGGATCATCAACAAAAGGATAGAGAGTAAGGCAAATGATTACTTAGGGGATGATCAGTTTGGGTTCAGGAAAGGAAGAGGTACGCGTGATGCCATTGCAGTAATGATATCACTAGTCGAGAGGAATATAGAATACAATCAGGACGTTTTTGCCTGTTTTGTAGATTTCGAAAAAGCGTTTGATAGAGTGAATTGGGAAAAATTAATGCGTGTATTGCAGAAAATAGGAATGGATTGGAGGGACAGGAGACTGATCCGCAACCTGTACATGTCTCAGACTGCTCAGGTGCGAGTGGGGAACGGAGAGTCCGGATGGGCAGTGTTAGGAAGAGGTGTAAGGCAGGGTTGCCCTTTGTCACCGGTACTGTTCAACGTATATGTAGAGGAAATGATTAAAGAGGCATGGGAAGAACTGGAGGTAGGAATGAAAGTCGGAGGGGAATTCGTAAAATCGGTTAGGTTTGCTGATGACCAAGCATTAGTTGCTCAGTCAGCCAAGGGGTTGCAAGCATTGTTGAGTGAATTGGAGGTTCAGTGCGATAAATATGGGATGAGAATCAATATTAATAAAACAAAGGTTATGCGATTTTCTAGAAAGAAAAAGGCTAAGCTAAATATTAAAATAGGCGGGGAAAGAATAGAGCAGGTAGAGCAGTTTACATATCTCGGAAGTGTTTTGGACCAACACGGTCAAAGTGGTAGGGACGTAAGGAGAAGAATTGCGCTAGGCAAGGAGGCTTTCTCAAAGAGGAGGGAGTTGATGACGGGGACGTTGAGTAGGGATGTTAAGACAAGACTCGTAAAAACTCTGATATGGAGCGTAGCTATGTACGGCGCGGAAACGTGGTCACTGAAGCAGGAGGATAGACGTAGATTGGAGGCTTGTGAAATGTGGGTGTGGAGAAGAATGGAGAAGGTGAAATGGACCGAAAGGAAAAAAAATGAGGAAGTACTAGAAATGGTGGGGGAGGAGAGGGGTTTGTTGAGAGAAATCCTCTGGAGGCAGGAAAAATGGATGAAAGGCGTATTGAGCGGTAGTGGAATGTTGAAGAGGGTAATAGAGGGGAGAATGTTGGGCAAGCGTGGTAAGGGTAGGAACAGGATAGGGATGTTGGACGGGATGAAGGGAGGAAAGAAGTACACCGAGATGAAGAGGGACCTGATATAGATTAGTTTGCTAGGTGGGGAGTTACAAAATGTTTATTTAATAGTTGTGTCCATCCAAAAACCTACCTTAACCGGTAGATTACCTAATATATATATATATAATATATACTGAATGTTATAATAACAGTTGACGAAACATGAATTCACGGATATGACGTCGAAACTAAGGTTTCGTACAAATTCTCTGATCCATTTTTTTAACAAACGAAAATCGCCGAGCTCATTTTAAAAACAGGTGTCTAACTGAAGAGCGGCTGCCATTGGACAAAGTAAACAATTGAATACAGCTGGAAATTTATTCATATATTAAGGGCATGTATGCCAACATAATGAAAAATTTTGATAATCAGACTCTCCAAACCCTCGAAATTAAAAAATTGGCGTTATTTTCCGATTACACCCCGCGCAGGACCTTCAGAGTTAGTTGCGCTCCTTTTCCCTCTTACCCCCTCCCCCCCTTGTTTTCCACAAATCCCCGCATTCCCTTAATTGGGGGGGGGGGCGTTTTTGGCGTGGGCCGTCGCTATAATAAGAAGCTGTTCGGCGTGCTCCAGCGATCATGAAAAGAGGCGTTGAAACGCACGTGGGGGACTATTTGCACATTCCAAGGTCACGACTGTATCGTAATGGGAATATCTTAGGGCCGTTCCTTGATGGGAGTTTTTTTTCGTCGTTAAAGACAAATGAAAACCGAGCAATCTGACGTAATCTGTGGAATGAATGACAGTGTGTTCATTTGTCTCTACTGTGTCGTGTGTCGACTTAAGCATCATCAACCTGTCTTGAAATCATGGCACAGAGATGCATCATTATCATCGCAAAGAAACGAAGTTTAAGAGTTGAACTGCGAAGGAAAAAAATGTTTGTGATCAGAAAATATAATAGTTTTTCCCAACATTACGTTTTTCGTTTGTTTGGATTAGTGCTGTTGTTGATTCGGTTACTGTTTCTCTCGGTTTGATCCATGGCAACAACGCCAATAATGTTTACCGCATTTTCGAGATAAACAAGATGGCGTCACGTTCATTGGCGTGTTTCATAGGTGGAATTTTCCGTCGATGGGTGAAAAACACAGTCCGACTGTTCGAACGGCGTCGTCCTGAGGTGAACGCACTCTTCGAAATGTCTTCGAAGCATTAATGTCCGCCTGAATTGTCGAGACGAATGTCATCTCGTGAAAATTACAAAATTCAGTGTTCGCTTCACTCGTGTAGGATCTTCATCTCGCAGAAATGGTGGGCGGCTTCGAGGGTGCGATTGTCCGTGCTGGTGTTCCATGAAACGCAACCGTGTCACCAAGGGTGTCAGTCGGGTGAATCGATTCCCGTTCAGGGCAGAATCTCAAGGGTCCGCATTGGGGACGCGGCGAGGGCGATGACTTTCTGCCACCAAGGTGATTTAGCTATTTTTCTGAAAGGTTTTCTCGGGCGCCATTAACAATTTATTTCCTTCGGTGTAGTTGATCCACGAGTCACAAGAGCTCATTAATCGTCAAGCAAGCATGGAATTGGTGCTGGAGTTGTTCCCAGTTTTCCTAATACGACGATAATGCATTTACATAAATATGAAAATTAACTTTTTTGTCTTTCCGTTTGTTTGGGGTCATATCACACCGAGACGACAGGGGGGAGGGACTTCAATTGTTTTTCATTACTAAGGACAAAAAGAAACAAAGTATTATAGGTTAGGATAATTTCTCCTGGACATTTTTAGATGGAAATGATTGATTTTTAAAATTCTTATTTCGCTTACAGATGGCAGCACAGTTTACATTCGGAATTAAGATTTCAGTTCATTCACTTCAATGAGGATGGCCAATTAAACTGTCTACTACCTTGAACAAAAAGTTCCCGGAATAACCACCGTGTGGCGCTCCCATCGTTCCGATTTGAGTTCTGTTTCTTTTGTTAAATTGGTACATCTGTTGTTGATATTCCCTTTAAATCTTAGTGTCATAACTTGACATTTGCAAAAGTTACGTAGCCAAGAGTACATCTATCTCTGTGTGTGTTGGCGATTTTTTACAATTGCAGAAATGGATTTAAATTTGCAGCAACGAACTTGTATTAAATTTTGCGTGAAAAACGGATTTAGTGGCGCACGGACGTTGGAAATGTTGGAAAAGTGTTTCGGCAACGATTCTCTAAAAAAAACGGTCGTTTACCAGTGGCACGAGCGGTTCAGAAGTGGTCGTGAGTCAATCGAAGATGATGAACGCAGTGGCAGACCATCGACATCGAAAGTCGGTGAAAACATTGATAATGTAAAAGAAATGTTGGTCAATAACCGCAAATTAACAATCAGAGAAATAGCGGAGGACTTGAACATTGCCTATGGATCCGCCCAAGACATTGTGGTTAATGATTTGGGTTTCCGTCGTGTAGCAGCAAAGTTGGTGCCAAAAGACCTCAATTTCATGCAAAAAAGAGACCGTGTTGACGTCGCAAAAGACATGATTTGCGAGGCTGAATCCGATCCCACATTCATCAAAAGGATCATTACTGGAGACGAGACGTGGGTTTATGAGTACGACACGCAATCCAGACATCAGGCAAGTGAATGGCGTTCACCAAATGAGCCGAGACCAAAAAAACCACGTCGTTTTCAGTCAAAAAAAAGGCAATGCTGACGGTTTTCATGGATTACAACGGTGTAGTGCATCATGAATTTTTGCCAGAAGGCCAGACAGTAAACAAAGAGTATTATTTGGGCGTTATGAGACGTTTGCGTGAAGCAATTCGCCGAAAGAGACCAGAAATCGTCGCACAGTGCGTCGAGACCGTCGCACAGTGCTATCATTATTCGTAATTTTTTGACGAAAAATGCAACAAATACCATCCAACAGCCACCGAATTCAACTGATTTGGCTCCCTGTGACTTCTTTCTGTTCAATCGAGTTAAAAAACCATTACGGGGAACGCGTTTTAGCAGCGAGAGGAAGTAATGGAAAAATCGCAGGAAGCACTGATGGACAAACCGAATATAAAAAGTGTTTCGAGGATTGGATCAAGCGCTGGCATAAGTGTGTTGCAGTCGATGGGGATTACTTTGAAGGGGACAATATAGATTTAGATGAATAAACTTGTATTTTTAATTTTCTGAATAAATTCCGGGAACTTTTTGATCAAGGTAGTAATTCTTTCTTCAGCTATGGTATAATTTACAAGCAGATACGAGGGTAGGCTGAAAAGTAATGTACACATGCTTGTAGAGCGCAAGCAAAAACAAATAGCAGGATCGGGCAGAAAATACATTAAAGTACAATTCTTAAGTTTCCCAATCGTATAATAATTGTTCAACTGGGTCATCGTCAAGGCTAACACATTTCTCCTAACTTGTAACAAGTGTTTTCATTCCGTCACTGAAAAACTCTTCCGACTTTTCTCGAATCCAGGACTTGGCAGCTGCCTTCACCTCATAGTCCGAGGTGTAATGATTACCCTTGAGGTATCTCTTGAGTTTGAGAGAAGGTGGGTGTGGAATCGTTTCAAATTTCAGATTTTCCAGAGCCTCTCCAGTTGTACGCGAGGTGTGTGGCCGAACGTTGTCATGTTGCAAGATTATTGGCGCCAGACTGCCTTTAACACGACAAACTCGATCAATACATGGTTTGCGATACGCTTTTGAGTGATTCGCCGGTCATTTTGAACCCAATCTTCGACGAATTTGTGATGTTTGTCGTCTGTGGCAGTGATCGGACGTCCGCTGCGTGTTTCATTAATAATTATGTTTTTCCAGGCTTTCAAACCACGAAATGTTACTCCCCATCGATTTAAAATGGACCTATCAACAGCATCGTCCCCATAAACAGTCTTTAAACGACGATGATGTCAGTAGGAGTCACTTTTCCAGCAGTACAAATTCGATAACATCACGATGTTTAACTCGCGTTGCCATAGCACCAGAACACGTCTCCACACTTCCGCTTCTCTAAATATTCTGGATGAATGTAACGACCTCAAACCTGCGCATGCGTGTTGAGGGGGAATGTTACTTCCACAAGCCACCAAAAGTGCTTCTGAAGGTCATTTTGTTTGTGGTCCAAAAGCATGTGTGCCTCAGTTTTCAGCCTACCCTCGTGTAATTATGAATAGTGCCGAAACCTGAGCTGAAGATTCATGCATTGCTAAAGAACTGCTGGAAAATTTTATTGCCTCGGTTTACTCGTTTAAAAAGTTAAGTTTAAAAGTTGATATTTTTTTCCGGGCAGCCGTGTATTAAAAATGAAAATGGTCCAGAATTATGTTTCTTTAGGGTTTAACCTTCTAATACAAATTGCAAGACTGCGTATTTTGTGCGTAAAACTGTGCCGCGTCAATACTAAAACGGTTATGATCTATGTATAGAAACATGTTGCCATAGCGATCAATTTACATTCATTAACGTTCTCTGGAGCAGCAGAATTTCAGATTCAGCTGTATCAATAAAACCAATCATTATGTTAAGGTTTATTTATATTTTTACGCACACAGTAAGACCACCGCGTACGTCAAAGAGGCGTGTAATAAGAATTGCATCCAGGTGCCAGGTAACAGTGCCGAGAAATCGGTCAGGCAAAGTCCGAGATAGCGTAGACTGGTGACATATAGTTCGGATCCCTTCCCCTTAATCCGCGTGACCCCTTTGGGCACCACCCTTCCTCGCCTTCACACCGAGCTGTGAGATTTTTCGGGATCTTCTCGAGAAACCATAGGCAACCAATTTGGGAAAGTAACCGGCACCCCTTTTAATACCCTGTCAATTCACGAAATTCGCACGAGTCATATGGCTAGGGGGTGGGGAATTCTTTTTTTTGCTGAAATTGAGTTTTGGGGTGAGATATTTAGTGTATGAAAACCACCCTCAACCCTTAAAAACCATCCCTTTTTAAGATCCTTAATGTGGTGGGTTTTTTTTAAGATGTTTCTCAACTGAGAATTTTGAAGGCGAAAGCGATGGGTTTATTTTTTTCCTTAAGGATACTCGAGAAAAGAATTTTCGTCTTCTGCTAAATATAAGTGGAGATAGCTCGTTAAGGGGTTGTAATCTTTTCGGCGTTACCATCTTCTCCCCCCGGAAAGCGAGAGAAACGCCCCCACACCCCCCAACCCTCTCCGCTAATCTTTTTAAGCGCTCCGGGTGTTCCCTGGAGGTGTGTGTTGGTGGGTGTGTGTGTGTACGCCTACGCTCCAGTGCTGGAACGTGAGTGGGACTGCGTAAATGAAGACATTCTGGAATTTTCCGGCGCCTTTCCCCTCTTTCTCTTCATGAGTGCCATCGGGCGAGCCAGCTGCGCGGTGGGCGTATGGAGGAAAATGGGCAATCCAATTCGAATGTGTATGTCCCAGGGAGTAATTTATAGGGAACAGAGGTGTTTCATTCAAGATCATTACTCGTCGACCGCTCCAGGTGCAATACTTAACGCCTACTGAATAAGTCCTCAAAGGGCCGGGAAGCTTTCGCAGGCGCCGCTCAAAGAGGGTGCGCAGCCACTGCTAATTGCGGCAAATATTTCACATCTACATGATGCCCTCCAAGCAACCCACCAGAATGATGTTTGGCAGGGGGTGCACCAACTCCATCCATGCATAGTATGTGAAGAGTTGAGATCGCGTGCAGTGCATTTTACTACACTAAAAAGCATGTTTACTGATGTCCGTATTACAAAGGTTTTTAGCTTACCGTTTAAGGTAGGTTTTTGGATGGACTTAATCTGTAATCACTTATATTTCTTAGCCTCAACTGGCAAGAGTAGAACCGAGCAACCTACTCTACATCAGGTCCCTCTTTATCTCTGTGTATTTCTTTCCTCCCTTCATCCCGTCCAACATTCCTATCCTGTTCCTGCCCTTTCCTCGCTTGCCTAACATTCTCCCCTCTATTACCAGCTTCAACATTCCACTGCCGCTCAATACGCCTTTCACCCATTTTTCCTGCCTCCATAAGATTTCTCTCAACAAACCCCTCTCCTCACCCACCATCTCTAGTACTTCCTCATTTGTTTTCCTTTCGGTCCATTTCACCTTCTCCATTCTTCTCCACACCCACATTTCAAAAGCCTCCACTCTACGTCTATCCTACTGCTTCAACGACCACGTTTCCGCGCCGTACATAGAGGAGGCACGTAAGACAAGATTCAGAGCGTTTTAAAAGGCAGTGGTATGTTGAAGATTGTGAAAGAGGGGAGAAGGTTGGGAAATGGGAAGGATTGTGATTGCATGGGATAGGTGAATATTGGACGGAGTGAGGGAAGAAGTGTGCGGAATTGAATAAGGGTGTAGTGTTAAATGAAGAACACGATATGTGTGTGTGCATCCAGTGTTCTTTATTCACGTACATCTAGTTTCAACGCTTAGGCGTCATCATCAGGCACCTTGTGTTCATTGTTTCCTTAATTTAATGAACATGAACTTCCACAATGTTGAGCCTGAAACAATGGGAAGGTTGTAGCATTGTAGTGCCCGGTTTCAGGATTGTTTTTCTTTGCTGGGAGATGCAGGCAAATGCAGTTTTGCACAATGGCATGGGCTCTTTTCCATCCGAAATCCATCTTTACCGGTAGAATGTCAAGAGTAAAAGGAAATAAGAAGCTGGCGGGGTCGAAGTTCAGGTATAATTTTTGAGGATACATATTCGGGCTTGAGGAGAAAAATCTCGGGGAGTGGAGATAAATATACTACGTGGATACGTAATACCCTCTGAATTATTCCCAAACATTTTCACATTCATTTCTTTAACCTATGAGACAAATTAGCACACCTATTTAGCCCATCTTGATGACGGCCATTGCTGAAGAAAGCGTACAGACTTTTTGAAAAAGCTTAAATTTTCATCGTGAGATTTTTTCTCGTGTACAGGGAAATTTGGAGTTCGTCATCTCTATTTCATTTTATTTATTAATATTAGTACCCTGCAAGCTACCGCTAGGGTGTATGGGAGGGGGTGAATACACACCGGACTAACCTTGAACCGAATACGACCCTAACACGGTCGGACAATGTTATCCTTTAATCATAACAACGTTTTATAAAATCTAGCTTCTATCTACGCTGCACGCGATCCAATTCGGCAATTAATCCAAATTCTTCAGGATACCCACATACCAGCAGCATATTCTATAAATGAGGCCTAACCAGCGAAAGATTACGCTACTCTTTAAACATTTTCATCACATTTACCAAGTGCTAAACTTCTAATAAATCCTAATTTTTATTTAGCCTGTCCGCATATTCCCCCTAGTATGTGTATCGCCCATGAGAGGTCGTGAGTGAGAATAACGTCAAACTATTTAATCGAGTCTACGCATTCCATTTCGGTGTTCCCGATGCAGTTCGGGTGGGAATTGCTCTTTTTCCAAAAATGTATGACTACGCACTTTTTTCAGTTTAATTTTAATATCGCACAAGTTTCGCACCAGCGTTGCACAGCATTAATTTCATCTGTACTGATATAAGATTCAGGTCTGGTTTTGCATCATTTTGAGTGCTGGAGAGAGCTAGGTTGATATGGACGTCGTAAGTCGTACGACGGTATTCATTGAACAGTAATAAAATAGTGTTTGTTGTAGTGTTGGCTGCTTAGAATAGCACTTTAGAGTCTTCCAAGAAATCCCCCTTGGGCAAAAATAATTCCGATTCAGACGAACGTCATAAATCAATGTCTGCTCTCTTCTTATGCTCAATCTTACTGGAATATTGGTGGATTTGGTATTAAAAGAAAAACAATGCTATTGAAAGCCACGAGGAAACTTCCAAGTTGGACGGCACAAGAGTGAGTTGGGAATAAACGGAATATGCTATGAATTTAGAAACTTAACTTAATTTAAACCGAAATAATATCACCTCCAACTGTCCTTCTTATATGTAAAAAGTGAATATGTATTCCTATTTGTATTCCTCGGTTTCTATGGTGTCCGGTGTAGATTCGGATGAAGGATTTGGCACTGACTTACCGGAAATTAAAGGTGGGCCTGGGGAAAATGAGCTCAATTTGTTTCCATGGAGAGTCCCCCAGGACCACGGCAGGAAATTTGGGTCCATGCAGTCATCCTACTTCCTGCTGCTCCAGCGAAGACTTTTCATCAATACATCTCCCGCCATTAGACATCACCGGACTCGACCGAACATTGCCGAATGGAACTCGTGATTTTTTTCCTGCGTTCGTCGATTAATATTTCATTGTTGCGCAAACAATCGGAACCTTTCGCGACAAATGGAGTCGTGTTATGCATTGTCGGTATTGTTGAAAGGGACGTCGTTTTGCGAAATTGCATCGTGATTCATTTTTTTACAATTTCTTGCCTTCAAATTTTTGGCCAAATATGTTCTATAGCTTCATAATCCCAAGGTCAATATGCTTCATTCTCCATCGCATTGATATCCCCAACCCAAAGCGCAATTGTGCAGGCTCAATACAATGTCTCTCCTTTCCATAACCTCTTCCAGTCAAGTAATTTTCGAAACTTCTTTCTTCAGGTTTCGTTTATGCTAAATTGGAATCCAATCATATATAACGGAGTTCGCCTGCAGGACCCCGCCCCAAAAATTTTCTCGAATTCGTAGCTCGAATAGAATGAAAACCTATTTAATGGATATGACCAATCAGCACCACTCATGTCCTTGCATCACATGCAGAGGGACGCGGTAGTGAAGGGAGGAGATCGTTTAATCTACTGACTGACCGGAGGGCCCGAGTTCGATTCCCGGGTATGCCTCTCGGGCACCCTCAGTCCCACCGCAACTGTGGGATTTTTGGAGTACCAGGTTGAACGCATCCATGAAGAAGAGGCAATTACTACACATGGCCGAAGAACCTACGTGTAAGGCTGGAAACAAGGAATTAATTCGTCAAGACTTTGGTGTGGAGCATGGCGGTCTATGGCTCCGAGACCTGGAAGATTGGAAAAGTGGACCATCGAAGAATAGAAGCCTATGGAAATATGGTGCTGGAAGAGAATGGTGAAGATTAAATTGACAGACAAAGTAAGGAATGAGGAAGTATATAGAAGAGCAGAAGAGGATAGGACCATATGGAGAACTCTAGGGCAAAGAAGAACTAAATGGATTGGGCACACATTGAGGCACAACGGATTGATTAGGAATATAATAGAAGGAAAAATAGAAGGGAAGATTCCACGAGGAACACCAAGAGACATGTACATAGTACACATTAAGAAAGACGTAAAACAGAGAAGGTATCAGGGATTGACAGGCGATTGACATTGAATGGAGTAGAATGGAGGGCAGCAGTAAACCAATTCTAGGATTGAAATAGTGATGAGGATATGCCTTCCACGTATAAAAACATATATATAAACCATAAACACAGTAATCAACCCGAAGGTCGGTCGGTTTAGTAGGTGATGGTAGAGCTCACCCATGTACCAAGCCCAAGCCTCACATGTATGGTTTCCCAGGAAGATCTGGTACCCGAAAAATCAACAAGCTCGGGTGGAGCTGCAGGTGTCCAGAGTGCCTTGCCCGGGAATAGAACCCAAAACCCTCCAGCCAGTAGTCCAACGCTCTACCCACTAGACCACCGCGACCCGCACATACATATATATATATATTTTATATATATATTTATTTATATGTATACAAACGCCACAGTCGTTTCCTCGGTTCGAATAGTTTGTTAGAATTCCTAATCCAACATGTCATTCAGCAACGGCAGGACCATATATATATATATATATATATATATATATATATATATATAATATATGTGCGTTTCTGGAGAAGGAAGCGACAGCAGGGACTCGTTATTCTCTCAGAGAGAGAGAGCCCATAAAGTAATAAATGGTAAGTAGATTTAGAGTGCACGTCCGGTGGTCACAGAGAAAGCGGCACCAGCACGGTCACAGGACATCGTTGTTTTTTTTGGGCGTTGGTTTAAATATTTCATCCGTAACAGCGTAATATAACGCCATAATTAAGATAAGCAATGGACTGAATTTTCGCGAAAGGCATTAGTTATTTATCTCACAATTAGTTTTAGAAAGAAAAAAATGCTTAAACAAGTCATGTGCACAAATAATACTCTATAAAACTGTAGATTAACTTTAAATTGTGCATATCGTTTGTCTTATTTTTTAAACTTTGACTGTGGACCGTTTTCGCAATACCTACTCGTACATTCTCGGCTCCCTGCCGTTATACAAGTGAACCAAAGGATTTAATTAAATAAATCTTAGATGACTGTCTAAGATCCCGACTCTGACTCCTGGATGTGGGTCACGTGACCTGAGTATGTTTTCAACAATTACGTTTGTGCCTCTTCTGGTGACGTCATGCGCAGTTGACTTTTCTTATCCTGTGTCCTGATATATAGCTGTAGACATACATAGAACATGAATAACGTATGGAGTTAAAAAAAATGGTTGATTCCTTGGCGATGATGCACTTGTATTCTTGATGCTTCGTGCGGTTCTTTGATGCCTTTAGGCGTGTGCATATACCTCGAGGTATCTGATTTCAACACGAAACCGTGTCTGCGTGCCTCAGCAGCAATTTTTTCGCAACCGAAGCTCGTCTCATTGCCCTGGATTCCGCCCTGGATGTGACACGCTGTTTCGTTTTCGCGGCCGTAGAGGAGAAAACGCAAATTCATACTCGGTCTGAGGCAATCAGCTTCTCGATTCCTTTGGAATTAAGTAATGAGGTGGTTAAATCTTGTCAGTAAGGGGCGAAGGTGTGAACGAAGAGTAACGATGACCGCTCGTCCGTATTTCCGATCGTTATATTTCCTTCGGCTTCCACTAGAGAATTCTACGAAGCTGCAGACCGCGAAACGCGAGGTAAACGTGGACCAATGGGGTCGTTAAAGGGGAAGCGGGGAATAATTAGAAGGAGAAAGTTTTTGAAAAGTCGAAGCCCTCAGAAGAATTCGCTACGCATTCCTTGGAATGTGGATTCAACTCCCATCTCGGAAAACCTGAATGTGGGACTTAAAACTGCGTCCCGTGTTGACGTATTCCTTGGCTTGGATTTATGAGGAACGGAAACTGAAAGTATGAAAATAATGAAAGTAAGTAAGACTAGGATATATTGAAAAAAAAGTTCATCCAGCTGAAAAGCTGAAAATCCATTTGAATATTTCTTTTGTTTGTATTTGTTTATTTTTGTCTTCTGTTGTTATATATTTCCCTTGGAGACCGTTATCGTTGACATTGTTGCGAGAAGAAGGTTGAGCGAACGTTGTCGGTGTGTTTCTGAGAACTTGAAAAGGAGGAATAGAACATGTTTGGAGCTGGAAAGTGTAATGAGAAGTTATTCCTAGTCATTGTGTTGCGTCAAAGTCATTCCTCATTCGATTATTTTGGTATGTTTTAGTTTTTTAGCGAATTTTTCTTCAATAAGCGTTTAAATGTAATCTTTCTGCGAATCGCGAATAAAAAAACCAACGAAGAATATTTATTAATGGTGATGGAGGGAGGGAGAAACTTCAGAGGAGGCTGGAAAAATGGTTGCAGGGCACGCTGAGTGATGATTGAATGTTCATGTGTGTCAGATAACGGGCAGATTCTAAGGAAAAGTATCGACAGGTTGGATTCAATGAACGGAGACAACAAGTATGTGGATTTGAAGATCGGCTTCCCATAATTCAGGTTTTGGAGTGTTTATATATGCGTATGCGACTTAGAAATGTATAAATGCTTAGGTCTTGGATCAACAAAAGCACCGTTGGCTGGTTACTCCGCGTAAATAACAAAGTATTTTCGCTTCTCAAGGTATCGGGTTCTAAATATCGCTTCATGTATTTTTTTTAGTTTTCCGTTAGAAAAAGTAATTATTCTTTTCGCTCAGTTTAATTACTATTGAATTCCTGTCAACCTGAATCCTTTGGTGTGCCGGTCTAAATGTATACTTTGAAAATACATGTCTTTAGTCCTTACTTTAAATTCGTATGTCAGTAGAATTGGCTGATGTGGGCGGAGTGGTGGTGTAGTAGGGCTCTCGGCTGTTGATCAAAGGATCCCGGGTTCTTGTCCCGAGCATGTATTTATGTGGCCCTGGACACTTTTAGCCCACAATACGAGAGGCTTGATTTTCTGCACACCCGCTAGCGGAACAAGGAAACTAACTCGAACCTTCCGTTGAATGTGTGAACTTTAAACGTCTTGAGATTTTATTCAAGGTGAAATCCACCAATCAAACCTTAAGACTTATAATAATATTGTCATCCCCTCTTAAGCTTGTCGGCACCTATATGTCGTCCGTCATATGTGCCCCTAAATTGCATGTTCCAGATGCCCATTCGCCATTCATTCCTGCCCATTGTCCGCTACTGGTCGACATATTTCCTTATTTGCGATAATTCATTATCTTTCTCCTTCTTGATCTCCTTGGCTCTTCCTCTGCAATACCTTTTAGGGAAAATCTTACAAGGCATCCAATTATCTGTAAATCCTTTTTCTTTTCTTTGACGCGTGAGTATGGCGTTCGGTAGTTATCTTTCTTTACCGGCGCTAAAAACCTCCTCATTATCGGAACTTACAAAATCTCTTCATTTGACAAAAAAAAGCTTCCACCAAATCTGCAAACCTGAAATATCTGAATCTGAAATATCGACACTTTCTCTCTCCATTTGCTAACCATCACTCTCATGTCCGTAAAAATAAACACTCAAGACGAGCAACTTTTCCATTCACTTCTTTAATTCTTCATCTTGATTTATTTAGTTTTTCGCCTTTACCAAGATCACCCCTTCTACCTTCACCAGTCACCTCTGGCTTAGTCTTCTTTCCATCAATTTTCAGAAAGTCGGGAAATATCGTAAGTTACTTTCTACTCTCTGAAAATAGTAATCTTACTTCAGTTACTTTAATCAGGACGTTCGAAATTTTGGGTACGAACCAAATACCAAGTCTCGAATTTACCCAAGGGAGCTGGCTTTCCTTTCGACTCTCAAATCTTGCGCACGCGGGAGCTCTTTCGTTTGGTGTTTTCGTCGACGTCATTGTCGATAGGAAAATAATGTAGATTCCGGCGCAGCAATCGGTGATCGCATGAAACTCCCCTATTTATCTATGATCGGTAGTTGGGTTTCGAGAATCGGATATAAAATGTGCATCGCAATCATTTGAATACTGCAAATCGAGTCCTATTCGTGGAAAACAGTTCCATCTTTTAGGCGATAGAATCGCATTCAGTTATCCCCTCGCCCCCGTCTATGCCTCGTCAGAATTTATTAGTGAAACGGAATCTGCGTTTGAGTTTGAATGTGTTTGGAAATTCCTCGGAGAATATTCCGCAATGGAAAACGACCGCATTGGCTCTTTCTTGTGTTGGCGTCCTTCGTTTTGATAATTGCCAGCGTGAGTGGAATCACTTCTTCCCCGCGCTTCACGTGTTCCCCTCGCCCGTGTGATTCTGCGATTGGCTTTATTTCCGTCGGGACCGC
Source organism: Hetaerina titia (assembly GCA_037158775.1). NCBI lineage: Eukaryota > Metazoa > Arthropoda > Insecta > Odonata > Calopterygidae > Hetaerina > Hetaerina titia. The sequence continues at coordinate 90,130,734 of CM073778.1, read as the reverse complement.
ACGCCACTTCGATCGACAGGTTTGATCCGCCATTAAGACGTCGCCCTCCGTGCGGCCGCCATTCGTGAAAGGTTTTCGGATGTCTTTTCCCATTCATTTGTTTCCCTTTGCAATCTGCAAACCTGCAAAGGCGGCGCTCGTGTATTTTCTGCGTGGGTCACCGGGAAAAGACCCAAAAGATATCCTTCGAAGCTTTCGAAGCATGATTTAAGGATGGAGAGGGATGCTTCCCCCCATTTTTTTTAAGATAAAAATCAATCGAATTTTTTCAATAAATGTGATTCCGTGGGTTGGCACTGACGTCGAATGCGCCAAGGGCGTTTGAATTATCCACTTGAGGGAAGGGGTGTTTGGGAGAGGGAGGGAGTTCCAGTTGGGGCGATTCCTTAAGTATTCATTCGGGAGACAAAAGAACATCACTCACTATCAATGCACCGTCTCACTCCATTTTTTTCGAGTTGCGTGCTTCTGTGCCATTTGGAAAAAAATCGATACGTGATCCAGTTATGTCACCCTAGCGTCCATCTTAGATTTCGAAATAACCTACTTGGAGTGACGGCGGATCTTTATCTTCAGCGATTCTAACGAAGGTTGGAAGTGTCCTCTTGGATTCACCAGGCTTTTGAATATGGCCACCCCTTCTGTTTAAGCTTTAAGATGCTTTCCAATGAGGTTATAGGGATCAAAACAGCTGTGTGTTTACCAGGTTTTAGTTGCTCAGTCAGCCAAGGGTTTGCAAGCATTGTTAAGTGAATTTGAAATTCAGTGCAATAGATATGGGATGAGAATCAATATTAATAAAACAAAGGTTATGCGATTTCCCAGGATAAAAAAGGCTAAGCTAAATATTAAAATAGGAGGGGAAAAATTAGAGCAGGTCGAACCGTTTACGTATCTCGGAAGTGTTTTAAATTGGTTGTCCAAGTAGTAGGGACGTAAGGAGAAGAATTGTGCTAGGCAAGGAGGCTTTCTCAAGGAGGAGGGAGTTGTTGACGAGAACGTTATGTAGGGATGTTAAGAAAAGACTCGTAAAATATATATATATATATTAATCCACGTGGAAATATATATAAGGAAAAAGGATAGGAACACATATAAATGACGAACACAGGAGAGGCGGAGGAGGCGGAATCGAACAGATCACAAGCGCAAAAATATTTCCTTGACCATGACTTGAACACCGGATCTTTCGACTTAACGTGCCGATGATCCCTGGCCATGAGTGGAACGAAACTTGACAAAGAATATACTACCTTGATCAAAATGTTCCCGGAATTTATTCAGAAAATTAAAAATACAAGTTTTTTAATCTAAATCTATATTGTCCCCTTCAAAGTAATCCCCATCGACTGCAACACACTTATGCCAGCGCTTGATCCAATCCTCGAAACATTTTTTATATTCGGTTTTCGGTATGTCCATCAGTGCTTCCTGCGATTTTTCCATTACTTCCTCTCGGCTGCTAAAACGCGTTCCCCGTAATGGTTTTTTAACTCGATTGAACAGAAAGAAGTCACAGGGAGCCAAATCAGTTGAATTCGGTGGCTGTTGGATGGTATTTGTTGCATTTTTCGTCAAAAAATTACGAATAATGATAGCACTGTGCGACGGTCTCGACGCACTGTGCGACGATTTATGGTCTCTTTCGGCGAATTGCTTCACGCAAACGTCTCATAACGCCCAAATAATACTCTTTGTTTACTGTCTGGCCTTCTGGCAAAAATTCATGATGCACTACACCGTTGTAATCCATGAAAACCGTCAGCATTGCCTTTTTTTTGACTGAAAACGACGTGGTTTTTTTGGTCTCGGCTCATTTGGTGAACGCCATTCACTTGCCTGATGTCTGGATTGCGTGTCGTACTCATAAACCCACGTCTCGTCTCCAGTAATGATCCTTTTGATGAATGTGGGATCGGATTCAGCCTCGCAAATCATGTCTTTTGCGACGTCAACACGGTCTCTTTTTTGCATGAAATTGAGGTCTTTTGGCACCAACTTTGCTGCTACACGACGGAAACCCAAATCATTAACCACAATGTCTTGGGCGGATCCATAGGCAATGTTCAAGTCCTCCGCTATTTCTCTGATGGTTAATTTGCGGTTATTGACCAACATTTCTTTTACATTATCAATGTTTTCACCGACTTTCGATGTCGATGGTCTGCCACTGCGTTCATCATCTTCGATTGACTCACGACCACTTCTGAACCGCTCGTGCCACTGGTAAACGACCGTTTTTTTTAGAGAATCGTTGCCGAAACACTTTTCCAACATTTCCAACGTCCGTGCGCCACTAAATCCGTTTTTTACGCAAAATTTAATACAAGTTCGTTGCTGCAAATTTAAATCCATTTCTGCAATTGTAAAAAATCGCCAACACACACAGAGATAGATGATGTACTCTTGGCTACGTAACTTTTGCAAATGTCAAGTTATGACACTAAGATTTAAAGGGAATATCAACAACAGATGTACCAATTTAACAAAAGAAACAGAACTCAAATCGGAACGATGGGAGCGCCACACGGTGGTTATTCCGGGAACTTTTTGTTCAAGGTAGTTTGTGGCTTCATACTTGCCACACTTTAAGCTGTACCATTTTTGTTTATGTGGCACCTGCTGTCAAGGCAGAACTGCCTGGCCTACCAGGACCAGAATTAGTAGTATTCCATTTATTTTATATGTAATTTATGCATCTCTCATTTTTTATTAAAGTCGTACCGCTATAGTATATGGTAAAAATTGCCCGTAATTGCATGTTGTATTGATTGTCTGTTCCACCTGTGTGTATCATTTATTGAAGATTAAACCACCATCGTAAATTATAACAAAAAATATTATCATGTAAGTTACCGTTTGGGTGTATGGCAGGGGGCGATCACCTACCAGATTGTTTTTCACCCAAAATACTTTCACTCATCAGGCGACTGAATCTCAATCATATTAATTTTCAATTTTATCATAGCTACAAATAATACAGGGAGTTGCATCCCCTTTGGATTCACTAATGAGAGACTTATCATGTCCTCCTTTTGCGTGTGCTTGTGTGCATTTGGGAGAAAATATTGCAGTGATTATTTGCCTTATCTGTCTGTTGTTTCATCAAGAGTCGAAGACATGTTAGCGCAGCGTCTTTCCGTGAAATTTGCGTGGGATCTCTTTGAGCCTCCGGAGTACAGAAGGACTCATTGAGTATGTGGGAATATATATTGATCGAGACGGTGGCTCAGAAGACTGCAGTGGGAACCGTCTCGTCTTCTTTCACTTTCCTCCAGAATGTTCACGAGCGCATGTTGCGAATGGCGTGTGCGCGATGTCCGACATTGTCGACCTCATGTTATGATATTGTTACGCTCAAAAATATTGGTCCCACAACAGTGGGACCATGAACACCGCGAACAGTGGATAGATTTTCGACATGAATTAGATGGATTTAGTCAGCACAAGCGTAGTTAGTACAGTGTTGCAACATTTACTCCCATGCATGTAATACATTATTAACCCGATGGTTAAATTTCTGAAGTGAATTAATTGATCTCGGAGGTGTAATGATGTGTGTGTGCGCGAAATGTGATGAATATTATTAACTGCAGACTGAAGGGTTCTGGTTGGTTTTATTAGACCCTGTCAGCACACGCCCCTGAGCTTCTAAACCACAACTAACTCGTCACAAAATATTATCAAAACCCCGACTACATTTTCAAGTAACCCTTTTCCGATCTTGTGTAACGTAATAAATTTCTTTGGCTCTGCTTACTTTCTTCCTTCTTCTTACCCTTCTCCCTCCGTCTCTCTCTCTTCCCCGACATTTATTCCTTCTTATTACCGTCGCCAGCATCCCATTGCCTCTCGGTATCTCACGTATCCACTTGCCCCGTCTCCTTCGAACATCTCCCAACAGCCGTCTTTCCCACCCCATAATCCACTCCTGGAACTTCCTTTTATCTTTTCCTCTCTCTCCATATCACTTTTTCTACCCTTCTCCGCGCACACTTCCCGAAAGTCTCTAATCTGTGCTTACTCTTTTGCTTCAATGACCAAGTTTCCGAGCCCTACAAAAGTACGCTTCAGATCGAAGTTTTCACTGGTCTTTTGTTTCCATTTACTTTACTCGAGGCACCCTTACTCAACTCCGATTCTTTTTAAAAGCTCTACCATACCCTGATGAAATTCTTCTTTTAAGACCTTCACTGCTCTCCCCATCTTATTCTTAATCACTTCATAAATATGTAAACTGTTCAACCTGTTCAGGTTAATCCACTATTTTTTATTTTTATCCCCTACCTTTTATCCCAGCCCTTCTATTTTTTCGCCTCATTACCCTCGCGTTCTCACGATCAATTCTCATCTCATGCTTAGCACACCTTCCTATTAGTAGTAGAAGGTATTCCATTAAAAATGAGAGAATGCTATCAATAATTGCGTGTCTATTCACGTAAGGATTTCATAAATGCTTGACGATCATTTAAATTCCTATTGCGTCCTATTAAATAGCTCTAATCAATCGTCTTTTTACGACTAATATGTCAAGGATTGCATTCTCGACTGAAATTGGCGAGTCATTTATCGTTTGGATGTGTGTGTATGTATCTATATATATCTACCGGTTAAGGTAGATTTTTGGATGGACACAACTACCAAATAAATATTTTGTTATTCCAAATAAAACCCAATCCAGCAACCTAATCTATACCAGGTCCCTCTTCATCTCGGTGTACTTCTTTCCTCCCTTCATCCCGTCCAACATCCCTATCCTGTTCCTGCCCTTTCCTCGCTTGCCCAACATTCTCCCCTCTATTACCTTCTTCAACAATCCACTACCGCTCCATACGCCTTTCATCCATTTTTCCTGCCTCCATAGGATTTCTCTCAACAAACCCCTCTCCTCACCCACCATTTCTAGTACTTCCTCATTTGTTTTCCTTTCGGTCCATTTCACCTTCTCCATTCTCCTCCACACCCACATTTCAAAAGCCTCCATTCTACGTCTATCCTCCTGCATCAGCGACCACGTTTTCGCACCGTACATAGACACCGTACACCGCTACGCTCCATATCAAAGTTTTTACGAGTCTTTTCTAAACCTTACTACTCAACGTCCCCGTCATCAACTCCCTCCTCCTTGAGAAAGCCTCTTTGCCAATTCTCTAGCGCAATTCCTCTCCTTACGTCCCTACCTGCTTTGGTTTTTGCCCTTCTATTATATTTACTACGATACTAGTATCGTAATAAATTTTTTGTGAAATCACGAAGTTATCATTCTCTCATTTCCAAAATGAATCGATTTCACAAATTTATTGTTTCAATCAATTATACTCCAATTTTATATAAATAGGGGTATATATATAATATATATATATATATATTTTATATCCTATTTTATATATAATTTCCCATAAATATATACTGTCCCCTCTTCTTGTGTGTATTGTCTATCTCTCCTTTGGTGGGTGGAACAGCTCCCTAAAAGCCTTCCTTTGGCAAATGATTCGGAGCACTTGGGCGTTTTAAAACATCGCAGATCTCAGGGTAAATTAAGTTTCTTTGGTGGTGTAACTGGTAGCACGTCCGCCCGGCAAGTGGAAGGTCCGGTGTTCAAATCCCGGTTAAGGAAATATTTTTACATTCGTGATCTGCTCAAAAACCGCCTTCCCCACATGTCCTGTGTTCGCCTTTTACGTGTTTTCCTATCCCCTTTCCTTATACCTATTTCTATGTTTGAATGAATATTTGTGCGCCGTATGGCGGGACTTCGTATTTGAATATATATATATATATATATATATATATATATATATATATATATATACACATATATATATATATATATATAATTTGGATATATATTGGATGTGTATATATATATATATATATATATATATATATACACACATCCAAACACGATATCCCGCCATACCGCGAACAAATATTCATTCACATAGAGATAGAGGATCTCTATCTCTTATCTCTATTTCTATGCGAATGAATATATATTGTATATCCCTCCCATGGATTACAACCTTGTCGTTGTGGAAGGGCTTGTGCTTTCCGATAACCCCTAGAGCTGTGCTGGCGGGAGTGATAATATTTGCTCCTGGTAGGGTAAAATGTAAATGAAAAATAGCTAAATCACCTTGGTGGCAGAAAGTCATCGCCCTCGCCGCGTCCCCAATGCGGACCCTTGAGATTCCGCCCTGAACGGGAATCGATTCACCCGAGTGACACCCTTGGTGACACGGTTGCGTTTCATGGAACAGTAGCACGGACAATCGCACCCTCGAAGCCGCCCACCATTTCTGCGAGATGAAGATCCTACACGAGTGAAGCGAACACTGAATTTTGTAATTTTCACGAGATGACATTCGTCTCGACAATCCAGGCGGACATTAATGCTTCGAAGACATTTCGAAGAGTGCGTTCACCTCAGGACGACGCCGTTCGAACAGTCGGACTGTGTTTTTCACCCATCGACGGAAAATTCCACCTATGAAACACGCCAATGAACGTGACGCCATCTTGTTTATCTCGAAAATGCGGTAAACATTATTGGCGTTGTTGCCATGGATCAAACCGAGAGAAACAGTAACCGAATCAACAACAGCACTAATCCAAACAAACGAAAAACGTAATGTTGGGAAAAACTATTATATTTTCTGATCACAAACATTTTTTTCCTTCGCAGTTCAACTCTTAAACTTCGTTTCTTTGCGATGATAATGATACATCTCTGTGCCATGATTTCAAGACAGGTTGATGATGCTTAAGTCGACACACGACACAGTAGAGACAAATGAACACACTGTCATTCATTCCACAGATTACGTCAGATTGCTCGGTTTTCATTTGTCTTTAACGACGAAAAAAAACTCCCATCAAGGAACGGCCCTAAGATATTCCCATTACGATACAGTCGTGACCTTGGAATGTGCAAATAGTCCCCCACGTGCGTTTCAACGCCTCTTTTCATGATCGCTGGAGCACGCCGAACAGCTTCTTATTATTGCGACGGCCCACGCCAAAAACGCCCCCCCCCCAATTCAGGGAATGCGGGGATTTGTGGAAAACAAGGGGGGGAGGGGGTAAGAGGGAAAAGGAGCGCAACTAACTCTGAAGGTCCTGCGCGGGGTGTAATCGGAAAATAACGCCAATTTTTTAATTTCGAGGGTTTGGAGAGTCTGATTATCAAAATTTTTCATTATGTTGGCATACATGCCCTTAATATATGAATAAATTTCCAGCTGTATTCAATTGTTTACTTTGTCCAATGGCAGCCGCTCTTCAGTTAGACACCTGTTTTTAAAATGAGCTCGGCGATTTTCGTTTGTTAAAAAAATGGATCAGAGAATTTGTACGAAACCTTAGTTTCGACGTCATATCCGTGAATTCATGTTTCGTCAACTGTTATTATAACATTCAGTATATTATATATATATATATATATATATATTATCCCTCCCATGGACTACAACCTTGTCGTGGTGGAAGGGCTTGTGTGTTCCGATGACCCCTAGAGCTGTGCTGGCGGGAGTAATAATAAATGCTCCTGGAAGGGTCACCCATGCCAGATAGGTCGAAGGTTAGGAGCCAGACGAAAGGTAGTCCATGCAGGGTCTGTTCCTCAGTGAGGCGGCTGCAAAGGCGTGTGGCCCCAGTGGGGCGGCCATTAAGTGATGGTGTCACGTTAAAAACACCAATGAGGAGGGCGCCCACCTACCTCAGTTAATAATCCCGACAAAATATTATGGATATGAGCACATTGCATGGAGTAATTTGTTTGACAAATACACATTCTAAATCTGCGTGATACCCTGCAATCAACCGCTAGGGTGTGTGGCAGGGTACATAGGAAGCATGCAGCATCGGAAATTAAGTTTTTCCTAACTTTTAGTTACAATACATTTATTTACATAATTAAAAGAATTTATACCATGATAAATTCAGGCGAATGCACTACGAGCATCTATACTTCTCTACGCATTAGAGATGAACTGTTAGTTTCCATGAGGACAACTAATGAGGTTGGAATGCATAATGACAGCACACTCGGCTACTTAGAATGAGCAGAGAAGAATAACCTTTTCACTCTGTGGCGCGGTCGAATACGGTTAGTCTCATTTAATCTGTAGTTTAAACTTCGCTTGATGGAGGGATTCGCAACTTAGATCCAATAATAATAGTGACACGTCACTCATGTCTATCATGAAAACGTTTCGCAATTCTTGCTCGCCTCTTCGCTGCACGCAATCAATCCAACTTCATTAGGATCCCATGTATGTACCAGCACCATATTCTGAATGAGGTGAGTCAGGGTAACCCATAAGCATTCAATTAAGCATTCAATCCCTTTCTGTGTTGTACGGCCTGGAAACTTGGCCGTTTTTGGCATGCTGCTATGCGTATCTATTGGAGGCCTTCGAGTGTAGAGAAGGATGGAAAAGGTGCAAACGGAAATAAAAACAAACGAGGAAGTGCTAGGCATGGCGAAAGGGGAGGAGAGAGGATTGATGGGAGATATCCTATGGAGGGAGGAAAAATGGATGAAGGGCGTGTTGATCGGCGGTGGGATGTTGAAGACTGTGATAGAGGGGAGAATGTAAGACAAACGTGGAAGGGCCAGGAATAGGATATGAATGTTGGGCGGGATGAAGGAAGAAAGGAAATGCGATGCCTCGTTTTAGTTCAGAGTGTCACCTTAACTGAGTGCCTATTGACAACCTACCTTAAACGGTAGGTTGCCATAATAATCGAATATTCCGTGACAGGAGTGGAAAACAAAGCACCGCGTGTGATTAGTAAGGAGAAAGTAATGAAGGGGAGCAATGGGCATTGGCGGGTGTCCCCGCCTGGAGAGGGGCGACGACGTCTGGGCCCCATCGGCGGCGGCGCCAGACCTCTGCAGCGAGAGATGGGGGGGGGGGGGGTGCCCGCATTGTAGAAGCCGGCGCATGACAATAAAAACGAGAGAAAATCGAGGTTGGTGCGTAGGGAGGGCATGCTGAATTCAATATATGTCCGAGGGAATAATGGAAGGGAACCAATGCATCGTAGGTCGATAGATACCCAGTCGATACACAATTACGATAATCGTTCGGGTCGTATCGGACAAGTGATTTAAGCCCCCACGCTAATAGTTGACTGATTTATCGCGTAAATATATGAGAGGTTATATTTGGAAGACATAACTATGTAGTTCGGAATGCGTGTGCAATCTATCGATCGGTGTGCGGGTAGTGTGCTTGCGCCATTGAGCACCACTAACTCACAAAGCATTGTTTCAAGAACTGACCATTAATAGTGTACGAGATGAGTGAAGCTGTCTAGTTCGCGAACGACAACCGCGGAGGAAATGGGAGTGTCAAAAAAGAGTGTATTGACTGGAGTGGAAGTCCATGGAGTTTCTATCTATCTGCATGGCACTCCGCAAGTCACCGCAAGGATGTGTGGCAGGGGGTGAATACACACACTAGTTATGTAGGGTCAAAAGTTAAGTTTTTTCAGTGAAGCGTAACTGATTGGGCAACATCAGGGGTGGAAAAAGTTCAACGTGGAAACTGCCAAGTTAATGCTCCCACCTTTTACGCCTTCCCTCTTGAATAAATCACTGCATCAGGTAACGCCTGAGGCATTTTCTTTTTCTAAATTGTTAGCTACAGTAATTGTACGAGTGTACGTATGCATGTGTGTGTGTGTATATATATTTATATATGTGTGTGTGTATGTGTAAGATAAGTGGGGTAAGATAATACTTGACGCAGAAAAGATCCAAGAGAGATGGAAGGAATATATAGAAATGGTATGAGAGCAATCAATGTATGGTAGAGAACTTAGACCAACAAGGTCAGGCATAGAAAAGGAACATGACGTAGAAGAAGATAGCTTAGGTCCAGGCATACTCCACGATGAAATAGAAAGGACGTTAAGGAGATGAAAGCAAATAAGGCCGTGGGGGTGGACAACATACCTGTAGAATTGTTGAAATGTTTAGGAAAATATGGGAAGGAGACTCTATATGGACTGATTCGTAGTATCTATGAGGAAGGAATCTGGCCGGAGGATTTTGTGAGATCGGTGTTAGTTCCTATTCCAAAAAAGGCAAAGGCTACATCATGTGAGGATTACAGAACAATAAGTTTGATACCCCACGCAGCTAAAGTCATTCTCAGGATCATCAACAAAAGGATAGAGAGTAAGGCAAATGATTACTTAGGGGATGATCAGTTTGGGTTTAGGAAGGGAAGAGGTATGCGTGATGCCATTGCAGCAATGAGATTACTAATCGAGAGGAATATAGAATACAATCAGGACGTTTTTGCCTGTTTTGTAGATTTCGAAAAAGCGTTTGATAGAGTGAATTGGGAAAAATTAATGCGTGTATTGCAGAAAATAGGAATGGATTGGAGGGACAGGAGACTGATCCGCAACCTGTACATGTCTCAGACTGCTCAGGTGCGAGTGGGGAACGGAGAGTCCGGATGGGCAGTGTTAGGAAGAGGTGTAAGGCAGGGTTGCCCATTGTCACCGGTACTGTTCAACGTATATGTAGAGGAAATGATTAAAGAGGCATGGGAAGAACTGGAGGTAGGAATGAAAGTCGGAGGGGAATTCGTAAAATCGGTTAGGTTTGCTGATGACCAAGCATTAGTTGCTCAGTCAGCCAAGGGGTTGCAAGCATTGCTGAGTGAATTGGAGGTTCAGTGCGATAAATATGGGATGAGAGTCAATATTAACAAAACAAAGGTTATGCGATTTTCCAGAAAGAAAAAGGCTAAGCTAAACATTAAAATAGGAGGGGAAAAATAGAGCCGATAGAACATTTTACATATCTCGGAAGTGTTTTGGACCAATACGGTCAAAGTGGTAGGGACGTAAGGAGAAGAATTGTGCTAGGCAAGGAGGCTTTCTCAAGGAAGATGGAGTTGATGACGGGGACGTTGAGTAGGGATGTTAAGACAAGGCTCGTAAAAACTCTGATATGGAGCGTAGCTAGGTACGGCGCGGAAACTTGGTCGCTGATGCAGGAGGATAGACGTAGGTTGAAGGCTTTTGAAATGTGGGTGTGGAGAAGAATGGAGAAGGTGAAATGGACCGAAAGGAAAACAAATGAGGAAGTACTGGAAATGGTGGGTGAGGAGAGGGGTTTGTTGAGAGAAATCCTATGGCGGCAGGAAAGATGGATGAAAGGCGTATTGAGCGGTAGTGGAATGTTGAAGAATGTAATAGACGGGAGAATGTTAGGCAAACGAGGAAAGGGTAGGAACAGGATAGGGATGTCTTAGGTAGGGGGTGAAGGGAGGAAAGAAGTACTCAGAGATGAAGAGGGACCTGATGTAGATTAGGTTGCTGGATTGGGTTTTCTTTGGAGTTACAAAATATTTATTTGGGAGTTGTGTCCAGCCGAAAACCTACCTTAACCGGTAGATTACATTACCTTACCTGAATATAATATCTTCGAATTAGAGCGCTCTTAGGAGTTCGGAAGGGAATTTCTGCAATTCCAAAAAGTCATCAATGCGTGCTGCTTTAAGTTTAACTGTTAAGTATCGCACCAACGTTGTTTAGAATCAAAATCATCAGCAAAAGCTGCCTTATCCTCGGTACTTTGATATATCTGCAAACGACAACGTCGACGCCATATTGATATTGGTAGTCTTAAGCAGTTAGCGGGCGCGATGTCCTCAGGAGAAGTTGCTTCAGCCAATCTAAGAAACGGATATTAGGCAACATCATTCTAGGACACATCGAGTGGACCCTGTGAGTGACCCTTTTTCGAGAGGGTAGACACCCTACCCGTTGCACCCTAGTTGGTCGCTGCAAAGTTCCCTGCTTAGTTTTCCATCCGCCATATAATTTGGGCTAGCCCCTCGGTGCTGAAGATATTGGAATAAGATTATAGGAGCGGAGATATTACTCAAAGAGGGAAGTTGCTTCCGTGTTTTATTATTCGCGCGAGGAAATTCTTATTTGGTTTACGATTGTTTTTTTAAGGTGCATCTCTTTTTGTCAAGGTTTTTTTAAGTGTCTTACTTAGAGTGGGTGTTGTCTCGCGAGGAGCATTAATTTCAGGCGGGGTTCGCCGAAATATTCCTTCCCCTTGGGACGTAAAACACTCCTTCTAAAAACGTCGTGCACCCGAGGCTCTCTCAGTAAGACGACACGCCGAAATTTCCAGCGAGTGGGGCCACGGCATGCGTGCGAAAGGTATTATTAAGCGGACGAAGGACGAGCCGGCGCCCTAGCGGTTTTTACGGAGGAAATAAAAAAAAAGATGCCCATCTCAACGTTCCGTGATCCCAGATGTCGAGCTGTAAGAAGTTGTAACTTCACACGACTGTTGACTGGCGAGGCTTACGAGGAGTAATGACGTCTGGTGTCTGGTGAATATTTGCTTTGAAAACGACGCGAGTAATGAGGAAAGGAGGACAGGTTTAGTAGAGATGAAAGAAAAACCACTGTCATCAACGAGAAGGGTGGTTTGTTAGGTGGGTGGGGGTGGAGTTCAACTAGTGCTTAATATTCGCCAGAAGTTACGAAGAAATGAAGAAAGAAATAAAAAAGGGCAAACAAAAGGAACTTCTCTCGATACTCAGAAGATGATATTGGTATTAGACCAAGGATCAGATACGTGTTGCACCTTGCGTTAAATTTAAAATAATGAAATGAAATGCATATTAGATCAAGTATCAAAATCCCTGGGTGCTTATGCTATTGCACCATCCAATCAATTATCCAAGAGGTGTGTATTTGATGAGTACTGGAACTCTGTGAGAAAGCGAGCGGTGGTCCAGGAAATGTAGCTTAACTACCCTGAATGTGTGGATTTTATTCGCCTGAAAGTGCTTCGTTCGTGATAAACTCCGCCATCACCAATTGAAAACAAGCCTTGTTGATTTATTTGCCGTGGGTGGTGGGATGAATCAAGATTGGCGACTTTCAATCTTACAAGGGTTATCATTCCAAGGATTGGATCTTAACGGCTTGTTGTTGCTACGCAAATAACACTGGATAGGAGCAGAGCAATTCGCAGTTCTTACTGTCTGGGACGGCTGGCGTTATATCCGCAATTTTTTATGTCATGACATTAACTACTGCTTCTTGGTTTTAAAATGTTCTAATAATTTAGCCATCATTTTGAAAACTATTTTGATTTCGTTATAGTTTCTCCCCGTCGTATCCATGGCAACTATGTTGGCATGGACACGACTGGGAAGCTGTTGCGGAGCGTGTCTCAGGAACGACATTCTCTGTAGGCACTGTTTTCTCCGTCGTTTCTTCAAATTGAAGGGCTCTTCCGCCGCAGGACGTAGATTGAGAAATACCAGATTACGGTCGTTTGTTTACTCTTGAGATCGAAAGTCGCGCAGTCGTCGTCTTCTTTGGAACGCGGTGTGACATTTCGAGTCTTCAATTCGTTTATGAGCAAACATTTTTATCGGTTGCGTTCCCATTCGGTCACGTGATCCGTATCTGGAGCGCAGTTAACAGGGCCCTCCCTCGCATCCCCGTGTTGGGGCCCCCTCTTGATATTCTTTCCAATTGCTTTCCTATCTGCGATAGCGCGACCATGATGCCTGGGACTGGAGCGATTTATGTCCACGAAGGGGCGGCGGTGGGGAGACCTGAACGCGGTGTCGGGTCCTCCTCCATTTGCCCTCCCGCGACGATTGGAGTCCGTCCCACTCTCCAGTTGTCTCTCGTGCATGCATGTGCGGATGAGCCAGACCGCTGACGGAAAAGTGACACTGTTTAAATCCTGGAACCGGATCGCTTTCCGGTCCTCCGTCCGGAGAGGGATTATCATTGGTGCTCATCTCGCAACATGTGGTCTGCCAGGGGCAGTTTCTCCTCCTTTTCCTCCTCCTCCGGCGGTGAGTTCCGTTCCAGTGTCAAGTGTCGAAGCCTTTTTTGGTCATTCGTAGTTTTTTATCAGGTAATCTACCGGTTATGGTAGGTTTATGACACAACTACCAAATAAATAGTTTGTGACTCCTAGCAAAACACAATCGAGCAACCTACTCTACATTAGGTCCCTCTTCATCTCTGTGAACCTCCTTCATCCCGTCCAACATCCCTATCCTGTCCCTGCCCTTTCCTCGTTTGCCCAACATTATCCCCTCTATTACCTTCTTCAACATCCCACTGCCTCTCAATACACCTTTCATCCATTTTTCTTGCCTCCTTTGGATCCACGTCTATCCTCCTGCTTCAATGACCATGTTTCCGCGCCTTACATAACTACGTTCTATATAAAAGTTTTGGCGAGTCTTTTCTTAAAATCCCTACTCAACTTCTTCTCTTCAATCCTTTATCATTGGTTTAATATTGCCCGTTGGGTTGGATCGAATTAACTCATTTCTGGTCTCTGGGGAACAGCGTAATTAGGTTTTGCCCGTGGTCACACCTGTCCAATTTTACAAGTGTTCATTCTTTCCTCGTCAATGCATCGTGGTTTGTCATGCGATACGTTTACTGAAACGTCTGCTACCTCTCTCTCTTTGTACCACAGTAGTGGCTCGCGTATTTCGTACCATTCTCGTTCGATTCCATAATTGTTCCTAATTGTTCTCGTTTTTGCAATCACCAATGAAGGTCTTTTTGTTTGTTGTCCCCAAGGATGTGTGTGCATTAGTTGCAAGCCTGCCCTCGTGTGTTCTTCTCGTCCTTTTGCTAACGCAATTCTTCTCCTAATCTCTTAGCGATTCATTCTCCTTGCATGTGGTGACAATTGTTGTCTGAAGCAATGCTCAAGACACACGAGCGACTTGACTCCTCGCGCTTTTGTTCATTCCTTCCTAATTTGGTGTTTTATTCAACTTTTAACTTGCTCCTCAAATGTCTCATACTTTTTGATTTGTGGGTTTGGTAGGGAATGGAGGAAATGAGTGGGACTGAGACACAAATGCTGAGGTTTTTTTTTAAATATTCTGGACAAGGAGAGAAATTGCTGCGGGAGATCCGAAAACGACATAAAGAGTGATTGATAAGAGTAAGTTTGGTAGAGGGTGTGTAGGGGAAAGGAAGAAAGTAGGCTTTCTTGACAGCATGAAGGCGGGTTATAAGTTAGAGGGAAACCCAAGAAGAAAATATTGCCGGGCAAACTAAAGGAATTTCTCTCGATACGATTGGAGATAATTTTCGATAAGGAACGACCACATGGATACCTTTTATAATTGGTAGAATTTATAAGAATACCCTCTGGTGTGTGGTCGCCATGCTTACGTTTCAGGAGCATACGTTGTTGTATGTACCGATTTCAAGGAATAATTCCATTCTTCCGACCGCCGCTCATCAGTTTTTATAGCATTGACATTAGCATAAACGTGATAGAAGTGCACCTTCGTGAACTGGCGCAGTGCAAGTCCAACTTCATCATATGAACGAATCCAGATCATGGAGAATTCTGACGATAAAACTGTTTCAACCCATTAAGAATAATACTAATCTCAATGCTGTCTAGTTCTTACAGGGGGTCGTATGATGTGCCATTACCGATTCAATGCTGAATTCAAGAAAAAAGCGCTGGATTACAGACATTCGCCATTAAAGATTCACGTGGAGAAAAAGAGGAGGCTGATATCGATTTAATCTTTGGAGGAATGTTTCCTCGTCAGAAATATACCTGCGGAGGTAACCTGATTCGACATATTTATGAGGTCGCGCTATTCGAGAGTCCCATGCTTCTCCATCACATCAACCCTCTGAACTGAAAATCTGGAAAACCTTCCATGCCTCTTGGCCGTTGCTTACGAAGGAAGTGTCCCCATCGTCATTCTTTCTTGGTTTAACTCAAGGCAGAGTGTCATGAGTGGGAAGTTACTGCCGTGAAAAGTTTTGCAGTCTTTGTAAGGATATTATTTAGGTAATCTACCGGTTAAGGTAGGTTTATGGATGGACATAACTATCGAATAAATATTTTGTTATTCCAAATAAAACCCAATCCAGCAACCTAATCTACATCAGGTCCCTCTTCATCTCTGTGTACTTCTTTCCTCCCTTCATCCCGTCCAACATCCCCATCCTGTCCCTGCCCTTTCCTCGTTTACCTAACATTCTCCCCTCTATTACAGTTTTCAACATCCCACTATTACCGCTCAATACGCCTTTCATCCATTTTTCCTGCCTTCATAGGATTTCTCTCAACAAACCCCTCTCCTCACCCACCATCTCCAGTACTTCCTCATTTGTTTTCCTTTCGGTCCATTTCACCTTCTCCATTCTTCTCCACACCCACATTTGAAAAGCCTCCAATCTACGTCTATCCTCCTGCTATATATATCCTCCTGCTAGATATATTTATATATAATATATATACAAAATATATAATATAAGATATGATCTTGCATGGATCGGTCTATGCTTGCGTTGCTGCTCGTCGGTCTATGACTTGGGATTAAGTCCACTGTCCTTTCGTCACTCTAGCCTCTCTTTCGTCAATGTGGCTGTGATGGTCTCCTTGGGTCGTCTCCGAGGGACATGTGGACAGTTTGAAAATTCCTTTCCCACCTCACAGCCATGACATATGACTGGCTATCATTGCCATAAACGGCCGTAATTTAATCGTTAATTTTCCGGGCACTCTAACCTTTCAAATGAAGGAACTCGCTCTCCCTGCGGACCTCAAATTACGGTTTCCATGAAACAAAACAAATGAACATTAATATTCTGTAATTTATAATGTTAGGTACATTAAAAATCATTTAAAACGATGGATAAATTGCATCTAGATATCTGTGTTGTTTTTTACTAACTTGACAAACAGCGATGCCCCCACGTATCTTTTCCAGGTCTTCTCATTTCTCTGCACACATTGCTATGTTATCCGCGAATTACGGCGCGGGACGTCAATCGGCTGTCTTTTCTTAAATGTAGCATCCTTTCCAATAATTAACCCTTTAACGGTAAGCTATTTTTTTCACTTTATTGGGGTAACGCGGGGTGAAAAAAACGCCCCAATTTTCAACAATTCGTATATCACACCCATTATGACTATGAGAGTCTTATGGGAAGTAATTTTTTTGTTTGTTAATGTAGAATCACGTGACAAAAGTATTTTGTTTTCAAATTTTATCGGATGAGAGAAAAATGAGTGAGGTGGGCGAGAAACGTGAAATATCAGCAAAATTACTTTTTTCGTAAATATACGATGTCTTAATCAAGTTTCAACCGAATTGAGTGAATCCAAAGGGATAGTGAAGGGGAGATACCACTATGCTTCAAGACGTAATCAGTTGTTTTCTCCAGTTCTGAAAAAAGGCATTTATTTTAAGAAATCAATGTGCGCAAATTGTAAGAAATCGAAAAATCTATTTCTGGCGCGGAATTGGGTATTATTATTAAGAATTTCCAACGAATCGGAAACAAAAACCGGTTTCATTTGAAAGAAAAGATCACATACGCCATCATTGTACGAAAAATACATGTATCGTCGCACATTTCTTATGTCTTAATCTTTTAAACAATCAACTGTTGAATGGGTCAATGCATTTCTTGGTATCATGCAACTTTTTGCGGGCGTTTATTTTGATATGGTCCTGCAAGAACTTAACGGGGAGATATCCATCGGAAGATGTCGCGTAGATGTGTTTTTATATTTTCAATAGAACATTGGCATATCATAGGAAGAATGATGGGAATGCAGAAAGCACAAATCAGAGCTCAGAGCAAAAGATGATCCGTGTTGATCAGCGCCGGTAATGGCTGCTGGGCGAGGATCAGCTATAGAGTGGGAGGGGGGATTATTCATCCCCCCCTCGTCCGAAACGATCCCTCAATTGTCAAATGGATTTCTTTCCCTTTTACCCGCGCGACGTCGCCGACAGGAATGAAGACTAGAAACGTGTGGAATGAGGCGAGATGAAAAGCGCGTCTGAGAATTAGTGTTTAGGGGCGGAGGGGAAGGATGCTATAGCAGAAGGGAACCTCTGAAATCTCGCATTAATCTCCGATTCGGGTCCAGCCTCATTTAACGGTGGAGAGACCTAAGCGTTCACTTCCATTAGTGCTTTAGTGTCGGCCGTCGTTTTGAGCTCTTGATAAATCCGAGGGACCGCTCGCTTCATTATCCTGATCTCGCCTGTCTGCGTTCGCTTCGCGTCCGTTGCGATTTCAACGGCCCAAGTGGTTTTTTTTTCGGGATGAGCGCCGAGGTGCGTGTCTCCTCGGCCTGCGTGGTTAAGAATAGGCGGCGGCGCCACCCCCCTCCCCCCCACCCCGCCGTTCTTTAAGAAGGCGGACGTTCTACGCCCTATTCTATCTCTCAAGAAGTAAATAACTCAGTGACTTGAAAGAGTTAAGTGAACAAACTCTACTGATTAATTGGTTACCGCATTTGACTACCGAACTGACGAATTTAGACCGTTTTACCGCCTACACTAATGGAAAAAACATATTATCTATATAACTTATTAATAAGGTGAATTCGCAAGATATAGTGGCTGAGATGGAATGAAATCTTTAAATCTATGTATAGCTTCACGGCTATCTCTCTATGATTTTATTGGTATGATGTCTCCTACCGTGGTACGATGGGGGCAATTGTCGACATCACTGCTAAAGAGACGTCTTTCCAATTTATATGCAAGAGATATAATCTGTTTATTAACCTTCGCTCCTTTAAGTGATTCCCAACCTAGATCCACCAATGACTTTGTAACTCATTATATCGTGAGAGCGTTTTACCCGTGCATACTATTTCTGCTATTTATCTATTTTGCACGCGATCCGATTCGGCAATCAATCCAACTTCCTGAGGATCCCTGACGGCAACCGGTAGCACATTTTAAATGAGGCGTGAGCAGCGAAAGATAAGACTTCTCTTTAACCATTTCATCACATTTCCCCAATCCTCTTAAGTTATTTGGGGGGAAGATCCGACGGCTGACTTCATTTGCAAATGAAAAATGGATGAAAAGCATATTGAGCGGCAGTGGGATGTTGAAGAAGGTAATAGAGGGGAGAATGTTGGGCAAGCGAGGTAAGGGCAGGGACAGGATAGGGATGTTGGACGGGATGAAGGGAGGAAAGAAGTACACTTAGAGATGAAGAGGGAATATATATATATATATATATATATATAGTGTATAATTTGACTATCATATGTTTACGCATCTTGAATACACTTACCAGGGGAGATGAATATTTTCTCGGGTACTAGTGGAGATAAGGTTCCTTGCTGAAAGTGCAAAATTTAAGGAAGCAATGGAAAATGCTGCGCGGGCCGCCCAATGTTTACAAGAACTCGTCCTTGTCGACAAAACGTATTACTGAGGTGCCACAATGAAATGCACATTTGGAATGTTCGATACAAGCAACCTTGAAGGCCTGGGATCCCAATCCTTGGAATCCTCTCGATCCAATCAGTCCTCCCGTCGTCCGCGGCGCCCTAGCCATCGCCTGTCGCTGCTTACGGTGTGTCTCCTCGCTTCCGTCGTTGCCAGGGTGACTCGTCGTTTGGCTGTCGAGCGCATCTTCGGCCGAATTTATTTACGTGCATCGCAACTTGATCGCAATGAATCAGTGGCTGGCTCGCGAGACGACGCGACGCGGCGGGCGGACGTATCGGCGGCGACGAACACATTCCTTGGCGACCCGACATCTTTTTCCCCTCTTGCTATTCTGCGAATCATTGTTTTGACGACGAGCGCGGAGTGATTCTCTTTTGTCGAGGGATCGTTAGCCGGCGAGTGTCGTCCGAACTCGCAGCGGTCTTCCGAATATATCTCCGCGAGTGTTTTCAAAAGGGGGCAAGTTTTTGACCGTTGAAAAAATATTTTTTAGCACGATCAAGGCACCAAGCAAAATTTGTGACGTGAATTTCAGTGTCGATTTTTCTATCAATAGACATTTCCTATTAAGTCATCGAAAATGATTGATTACCTTTTGCGAAATTCAGTTGCAAGTATATGAGATTCTGACGAAGTTGGATGAATTGGGATAAAAAATTAGGATTTATTGGGTGAGTGCTGGGAAAATGTGATGAAAAGGTTTGAGTGTCAACGTCAACGTATATTTCGCTCGTGATGCCTCATTTAGAGACTGCTGCTAGTGCAACGACTGAAGTGCATATTTGGGCTGACCTGGGCGTGCGTGACCTCTCCTTTTCCCTGCTAACATACACGCAGTCAGACGGTAGACATGCAGCTTACCGTTGCGTTGACGCCGCCGAAGACTTCGCTGTTGACGTTCTCAGGAATACTATACGTACCTCTCTAGTGTTCCCCAGATGGACCCGTGGAGCGGGTTCCATAGTTACGCGTAGAATAAACAAAGTGGGAGCCGTTTCGCTTTATTGCCGCTTCAAACTTAGAGACTGTTGCTTGGCGAGGAAGGACGTTCACAAGGCTCAATGCGCAAAAAGCTGACGAACGATTCCAAGATTACGCTCCCAAAGTGGGGTTAAGGGGCAATGTACATTCCTATTCCTGCGTCGTAATTCGGCGCGGAGGGATTTCTACGCCCTGTCCTATTTCTCAAGAAGTAAATAACTCCTCGGCTTGCAAGGGTTGAGTGAACAAGACAAATCCTGCTGTAAAGATGCTCTCATGATGATGACCGTGAAAACGTAAAATATTATGGCAAGTGATATTCGACAACATTTTCTAAAGATTAGTTGATTGACCTAATGCAGTAACATTCTTCCGCCGAAGGAACCTCTGGCTTCACGTTGCTACCCAAGGAATACGCCGGTGTAAGTCTTAGGCTTCCGTAACGACAGGAAGTTCTCACAGTAGGTCATCGGAGCAACTTAGTACGATGGGGGAAACTGTCGTCATCACTGCTAAAGAGACGTCTTTCCAATTTATATGCAAGAGATATAATCTGTTTATTAACCTTCGCTCCTTTAAGTGATTCCCAACCTAGATCCACCAATGACTTTGATACTCATTATATCGTGAGAGCGTTTTACCCGTGCATACTATTTCTGCTATTTATCTATTTTGCGCGCGATCCAATTCGGCAATCAATCCAACTTCCTGAGAATCCCTGACGGCAACCGGTAGCACATTTTAAATGAGGCGCGAGCAGCGAAAGATAAGACTTCTCTTTAACCATTTCATCACATTTCCCCAATGCTCTTAAGTTATTTGGGGGGAAGATCCGACGGCTGAGATCATTTGCGCCATTAGGGATGAGAGGCGGGTTATACGTTAAGCATAAGCATTTAATTGGGGATTGGGTGGAGATGGAAACCCGGCGTAACCTTGATACTCTAATATTCATAAAGCAAAGGGGTAATTTGATCGATTTGGCGTTCCATCCGACGGACGGCGTACTCCACGTGGTACCGTAAGAAGGGATCGGGATAAGTCCGCAACATTCTGTCGCTACCGGGATTCAAACCAGTTCATTCGATTTGGGAGGCCTGCACGCCTCCCACTTGATTACCTCCAGCCAGCATAATAATTATGTCTTACAAAAGCAACATGGTAATTAAAATCTGAATATTTCAGTTTATCGTGATATTTCGCCAACTTCACGCCGTCCGATTAACCTGTTTTGATTCCTTCCTCTTTAGCGAAGACTTGTTTTTTTATGTACCGTATAAAAAAGCCTTCGAGGAGGGTTGATCAATAAAGAATGATTTATATTGTCTCCCTTGCATACTTTTTTCAGATGCAGATGTTTATTTTGCTACACTTAGCTACATTTTTGCGCAGTGGGTAATGCGAATAACATTTTTTTAAGATCTTCAATCTTTTTCTAAAGACATCCTCGTACACCTCACTGGTCCCCAAAAGATTTCGCAAGAGGAATTAATTGGCAAGGTTGTTTGCTGGCGCGCGACACATTCATCAGGAATGTTGGAGGAGAATCCTGTAGCGGCTGCAGGGATAAATGGGAGAGTGTTGCGAGCGAGCGAGTTGGATGGATACGGGTGGGGGGTTTCCGCAACAAACAAATGACGATTGCGATGCGGGTGCGAAGGCTTCTTCATTGTAGTCAAATGTATTCAGATGGAAAATAAAATGTCGATGGATTTGTTTGAGTTGACCATTTGTTTCTTCTAGACAACGTAAACTTTCTGGGTGTTTATTTCCTTGTCGTTGAGGATGGAGATTGTTTAGGCAGCAATCCTTTTACCCATCCAGGTCATAGTGTACTTCATTAGCAATAATTAATCCATTCGGGTGTGCATCAAAATGGCCGCCGACACATGCCTTTTTTCTTTCATTAGATGAGAACTTCTCTAGTTACTACTGCTAGTAATCATTTCTTATCCTATTCTTGAATCCAACCACCAATCAAAAATGAGCAGAGGCGTTTCGAGAGACCTCCGACTGTTGCGCACCGGAATCTTCATTTTTTTCAATCGCCACTAGCCGAAAAAAAGGAACAAATGCGTTTGCTAACGCGCAAAAGGAGGAAGTCGAAAGGAGGATGGCGTGAAGACAGAAGCAATTTCTCATCCAATAATGAAATCCTGATTTCAGCAAATGAATCAATACCTTTTGCAATATGGCCTGTTCAGGGCTTTTAACAGTTATTCCCTGGGTACATCCAATATTTCCAACCCCACGACCGCCTCGACTTGTACAACTGGTAATGATCTCCATAATAGTTCTTTATTTGGCGCGCGCTTGGGTAGTCTCCATTGGCGGAGGCGGGTGATTCTCTCTCGTGAATCGCGTCGTGAATACAGATTTGAATTGCTCCGCGCAGTTTATCGATCTGGAAAGTCGATTGCGTTTGATATCAGACGCGGACGTCGTGGTAAGATACGCACGTCTCATGGATACGGCCGTAAGATAAAAGCACCCCTCTGAATGAATATTGAGAGGGCTGTCCAGAAATTAACCTCCGTTTGGGTGTAGCGGGCGAAGTAATGGTGGGAGCCGAATGTCTGTCTGCTGTGTTGACACACACGGGGTGGGGGGGGGGGAGGCAGAA
Source organism: Hetaerina titia (assembly GCA_037158775.1). Lineage (NCBI taxonomy): Eukaryota > Metazoa > Arthropoda > Insecta > Odonata > Calopterygidae > Hetaerina > Hetaerina titia. The sequence continues at coordinate 90,107,847 of CM073778.1, read as the reverse complement.
GGCCTCGAGTTGCAGAGTTTGGAAGGCCGCGCCACGGTTGTCTGTCCGTTGACAGTAATGAGTCAATATGAACAACACAATTATTGGTAATCCCGCCAAATATCAAATCCGTTTAGTGATAAGGTTTTTATTAGCAATAGACTTCAAACTGACAAGCTGCTGACATTCATCATCGGGAAATTTGTGCTACGCACCGACTGTAAGTGATGAGTGACAGTGCCGTGGGTCAGCGGTGTTGTAAGTTTAAGAGTGAACGGACCAATGTCTATGATGTCCAAGAACTGCTGGCCATCCGTCAGTTCATGTCACAAGGCCGACCACTGCGGTGTCCTCGTCATTAACATTGATTCATTGGTGATTTGTAAACTGAATACACCTCTGTCTCACTCCGCCTTCACTCATTATCACGTCTCCTGACACTCCGTACAAAGTTGCCTATGAATTTCAATTGACTTGTTGTTTATTGACAGGAAAAAACCTAATCACGGATCGCACTTCACAACTCGCGGGATTTTCTATTGCAGCGTACATTTTGACAGTTCGCGATGTGAGCAAAGTGGAAAGAACATCAGTCTGCTCACACCACCTCCACAGCAGGGTGCGTAGTACTGAGAGTGTAGGGACGTTTAGACACCCAGATGATGACTCTATCTCTACCCACGCTATGCCGAAACGTAAGTTAACTTTTCCTTTTTCCTTCTTAACTTGGCCTCGTATAAGAGACTTCTATCTTCATGAGCGAACTTCAAGTCCCCAGACATCACGTCAATCCCCTCATATCACATCAAGGAAGTGATTGTAGTAGTTAGTTATTATTTAACACCTCGCAAATATTTTAACTTAATAACTGTGACGGATAAACTGGATTTAAAACATCCAGTTTCAGCCAATCGATCACTAGGGTGAGTTACGAAATAACTTTCACTCTCGTGAATAACATTCACACACACACTCAGAGTTTGCAAGGATCCCTCCTATGTCAGTGACCCGTCAGTCACACAAATAAATGAAAATTATTAGAGGATGTAAATCGAGTGGTTGTAAGTTCGTTTTGTTATTAATTATTTATTTTATTGTTATTATTTTTATTGTTTTTGTTTTTGTGTGTATGGTTTTTTTTCTCCCCTTATTACTTCGTGCCATTCAAGTTTACGGTCCCGGTATTTTTTGTTTACATTGATTCACGACCCTAGCTACGTTCCTTGTATATTTACATCCAGTTTCAGTTTCTTGCTCTCAGTGATTCGAATTAAACACGCGTATGAATACAAGTCATATTTTTGAGATGCATAAAGGTTTCCCTGTATCAGTAGGCAATGCTGAAACTTCATTTGTTTTGAAGGTTATGCTGAAGTGCCTGCATTTATCCTTTGTATAAATAAACGACACTGAAATTAGAGCCATTCATATTCATTTATCATTATACGAGGGTGGCTCCTGAAGTACCCGCCCTGATCTAGAGATGGGGGTAGTTGTTTGAAAAATATCGCTGTATTAGAAAGTACGCAATCTATGAAGCATATGCTTCAAGTTTGAAGATGCCACGTTGTTTAGTATTTGTTTGGCAGCCATCAAAAATTTCAGTGAATTTGAGAAAATGGAGAAAATTGGTCATCGTTATGTGAAACAATACGTTTATTTGAAAGGCCTCAGCCCAACCAATATAATAAAGCTGAACTGGAATCTACTCTGGGTCCTAGTCTGCTCCTTTGTTAACAACATTAAAATAGTATTTGGTTTAAACGAAGCCGGAAAATAACGAGCATCGCCTTGGTCGACCAAATGTGGTGACGACTCCAGAACCGGAGAAGAATATCCACAAAGTGTTACTGGATGATCGTCGACTGAAAGTGCGCGAGCTAGCACACATGGTAGACCGCTCAATACGCCCGTTATCCACTTTTCCCGCCTCCATAGGATTTCTCCCAACAAACCCCTCTCCTCGCCCACCATACCTAGTACTTCGTCATTTGTTTTCCTTTCGGTCCATTACACCTTCTCTACCCTTCTCTAAATCCTGGAGACTGGACCCTCTCTACACCCTGGACTGGAGACTCTTCAGAGTCTTCAGTCCACGGTGCCAATTTGCCTGTTATTCAACTACAATGATTATGTTTCCGCGCCGTACAAAACCACGCTCAATTTCAACGTTTCCAATAAGCCTCTTCTTAACATCCCTACTCAACGTCCCCCTCATCAACTCCCGCCACCATTTGAAAGTCTCTTTGCCTAGCGAAATTCTTCTCCTGACGTCCCTACTAGTGGGTCGCGGTGGTCTAGTGGGTAGAGCGTTGGACTACTGACCGGAGTGCCCCGGTTCGACTGCCGGGGAAATCCTCTCTGGGCACCTGCAGATCCACCCAAGCTATGTGATTTTTCGGGTACCAGATCTTCCTGGAAAATCATAATCGGCACAGGGAATTGAACTGGCCCCCCTACCCTTATGTGTGAATTTCACACGCCGTATAGGGCTTAGTACTGGGTGAACTCTACCGTCAACTACCAAACCGACCGAAAGGGCTGAGCACTAAGTTTATGGTTTAAATGGATATGTAGATGATTTCTTCGAAGTAACACGGAAGTGTAAAATAAAAACTTAGCAACACACAATATAAGAACATTTAAAAGGAACACTCACACGTTATTTCTTAATAATTATGACAGAATTTAGCTCCGTCTTGAGGCAGTCAGTCCTAACTAATCTTCTGATGAAGACGGAACTCAATTCCGAAAGAACTCGTATATATGGCTGTATGCCTCGAGTATGTGCTCGTCTCTTCCCTTAATGCCTTCTCACAAACCTATTCATTAGTTAAGGTTTCACATATATATGTAAGAAAATTCGAGGAACGTCATTTAAAACCCACGACGAAAGCACACCCGAGTTCCTGACGGCTGACGAAGATATTCTTTCTCTCTGCTCCCCTGATTAACGACCGAAGTGCTCTTCCTTCTCCTTCCAACCCGTCACGCTTCCATTGTCTCCCCCACAATTCCATTCGCCCGGCCTTGTGGCGGTTTGACCTGTGGCCTACGCACGAGGATTGCCGTCTCACCTGTGTTGTGGTTTCGAGGTCTGCCGTTGCCAGGATACGGGGGCATACGGATTTTGTGGTGAGACGTATGTACCTGCCATGGCACATTCATATTTTTTAAATTATGATTTTCATCTCTAGTTCATTTTTTCAAATTAGTTAGTCAGATGGTCGAGGTATTACTTTTATAATTTTCAACTTCGTAGTAAAAACGCAAGTGGTACGGGATGAAGATTAGCCTCGAGAAAACGTGGCTAATTGGGTTGTCGAGAAATCGGGAACCTTATAAGTTAAACATGAAAGTAGGAGGTTATGATAATATTAGAGCAGTTCATGTGGTATTTGGGCAGTATTTTTAGAGGAAAATAGTTATCGCAGTGGAGGCGTTTGGCTAAGAATTGGAAAAGAGAAGAAAGCGTTAACAAAAAGTAGGGAATTTATCACAGATACACTGAGTAAAGCCTCCAAGATGTAAATATGGAACGCGGCGCCGTTTTTTAGATTTGAAACATGGTTTTTGAGAAAAGAGGATGAGCGTAGATATAGAAAGGAGAAATGTGGGCAACCGGGGTAAGAGAGAGGAGGGAATATACTTTTTAGACAGCGTAAAGGCAGGCAGAAGAGAACTGAAGAGAAAAATAATGTTAAGGAAAGAGAGAGGGCGTTCTCGTATAGAGGTTGGATACTTTATTCTTACCGACACAAGAATTTGGACAGTGAGCGTGTGCAAGCTTAGACAAGAATCGCTGTTGTGCGGAGACAGATCGAGATAGGGCCACTAGCCAAGTGGTGTTTTGCTTTTCAAAGACGCCGTCATAAGGCGACAGACACCTCGTTAATAGTGATCCGTCTAGGGTGGATGCCAGAACGGGTATCACATATTTTGCACCATCATCCACCCGATTTTTATTGGGTGACTCCTCTTCTTAGTAACAGTTAACCCACCCTATATCTTCAGTTCAATATTTTTGCAGTGGGTGCCTACTGGTTTTTAATGCACCCGTGATGGTTATGCCACCAATTATTCCTTCAGCAATTCCCTCCCCAACCTCTACTACACGCTGAACACGGAAATAGAAAGTGTAGACTCAATAAAATACCTAGGCGTCACCTTCACACTAGACCTTTCCTGGGTGAAATATATTCTGGGAGGATGTGGACCACCTAACAAAAAATTAGGATTTTTTAGAAGAGTATCGGGGAAATGCGACGAGAAAGTTAAAGAGAAATGCCATCTTTCGCTGGTTAGACCTCATTTATAGAATATGCTGCAAGTATATTATGGGGTCCTCACAAAGTTGGATTAATTGCCGAATTGGATCGCGTGCAGCGTAGATAGGAACTAGGATTTATAAAACGTTGTCACGATAAACTTATTAGTGTATCCGAAATATTAGAGCAGCTAGGCTGGGAATCATTTAATGGAGCGAAGGTTAAATTACAGATCGACTCTCTTGAATGTGGATTGGAATGATCTCTATTTAGCAGAGAGGTTGAAAAAATATTATTACCCCCATCGTACCACGGTAGGAGAGACCACGTAAATAAAATTAGAGAGATGAAAATTAGAAAGTGTAGAACAGAAAGATTTAAGAGGTAATTTTTCCCTCAAAAAATTGTAAGGGATCAGAATTACGTTGTCCGATCGCGGTAGGGGGTAAAATTATATTGTGTCAATATTAGTCTGGTGTGTAATCACCCCCTGCCACACAACTTATCGGTATCTTGCAGGGTACTTGATTCGTATTTATACACGTAAATATGTAGTCCTTCATTGCAATTTTTCTTCCCTCTCTCCACATATGACTAGCCCAAAATTTATATGGGAACTCGTTAGAATTGTCCATGTTACAGTATTGCAGTAAATCGCTTTTCTCCATTACTTCCGTTTCCTGGGGCATGGTACAACTCAAAATTGCGATAATTATGCTGAGAGCGTCCGCGACATGTTAAGCCTGCGACACGGGATTTCAGTCCGCCTGCATTTGTTTTTTATCTTTCTAATGCAGTTTAAACATCGCTTAGCATCAGCTTGTCCGTTTGATATATTATTCCGCTTGGTGAAGCTCAGTTGTTTACTATTATCGCTGCTAGTTTCGTCGGGAGCAGCCAAGTGTGGAGCCACCAGGACAGGCGCCATTTCCTCCCCTCTAGTCTAATTCGAGTGTGAGCAGACGAGAGCAAGATTAATTGAGTATCATCATTCAAAAGGACTGCCTCCCAATTTCCACTCTATCTGGTATAATTTAAAACTAAAATTGGCAAGATTCTTTATTGAAGAGGGAATATGTTTCGTGAGATTTGGTGCAATATTAATGTCAAAGTTTAGGCGTCGGGAAGTCATAAGTTCCGAAATAAGCTTGCGAAAGTTTGATATCAACTTCAGCCATTGCTTAGAAAAATCCATGAATTCCTTAGATTTTTAGTACTCACGAATGTCCTTGACTTTCAAGCTGGCACCCCTACCTTTTTATAGCGTAATGAGTAAATAATTGACCCTGATATTATTCTTTTAAATGAATGCCAAGAAGTTTTCATGACCCAATGTCTTCAAAGAGACCGTTGTATTGAATACTGATATTATTCCGGTCAGAAGAGGTCGCTTTCCTGGACAGATATTGCAATTTGGACGAGCGTAGTACTACATGGTTTGTGTATAATAAGTAGCGGGAAAAGTTTCGAAAATATAAATTCATTTAAGATATTGCTCCAATGCCTCTCGAAATTCTTCTCTCAATCCATCCTTTTTAGCGTCGACACATCATACTTTTGCCATAGCGGCTTTTCCACGACTCGAAGGCTCCCTGGCAGGCGGATTTTGGAAGGTCCTTATGGGTACGGTTTGTAAGCTTCTTAGAAGGCATTAAGGATCCCATGGTGGTGGTGTCCTTTGAAGGGAATAGGATTTCACTTATGGGTTTAGGAAATAGTCTGCTGATACCAAGTCGGGACTGTAAGGGAGTCAGGGAATCGTCGCGATGCCGTTGCAGAAGGTCTTCGCAAGCACTCTGCTCTTGGTCGTCCTTTGTCAAGACCTTCGGGGCGAGTTTAGCGCTTTAGATCTTTCGCATCGCCAAATCTTCAGTTAATGGTGTACACCGTCATCTTATCAGTGCCAATAATTCAATCTGCGATCATGCGCAGATGGAATTTATATACCGATACTTCTTCTACAAACCTTGGGTATTCATTAACCAATGATTCGTACCTTTTGGCCGGCCTCGGTGGCGGCGGGGTAACGTCCTGGCCTTCCAACTGACGGGTCGCGGATTCGATTCCCGCCAAGGTGGGTTTTCCTCCACCTAGGGCTTGGGTGTTTGTCATTGCTTTAATGTATTATGTAAGTGTTGGGTGGAAGAAGGGACTACAAAGTCCCAATCGCGCCCCAAAAAGAAAAAGCCGAGATATAAGTAAATACCTTGTGGAATTTGGAAAGAGTGAACAAGCATTTACTGTCACGTTCCTATTGGCGTTTTTTGTATTGCGGAAGGAATTAAGTGAGTAGACGTGTTAAAAGAAATGCAATGTTGATGTGAAAATAAATAGGATGAGATGGTATGATAAACGAATACTATCCGACCCTGCACCATTTGAGAACCAGAGTTACTTAGTGTTCAAAAAAGCGAAGAAAAATTAGCTTGTTTAACGTCAAACTAAATCTTAATGACCAATCTTTGAGAAGATACGGGTGTGAAAATATTCCTTGGGTGGTAATATCCTCGGAGACTCGACCATAATCCCTTTTAATGCTTCAAGCAGAAGACACACAGGTGTGAAAATCTTGCTTTGGTGATTTCTCGGGCGTCATCTGGTGTAGTGCTTTGGGTGCGATTAATGATAATGACGCGGTATTTTCCTGCGCGCGAATAGGTAGCTGTTAAGTGACATATATTCGCCGCGGTGCAACGAAGGGCCATCTAAAGTATTAATGGTGTGTTTTGCACAGTCTAAGTAATATTTATTTGTGGCTGACTCAGCCCTCGACTCGGCTGTACGAATTATTGTGTCGGGTCACAGGCCTCATGTATCGTGCACAATCCACTTATTAAGAGGTGCTATCAATCGATCAAGTTATGCATCTGCATGGATAAGAATATTTAGGTTGCCATGGCACATCACGTTATTTGACCAAATCTTGTCAATGACTTGATCAGAAGTAATAACACACCATAGCACCGATTTTTGCGATGCTCAAATCCGCATTGAATTCGAGATACTTACACAATCGTGTTGTCTAAACAGCGGGAATCACATTCGATAGATGAGTTCGATTCTCATTACTGATAACAGAACCACTCGTCCCATAATGCTCATTTTTCTATCCGTTTCTTGAATCCAGCTACCAATCACAGATGAGCACGGACGTCGTTTAAAAGAGGCTACCGATTTTTGCGCCGGAATCAACATTATTCAAACAACACTGTCGTCGGCCGAAAAACAAAACATGAGCATCCTGCGTGCGCGCCAAAATCGCAAGGAGAGTTTGATGTTGACAGTGAATATTTCCTACGATGATATGGTTTTTATCAAAACGAACAAAAATGTTTTTTCGTTTAAATTGGGCTTTTTTTTCTATTTTACATTTTTAACCCGCTGTCCGCTGTAAAAAAGTGCATGCTAAGGAAACATGGTGTCGTTCTCAGCTGTCGTCGAAATAGTTCCAGAGTTGAATGCTTCAAAATGAATTAAGTGCGCAGCCAATCAGGTTGATTAACATTTTATTTACATTAAAATGACAAGGAAAGATCTATTAAATGTAATTAATGCTTCATTGGATCATCTGAATTTACCCGTTCAAAATAGCGTTTCTTTTTGGCGCTGAGTGCGAATGACCCGTGTGGAAAGCGCCAACTTCTAAAGCTCTGCGAAAAATTACCCTGGGAGCCCAATTTTTGACCATTCCAGTCAATAAAAGCGTACTTCTAAGATACATATACCTAAATTTAAATTTTAAGATTGCGTGCCGTAGTTGACCCTTAGGTCAGAGCGTTATCGCTGGTTGAGTGGAAAAAAAATTTGATTTCTCCCGATCCACGATATTAATCCTGGCATGCCGTAGTGGAGTTTGGCTGCGGCCTTAGTGAGAAAACGGCTGCCCCCCCCCCCCCTTTCAAGAGCGAGGCGTGTCTTGCGCAGATTTCAACTGCCACTCGCCTCAGAGATCCGATCCCCTCTTTATTCTTTCCTCCTTTTCTGTCGCCGATGGCGAAGAACACTCGTGCCCGCCTCGCGGGGTGGAATCAAGTTTGCGCCAGGACTTTCTTTTTTCCCTAATTTCACGTCTGGCTTTGTTGGCGGCAACTTTGAGACGGAATTAGAAGCCAGGAAGAATCATTTTTTTGCACTGCTAATTCCATGTTAAATTCTCGGCTTTTTCTCAAGCGCAACCCCGACGAATAAGTCACCTGGTACTGGGTGTAATGATGATACCATTAATTAAGGAAGGAAATTGATTGGACGTGCGTTAATTATTAATTATTCCAAGATTCTTCTAATTATATGCTTTTAGCACCTTTGGACTCCTCTTCCTTCCTAATTAGGTGAAAATAAATTATTTGTGCTATTCAAATCGTGATGATATTACATACAGCCTGCTATTCTGTTCAAAATGTTTATTATCTCTCGACATGTTATTCATTAACCTGATATTCTTCCTTACTTATATATAAAATACCGTTCCGGAAACACGCAACTAGTTTATCTACAGTACTATGGCATTTGTTTTGTTACTTTGGAAGCAACCAATACATATTGTAACTAAATCAATAACATTTTAATTAATGGCCACTAATACCATGTAAGGGAGGAAGAAATCGAAGTTTTGGGAGGAACCGCATGTTTTTTAAAATATGCAGGCCGCAGTTTGTGCGCGAATACATTAAAAATAAAACTTTTCGCATTAAATGGTGGAATGAAACTCCGTCGTCAACAATCATTCGTCGATTTGTTTATTTCAGTGATGTGAACAAACAACGAATCGATATGAGAGGAGTCAAAAGAATGAACATTCATTGTCATTTCTATAGTCGCGTATTGCTGTGGTCGTTGTCCGTATGTGAGTTCTGACTGGTCATAATTTCACTCAGCAATGCAATTTATTCCAAACATTTTCGAGCGGAACTCTGGCCAACAACCCTAGGTAAATTAAGCGTCTAAGCCACTTCAAGTAGAAAATGACCGCAGTCATGTCATCAGTTGCACTCAAGTGACCTTGTACAATAGTTCTTGAAGGAAAAGGATGGTGCAGTTGACAAAGTAAATCCCATGGTTTAATCTTTTGAAGACTCATCGTAATTAGAAACTAAACTTACGAGGGTGGGCTGAAAACCTAAGCACACATGCTAGTAGACCACAAACAAAATGGCCTTCAGAAGCACTCCTGGTGGCATGTGGAAGTAACATTCCCCCTCAACAAGCATGTGCAGGTTGTGAGGTCTTTACATTCATCCAGTGTGTTTTGAGAGGTGGAAGTATGGAGACGTGTTCGTTCATCAAGAAGAAATCAGTTATAGGGCTCGAAGCTGAGTTATGGAGTACAGATTAGTGACAGTGACTGGTTGTCGATGCTCAGGGAAATGCTTTGAAACCAGTACGCCAGTTGTACTATCCGAGGTCTGTCCAATAAATACGCGAACTGGGGCGTTTAAAAAACTTTTTTTTTCAAAATTTAGTCCACATCGATATAGTCTCCTTCTTCAAAGTACTCTCCATTTGTAGGCCATGCTTTTTCATTCCATCTTCTTCTTTCCCACTGTTTAAATCACCCTTGGAAGTTATATTTTTTTAGTTTTCTCGTCTCGTTTCTTGATTTATTGTGTCCAGTGATGTCCCCTCATCACATTTTTGCATTTTGGGAATTGGAAAAAGTCGCAGGGGCCGAGATCTATAAGAATAAGGAGAAGGATGATCGAGGATGGTGTTTGAATTTTTTTGTCAGAAACTGGCGAACAATCATTGCTGAATGTGCAGGTGCATTCTCATGGTGAAGGATCCATCAATCTTGTTCGGTTAAAATAGTATGCACTGTTGATTTTCCTAAACTCAGTTCATCAGCTATCATTCGGACAGTTTTTTGACGATCGGTAAGAACAAGAGACCGCACACGATCAATGTTGTCGTCAACACATGCGGTTGAAGGTCATCCCAGCCTTGCACCATCTCGTCGGCCATCTTTAAAACGCTTAATCCACTTGAAAACGAATGTTTTCTACAGAGCATTATCACCGTTAACAGCTGTCAACATTTCAATATTTTCTTGATAACTTTTACGGCACTTCACCACAAACTTGATGTTAATTCATTGCTCTGTGATATCGTAAATTTCCATTTTCGACAAACAGTAAAAACAAGGACAACAGAAACTAACATAACTGGCACCATACGCACAGCTCGACGATCCGCCAAGCACAGACGGCTCATTGGGTCTCAGGCAACTAGCGCCGCTGGTGGGTGGGGCTATAGTCCGCGTCATGGCCGCCAGATTGCACCAGTTCGCGCATTTATTTTATAGACTACGTATACCTGGGTGGTAGCAGCCGGCGGAATCGGAAGGAATCGGGTTGAAATCTAGCGTACTTGGGGAAAACTCGGAGAAACAACTTTCATTCGATGGAGTGGCGAAGGTTAGAGAGGAGGGGAAGGACCAGAACCGAAGTTCTTATTTCTAAAGGAGAAAGGAATGGACTATTCGGGCTTTTATGAAGGATAGGACGTGTTCGAAACAGAAATAGCTTAACCTAAATTCATTTTATGAAGGATAATGTCTTTTTGATTGTTAAAAGCTTATGGTTAATCGCTGTAAATTGATCAATTACGTGTATTCAAGTGGAACGCGGTGGTGGGTTTTTAAGTGTCCCATCAGTGAGAGGAATGAAAGGATGTCTTCCTTTTTGCAGCACTCAAAGCGAATCGTCTACGTGTTCCAAACCATTAGCCATAATTGTACTAGAACTCTATTGGACCAAGTTACTGTAACAGCTATGATAATAATTTTCTTAGAATAAATTAATGACGTCACAAGACAACAATTTAATTTTCGCGCCTCAGCTGTTTATTTATTTAATGTCGCTGGTAGCTATGGTTTTGTTGTTAATTTTGTAATATGCTTTTAGATGACTATGTGTATATTAGGGATGTTTTTGTAATTATCTCTGGAATTTTAGACTTTTTAACGGTAAGAATTAATATTTATTATGAACTTCGCATTTTTAACATACTTATATAATCTGTCATCTTTTATTGTATAATACATAGTTATCTGTTTGAATTTGCCCTGAAGCCATTAACATGATGTTCTGACCATTCCGTTGTAGGAATTATATTGGGCTCTTACTTTCCCAACGTTTCTACTGTATTTCATACTCTGGTAAGTTTAATTAACGATTATACTGCATGCTAGTCCATCAGATGAGTGCTTAGAAATATATGAGAGTGTAGAAATACATTTGTGAAATTTACAGTGGCCTCAGTTTCTCTGTCTTCACGGAGTCAAATTCTCAAAATCACCGCCGTTGTGAAAGTGAAAAAAGTAACCTAATAACGGGTTGAAATAATTTGGTCTCATAATGTAGATGAAATACTTTCTATTCTGTGAGGTTTTTTGTAAGTCAGTTAAAAAGCCGAAATTTTGTTAGATTGGACTCCCTACTTATTTCGCAATGATGTGAAATTAGAAAGAAAGTTTAGATTTTTTGACAGGAAGTCATTTTTGACCCACGTTGTGAGGAAAGCCTTCTTCGGTGTTTGTCATAAATAATATTTGATTTTCCTCGGTTTATTTCCTCTGTGGGTGTTTCTTTTCGGTTGGTTGCTTTTGGGCTTTTTTTTCCGGTAGGATGCTGAAGTTTTCAATGTGAAATCTTACCTGATAAACTTAAAGGAGGAAACTAAGAATTGGGGAAATGTCCAAGGACTCAAAAAACGTGAGCCAAATTGCGAGTGTCACGGACCGATTTTTTCCTTGTTTGGCGAGTGAGGAGATTTAATTGCATCTTTGAAAGAAAAATTCCTTATTTCTAAAGAGATTTCCGCTTTAATAACCCCATTGGCTGCTTTGAAAATACTTGACATTCGCAATATGGGTGATGGTAATGGGGAACCTTTTAAAGGGGGGACCATTGGGAGTCTTTTGTGTATGTAGTTAGAGATCGTAGAAGGATCGGACAGGGCAAATGAAGGGCGACAGGGCGATTGAAGAGCGCGGATTTCCATAAATTGCCCCACTCGATTGTAATTTAAGAATGAAATGGCTGGAGTGAGTATCTCCATTTAAAAAACCTGTGATATTTGGTACTATAACGGAATTATTATTATATATATATATATTTTGTTGCAATGAGGCGATTGGCCTGGTGCCCACGGTAAAGTCTGGTCAACGGTCACTCTTACAATGCACCTGGAAAGGGCTCTCAAACAAACCTCGACGCAGCTGGTTCCATTCAACAATAGTTCCGTTTAAAAAAAAGTAGAGTGAAGTATAGGGTAGTAAATGAGAGTAAGAGGGGAGTCAGGATGAAACAAAGCGCGCGAAGTTGTTGAAATTACTCTGAGCAACCTTTGATATTATTTATGAAAGTACATTTATAAATTACATTAAAGTATATTTAGGATATTAAAAATTTAAATTATGCTTGTCATATTTCAGAAGATAAAGAATCTCATCAGTTTTCTTGGCCCGTCGTGTGCAATCTTCTTATGTTATTCATATTGACTTCATTCTTAATTCATGTTGGCTCTCATGGAAACTTACTGAAATCCCAAAGGCAATTACACCCTTTTCTTCGAGTATGCTGATTTAGTCTTGAATATCGGCCGTCGGCATTTTAAAGGTAAGCGATTGCTGTTTATCGTGACCCATCGTAACGACTCTTTTTTTTGTTGAGTAGCGTAATTTTCTCAGAGGGGTTTGGCGAGCGTGAGTTTGGCGAGGGATTCAGAGAAAGGTTTAGCTGTTTTTTTTCTTCCAAAAATATCCAATTAATTGCTTTCGAATTCAATTCCAACCAATCCTCTTACTGTTCCCACCGCTCCGTTGAAACTTCAACTACAAGTCGTCATGGCGTCACGCGAAAGTCATTTACGGATTACTGAATAAATCAGGTTCATTCCCTTGCGATCTCCGTGAAATTTATTCCGTGATCATGGAGAGCCCATATGAAATATGTATGTAACGCCGAAGTCAGCTTAGGTGACCCTTACACGTAACCGGAAAATCGCCTGCAGGTGTTGTCGACCGCATCGTTCTCCTCGTTATACAGACGCCGAAAGTCAAATCATCATCTTCAATAGTTTATGAGCTGGGAATATTGGGAAAAGGATTTAGACAGTTTCCGCAGACTATTACATATGGTGTGGAGTTTTGAAGCATTTTATTTTTTTTAAGTTAAGCTCAATTCGCACTGAATCAATTCCGTCTCCAGCTCTTCGTACTTCCTATCCATTTCCACATCGTCGTGAGTGCTCATTTCCATTCCCGTTAACCCAACTCCTTACGTTTTGTTACATTCTTCAAATCCAGGAAACTCACGGTGTCTTCTTCGCCTACCTTTTTTCTACCTTCTTCGGATTTCCCGCAGCAGATTCCTCTCTTTATCGCCAATGTTTAACTCTTCCTTGTCTTCGTCTTTCTGTTCATTTGATTTTCTCGCACGTCCAACGGTTCTCATTCAGTCGGGGTAAATAATCGTAGGGGATCGGGTTGGTTCCGTGGATAGGCATCTCATCGGGAGGATCCGGGTTCGAGTCTCGCCCGTGGTAGAATTTTTCAGAGGTATCCCGACATCCACATCTGATGTTATTAGGAGAGGACTTAGTGTGACGCACTCCGTCCATCGGATGGAACGTTAAATTATGTGACCCCTCGGCGTCTACCGTTCACAGAGTAGGCTAATGTCGATGCCTGGTTTCTCTCGCCAACCTTCCCCCTTCAATCCAAATCACCCCCTCCTACGGTGCAAATGACCTCAACTCTACTTCATTTACACCATCCCACTATAAAGCTGAAAATAAAAAACTACAGCGAAAAGCGCGTATAATTAACGGGCAGGGCGTTGCAGATTATGGCTGTGAAATATTATTTACGCAATCAAAAACTTGATGTTCAGGTATGACGTGCGCTATATCGTGCGGCGGCAATGGGAAAGCATTCGCGTGTTTTATTTGCCCTCATTAACTAATTTTCCTGAATAGATGTTTCGAAAGGTCATTTTTTGGGCCGTGCAGGCAAACCGAATCCGTCCCGGGGAAAAACGTTCCCTCACGGAAAGGAAAAGATGCACGTCTTTTCCTTCTCTCTCTAATCTGTGACTCGCCCCCCCCCTTCCCGTGACCAACCCCCCCTTTCGTATTCATTATGCATCCGCACCACAACCGCCGCCATATGCGAAATGACTCTCCGAGCAGCCGTGAGCCGCTGGTGAGGTTACATCATGCCGTGGAAAACCAATAAAGAATAATTCACATATTTCACATGCGACTGTTTAGTCTTTTGCGGTAACATCTTTGACTTTCATGACGTGATCTTGCAATGATGTCATAAGGACTTATTTTGGAAATTTACATTACGTGGTGATATTTACCTGAGTATCTCCTAAATTTCGGCATCGTTCATTTTTTTCATTTCATACGGAGCGGTTTCATTTATGATTTGTTTCGTGTAAACATTTACTGTTAAAAATATTGTGTTGGAACAAATTAAATGCTACAACTTGCTCAACATCTCAATGAAAGTAATCTGCATTTAAGTTTTAAATGAGAATCCTTTTTCAAGAACGATGATAAATATGAAATTGTAATATTATTCATAAATGTTGGGTGATTAAGTCTCTGATGTGGGCAGATATCTCATTCCAGGATGGTGACGTAATTGTTCATGGTGGTATGATTGATGATAGTCCATAGTTGAAGGTAGGTTTTGGTTAAACTCGTCCATGGAAATTGTAGACTCGATTAAATACTTATGAGTAATCTTCACTCACGACCTCTCTTGTGTGAAACTATGCAGGGAATATGTGGACAAGCTAACAAAAAAATTAGATTCATTAGGAGAGCATCGGGGAAAGGTGACGATAAAGTCAAAGAGAAATACTATCTTTCGCTGTTTGGCCTCATTTAGAATATGTTGCTTGTTCATGGGATCCTCGTGAAGTTGGATTGATTGCCGAATTGGATCGCGTGCAGCGTAGACAGGATTTAAAGTACTTTTTTTATGATAAACTGAGCAGCGTATCAAAATTATTAGAGGATCAAAGTTGGGAATCACTCCCGGGGCGAAGGTTAAATTACAGATTAAATCTCTTGCATGAATTGGAATCAAGTCTCTTTAGCGGTGGTGTTGGAAATGTCTTATAGAACTCATCGTACTACAGTAGGAGAGATCATGTCCTGAAAATTGAAGAGATTAAGCGTAGAACAGATAGATTTAGAGATGTACTTTTTCCCACGAACGATAAGGGGGAAAAGTATTTCGTATCTAAAGTAGTTTGGTGTGTGATCACCCCCTGTCACACACCCTAATGGCTTCTTGCAGGTCAGCATGTATATATGTATGCAACGCAGGGCATAACCACCATGCTACCTTTTATTTCCCTACCGCAAAGCATGACAGGCGGCCGAAAACTTTTAGTGCTTGCATAACTATTTTATCATTACGAACGCCTGTCGCTTAAGGTAAGTTTTGTATGGGATCCCAGACTAGCGAATGACTGAGAATGACGGGGTGAGTGGGCATCATCCCTTCCGTAGTTTGACCCTGCGCTGCCCCTATCTCTTCCACAGGGAGCGAGAGTCCATCCTTTCACAGCAGCTCGAGCTTCGTGGCGCGGGGCTCCCCGAGGATTCCCAACCAGCTGAATGGGCCGGACGGCACGTCGAGCCCCGGCCAGGGCGACGGCGGAGGACCCGACTCGCCGCTCGCCGCCGCCATGGCCGCGATGGGCGGAGGCGCCATGGGCCGCGCGGACGCCCACGAGCTCCCCAACGAGATATCTGCCCCCTACGAGGTGCCGCAGTTCCCCATCGAGCAGATAGAGAAGAAGCTGGCCATTCAGCGGCAGATGAGCGTCCGGTGAGTCACTCATGTTGTCCAGGAGACATCATCGCGGGTGGAAATTCATGTTTGTCACGTGTGCGGAAACTACCTGCAATATATGCAGCATCTTTTTGCCGTACAATAGACGCAACATGACAAGGACAAAAACACAGAAACAGACAAGAAATAAATGAAACTCACTAGTTTTCGTATTTTCGGTGGTCCAAGCCATCTTTCTCATGGAAGACAAGGAAAGAACTTGAGTTGAGTTCTTGAGAAATTGAGTTATTTCCTTCTCTTCCTTGAGAAAGGTGGCTTGGACCTCCGAAAATACGAAAACTAGTGAGTTCCATTTCTTTCTTGTGTGTTTCTGTTTTTTTGTCTTCGTCCACTAGTGCCAACTTCATAAACATTATTATTCACGTCCGTGAGAATTTCACCAAAGTGCCATATTTGATGATAATAATTAATAATTTGATGGTGGTTAGTCCAGGGGTAGAGCGTTGGACTACTGACCGGAGGGCCCAGGTTCGGTTCACTCATGCAAATCAATCTGAGCACCTACAGCTCCACCCAAGCTAGTTGATTTTTCGGGTACCAGATCTCCTGGGAAACCATAACCGTCACAGGGAAAGGAAATGGCCCCCCTACTCTGATGTGTGAATTTCACACGCCGTATACTGGGACTTAGTACTGGGAGAACTCTACCATCACCTACCAAACCGACCTAAGGGCTGAGTACTGTGTTTATTATTTGTGTATATATGCGGTAGTGGGATGTTGAATAAGGTAATGGGGGGGAGAATGTTAGGCAAACGAGGAAAGGGCAGGAGCAGGATAGGGTTGTTGGACGGGATGAAGGGAGGATAGGAATTGCAGACGAATTCCAAAGATTCACTATTAGTGGCAGGTGATAATGGATGGTGTCGCTGCGAGGAGCTGTAAGGTGATGTAAATATTGGCAGTGATCGGATATAGATTGGTGAGTAGGTGAAGGCGTGGAGAGTGAAACAATACTCCTCTTATAAGTCCATGGCCTGAATAAATTCTTCTGAGCATCTTACACTTGAGCATCGTTCTAATGAGCATTCCTGGTCGGAGACCCACATTTTAATTATCATTCTCTTTCGTTGAAATGATTGCAGTGCGGGTCCGTTGAAATTTGTTCGCCGCCAGTCAAGTTCAAAGAGAGGATTGGGCGAAGTCTCGGAAACCGTAACTTTCCGAGTCGGACGAATGCATTGGCAATCATAGGATATTTCTGTGTTGGCATGTTGCACATCCTGGAGCAGAGTGTTTCAAATTGTTCCACTCGTTTTCCATGAACTCATCGATTTGCATTTCTCTGAATTTCCCTTTCACGCCACAGTTCGCGAGGGAACGAGGTTTAGTTATTTCGCAAACGGATCATGTTTCCCACTTCCTTCTCGAGAAACACCAAAAAAACAAAGGAACCAACGGACTTGCGTCACCGAGAAATTCTAGTTTCTGTGTCGCAACGTCGTCCCTTAAAACTGTCAGGTCGGCCCCCGAACATCAAATAAACCTTCGGGGAAATTTGAAATATATTGTAACTTAGGCATGCCATCCGCGTCATGAATTGGATGAAATCCCCCGTCTTTTGTTCCGAAAATCCATTAGTGGGAGATGGAGGTTCTCCCGTCCCTCCACTCATGTTTGATTCATGGACCAATAATTGAGAGTAATACGGGACTATTCACGGCATTGCCACACTCCTCGCTTCGCTCCGGCGCGCTTTCACTAAATTCCAATGTCGTCGTTTCCATTCCGATCGTCCAAATCGATTACCGACGAAACCTCCGCGGCTGCCACCGCACGCATAATTGATTTTGGTGGTTAGCTACTCATTGGCTCCTGCCATTCAGTGGCGGATGGATGGAAACATCGCCGATTCGATAATGCCGATCCGTGTAACATCGTTAATCAAATATGGTGTTGATTCTTTTTCGAGTCCACCAATTATTCCTCTCGATTTTGTCAGAATATAGTAGTACTCCCAGTTCGTCGAACTCGCGGGACACCCGTTTAGTACTTGCCTCTTTCGCGAAACAAGATTCGCCCTCATTAATGTCCTCAATTGTTATGCAAAACGAAATTCAATTCAATAGGTTTGCGAAGATGAAATCACATCATCCCAGACAAATCCAGTAAACAAAAAATACCGAATTTACCAGCATTGCTATATTAAAAAACCCGTTGAAATTTATATGTTTCGGAAGACTTTCGGCGGCAAAAACTGGATATTCTGTTCTGATTTTCAAGAGGGACAAATATTACTCTTTTTCGTAACGATTGAAAAATGTGCACGCTTCCTGCCTCAGGGAGTACGTAGTTTGTTCGATACTTGCCTGAAGCATATGCAACCTTGTGTTTCACGAGTTCACTCCATATTGCATATGCGCAGGCGTCAAGCCGCCCATGGGGACCGGCGCCGGACGAACACTTTTTTTTACGACCATCGCGTGTGTAAATTAACACTCAAACTGTCTAACCCGTGTCTGAATTCAACCCGAATAAACTATCCGAAGTTTGTTTTGATGGGTGAGTGTGGCCCGCCTCGCTCAAACGGCCTTCGAGGTGCGAAATTCCCTACGTCATTCGGTTTCCAACGGGGCTCCATTGACCAGAAAATGAGGGGTTCATCCAGTGCATTGCGAGACTTCACCCGGATTTTGACGCGTTCATTTGGCCTGTTTCAAAGTTTCTATTTTTCTAAATTTACGATTTCGTGTCATGATCGAATCAGATCATATGCAGCATAGATTGGAGCTAGATTTGCAATACGCTATAATATAACATAGGAAACGTCGCCTTTCGTCGAAACGTTTCGTGACATTGGGTTGAGTTAATAAAAAGGAGAGGAGGGGCGCTGCTGCATCATTCATGTATCCATATCCACCGGCCGAGCTTTTGAAATTCCAGAATTAAAAATTAATCCAACGCACTAAGTTTTAAAACTCCCTCATTTCATGCTGCTGCGTTTGCCTTTTTCACGTGGATTTGGATGAGAAAGCGAAGGATGCCTCCCTGCATCTACAATACTCGTATAGCGTACAATTTACAATAGTAACCGTTCTGCAAAATCGTCCTCGGGTCTCTGCTTCAATGACGGCAATGAAACCGGAAGAGGGCTCATGGGATGACCAAACGGTATGTAACATAAAATGAATAGGATAATACTTTTATTTCATTCCCAAAACTATACCATTAGGGATATCGCATTATTAAATTATTTGTTACGTATGAAATTAAAAGGAACAAATGCAATGAGAAATCACTATTCTTAGGAGTTCTAATACTTTTTGAATCATTACAAATTGACACTACTTTATAGAGGTCACATAGCAATTAAGGAACAGAGAAAGGAATATTCCGTTTGATAGAAGAAAGATTCGCAAACACGGAGATAAGGAGTATTTGATTCAATTTAATCAGCGTTCATTAACTGTACGTTTGATATGGAGCGTAGTTATGTACGGCGCGGAAATATTGTCACTGAAGCTGGATTATAGTCGTAGATTGGAGGCTTTAGAGATGATATGGATGTCAAGAAGGATGGAGAAGGTGAATTGGGCGGAGAGCGAAACAAATGAGGAGGAATGGTGGGGGAGGAGAGAGGATTGTTGGGAGTAATTAAAAGGAGGCAGGAAAGATAAATGCAAACAAGATTTATTGGCAATGGGATGTTGAAAACTGTGGTCGATGGAAGAACGTTAGGAAGGCGGGGAAGGGGGAAGAATAAGATTGGGATGTTGGACGGAATGAAATAGGAATACGTAATTAAAGAGGGGTTTATTGTAGTGTTGAGTGTCGGGTTGTGCTTTGCTAAGAGAGGCAAGGGAATTGTCGATGTGCCTTTTGGAAGCTTACGTCCTCCAAAAACCTACCCATAATAATAATGGCTGTACGCACTGTGTATCGATCGGAAATACTTTTTTGGTTATCTAAGGTAAAACCGTTATGTGTTTGAAGGGTAAGCGTCATTGACGGAAGGTAGCAGCCGTCTTAAGTAGTGCTCACCATTTTGCGGGAATCCGGGTGTATGCGAGATTATCGGATGAGGGCATTTCCCTCTATCTTCGTCCCATTTTCACGATTTAATGTGAATTCGCATTTACCTCGCCCAGTTGAAATTCAGCTTAAAAGCAGTGGTACGTGGAACACTAGAGTACTGGCCATGCACTTATTTTGTGATATCCGGGTAACATGTTATGAATTCGACGATTACCTAGGTATGACTTGCCTCCGAGGAACAGAGAGCAACAATAATAGTAATAATTTCTCAGGCCATTAACAATTATGCCTGTATTTTTGAATAGATAATTATCTTGGCGATAATCTCAATTGAAAGTTTCCCCAGAAATCAGTGTTGTCTCCTTATAGGTAGAAATTTATTTCGATGGCGACTACAGTCATAATTAATGTTTACCCTTCAATACCATGACATTTTACAATATAATAAATAAAGGACGAGTATTTCTGATCATTAAATGTTTCTTGCGAATTGTTACACGCTGATTAAATTTAATAAAAATGTCTTCTCAATATTTTCTATTCTTTCTCCTATCGTTGGGATATTTCACTATTCTCGTCCTTAATCCTCGGCCGGCTCCTGACGGCTTTCCTAGTCGGAAGAACGAGTCGTTGAATAATAAAGAAATGTACAACACAAAAAAATAGTACCACGAAAAGAGGCATGTAGGAATTCTACGTATCTTATGTTTCACTTTAAGTTTGGTGGTGAATGTACGTATATGTTCAATGAACGTCCAGCAAAAAAAATAAGAAATATTCCCTGTGCTCGCTTTGGACTCGACTCTTTGAACAGTTGACTCCCGATCCACCTTTCTTGACCCATTTCTTTTATTTCGGTGCTAGACCTCTGAAAAATTCATTCCTCGGAATTGCTTCATGATCCGCTCCTACGTTTGAAAAATTCAGGGCGTATCAAGTGGCTCCTCCCCGCGGCGTTTATCTGTTTTATTTTTTCCTCCCTCCACCCGCTTCGGATGGCCGCTTAAAGGTGAGAGGTGCCCATTATTTTGACTTAATGTCCCCGCCCGGGACGTTATTGCTCTGGTGCCTCCGAGGACGTGGTTTTCTCCTCTTCTTTAATGGGATTTTAAAGACGGGGGCTCTTTCTCATCGTCGCTCATTCTTTTCGCCCTCGTTCCCCTCGCTAAAGAGGAGTCGATTTTCTGTCGCGGGGCGTAAAATTCGCGAAAAAGATAAAGATCACCTCTCTCTCCCCGATAATCCCGAGGCATAAGTCGCCGAGAGCCGTAAAACTCGTCCCATTACTCATAATTCACGTGACCAGGCGTGGTGTCATCTCGCTTTGGTGCTCCCGCCGTCTGCTTGTTTTTTCCCTTCCCTTGTCGCGTGCCTTCCTTCGTCTCGCATGCTCCTCGGTACTTTATCTCCCATCCGAATAAAAAAATATATATACATACAAAAAGTGTATATATATATGTGTAGTCATGCCTTTCCCATCGCAGCCGCGTGTACGTGGCGCCCGTTCTTGCGGCGGCAGTTCCCGGAATTTTTTCAATGAGCCTTCAAGAGACTTTTGAGCTGGCCAATTGGATTTCCCTCCGCGGAATCGCCCGCGTATTTCGGTAGCGTTCGCCCTCGCCGACAGGTGGTTGATAATTGCGAAGCTGAACAATTTTCGTTCCTCCAGTCATTTGAAGTATGTTAATTCCTGGTCTTGTTTGTTCACAGGCGTGCCAACTGTGTGCTAGGTCATTTATTGGAATAATCATTAAAAATTCATTTCCTCAAGTAAGCACTTAAGGCCGCGATATATAAACATTTTAGTGCATCTGTCGTATTCGCACGCTATCTCGGTTCGGTGTGACAAACCGTGGGGTAAACGTGATTATTTAACGTTAATATTCGGACGTGGCCCACCAAATGTTATGCAACTGAAACCAACTGCTCCTAACTACGTCAAATATCCTAAACACCCCCTCCTTGAAATGCTTCATGGATTGGAAATTAAATATGAAACGAGTGAGTGAGCTTCTCTCTGAAATTTTAAAACTAAGCCCACGAGGCTTGTGGATTTCTTTCCTTCCATTACATTTCTTTCGCCGTTTAATCGGCGTTTGGCTCTTTAATCAACATATTTGCCGCAATCTAATATTTCTCATTGTAATCGAGCACTTTCGATCCTCACAGAGTGGTCGTTCATTTCTTTTTTTTATTGGTGTAAAATTTGAATCCATGAGATTAATTCTGTTGGTATCGCCCTCATGCTCAATTATTGTCTCCCTTAAAGTTAATATGATTGATTTTATCGGTTTGTTTTGTACACGCACATTTAGAAAAAGGGTGTTCATTTTTTTAAAATTTTCTATTTGGCGCAGGTATGAAGATTTCTTCAAAATTATTATATTTTATTTCCTTGAGAAGTAAGCTGGTGCGATAGCTTGTGCACTGACTTTTCGCCCCAAAAGGCTAGGGTCCGCACACCGGCGATGGCAGAATTTTTTCAGTGCTATTCCAATCCTTACTTGTGAGTACCACGCGGAGGGCACCTCAAGTGGAGCACATTGTTCGTCGAACTGAGCGTGAAATCGCGTCAGGAGTTGCGCCTTTCGTCCGTAAGAGTAAACACATTACTTCACCTAGTTTCTCTCTGCACCCATCATTCTACGCTATTATTGGCTACAAATCCTACCTTTGCCAATTTATCCACACTGATTCCAATAATGGTAGCAAATGAGGTCATCTGTCGGGGTCGCCTCTCCTCATATCTATTGACACTATAACTATGACAAAAGATGATCGGATAATGGTAGTTTTCGGGGCCTGCTTTGTTGTCATTCGGGACGTCCTTGTCCGTCTTGGGATTTCTCGTCTTTTTCCCTCCGTTACCTCATTAACACTCCTGACATTTGAGTGTTCCATATAAGCTTCGAAAATGCACGTCGTAATATGAGGTAAAATACTGATGATTGCCGTAAATGCCTTGACTATTCGAAATTCCGTATCGTTTCGGAAGGACACAAACACTGATTAGTATTTCGCCATTTATTTATAAACACGAAACTCGCTTGTTTCTTTTGAACGGCATAATCCTGTGTGCAGCAATGGTGTAGGACTCAGGCTTAGTGCAATTTCTCCATACTTCAAGGAATTATACGGTCATTCATCCTCCTGAGGATGCTGAGGGGGAGCGAAACCATGGTAGGGTGATGCAAAAAATTTGAATTGTGGAATTGCAGTTCTTTTTCCCTACCATTCCTTGAAATTCTGCAATGATATTGATGCGGAGAAACACATACCGGGTTTACGAAGAAATTGTGGAGATTTAATTGGTATATTTTTTCTTTTCACATTAGTAGAAGTTGTAAGGATTTGTTTGTCGGAACGTCGGAGCCAGAGGGCATCTCGCAACACTGCATCATCGGATTAAGCGTGCAAAAAACATTGAATTTCTCATACAATTGCTATTAAGTCGCTATAAATCGACATCTAAATCTGTAAATTAGATAGCACTGTGCATGAAAGGAGGAATGCAGGTCGGAAATTTGCGGGGCCGAATAGCACAATAAAAATAAATATGTCTCATGAACGATAATTGATTTCATTCCTTAATTTTTTGTATTGTTGTACTCATTTGCTGGATGACTTCAAGACAGGGAAAACTGCCTGCTTTGCTATAATTACCCCGCCCTAGTTTTCCGGGAGTCAATAATCAAAAGGGCTGGTCTCACTATTGCGAATATAACGGAATGAAATTTTGAAGAAAGGGGATCCAGTCATTTATGCAACAGCCTCGTAATCTGAGAAATGTATCAATCGATACTTTTGGAACTTCCCTTCAATTTCGTCATCCCTCCTAGGATTACGAAATCAATCTCATATGATCCACTTGAACACGTTTTAATTCGATAGCGGCAAAAATATTCGCAAAATACGTCGAAAGTTCTTTCGAAGCAGCGCGGTGGCGTAGTGTGCAAATGCTCGATCGGTTCCGATTGGAAAACAACAACAGTTGTATTGGGCCAGCGCCGGCGGAGAGTATTTTCATTCTTCTGGACCGCAATGTCCAAGTAATAGGTTAAACGATATTAGACTAAGAATTGCGCTAGGCAAAGAGGCTTTCTCAAGGAAGAGGGAATTGATGACAGGGACTTTGAGTAAAGATATTACGAAAAGACTCGTAAAAACTTTGATATGGAGCGTAGCTATGTACGGCGCGGAAACGTGGTCGTTGAAGCAGGAGGATAGACGTAGATTGGAGGCTTTTGAAATGTGGGTGTGGAGAAGAATGGAGAAGGTGAAATGGACCGAAAGGAAAACAAATGAGGAAGTACTAGAAATGGTGGGGGAGGAGAGGGGTTGGTTGGGATAAATTCTATGGAGGCAGGCAAAATGGATGAAAGGCGTATTGAGCGGCAATAGTGGGATGTTGAAGAGGGTAATAGAGGGGAGAATGTTGGGAAAACGAGGAAAGGGCAGGAGCAGGATAGGAATGTTGGACGGGATGAAGGGAGGAAGGTAGCGTTTGGAACTGAAGGGGGGTTTATTGTAATGTTGGATGTCAGTTTGTATTTTGTTAGGAGATGCAAGAGAAATGTCCCTCTACCGTTTGGTAGTGTGTGTCCATCCAAACCCTACATTAACCGGTCGATTACCGATGTTAATATTAATATTTGTAGGCCTGAGTAAATATAACAGATTGAATTTAAGCGCACCGTCTTCTGCCGCCGCGGATCGCGGTTCGATTAACGGTGGAGGCCACATCAGCATTAATCCGGTCTACTTGTGTAATTGAGGGAGGGGTGTTCTGGGAAAGAGGTGAGTACGCTACAAATGGGATCTCAAGTTCAACCGTGTCAATCCATGGAGGGCTTTTCTCTCGACCACACTAATGCCGGCGGTGAGTCACTTCCCAGCCCGCCCCTTCCCCTCCGCTCCTTGGGCTGCTAATCACACGGCCATCATAAATCGTCTTAGGAGTAGCGTGCCTCTTGCGATCGCCACCGACCAGCGAGGGTTTTGTTATTATTGTCGCCCGCTCGGGACCTTACATTCGTATGACTTCTTCGATCCCGCATTGCGTCCATCAGTCCCTCTAGAATGCATCACCACTGGCGGGAAAGGCACGTGGCCAGATGTCTACGGCGGGAGTCCCTTACGATATGTGATGCAACGGGGGAAGGGAACGGATTGAGCGAGAGAAACGCGTGCACTGTTCCCCGCCTCGTGCGTATAGAAGTGACGACGGGGGATGATGACATCAACGTTTTCATTTGTGGTCATTGTCGCAAACGGTCGGAGTCATTCTTCTTTTTTGCTTTAATTTTTTTCAGGCTTGCGTCATTTTCCTCACGTGAAAAGAATATAGTATTATCATGTGGACCACTTCATTTGTAGCCACATTCGCATGTCCATCATGGGTGGCAACCTATAGGAAGAAACGTGGCGTTGGCGATTCCTGAAAATGATCATTGGAATGTGAAATGGCCTGTTTTTCTCATCCGGACACTCGTGTCCGTCGTTCTACATTTTACCGTACCTTTCGCGCTGAATTTCGCAGTGGGATATTGAATGGCCTGATTTCATGGACCTCAAGAGCGCAAAGAAAGATTAGTTTATTGAACTTTATCCCTCCATGTTTATAAATATGATGGAGTTTACGTAGAGAGTATATTTGGAATACCTAATATTTAATTTGTGTTTTACCTAGAAAAGTAGCGCTTCAATAATGAAAGAATACGATACTCGTATTATTTCAGTGATACGTTTAATTAAGGAAGGCGGAAGTTTAGTAGAGCAACGGCGTTTATATATATATATATATATATATATATATATATAAACACTGTATGGTAAAGAACTTAGGCCGACAAGGTCAGACATAGAAAAGGAACATGACGTAGAAGAAGATAGCTTAGGTCCAGGCATAATCGACGATGAAATAGAAAGGGCATTAAAGGAGATGAAAGCAAATAAGGCTGTGGGGGTGGACAGTATTCCTGTAGAACTGTTGAAATGCTTAAGCAAATGCGGGAAGAAGGCCCTATATGGACTGATTCGTAGTATCTATGAAGAAGGAATCTGGCCGGAAGATTTTGTGAGATCGGTGTTAGTTCCTATTCCAAAAAAGGCAAAGTCTATATCATGCGAGGATTACAGAACAATAAGTTTGATATCCCACGCAGCTAAAGTTATTCTCAGGATCATCAACAAAAGGATAGAGAGTAAGGCAAATGATTACTTAGGGGATGATCAGTTTGGGTTTAGGAAGGGAAGAGGTACGCGTGATGCCATTGCAGTAATGAGATCACTAATTGAGAGGAATATAGAATACAACCAGGACGTTTCTGCCTGTTTTGTAGATTTCGAAAAAGCGTTTGATAGAGTGAATTGGGAAAAATTAATGCGTGTATTGCAGAAAATAGGAATGGATTGGAGGGACAGGAGACTGATCCGCAACCTGTACATGTCTCAGACTGCTCAGGTGCGAGTGGGGAACGGAGAGTCGGGATGGGCAGTGTTAGGAAGAGGGGTAAGGCAGGGTTGCCCATTGTCACCGGTGCTGTTCAACGTATATGTGGAGGAAATGATTAAAGAGGCATGGGAAGAACTGGAGGTAGGAATGAAAGTCGAAGGGGAATTCGTAAAATCGGTTAGGTTTGCTGATGACCAAGCATTAGTTGCTCAGTCAGCCAAGGGGTTGCAAGCATTGCTGAGTGAATTGGAGGTTCAGTGCGATGAAATTGGGATGAGAATCAATATTAATAAAACAAAGGTTATGCGGTTTTCCAGAAAGGAAAAGGCTAAGCTAAATATTAAAATAGGCGGGGAAAGAATAGAGCAGGTAGAGCAGTTTACATATCTCGGAAGTGTATTGGACCAATACGGTCTAAGTGGTAGGGACGTAAGGAGAAGAATTGCGCTAGGCAAGGAGGCTTTCTCAAGGAGGAGGGAGTTGATGACGGGGACGTTAAGTAGGGATGTTAAGACAAAACTCGTAAAAACTCTTATATGGAGCGTAGCTATGTACGGCGCGGAAACGTGGTCACTGAAGCAGGAGGATAGACGTAGATTGGAGGCTTTTGAAATGTGGGTGTGGAGAAGAATGGAGAAGGTGAAATGGACCGAAAGGAAAACAAATGAGGAAGTACTAGAGATGGTGGGGGAGGAGAGGGGTTTGTTGAGAGAAATCCTATGGAGGCAGGAAAAATGGATGAAAGGTTTATTG
Organism: Hetaerina titia; assembly: GCA_037158775.1. NCBI lineage: Eukaryota > Metazoa > Arthropoda > Insecta > Odonata > Calopterygidae > Hetaerina > Hetaerina titia. The sequence continues at coordinate 90,080,543 of CM073778.1, read as the reverse complement.
AGTGGTAGTGGAATGTTGAAGAGGGTAATAGAGGGGAGAATGTTGGGCAAGCGAGGTAAGGGCAGGAACAGGATAGAGATGTTGGACGGGATGAAGGGAGGAACGAAGTACACCGAGATGAAGAGAGATCTGATATAGATTAGTTTGCTAGGTGGGGAGTCACAAAATGTTTATTTGATAGATGTGTCCATCCAAAAACCTACCTTAAACGGTAGATTACCTAATAATATATATATATATATATCCTTATCCTTTTCCCGTTAACGGTTCCTATAGTGTCTTAGCGGCTTCCAATATCCCTTGCTTGATACATTCCCATTTTTTTCGATTGTACTCAGTTCTTTACCGTCATCCAATATTTTCTCTACAGACTGCTGATACTCCTTCCTCGTTAATCCATTTAATGCTTCTACGTTCCAATTCCTAACCCGCCGCCCTTGCCTTATCTTCTTGGACCGGACGTTGCATTTCATAACAACTAAATTGTGGTCAGAGTCCTGTGCGAATTTATCACACTGTTCCTAAACCTGTGCCTATCCATAATATAATCTAACTGATACCTTTCTGAGTTATCTGGCGTTTTCCATGTATACCTTCGCCTTTTGTGATGTCTAAACCATGTGTTGGTGATGACTAACCCCTGTCTCCTGAAGAATTCAATCGATTTCTCTCCGCGTTCATTCCTCGTGCCTAACCCATAGTCCCCCACCTCACCACCCTCTCTTCCTTCGCCTACCGTCGCATTCCAATCCCCCATCACTATCAAATGTTTCCCTGCAGGAACACGCGCGATTATGTCCTCTAACTCATCGTACATCCTATCGACTTCTTCCTCCTTGTGATTGCTCGGTGGCATGTATAATATATATATATATATACCACAAGGAGGAAGAAGTCGATAGGATGTATGATGAGTTAGAGGATATCATCGCGAGTGTTCCTGCAGGGAAACATTTGATAGTGATGGGGGATTGGAATGCGACGGTAGGCGAAGGAAGAGATGGTGGTGAGGTGGGGGACTATGGGTCAGGCACGAGGAATGAACGCGGGGAGAAAGCAATTGAATTCTGCAGGAGACAGGGGTTAGTCATCACTAACACATGGTTTAGACACCACAAAAGGCGTAGGTATACATGGAAAATGCCAGGTGACTCAGAAAGGTATCAGTTAGATTATATTATGGTTAGGCACAGGTTTAGGAACAGTGTGATAAATTCGCACAGTTTCCCAGGAGCGGATGCGGTCTCTGACCATAATTTAGTTGTTATGAAATGTAATGTTCGTTTCAAGAAGATAAGGCAAGGGCGGCGGGTTAAAAAATGGAATTTAGAAGCAGTAAATGAATTAACGAGGAAGGAGTATCAGGAGGCTGTAGAGAAAATGATGGATGACGGTAAAGAACTGAGTGCTATCGAAGAAAAATGGGAATGTATCAAGAAAGGGATATTGGAAGCCGCTAAAGACACTATAGGAACCGTTAACGGGAAAAGGATAAGGAAACCATGGGTAACGGATGAGATGATTGCGAAGATGGATGAGAGAAGAAGATGGAAAAATGTAAACACAGAGTTAGGCAAAATGAAGTACGAAGAGTTAAACAATAAATTGAGAAGGGCCACAAATAAAGCAAAAGAAGAATGGTGGAAAACGCATTGCGAGGATATGGAAAGTTTACAGAAGAAGGGTGAAATTGGTGCTCTATACAGCAAGGTTAAGTTATTATCGGGAAGTAAGAAGGCAAGATCTGTGCTCACAGTTAAAGATAAATGGGGTAAGATAATAGTTGAACCAGGAAAAATCCAAGAGAGATGGAAGGAATATATAGAAACACTGTATGGTAAAGAACTTAGGCCGACAAGGTTAGACATAGAAAAGGAACATGACGTAGAAGAAGATAGCTTAGGTCCAGGCATACTCGACGATGAAATAGAAAGGGCATTAAAGGAGATGAAAGCAAATAAGGCCGTGGGGGTGGACAACATTCCTGTAGAAATGTTGAAATGGTTAGGAAAAGGTTGGAAGAAGGCCATATATGGACTGATTCGTAGTATCTATGAGAAAGGAATCTGGCCGGAAGATTTTGTGAGATCGGTGTTAGTTCCTATTCCAAAAAAGGCAAAGTCTATATCATGCGAGGATTACAGAACAATAAGTTTGATATCCCACGCAGCTAAAGTTATTCTCAGGATCATCAACAAAAGGATAGAGAGTAAGGCAAATGATTACTTAGGGGATGATCAGTTTGGGTTTAGGAAGGGAAGAGGTACGCGTGATGCCATTGCAGTAATGAGATCACTAATTGAGAGGAATATAGAATACAACCAGGACGTTTCTGCCTGTTTTGTAGATTTCGAAAAAGCGTTTGATAGAGTGAATTGGGAAAAATTAATGCGTGTATTGCAGAAAATAGGAATGGATTGGAGGGACAGGAGACTGATCCGCAACCTGTACATGTCTCAGACTGCTCAGGTGCGAGTGGGGAACGGAGAGTCTGGATGGGCAGTGTTAGGAAGAGGTGTAAGGCAGGGTTGCCCATTGTCACCGGTACTGTTCAACGTATATGTAGAGGAAATGATTAAAGAGGCATGGGAAGAACTGGAGGTAGGAATGAAAGTCGGAGGGGAACTCGTAAAATCGGTTAGGTTTGCTGATGACCAAGCATTAGTTGCTCAGTCAGCCAAGGGGTTGCAAGCATTGTTGAGTGAATTGGAGGTTCAGTGCGATAAATATGGGATGAGAATCAATATTAATAAAACAAAGGTAATGCGATTTTCCAGAAAGAAAAAGGCTAAGCTAAATATTAAAATAGGCGGGGAAAGAATAGAGCAGATAGAACAGTTTACATATCTCGGAAGTGTTTTGGACCAATACGGTCAAAGTAGTAGGGACGTAAGGAGAAGAATTGCGCTAGGCAAGGAGGCTTTCTCAAGGCGGAGGGAGTTGATGACGGGGACGTTGAGTAGGGATGTTAAGAGAAGACTCGTAAAAACTCTGATATGGAGCGTAGCTATGTACGGCGCGGAAACGTGGTCGCTGAAGCAGGAGGATAGACGTAGATTGGAGGCTTTTGAAATGTGGGTGTGGAGAAGAATGGAGAAGGTGAAATGGACCGAAAGGAAAACAAATGAGGAAGTACTGGAAATGGTGGGTGAGGAGAGGGGTTTGTTGAGAGAAATCCTATGGAGGCAGGAAAAATGGATGAAAGGCGTATTGAGCGGTAGTGGAATGTTGAAGAGGGTAATAGAGGGGAGAATGTTGGGCAAGCGAGGTAAGGGTAGGAACAGGATAGGGATGTTGGACGGGATGAAGGGAGGAAAGAAGTACACCGAGATGAAGAGGGACCTGATATAGATTAGTTTGCTAGGTGGGGAGTCACAAAATGTTTATTTGATAGTTGTGTCCATCCAAAAACCTACCTTAACCGGTAGATTACCTAATAATAATAATATATATATATATAACCGTAAACACAGTATTTAACCCGAAGATCGGTTATGGGTAGGTGATGGTAGAGCTCACCCATGTACTAAGCCCGACGGCGTGTGAAATTGACACATAAGCAGGGTGGGGGGGCCAGTTCCTTTCCCTGTGCCGGTTATGGTTTCCCAGGAAGAACTAGTACCCGAAAAATCACACAGGTGCCCAGAGTGCCTTGCCCGGGAATCAAACCCGAGGCCCTCCAGTCAGTAGTCCATCGCTCTACCTCTGGACTACCACGACGCTCAAATCATTAAATGAAACATCGACGCTATGTGTAAATCAAACGTAGCATTATTTAAATTCTTATATATTTTGTCGATGCAAGTGGTCATGAACATGGTTGTTTACGTGTAATGTCATCCACTCAAAGAAGAATAAATTTTATTCGGTCGTACACTGATATCCAAACTTGTAAATATATTTGCGTTCCTTCACTCTGAGAGATATGTAGGCTTTGAAGTCTTAATTCATCGATCAGGGATGCAAAGAAATCGATGAATACGTGAAAGAGTCGGCGGTTTATTGCTTGCAATTACGATTTACAATTACGCTTGTAGTTTCCCTGCAAGATTGCTTCAACTCTGATAAGGCGTGTTTGAGCAATTATGCTATCAAATGTCGTAAATCTCAATCCTCCCGAAACCACCGCAAGCCACTTCATGATGGGAGGAGTTGCACTCATCCCCCCTCACTGTTCACTTGAATCGAGTGCAGAGTGAATTGCTAACGCAGGTCGGTAGGTGGCAGGCCTTTAATGAGCCCACGTAATAACATCTCAGCGTTTGCCAAAATTGAACTACCAGTGTAGTACCCTCGCTGGAATGGGAACCGATTTCAATTATCAATTATTAGAGGAAGCGGCAGAGGGGATGTTTAGTTCGGTGCAAGCATGCGCAGTGAACGCTGAACTGAAGCTGACCTTTCGATGACTCGCTCGTCCCATAAAGTTGAGTGTGGCACGCCCGGATGAATGTCAGGGAGGCAAAAGGGCGAATGCAAGGAGGGCGAGTGATAACATTTTTATTAACACCTTCTATTTCTCCAACTGTTAGAGAGAGTCGCCTTGAGAATGGAGTGTCATTCAAAATTTCGGTGCGGATGTTCATCTTCGTTCATCTATGAAAACAGATGGGATTGATTTTCTGTTTTCCTCTATCTCTAACACCTTAGATAATAAATGTATTTAAAGTAAGAAGGTTGCCTTCATGCATTATCGACCCGACCTCCCCACCTATGTCCGCCGCGACACTAACACCTAACCCTTTTTATTTCGCTTTCATGGCATTTTGTAATTTTGGCGGGATAGGGATTGGGCCCTGCGCTTTGGTGAAACATCCTCGTGGGAAGAGTGATTGATTGATGCATTTCGCAACTCGTTTACGCGCTCTCAAAGAGGTTGAATTGGACTCGACTGATTGACGGGATGACGGATTGGAGTAAGTTGGAGTGGAGTGGTTTGGTTCTCGCTTTCATGCCGATTAATATCACTTTCACTTCCGTATCATTTCTCTCGCGAATTTCTGTTATATAATATTATCAATTTGCTGTGTGCGGTTACTGTAGTTAAACGCCCTTTTCTTTGGAAGAGAAATGATTTCTCCTTTAATTTTCGTTTGCCAATATTATGAGACCATGATGCAGTGAGCCGCGTAAATCGTTTTATCTTTCATCAATCAGTTTTTGATTCATTTTCGCGCGGCACCTCTCCGTAATTAGGTACGTTTTGTGGGTGGCCACCTTGAATACTATAGCTCGGAGGCGCCGGGTGTAGTCATCTCACATCTCCGCAGCGTTTTCAAGGTTGTGCTGATTAAAAATTGGCCTTTATTTAGAAGACTTTGCCGTGTGCAAATATTTTATAAAATATTTTGTTTATGTAAAAATGTGTTGGTGTGCCATGATGAGACGTGCGCATCTTCAAAGAACCTCGTGATATTTTTCATGTTGGTTTTTTGCGACTTCTCTGACCATCGAGCTAGTGGAGATAGTTTCATCATCTTGTTGTGAATTCATTTTCCTCGGTTTTATTCTTGGAACTTTTCCCACAAATCGCTCTGTACTGTCGAAGGTAAATAGGTATGGAAAACGAGTTATGAAAAAGGGTCATTGGCTTTCCTTTGCGTGCTCCCAAGTGACGTAGTGGTCTCTCCAAGATTTTCCCATTGCATCCTTTGGACTTGTTTTTCTCGTTTCCTAAGAACCTTTGGGACTTCTCCTAATATTTATTCTCTTTCGGTCTGGCTATCTCAATGTGTTCAATTTTCATTTCTTTATTTCCTCATTATATCGCCCTGGAAAATAACTCTTTCGGGGTCTGTTCTTATTGTGGAAGTTTTTAAATGGGAAACATTATGTTTTAGAAGCCGGGTGCTCAAAATCCTCGAATGATCGAACTCTTGTCCTTGCTTTGAAATATTTTTTCCGGAAATGGAGATATTTTATTCGACTTGCCCTCATGTGACTCAACCCGGTTGTCTTGCTAATGCAAAGGTTCCGATTCTCAACTGGGAGAGGAGAGATCGAAAGTGTAACGTTTGGATAATGTGTCGTTGGACTTAGATGTGTGATGTTACCAGGGGCATTGAAGGGTCTAAAATTACACTAATTGTACTACACTATCGTCGAGTTTCAGAGATATTCTCAATATTTAAACGCTATGTCATATCTATATTATATTATATTATGACATTATATATAAAAATATTTTATATCAAGTGATATAGGATTAAACTAAACTGGCTTCATGTGCTTTCATCATCGTCATCACAGGTTATCAACCCTTGGATTGGTTCGTAGATGCTTTCCAATCTACATAGTATACCACATTCCCTACCAATCTCTTCATTTCCTCATTGAATCCACCTTTTGTATTTCTTGCCTCGTAGTTCATCCCTGCCCTTCATATGCTCCTTTTTTATATATGTTTCCTTCAGTAATGGTGCTCATTAAGCTGTAGTGCTTCCTGATTGGTCCAATTAACTTTCTTCCTCTTTCTGTAAGTGTCGTCCTCCATAGGTTTCCCTCTTCACACTCACTCTTCGAAGTACTTTCCTCTAGTCACGATGTTCATCCTTTTTATATTCATCTTGCGTCTTCTTTCCTTCGTAAAATTGTAGACTCCATATATGATATTTAGACTTGCGCTGGGCAAAGAGGCTTTCACAAGGAGGAGGGAGTTGATGACGGGGACGTTGAGTAGGAAGGTTAAGACAAGACTCGTAAAAACTCTGATATGGAGCGTAGCTATGTACGGCGCGGAAACGTGGTCGCTGAAGCAGGAGGATAGACGTAGACTGGAGGCTTTTGAAATGTGGGTGTGGAGAAGAATGGAGAAGGTGAAATGGACCGAAAGGAAAACAAATGAGGAAGTACTGGAGATGGTGGGTGAGGAGAGGGGATTGTTGAGAGAAATCCTATGGAGGCAGGAAAAATGGATGAAAGGCGTAGTGAGCGGCAATAGTGGGATGTTGAAGAAGGTAATAGAGGGGAGAATGTTGGGCAAACGAGGAAAGGGCAGAAACAGGATAGGGATGTTGGACGGGATGAAGGGAGGAAAGAAGTACACCGAGATGAAGAGGGACCAGATGTAGAGTAGGCTGCTAGATTGTGTTTTGTTTGGAGTTACAAAGTGCTTATTTGATAGTTGTGTCCATCCAAAAACCTACCTTAACCGGTAGATTACCTAATAAATATTAGAATAGATTGCCTTATAATAATAATATGATATTTAATGAATCAATTCCGTATGCTACTGCTAGAGCAGTTTGCCTTTAGTAGTTGTTTCTTCTGATTGCACTGTGCATCACATGAATATAAATTGAACCGTGGAAATTTTACCTATAACTCAACTTTATTAAGTCATAACGAGCTCATGCGACTGGGTTTGATGATTAGGGAGTATTTAAAACGGTAGAGCTCGTTAAGCGTATTGTATTGAACACGCCATCGTTGATTTTGGAATCCATTCCCATATATCACTGTCACAATCCTTACGTAAGTGCCCGCTTATTTATAAGTATATATTTTTTTATATTATATTTTTTATATATTATTTATATTATTTATTTATATTATATTTTTTAATTTTCATAAATTATGTCAATTGTGTTTCCTATTCTCGGAAGTAGTCTACTTCTTTTCTCGACGTAGACGAAATGCAAGTGCGTCGAAATCCACGCTTTAGGCGGAGGTCTAGCGATTCCCTCTTCATCAAGTGCGTCATCAGCTGGACTCTACTGGAGTAAGTTCAACCCACGCAAATTATTGCTGTATATTTCTGTCTAGGCTGTGGTCCACGCGGCTTGTATTTTTACAATTACTTCTGTACCGGACAACAGATACATACATGTACAGGTATGACAGTCTATCTGTTTGGTCCGTAACCAAAATTATATCAGAGCCAGAGAGCGTTCCTAGTTTTCAGAACGTTTCCGAGGGAATATTTATCCGATGGATTTTATTGAATACGACGAAGGATGCTAGATGTCCCTGTGAGATTTTATCTCATCTCATCATCGTTGATGTAGCCTAGGTAAGTTCTTGGATGGTCCCACTGGTGAATCACTGCGGCGTTGCCACGCCTCGCATGACGACACACAACGTGAATACCTGCGTCACATAAAATATCTCTCATTCTGTTTACTTCCTCCCTTCATCCTGCCCAAAATGATTCACCTTTTCCTCCCCGACACCTCCTGTCTAACGTTCTCCCCTTTATCATAGTCTTCAATATCTCATCGCCATTCAAAATACTCTGCATCCAATTTTCTTGCCTCCTTTGATCTCTCTCAAAAACCTTCTCTCTTCCACGGCATAGGTAGCACTTCTTAATATGACTTCTTTTCCTTCCAATTTACCTTTATATTCATTCTCCACAACCACATCTCAAAATACTTCAATATGCGTCTGCCATCTTTCCTCAACGACCAAATTTCCGACCCATACAACGCTGTTAATTAAAGTTTTCGCAAATCTTTCCTGAATTTATGTCAAGCAAATCTTCTCTGAATATTCCTAAGCAACATCCCTGTAATCAATTCCCTGCTACTTGTGCAAGATTCTCTACCTAACGTGATTCTTCCTCTTGTCTTGAGGTCTTTACCAGTTTGACCGACCTCGTCCAAAGCAACAGCCTCTAAACGCCATGGGCTCCTCCTCTAGTTTATGTTCACAATGGATCTCATGCCACTCCTATCACGCTGATGTTCTAATGCACCCAGCTCGCATACTGCCACCCCTTGGTTGACTGACGAGCTAACTGAGGCTTGATCATCAGCAGACTCAACCGATTTTATGATTCCCCTCGGGCTTTCATCCCTTCTACCTCCAGTCATGCCCATGCTATTTTTGCCACTTGCTCCACGTATCGTATAAGTTGACAATGGTGGGAGATGATGGACATTGGCCTCCTAACGCTGACAATCTTGATTTTCCATCCACCACACGCAATTGAGCCGTCTGTGACAAATTCAGTGTTACGGATTGTCCCCCACCACCTCAGTCTACTCCCATCTCCTGTAATTCAATCATTAATTCCACTAAATTTGTCGAACCTGACAGTGAACCTGACAGTCGACCTGAAGACGTGAAAAATCGCGGCAACTTAGCATATTTATCTATCTTTATTCGACCTCTTTTTATTTAACCTAGATAGTTGGGAATTTTATTCCGCGCAAGGCGTGTGAGAGGCGGAAAAGCCTTCCCCCTATCGACCTGCGCGCAATTGAAGCTTTCGCCCACTCCAGAGAGGCCGCCCTTCATGCACTTCCGTCTTGCTAACTGTTGACTACTCCCCTTCAGAACGCCATGGCGGGCAATACCACGACTTCTTCGCCTCCCGACCTCCTTCCAGACAGCCTTCTTCCTTTCTGCTTCCTCTTGCTTATTTCCTCTTTCGAAGGAGGAGTGCCTACAGATGCCAGAATTAAAATGTTCCCTCGAAATGCAGTTATTGCCAGATTTCTTACCCGTACCTCGGCAAGGGAATCTCTAAAATTTGCTCGTTTAGTTGCTGGTTAATTGCTTTCTCGTTGACATTTATTTTACACCATTAGACATCTTGTTTCCTCCTTTTATCTTAGGTCTTCCTTACGTTCCTTTTGGTTTTACTCGAATGCCTTTTCCCGAGAGTCAACCTATAACAGTAAGATACGTACGTTTGTTTTTGTTTGGGTTCGTGACGCACTAATCTTTGCCCTTTAAGAGGCCATAGGATACCTATTATCTCGATCCTGGCCATTACTCCAGCTCTTGTAGCATTTCCTCTTTTGTATTATAAATAATTAAAAATTTAATGAAAATTTTCTGTCGTATCCTTGATTTAAAAGGGGTCCAACCACAATCTGTCGTTATTTCCTGCTGGAAAATATTGTCTAAATTGTCAAATTATGATGATCGCGATCGCCTCTGTGTTCATATATGTTAATGGGAACTCAACAGGAGTCGATGCTCAAATCTGGGCCAAATCGTAAATGTCTGGCTGTTTCTTTCTTCTCTTAAAGTGTTTCCAAGGAGTTCTAAATGAGTTTGATAAGAAGACAGTTCTCATGTTTTGCTCAAAAGAAGTCACGTAGCCGAATGTTGCTCAAAAGGTCCAGCGACATGAATCCCTCTTTGGTTCTTTGAAATAAGTCCAGCGTAACTAATTTGAAGTTAACCACTGACGTCCGTGCTACGCCATCTCAATTCGACAACCCTTGAAGAAAGAGATTGCTTGTTCGAAGCATGCGCGTGGCTCTGAGAAATAGGTTCGGTAATATGCTTTTTGTGGCTTGGTGCTTGAATCAATGCTCTCCATCAAAGTGTGGCTGTGTTGGCGCCGCAGCGAGGCGGAAAGTAGTTTGCAGCAAACTGTTCCCGTCCAAGTGCATATTTTTTCCCTCTATTTCATTTTTTCAAAGTCCCATAGTGATAAAACGCAAGCATCCGTTCGTGCTTGCTTTAAATCCGTAGAGGCAAGAGGGTGCGCATGAGGGTGGATCTGGAGGACTTTGAGGTGTGGATGTGTGAACGGAGAAAATAACATGAACGGAAAGAAAATCAAAGGAAGTGGTACACATGTTATGCGAATTTTTTTGGAGATTTTCGAAGAAGACAGGACAATTGCATTCGAGAGATTATGAGAGGGAATGGGATGTTGGGACTCTGATAGAGGAGATGGTATTAAATTGGCGAGATGAGGAAGAGTGATCATTTCAGGCGACGTAAATGGGGTATGAAATATAGTATGTGGAGTCTAACATCGGTTTATTATAATTCGAGCTTTGGCGGTTGTACATATTGCCGAATCTATGGATGAACCGGGACATTTCGCATTAGAAGTGCGAGTCCATCAAAAACCAACCTCTGGTCCGTAGATAGCTGACAATAATCATATATTTTCTTTATCAATTCATTGACAGGGTTGTGAAATGTTGTTTGCACATTGATCAGCTGACATTGATGCTCATGAGAAATGGCTTTTCCGATCGCGACCGCCCTGACTCCCTTTTCCTATTCGGGGCCCGGTGGCAGAGAATATTTATCTATTTCTCCCAATTCGGGGAGGCAACGCGTCCCTCTTCGCGGTCCTGTCGAAATTTCCCCGAATGTTTGGGTCCCTCGCCTGTCTCCTCTCTCTCGGCAGGGCCCTCCCAGCCTCCCTCCGCCCCCTCCCCCCTCTTTCCCTTCCGCCCCTTCGATCAATCGCCCGCAGGCAGCCAACCATTCCATCCCCTTTCCATCCCTCCTGAATTTTACTCCCCCTCCTTCCCCCCTCAAGCCGCATACAATGGACTCAGCCACACCCCCTCCCCTTTCCCTCTCTCGCCCCTCCACGCTCTCACAGGCCATCCGGGACCCTTCCCATAATCCTCCCGTCACTTTCTACTCTTCCGAGAATTTCCGCCTCTTTCCCTATTACGGCCGTGGACATGTAGCACCGCCACCGATGCCTTCTTCTCTCTCTCCCTGCGTAGAGATCGCGAGCCCCACCCCCTTCCTCCTCCCCTTATTTGCCCACCCCCACCTCCCCCCCTCCGTCATTCCCTTCCTCAGAAATGATTACGTGAGAGTAGCGTGAGCGGTGGTCGTAGAGCTCCTACAAAGCAAGGTCGTTCGGTGCTTCTACCGTGATCCGCGGGGCGCAAGCGTCGCCCCGGAGTGGCTGGCATGCATTATTCGTCGGGTGCACCATCACCTCCTCTGGTGCGACGGACGGGCGGCCCTTGGCCAGAAAATGGATTGAAATTGGCGGATTTTATGGCCCGGCACGGGTCTAATGAAAATGACGTACGGATGAAAAATTAATGAAACCATACACGTTAGTGAAAAAGGACGTTAAAGGAATTCCGTTTTGGTTAAAACCAGAGGAAAATTTTTACGAAGCGGCGGAAGTTGGCATTTAGGAGTGATGTGAAAAAAGTTGCAAAATGGGACGTAGTTTTCTACGAGGTATGTCCAATAAATACGCGAACTGAGGTCACAAAAACTTTATTTTACACAATTTAGTCTACATCGATATAGTCCCCTTCTTCAAAGTACTCTCCATTCGTAGGCCATGCACTTATTCCATCCTCTTCTTTTCCACTGTTTAAAGTCCTCATGGCAGTTCTGCTCTTTTGTTGTCTCATCGTTTCTTGCTTTATTGTTTCTTCCACATCTTCCCGGTGGTGTCCCCTCATCACATTTTTGCATTTTGGGAATGGGAATAAGTCAGTCAGGGGGCGAGATCTATAAGAGTAAGGAGGATGACCACAGATGGTGATTGAATATTTGGCTAGAAACTGGCGAACAATGAATGCAGGTTGGGCACGATTTTTGCACGCAGTTTTTTAAAACCTAAATGTTCGGTTTTTATTAGTGTGCACTGTTGATTTTCCTAAATTCAATTCATCAGCTGTACGTATGCCTCGGAAACTTGGTCGTTTTGACGAGAGCAGCTTGGAGGGTCTTGGGACTTTTGTGTGTGGAGAAGAATGAAGAAAATATAGTGGATGCAAAAATATGTATTTAGGAATTGGATTATATTGTACTCGTGTGTCGTGTCATTCAGATCTCCAAAATACAGCAGTGTTTTTTTTCATGGTCCATATAAAACCTACCCTAACTCAGTAGGCTAAAGCTATGAATAATAATAATAATAATAATATTATTATTATTATTATTATTATTATTATTATTATTATTATTGTTATTATTATTATTATTATTATTATTATTATTATTATTATTATTATTATTATTATTATTATTATTATTATTATTATTATTATTATTATTATTATTATTATTATTATTATTATTATTATTATTATTATTATTATTATTATTATTATTATTATTATTATTATTATTATTATTATTATTATTATTATTATTATTATTATTATTATTATTATTATTATTGATGAATATGCGATAACCGTTTTCATTATAGGTGTCCGCCCGAATAGATGACCTTGAAAACTTGCTCATGCCATTGTCTTCCAAAGAGCTCGGCGCTTTTGAAACCCCGCGCAATATAAATACCGTTGTGCACTACGCCTATATTCAGCTTCACATTAGTCACTTCACGTCTTCTAAAATTCCTGCCATTTCCTCTTCCGTCCGGGAATTCCTGTCATTCTACTTTTACGAACTTTAACGTCCCATTAACTCCTAATGTCTCTTCTGGGCACTTCTACCTCTACCTCTACATAAGTACCCTGCGAGCCACCAAAAAGGTGTGTGGCAGGGGGTGTAGCACCATGAGGGAAGGGTAAGGGTTGAGGGGGTTGGGAGTTAGGTGAGGAAAGGTGGGGGGAACCTGTAGGAAAAAAAAATATATATACATATATATATGTATATATACACACATACATATACATACATACATACACACATGTATACACATCCTCGCGAAGTCCCTAACCTGTACGTTAATACTTATTGTAATGAACTAAGTCCTGGGGAATTTCGACTACGAGCATTCTGTTCCCTTATCGTTCTTGGAAAAAATGACATTTTAAACCTGTCAGTCTTGCAGTCTATTTCTCTAGTCTTATATTCGTGATCCCTTCGACCATAATACGTTGGGGTTCGTATTATATCCTTGATGTCATCGGAAAAGGGCCCATCTTTAAATGTTTTTAATAAGTTTAATCTATATTGGAAACGCCGCTGTGTAAGAGAATCCCAACCTAAACTGTCTAACAAAGTGGATACGCTGCTGAGTTGGTCATAACAATGTTTGACAAATCTAGCCCCCCTCCGCTGAACTCGATCTAATTCCGAAACCAAATTTATGTTGTGAGGATCCCATATACTGGCAGCATACTCTAGGTGGGGCCTGACCAAGGCAAGGAAACATCGTTCTTTCACCTTTTCGTCGCATTTACCTAGCACTCTTTTCACAAATCCCAATTTTTTATTAGCACGACCGCATATTTCTCGTATGTGTTTTCCCCAGGACAGATCGTGAGTAATTGTTACACCCAAGTATTTAAAGGAATCTACCCTCGCGATTTTGGTTTGTTTCACTTTGTAACTATAAGGGAGGGAATTACTCTTTTCCCAAAAATGTATTACTACGCATTTTTTAAAATTCAATTCCAATTGCCATGTATCGCACCAATTTTGAATTGCATCTAGGTCGTTGGCTAACACGACTCTGTCTTCGTGACTTCGGATGTCCCCATAAATTACTGCATCATCGGCGAAAAGACGGAGCTTGCTATTAACTACGGTACTGAGGTCATTTATGTAAATAAGGAAAAGGAGGGGGCCTATGACACTTCCTTGTGGTACCCCCGACGTGACCTTGACAGTATCGGATGATACACCGTCCAGGACGACTGTTTGGACACGATCACTTAAAAATTGTTTAATCCAGTTAATAATACTTTCGTGTATTCCATAGGTTTCCAATTTCGCCAGTAATTTGCAATGAGGGACTTTATCGAAAGCTTTCTTAAAATCTAGGAATATCGCATCAACTGGAATATTACTTTCACCGGAGTTTAATACATCATGTACAAAAAGTGCGAGTTGAGTTTCGCAGGATCTACCCTTACGGAAGCCGTGTTGGTTATTAATTAATAAATCTTGGCTATCGAGGTGCCTCATCATGGAACTAACAATGATGTGTTCAAGAATCTTACAGGAAATGGAAGTCAGCGATATTGGCCTATAATTACTGGGGTCCTCCCTGTCTCCGTTTTTAAATATGGGTGTTACCGAAGCTACCTTCCAGCCGTTTGGCACGCTTTCTTCTGCTAATGATTTCTTAAATATTATATCTAGATATGGGGCAATTTCAGCCGACAGTTCTTTATACACACGTGCCGGTATCTCATCAGGTCCCGGAGATTTGTTGGGGTCTATGTTTTTAAGGAGTAATTCTATTCCGCGGGTGGAAATATTGATTGCTTCCATTGAATGCTGAAATATTTTCGGAAGGTTCTCGGGTGTATTTTGTGAGGATATGTTGAAAACACTCTGGAAAAATGAGTTTAATATGTTGGCTTTATCTGAACTACTCGTTACTTTATTCCCCTTTTCGATATTCAATGAGTTTACGGTGGACTTGTTTCCCTGCACTTCCCTGACGTAGGACCAAAACATCTTTGGGTTATCGTTCAAATGTTCGCCTAATTTTTTCCTTTTGAATTCCGCTAGCGCCTTCCGGAAAGCCTTCTTGGCAGTGGACCTAGATGCTTTGTAGTTCTGTATGGTTTCGTTGATTTTATCAGGGGAGGAATCTTTAACTGCATTTTTCATTCTGGCATGGCACACCCTTTGCCGCCTAAGAGATTTCCGTACTTCAGAGTTGTACCATCGGGGTTCCTTATTCTCTTTTATATATTTACTAGGTATGAACCTCTGTATTGCTGAACGTGTTATCCTAAGAAAATTATTCCAAGTATCCTCGACACTACTAGTTTTGCTTAATTCGTCAAATATAAAAAAAGAACTTTTTAATTCACATTTTAAGCCATCATAGTCCGCTTTATTGAACAAATACACCTTTCTCTTAGGTTTGTTGACTTTATCTACACTTAGAGAAAATTTAGCGTTTACAGCCCTGTGATCACTGATTCCGTCAACAACTTCTATATTTAAGACCTTTTCGGGTATATTTGTGGCTAACAGATCAAGAATGTTCTTTCCCCTTGTTGGTGAAGTGACTAATTGATGTAGGGAATTCGAGGTGAACGCGAATAAGAGGGACTCGCATAGATCCTTGTCTTTACCTCCATTTATAAAATTGTACGAATCCCAATCTATTGTGGGAATATTAAAATCACCTCCGATAATTAGGCTATGCTCACTGTTGTGGGATGTAAAGCGTTGTATCTGTTTTTCTAGGTCTGTCACTTCAACTGGGTTCTTCGAATTTTTCCCAACAACTTCCTCTCTTCCTCACACATTACCGCTCGCTCACCTCTGGCGTATGTCTTGCCTTCCTCTCAACCCATGCTATTTGTTTTATCCTCTCTCATATTCACACACTGAATAAGAGGAAAAAAAACATAAAATGTTCAAAGTTCTTTTCTGTATTTGTTTTCAATTGTTCTTAACATTACGGTGTGATCCTCAAGTTTTGTCATGGAGATTAATGCCCTTTTTTAACAGGGTAAATACTTTTAAGGAAAGATGTTAACAATTCATATAATAATTTTATTGATGGGTTGTGTAAGATTGTATGTAAACTGCTTAGTTTTGATTTTTTTCTTGTTGATTGGGAAACTGATGTAAATGAGACGGGGATTTTCTTAATTTTTGTGTGTTAGAGATTGGTGTTTGGAAGTTTCCTTAAGTGTATTTTTTTACTGACTGATTTTATTTATTATTTTTGGTGATACTGATTGGAGTTGAGGTGTCATGTTATTTTTACAAGGCGAGTTTGATAATTTAATACTTGGGACTTGTGTGCCACCTGACATTGTCTATCTGCACATGTCAGTTTTAATAATCATCAGTTTTAATAATAATAATAAATCAGCTAGCACCAACTCGACAATAGATACAGCCAATTAAAATTCTATGAGCCTATAGGTAACAGAATTCTCCAAACCTTCGTTTTTTTGCTCTCAATTTTTCCCTCGTGTCTACTTCGGCCCAATGTTTTACTGTGATGCATCCTAACCCCTTTTTCACTTTCCAAACGGGAAATCGATTTGTATCCGACTGGCGCACTCGTTCACCAGTAATTCAGGGTGGAGCACGTTTTGACAGTGGACTATACGCATACCTCTTCACTGTTTCTGGTGTTTCCACTCGATTACCCCAAACGCCGAGATAATTTACGCAAATTGATTAGAATTTTCGGGGAGACGCAACTTTCAAGAGACACGAAAGACCGTTTATGGGCGCTTATTGGCGTTATCGGTTGCGTTAAAAAAATTAGTGAAAATTGCGCACTAATAAGGCAGACTTTCATGTCTTGGTCATTGGTGGTGGCATTTTCTCGTGTTGGATTTCGTACAGAAGTTTCGACATTGTACAAAAATGTATATTTGCTCATCATTTACACACCCCTTAACTCATGCATTCGAACGGAAATGTCGTTCCCGAAATACGCCATGTTGCTTTTCTGCACCGCAAGCCGCATGCAGGTTTTATGGCATGAGCCATAGATTCAGAATTATTAGTTCATGCATACACTTCATTAAATATTCGATCAGAAACGAAACCCCTCGTGCGCATACATAGATGGTACGCTGCAAGTTACCACTAGGATGTGTGGCAGGGGATGATCACCATTTTGACACAAAATACATTTTCCCCCTATCGTTTGTGGGAAAAATTAAATCTTTAAATCTATCTGTTCTGCACTTAATCTCTTTAATTTTGAGGAAATTATCTCTCCTACCGTGGCCCGATGGGGATGCTAATACATATTCAACATCATCGCTAAAGAGACCTGATTCCAATTTATGCAGCATCCTACGAACATACCTGACTTACATGCAAGTTACAAAATACAGTACCAATTAATCTGTAATTTAACCACTCCTCCCTCAGTGATTCTCCGCCTAGATCCTTTAATGATTTTGATACGCTCTTCAATTTATCACTATAATGTTCTACAAATCTAGCTCCTCTACTCAGCACGCTATCTGATTCACCATTCAATCCAACTTCATGAGTAGCATATTCCAAGTAAGGCCTAAGCGAATGATAACATTGCTCTTTAACATTCTTGTGACATCTCCCCAATATTTCTTATGATAAATCCTGTTTTTGTTGGTTTATCCAGATATTCGGGTCTTTAATACGAGGTCTCGTATTCGGTGATGATTTTATAACTCAGAAAAAATACCAGGAGGTAAGCCAATTAACATCAGATGGGATGGGATGGAGGGCTGCAGTCAACCAATCTTAGGATTGAACGACCAATGATGATGGATATTATGACTCGATCTCTGTGATAAGGAATGTGCTGGCTGTGCATGCTCGTACATGCTCATCTCGCCCTTGGAATGCAATCGTTTCGAGGTCGAACAATCTTGAGCGGAGTGCACTGGCGTGAGGCAAAGGCCGGCTTCCGGCTCCTTCCAGCTGTCACGGTCGCATCTCACTCTAACGTCTTCGGGGGAAGGAAGGAGGGAAAATCGTCCTTTTGGAATCAAGAGGAGACTTTAAAACAACGGACTTGGCACGTGTTGTGGTTCCCCACCGCAGAATACCCCTAATTGCGTTGTTTCGTTTTGTCCGACCATTTGCCGCGGGATGGAGGCGTGGAGGAGCGCTCACGGGATGCTCCTCACATCTCGTTCCGTGACGTTCGACTCCTTTCACGCGGGAGATTCACGCCGGTTAATCATTTGGAATAGTTGTGTGTGCGAAAATAAATCATGGAAACCGTTCATGTTGTTCGTTCTCTGCTTTCTAGGTGGGGTTGTATTGATTTAGTCATTTCTTTGCATTAAAGGAGCAATGCGTATGCAACGAATGGCTCCGATCTGGATAAAGGAACGAGGGACACACTTAAATACTCGATAGCCAAACTGCGTAGCGTCGAGGAATCACGTTTGGAGACTCTTTGCAATTTGAGAGAGAACTTGCTTCGCCAAACGAATAGTGAAGGTGTGTTCACGGATGAAAATATTAATGAGAGGTGTTATTCCACGTCGGTTATGCCAGCATCAATAGATGTTGACATCATAAACGCCGATATCCTAATATGCTCTCTCCTAGAGGGTTGCAGGGCATAATGTACATTTTGAACCTTTGATTAAGTTTATTTCTTATAAATTAACCGAAATCATTTTATTTATTACGGCATCCTTACGTAGATTGGATATCTCAATCCGTCTAGCATATTGCGTTAGTTTCAGATTATCAGTGTTTTACCTGTTAGTCGGAAAACTGAGGTGGGAAGCAAAGTCGAAAATGCAGTGAGGAGCGAGGATACGTTTATTTAGAAATGAATTTTTTATTTTAAGATGTATGTACTAATCATTTTTCGCTCAGCCATTGAGGCCAATTCAATTTTAGCGTGCGAATTTTCAAAAGAAGGAGGAGGCTTTCATTCATCAACGTGTCCAGTTATTAATAAACTAAGCGCTGGTCTTTTGAGTATTCGGTTGCCTCCAACATTGATGGTGGCTGAGGGTGATGCCTAAGCGTTGAAACCGGTGCGGAGAGCCTTAGGAAATTATCTGAAGTGTAAGAGGCTCTTTTTAACAACATTTTTATGAAGGATTCCGTGGAATGGTGTTCATGAACTGATTTCTACCCGGGGTTCCGCCCGCGATGATTTCAAAGAGTCGAGACAACTGCGAGAGAGCCGTCTGTGGGCGATCGCATCCCTTGGAATGGACCCAACCCACGGCATCGATTTCGAAAAGGCGAGAGGCAAAAGAGGTCCGATATTTCCCCAGGCTGGAAGCGAGTGCCGTTGAAATTATTAGGAAACCCCATAATTTCAAAATGGAAGAAGTAGCACCGGTCAGATGTTCAACGGCAGCAGTAGCGCACACTGCGTAGTTGTTCTGTGGGTAGCACGCAGGCTGTTTGGTCTCAAGAAAAGTGGCCTTCTATTTCCATCGAAGCGGATGAGCGAAAGCATTAGTAGAGTCGATTCAAGGTTTCTTTTACTGGAATGAGAGCCGCAAGACTGCTTTTATTTTACATCGCCATGTTGTCGTTCTAAAAGAGCCATTTTTAGTATCGACCACCGAGAGCGATTGCCATTCTTTTCAATGTTGTTTGCACCGGATTACTCCAATCCGATGCGTGAAATTTCGTTTGCAGTTGAAGAGTTATTTTTTTTGCGGGGCGAAGAATGGGGGGCGGGGATCGTGCGCGGTCCACTGACTGGACATCGAGGACATCCGGCATCCGATGCGCTATTAATCTCTGTTTTCGAATTTACATTTTATTGCGTCCAACGACTGGGTCATCTCTTCTCCAGTTATTGGATTGCGAAAGATAATTACATTTCCAGGTATTCGTAGAGATTTCGCCGAAATGTTGTTTTAATCGACGCGCTCTAAACGCAATTATTTCCTCGCGCTATCCATTCTCTGATAATCTATCTTTGATGGTGCCTCTTCGGATGTGTGGTGGTGGGGAATGAACGATTCTATCGGTTCCTGAATATCCTATGCAGGTCATTGGTTACGAAACTACTCGTATCGTTCATCTAACTGTTCCTACTCCTCTCATGACTCAAAACTGGAAGGCATGTTAAAAAATGTTTCTGAATTCAGCTAGAAAATTGCCCGTGAACGTAAAAGGTATGGCTACAGGGTTCGTCCGGAAAATAAGTGTACTGAGCTCAGGAAAAAAAAATTATTACACTTTTACATATCTTAAGCTAATGTTCCTCAAAATAGGACCCTTGTGAGTCGATACACTTGTTCCAGCGGCGTTCCCATTCCTGGAACGCTCCCGCGAAGGCATCATCGGGAACCTCTCGAAGACACGTCGTCACGGCCTCTTTGACGGCGTCCAAAGTCCCGTATCGCGTTCCTTTCAAACTCCTCTTTATCTTCGGGAACAGAAAGAAGTCCGGTGGTGCCAAGTCCGGGCTGTAGGGCGGGTGCGGCAGCGTTGCCACGCCGTGCTTGGCCAAGAAGTCCGACACGACAAGCGCGGTTTGAGACGGCGCATTGTCGTGATTTTTTTCTCATCAGTAATTGGTCCCTAATAATCTCGTGCACTATTGTTTTTGGCACATTACTCTGCTCTGCAATCATCCGAACACTAAGACGACGATCAGAGTTCAGTGCATCGAGAACTTTTCGCACATTTTCGTTGGTGAGTGTCGTTGATGGGCGTCCAGGCCGTGGTTCGTGGTCGACCTTTTCTCTGCCCTCCACGAACATCTTGTGCCATCGAAAGATCATGTTTCTGGACATGGCTGACTCCCCGTAAGCCTGGTTAATCATACCGACAGTTTCGGTGGACGATTTCCCAAGCTTTACCGCAAATTTGATGGAATAACGCTGCTCCAAAAACTTCGGCATCGCGTTCCGTGACGTGGGTCGAGCGTGGAGGTTCGCGTTAACAGAGCTCCTCACTACACCACAGCTCAGAGCCGACTGCCTTTTTCAGCGTCGCTTGCCAATATACCCCCCTCCAATCGCAGCCCGTCAGAACGGTGCTGGGCGCGTCTGGAGCGGCGGGAAAAAATCAGTACACTTATTTTCTGGACGAACCCTGTATTTGGAGAATATTTCCAATTTTCTTTCTTTATGTTGACTTATTCAAAATTTCGCCTTAATTTAACTGTTAAAAATACTGGCGCATTAAATGTGTTTTCTATGGAGTAAATATTTACGTATATACATATATGTATTCATTCACTTAGAAATAGAGAAAAGGAAATGGGAAAGGACGCCATCTCCTGGGCAATAAATCGGAGCACTTTGGCGCTTTATAAGATCGCAGGGTTTTATTTTATTTATTTATTTATTTATTATCGACTTAATTGGGCGAGATTGAGACTAAATAGTCCCTTCTTCCACCTAACCCTTACATTACATACATTACATTGAAGACAATTACATACAGCCAAGCCCTGGATGGAGAAAAATCCACCCAGACGGGAATCTAACCCGTGACCTCTCAGTTGGTAGACGAGGACATTACCCCGCCGCCACCGGGGCCGGCAAACCAGGGTTCAGTGTAAAGTACATTTTCTCGAAAGCTCAAGTGGTTAGAGCATCCGCCCGGCAAGTGGAGAGATCCGGTGTTCAAGTCCCGGTCGAGGAAAATATATTTACATTTGTGATCTGCTCACATCCGCCTTCTCCACCTCGCCTGTGTTTGTCCTTTGTGTGTGTTCCTTTCCCCTTTCCTTATATCTATTTCTATGTGAATGAATATTTGTTCGCCGTATGGCGGGATTTCGTGTTTGAATGTGAACTTACACACACGCATTATATATATATATATATATATGTATATATGTATATATATATGTATATATATATGTATATATATATATATATATATATGTGTGTGTGTGTGTGTGTGTGTAAATATATACATATATATATAGAAACATAAAAATATGATGACGAGAATCTGATGACGACGGCGGGGCCGTCGAAACGTCAATACATACTGTGAGTGTCCTTCATTTATTTTTCTGTGCGTTGAATATTTTGTATCCGTGTGTTTGTATATTCATATAATGCATACATATTTATAAATGTATATATCTGCCTGCCCCGGTGGCGGCGGCGTAACGTCCTCGCCTGCCAGTCCAAGGGTCGCGGGTTCGATTCCCGCCTTTTTTCCACCTAGGGCTGTTTGGGCTAGGGGTGTTTGTATCGTTGTCACTGTTGTGTACACAGCTCCAGGCTAAATGCTTGAGTTAAATACCATGAAGGGCTTCTAGTAACTCCTTCCCATATATAGCTTCTACTCAAGGCATGATGGTAAAAACCAGAAGTCTTGAAGTCATTGCGGTCCATAGTTGGCCAAATTTAATTTAAAAAAATATATATATATATATATTTTAATTTAAAATATGTATATATATTTAAATATTATGTAGAAGCACTCATAAGGGCAATATAACATTTGTACGGTTCAATAGAACGCAAAGATAAAATAGATAACAAGTGAAAGGGCTCTCACATTTCAGAATGTTTAACCTTTCGGCCTTTCTGAGGCCTACTTCAGGTCAGACTCATGACCAAATGTTATACCTGTATATATGTTATATACATACACACATTCATGTTTCTGGAATGTTTTATTTTCAAATTCAGTAATTGCATCTCAAGACGACTTCAGACGCCCCAAAATGTTCACCCTCGTTGATTCGGTATACTATTATTGAGGTTTGCGGTTCCTTGTGATGCTAACATCACGTGATAATCTTAGCGGCTGCCGTGTGGTTCTAGTTCCATTTGGCTTTCATCCCCTTGTTACTAATACACTTCGATCCAAAGAGATGACCTCGATCGCCGGAACGCTGAATGCATCCCTGACGTATGTTCCCTGGCACCTACGCATGTGGAATTTAGTGACCGTATTGCGTCTTAACAATTTCAACGAAATCATCAATGATATCAGCGCCGAGTGTTTCTCCCTCAGATGCTTCAGAGCTACACATCCTTTCTTCGCGTTCGGTTTTCCACCACATATTTTGTATTTAGTCGTTGAAAACTGGCGAATAGTTGCCTCATTTTTGTCTCGTCAACATTTGCTATGAAAGCTAGGATTGGCTATTAGCAGCTCTTACTATCGTGTTTCCTGTCAATCTTCCTGATATGTAGGTCCTTGTATCGACATTCTCCATTACTTACTCCTCATGGTTCAACCTTGGCCTTCCTATTTAGTTATTATTCCTGCCCATGCATACTTCATTTATGGTCTTCGATGGACTATAGTGCCCCTTAACGTGTCCCATTAGTGTTTACCTTCTCCTTTTCAAGTGTCTACATTAATTTATCTCCCATTAAATCAATCACGTGCTTGCAGCAATGAAATCCAGCCAATTTTTCATCATCTTATTATTGATTTTTTAAAAATTGTTTTTAATATGGCGCATCGACGCGATGAAAAGCGCTCTCTTTGTCCTCTTCCCCACTACGAAGGCGACAAGCGGGAAGCTGGTCGCATCTGAAACACCACCGATCGGGTGAGGGTTCGAAGTTGGGTCGTTGTAACAACCGTCGGAGCTCTCTTGTCGTCATAATCCCCGGATGACATAGCTTACCTTGCACAAGCTTCATCCCGTTTGAATCCACGTCATTGATAACTCACATGTCCCAGCGAGTCGAACCCGGCGACACTATGTGACGGCTTTACGACCTAGGAAACGGTTGCGGTCTCATTTCCGCTCGCATGACTTATTGATATCGTCGGGGGCAGGCGGCGGAGGAAGGAGAGAGGGGGGGATCGCTTCCATTTTCTAGCCCATCATATGGGGGCCGACTCCAGTCTGGTGTTCCGGCAGCATCCGGACACCACGCCCCCCAGCCGGCGTGCGACACCCGAGACACCTAAAGTGACGCTGTCTCCATCCGTGCGCCCATATAGATCCCACTAATATTTGAACCGATCGCGCGCCTAATCCTTTTATAGGATAATGGAGGTCTCTTTAAATAAACGAAACGCACTAGGACTATCAAAGCGGAGGGATTTAATTCAATCCTAATCGGTGACATTCATCAAAATTCGGGAATTATTATTTTTGGTGTTCCACCTTTTAAGGTGGGCTTTGGTCGGACACGTGCTCCTCAACGGAAGAGCGATACATTTCCTTGCGTCTTTCAACCAAAAACACAACCCGACATCCAACATTGCACTAAGCCCCTCTTCAATTCTGCATACTTCATTCCTCCCTTCGCTCCGTCCAACATACCCCATCCTCTTTTGCTGCCCCATCCACGTTTTCCTAACAATCTCCCCTCTATCACACTCTCCATCATTCCATTGCCAATCAATATGTTCTGCATGAATTTTCCTGTCTCCTTACTATTTCTCCCGACAATCCCTTCTCCTCCCCTTCCATGCCTGGTACTTCCTCATTTGCTTTCCTTTCCGTTCACTTCACCTTCTCTATCCCTCTCGGCACCTACATCATTCAAAAATCCTCCAATCTACGCCTGTCGTCCTGATCCAAGGAGAAAACCACGCTGCACATCATAGTTTTAACGAGCATTTTTTTTAGCATCCTTCCTCAATATAACTGTCACCAATTCTCTTCATGACAAAACTTCTTTGCCTACGCAATTACTCTCCTCTGCTACTTTGACCATTTTGGCCCAAAGCACTTCTGAGTATTAGTAGTTTTAGGGGAGGCGACCGACAGCTCTGGTCATTGGCGCCATTAAGAATGAATCGGAAATGAGGGAGGGTGGAGAGAAACCCGGTTTTGATTGGCGTCAGCAATAGCCTACTCTTATCGAAAGGTGCCAAGAGGTCCGCAGTTTAACGTCCCATTCACTCAAAGTTCTCTCCACAAAGCAATTCCAGTAAAGATCGGGGTACCATTGAAAAATATGTCATATCCATGATTCGAATCCGGACCTCTCGGTGGAAAGCCAGCACGTAAGCCACCGCACCATTCCGATCCCCGACACTTCCGAGATACGTAAACTGTTTTATCTAATGTTGCTTACGAGCACCTATTTCAATTTTAACTTAACAATCCTCTTTCTCGAAAATCCCATGACCTTTGTTTTACTATAATTCGTTATTATCCCACGCACTGACTTTCCAATTGGCTCAGCAATGCTTGTAACCCCTTAGTTGACTGGCAAACTAAAGCTTGATCACCCGCAAACCTGATGTGTTCATAAACCTATTGATTTCATAAATTCCCCAGCAACCTTCGTTCCTATTTCTAGTAATCTCAGTAACTCTTTTGCCATCTCCTCCACACACATTTAAATGCACGGATGATAATGGACACCCGTGTGTTACCCCATTTCCTAGTACTGTCCATCTGACTCCTAGTACTGTACCTAGTGACCTAGTACTGACTCTTTATCGGCTGCTCGCACCTGACCCAATGCAAAATCTGTTCCTCCCACGTTCTCCTCAACCGTTAAGTAATTCCGAGAGAATCTTTTCCACCCATTTCAATTCCCTTAATGTCCTTTCTAGCTCGCCATCGAGTAAGCCTAGATCTAAGCTTTCCTCACCTACGTCATATCGTCTATCAATGTGTAATGTTTACGTGCCTAATGTCTTTACCATACAGTAGTTCCTCTGCATGTTCCTTCCATCTCTGTTGAATCTTCCCTGGTCCAATTAATAGTGTTCTTGATATATTTTTGGTTTTATGTAAGGTTTTTGCGTATAGCGCACCAATTCAACCTTTCCTTTGCAAACTTTCCTTAACATCGCACTGCGTCTTCTGACTGGCTTTTTCCACTGTGTTTGTTTCCCACTTCAGTTTAAACTCTTTTCACTTCCTTCCTTCTGCCCGACTGTTTGTTTGCATTCTTCTGTTTTCTTCACTCCTTTATCTTCCCAATCGAATATTCTTTTATCCATGGTTTGCATGTCCGTTGCCTTTATGATGTTGCTGTAGTTTCGTTTTATCCTTTCTTAATTTCTTCTTTAATGTGTTCCCGTGTATGAATATGTTCTATTTTATCCGCTCTCTTGTACTACTACATTCTTGTCGTCACGATTAATGTCTCCACATTACATCTCGTTAGCCGTTTTCCTTTTTTTATTCTCTTGAATCTGAAGATACTCTTTACTAATACTAAATTATGTTCTGAATGAGCTCCACTTCCATGAAACTGTACCAATTAATTACGCTGTTCCTTAAGCTGTACCTAACCATAAAAAACGAGTTCCGAATCCCTATTCTATCTGGTTCGGTCCTCTTTTGCGTCTTCTTTTCTGCTGGTGTCTATTTTCCCTCGCTAAGATTTAGTGAGATGACGACCGCGGAAACCTTGCCTCTCCCGTTGCCGGGCACGACAAACGACATTGGACCGAGTTGCCAGGACTCATATTCTCTATATTTCCCATGTTCTCTATATTCTTGGGAATGATAATTGAGGTACTTTCCCGTTGCCTTCCTCAATAGTGTTTTTAACGTGACACCATCACTCAATGGCCGCCCCACTGGGGTCAGACTCCTTTGCAGCCGGCTCACTGAGGAACAAACTTTGCGCGGACTACCTTTCGTCTGGCTCCTAACCTTCGACCTACCTGGCATGGGCGACCTTATTTGGAGCAATTAGCATATATATCGCCAACGCAGCTCTGAGGGTCAATGGAACGCACGAAACCAAGCTCCCCCGCAAGGTTTGTAGCCGATGGCGATGGAATCCGGGAATATGTCTAGGGTACGTATTCACTGGCAGCCGAGTTTCCGTTATAACCTACGCAGTTACATTTCAGATGTTCCCCAGCTCGTTCGAACTGCGTATTTCTTTGGCGGTCGATTAGCCATCTCTTGCCCCGCCCCTGTCTCTTGTTGGCTCGACTTCAGTGTATATTGATTGCCGTATAGTGTAAAAAGAGACGTTTCAGGCGTGATTTGTGGAATAACATGATTAAATAAAATTAGCAATTTTTCACAAAAATAAAATTTATTAATACGACCGGTTTCAATGCAACTACATCATCTTCTGGTCAAATTATGTAGTTGCATTGAAACCGGTCGTATTAATAAATTTAATTTTTGTGGAAAATTGCTAATTTTAATTAAGCCGTATAGTGTCATCTGGTAGGTGAAAGTTTTGTATGCTTAGCGGTAAATAAAGTAGTGTTTTTACGCCTACTTCCCATATCGTATTCAACGACTAATTGGAAATTCAAACGAAGAAATATCTAGTGGTGAAACCTACTTTGTAGTGGTAAATTGGTATTATTTCCGACAACACTGTGGTCCATTGCCACCATCTCAATCCTGATTCTTCGCAATTATTTCTTAAACGATATCGTGGTCATTTATAGTAGTTTTGGTGAAGGGAAACTTCACTCCCACGGAATCGTCGAAACCGTGATGTGATATAATGAGCTCTATTCGTGTTTATACTGTACAATTGCTGTGTTAGAATTGTTTCAATTATTGATGGAACTGCACCGTTTAAGGTAGGTTTCTGCTGCAACCAATGGGACGCTGCTAAACCTCAGTTAACGCGACACAACGTTACACCCTATGCTACTACAGGGAATTCTTCTCCGGTTCCGGAAAGGAAATATGCTATTTGAGGATATGAATACTTTAGGCTAAACAATATGATACAGTACCCTTTGCGTTATTTTTGTCGCGTCCCTTCTCCGGCACTTCGCGAATTTCGAAGCAGTGCCGCATTATGTTCTGCTTTCTTCTTTAAATCTATTTCCCTGAGCGTGTCGATTTTTGCGGTTTTCGCCGTCGGGAGTCGTCCGCCGTGCTGTCAAGACGGGGAATGGATGAATGAGTTCCTGCCGAGAAACACCCTCACCCTCCCTCCCTCCCCCCCCACAACCTCAGGGCTCTTCCCTTCCCCTCCCGCCGCCTCACACCCCCAGAACTCTTTAATTCCCAATTCCTGTCCCTTGAACCCAAAACCACATTTTGAATGGCATATTTCCGTGAAGCCATTTCAGCTCACCCGTCTCCGGTGCTCCACACGCGCAGATTTTTCCCCGTGTTGTCAACTGCCTTTTTTATTTTTCCGAAAGTTGTGGGAAGTCGGGTGGTGTGGGAGGGGTACACCAAGGGCACCATTCTGCACCCCCTTCCCTTGCGCTTCCCCGCTCTCATCGATCGTCCAAGGGGGGAACGCCTTAAACGAAGTAGTGGTGCCATTAAAAACGGAACGGAGGCCTGGGTGCCGCGCGCCCGGAAAGGGAACACCGGCGGATCCCGAAGACCCTTTAAGGATGTCGCCCCGTGTTGAGGAAGAAGGAGGGGCGGCGGGGGGTTTGCGGGGGGGTTCGAGATCCTGGGGTTGCGAGTGGAAAGGGGGGCTCCACCCACCTTCCGGGGTGTTAGCACACGTGCGCTCCCCCTGACGGTAACGTCGTCCCTCCTCTTAGTTGACCGTGAAGGCGTCATCCGATCTTTCTTTCTCTCTTTCTCAACCCCACACTACCGCCGCCATTGATTTGTCCGATGAGAGGGGGGCGCTTTACCCCCCTTCCCTCCGCCCGCGCGCTACCCCCCTCCCCTTTCCTCTCTCCCGATGTTGGCTCCCCACTGCGGGGAGATGTTGAATCTGTCGACTCGCGGCTCGTCTTTCGTTGAGGTGTATTAAATAAGGGTTCGCAGCCGCTTCCTCTCTCGTGTGCGATTGGATCGTTTGCTTGGGTGGAGGGCCTTTGGGAACGCGGAGGAGGGGTCGCTCGGAACAGCCGCCCCTGTGGCCACGCACGTGGGGGTGTACGGAGTGTTGTCGCGATGCCATATCGATTGCATCCCTCTACCACCACCACCCCACGTCTCCACTCCGTGATTTCGGATGCCCTGCATTTAATCCCTGCTCGCGAGAGAGAGGGAGCGTGTTTTTACGCGAAAGTGTTGGGTCGCAGGGGGTTGCGTGCGAAAATGATGGAAGGGGTGTTTTCTTTCGATTCGGAGGCATTCCACATCCGCGGAGGAAGGAGGAGCACGTGAGGAGGCGTGGCACGCGTCGCAGTAATCGTCCGCGGTGCCTCCACCCTCGAGCTATGCCAACGCCATTGAAAGGCAGAAGTAAAATCAAACTTGGGTAGCAATCACGTGACTTCGAAGTAGTACTTTTCCGCCTTATTTCAATGTCGTTGCTATTCAATGATATACAGCCGCTCATGCGCAGGGACGTATCCGAGTGTAATGTTGGCGAATCTGTTCGTGGTGAGATTCAAAATGAATATTGCTTGAATGGTCGACACTGCTGTGGGATTTGCCTGTCCACGAGAGCGGAAACCGAAGGTTTTGTCTTACTCTTGGCTTGGTGAGATTATTTTTAATTGTTACATGTTTTCAAATTCCTTTGTGGGATAATGTTTCTGAAATATTGTTGTACACGTACGAAAATGGTGTCCACCTCCAAGAGTGTCCAGGTTCTCTTCTTGTGGAACGTCGGGCGGCCCTTGGACATGAAAACAATTGAGTGATGTAATCGGTGAATGAGATATGGTTTACTATTTCGTGGGCGGGCTTTCTTTTCCGCGTCCACCGTTACTCTTCTACGACGACGCACAGCACAATGATTCCAGGCATGAGCTAGCGCCGCACGCCTGGAAGTTGCCTTTCCAGATTCCCTGGAATGAGATTATTATTGGCACTTAAAATTGACGCTCAATATTGCATTGGCACATTCTTGCACGCACGTCGTCATTCCCTCGGACTCATCCGAGTGGTTGCTCTCGCGCCTAATGCCCTGTTTTTGTCTCATTTCGCTCCATTTGAACTTGGAAATCTTCTGGTCTTAAATCTTCTTCGGTCTTCTCTTTCGCATTTACCCCTTGAATCTGTGACAGGAAGATTGCTTTGTTTATACCTTTCGTCGCTAATATTCCATTTTCGCCACCGGCCACCATGTTCCTTTTATGCTTGGAGGATTCCCGGGAAAGAGAGACATACATTTTCTTCTCAAGGAATAATCAGTTTATCGATTTATTATATTACTGGTGCGCATTCCTTCCTCCTCGGCGCATTCTCGTTTGTCTCCGATCCCGGTGTGTTTGCCGGACATACCGTTGGGGTAGAGTGGACGCCATAAACGCGGCGGCCCCCTCCCCCGCTTTAACCGGACGTCCCATTAGCCTGCGACGAATTTGTTCCCGCTTTCCTCAGCCGGGATCCCTCATTATCATCGGGGAAAAAAATTCCCAGTCGGGGAGCGAAGACACGCGAGGATCTCCTCTCCCTTTATGCCCTTTCCTCCCTCCTTATCCTCCTCGGAGGATCTTCTTAGTCCTTGCTTCTTCGGTAAGCCGAGGGGGGAGTCCCACCTGCTCATCAGCGCGACACCCCTCCCCGAGGAGGCTTCGTGGAGGGGATATTGCTGGGCAGGAATGTCCGTTGACGGGATGCCCGGGGAGGGGGGTGGGGCGGGTGTGTTTCGGGGTCCGGGCAAGGGAGGGAGGGCGGGCGGGCGAGCGTGGAGGGGCGGGTGCGGAGGGGGACGGGGCGCCTGTCGGGGAGGGCGCTCCAAGGCGACTCTTCAGTTGGGAGCTGGTGAGCACAGAGCTTGTTCGCGTGGCGCGAGCCTCGATTAAGGGTTTCGTGTGTC
Organism: Hetaerina titia; assembly: GCA_037158775.1. Taxonomy (NCBI): domain Eukaryota; kingdom Metazoa; phylum Arthropoda; class Insecta; order Odonata; family Calopterygidae; genus Hetaerina; species Hetaerina titia. Next base: position 90,049,959 of record CM073778.1, on the reverse strand, counting down.
GGGAGGAAATATTCGGCGATTTTCATCCCTCTCTCCCACCCCCACCTCCCTCCCCTATTGCGTTTCCGTTCCGTGTGCCGGAGTGTTGAGTAGTAGGGGTGGGGGTGTGTGACCCAGCCCTGATATCGCTTACTCCGCTGAGAAGCGGCGTGGCGATCAGGTGACCCAGTCCCTCTGTCTCTCTCACGGCGGGAGGTCGGCTTCCTCGTTCTTCGCGCCAGGGGTGGCGGACGATGGGCCGTGAACCATGTTCTGGCTCGCTGCCGATTCGAAGCGATGGATACGCGAAAACTTCGGGGAGAACAGGTAAATCATTTCGTTTGGCCTCTCGCCCTCACTCACTCCTCCTGGATGGACGTGCTCGCGGATTTAATTTCGCCTCCGGTGCCAAGTAGGGCGCCGAGTTCGGCTCCGATCTTGGTTTCCCTCGGTTTTTTGTTTTGACCGATCGAGTTCCTTTCTGAATCCGGGGATCATATTGTCTGAATGGATTATCTCGGGAGTAGAGCGCCGTTTAAAATGATCGGCTCATAAGGAGCTACTTCTTTTAACTACTGCCGAAGGAGATCGAAGTTACTTTCACTTTTGTTTATTGCTCTCACTTACTCGCATATATGGAAAGACAAAAACTGATATATTTATTTTAAAAAAATGGTAATTTTCCACAAAATATATTTTGTGGAAAATTGCCAATTTTTATTAATCATGATATTCCACCATATCACGCCTGAAACGTCTCTTTTTAAAAACTGATATGTTAATCCCACTTAATTCAAACTTAAAGTGGAACTGAAATATCTGTTTTTTTTTAAATTCCGCAATGCATAAGTTTCACAAAGTAAAACTTGGATCTACGAAATGTATTCGCGTATATTTTAAGGGCTAATTTTTTAATGTTCATTCCTCCAGGTCTAGTCACGTTTCAGTGAAAAATTCAATGCAGAAACTTATTAGTTAGTTTTGGAGTGATTAACATTCATTTCCTAATTGTTTTCCATGAGTAAACAAGTTAACTTGTGCGCGATAATTCCCAAAATTTCAGCCGCAAAAAATATTCCATTTCTTGCTATACTCATTTCTAGTGATTCATCACAGGTCTTATTCCAACATTGTTCTTAAATGCTGTGTGAAATGGACAGAAAATTGGATTGCTTTCAACCTGTGGGAAATTGTAACGGCTATTGAATTAGTACCTTATTTTTTCCTGCGATGCAAAACAAGAAATCGTTGCGTAGGTTCGCTCGAGTTCCTTGACTTAGTTTTGAGGGGAATTATGGCGCCATTACTCGCTTAGTCATTATTTTCGCTGCGGATTCTCTGAACTTCTGGAATGGTTTGTATTTTATGGCACTTCCGAGCACTTCGCATTGACATAAAGTCGAGTCGCCGAAGACTTACGAGCGGAATATTTCCCGATGGTGACCGCATGAGGCAGTCTTTGTATCGGGAACAAATATAGACTTGTGTGATTTAAAGCAACGATAGCGCGGAGCTCTTTGACCTGTTACTCTGCTGGCGGGGGATTTGAAACGTGATCGAGTACACCTAAGCAACGCTCAACACGTAAGCCGTTCCCTTGTCATTTCGATTTAGATGCTCAAACACCATTTTCCTCGAGTCAACCTTGATTTCATTTAGCATTTTCCAAAGCGACCAAACGTCAAAATAGTGTTTTTTCTTCTTTCAACTTTCTCTAGCCTGCTCAACTTTTAAACTAAGTCGCCGTTTGTTTTATAATGTTAGACATTGATTAATTTGGTTTATCTTCATGTCGTATTTATCAGTGTAACATTCGGGAAGGTCGTTGCCAAATTAAATTTTTCGATCGATTGGACAGTCGGGAATTTCGCAAAATAAAACAAATAGTCCAGTCCACAACACATGTAAAATACTTACAGCTCAGGACGTAATTGAACGCCGATATATTTGCACATTTGAAATGGACTTAAGATATTTACTTCCAGGACAAGGAATCGTCGCGGGATATGAACCCGAGGATTGGTTTGCCGCAAATCCCTCCAATCTATAGATGTCGCTCAATCCTACTCACTTCCTCATAGCTCTCTTCACCGACACTTTCCATCAACTGTTTCTCGTGCTTTGCCCTCGACCTTCCTCAGTAATTCTTCCCCCTCCGTGTTTACTTTCAGTTCGGTAATATATTATCGTTCCTCAGGATATTTCCAATAGTTTTCCATCTTCTTATTATTGCCCTCTTTTCTATTCGCTCATTCTTCGACGTGCTTCGTCTTTTGTCATTCTCTCCATCTATTTTGTTTGCATCATTATTTTGTTGCACCACGTTTGCATAGCCTCCAAAACTTATTTCCTCTCCTTTCCTGCCGTTCTCTTGCTTCCTCGATCACTGCTGCTCACGCTGCCTAAGTAGCTAAATTCTTTGAGTCCTGTTCCAGTGTGTCTTTCCCTCACATTTTGTCTTATTAAGTTAGTCACTGATTAATTTGGTTTCCCTAGCCTTACTTAGAGGTTATCTTCCCCACTTCGACTGTAAACACCACTGCTTAAATTGCGTTACTGAATCTTATCTGTGAGAGCGATGTCATCGAGTTAATCTGCAAAACGAGTTAAGCCTACCTTATATAATTGGAATCCCATGGTTAAGTTAGAGGCTTTCATGTGAATCAGCTGTATGTAAAGAGTTTTCAAATATATCGCTGTCATTAATCCGAAAAGTATTTACTGATATCGGCTTAACTTTCCGTAAGGGACTCGGCGAAAAAGTGAAAAAGAATCATCTTTTTGGCATGACTACTGTTGGGGAACTGAATTAGTTCGTTTGCTTTCTTCTTTTCCCAACAGGTTTCTTTGTGGAAGCATAACGATGAAACATCCAACTAAAGAGAAGCGCAATTGGTCAAAATACTTCCTGTAACTAATTGTTGGATTACTTATCTTTTAAAGTCTTGCTGTGTATAACTTTAGGGTTCACTGACACTTAGGATAGTTTGTCCAGTTTCTCTGTTACACCTGCTTTCCCGTGGTTGACCTATTGGCATTGTGGTGAGCACAATTGCTTCTAGTGATAGCCCATTCGAAATCCGTTTATCGGTTCCTTTATTTACTCGTAACAGGCAAATTATTAGTAGTTTTACCGACATAATTGTGTATACAATGTTTCGCTTGATTCGAGGGCACTGTCAGAGGGTAGTGATTCGCGAGTTCGCAATGAATTCGCTTTCTTGAAGAGAGTACCCCAGGTTGGCGATCCTATGTCCCCTTAACACATGGTTTTCATGTGAAAATATTTGACGTTAGCGTGTCCGCTGTTGGATTCAAGTCTGACTATCTTGAACCTAAGTAATATTTTCACACGGAATCCTTACTGGTCACTTCGTGGGAATTGTCCATTATTGTAGTCGGAATATTTGACCGAATTATGCGTAAATTATGTTCTTTCGTAATTTCATATTGTTTGATCAACTGCCATCAATTAGGAGGCAAGTGTTTATTGATGTCGGAGTGTTCCTGTCAGGTGTTTCGAGTTTAGTGTGAGTGAAAGTGCCACCTTAGTTTCAGGACGCGTTGGAGTGGGTTTAATTAAATGCCAACTCCTTCAATGAAACCTATATCAAATCATTCTAGAGCGTTTCTCAACGGAGTCCAGCGTATTGCTCATTATTAAGGATATACTTTTTACTCCTTTTTTACTTTAAATGCTTTTTTCTCGTTACATGATCTGCTGATTGTTATTCAAGAAGTTCAAATTAAGAAATCTCGTTCATATATGAAATGAAAACTTGGTAGGATACCATAATAATCATTTAAACACCTGATCACCTCGACTCCCTTACAGGCCGATCGATGACTCCAGTTATTTCTCAAGATCGTAGACAATCTATTTGTATAGCTGTCCACTTGTTATATGCGGCTATTCCGCTGTGTTCGTAAGGAGCTTAACTAGGCGAGGCATTGTTATTTTTTATTGATAGCCACCATCCGGGTTCGGCTTTGTGTATCTCATGCAAAGTCGCTGGTGTGATTAAATTCCAGTTCCAATCTGGAAACCCCTTCGCTCCGGGGAAACACCGACATCCAAGATTTATTCTCCCGGTCGTGTTAGTTCTTGCATCATTGATGGAATATATGCATTCGGAAAGAGAAACGGAGAGCTTTTTGGGCTTCGCTCCATTAATCTTCAGGTCACAGTCTTTTTTGTTTGACCAATTTCGTCACTCGAGTAGAAGAATAAGTTTGTTTGACATTCAAAGTTACACCGAAGACGTTTAGGTGAACGGACCGTGCCCTTTGTTCATGAATTGAATTCCTGGTCCTTCTTTTACCTTTGATAATCACATTATGCACCGCAATTTCGGTACAAACTGACATATTCTTCCATGGTTTATTAAGTTCTATACGCCGCGTATTCACATCAATTTGTGCTTATGTTTTACGAAGTAGGTACACAGTGTGTACGCGTGCGTCTTGCAAGTTTTTTTGTAACATAGTATATATGTTTGTGTATGTATGTATGGTGTGTATACAGTTTAATGTGTGAAATATGCAATGTACCTGTATATTGCATATTTCACTATAAATTACGTTTCCTCCTTAGCTCAAGTGGTTAGAGCATCCGCCCAGCAAGTCGAAAGATCCGCGGTTCAAGTCCCAGTCAAGGAAATATTTGTCCACATGTTATCTGTTCGATTGCGCCTTCCTCACCTCTCCTGTGTGTTCCTATCCATTTTCCTTACGTCTGATTCCATATGAATGATTATTTATTCGCCATTTGGTGTATTTTTCATGTTTGAATGTATGTGTGTATATATATATCTATATATATATATATGTATTAAAATAGACGGGGAAAGAATAGAGCAGGTAGAGCAGTTTACATATCTCGGAAGTGTTTTGGACAAATACGGTCAAAGTGGGACGTAAGGAGAAGAATTGCGCTGGGAAGGAGGCTCTCTCAAGGAGGAGGGAGTTGATGACGGGGGCGTTGAGTAGGGATGTTAAGACAAGACTCGTAAAAACTCTGATATGGAGCGTAGCTATGTACGGCGCGGAAACGTGGTCACTGAAGCAGGAGGATAGACGTAGATTGGAGGCTTTTGAAATGTGGGTGTGGAGAAAAATGGAGAAGGTGAAATGGACCGAAAGGAAAACAAATGAGGAAGTACTAGAGATGGTGGGTGAGGAGAGGGGTTTGTTGAGAGAAATCCTATGGAGGTGGGGAAAAATGGATGAAAGGCGAATTGACCGATACTGGAATGTTGAAGAAGGTAATAGAGGGGAGAATGTTAGGCAAACGAGGAAAGGGCAAGAACAGGATAGGGATATTGGACGGGATGAAGGGAGGAAAGAAGTACACAGAGATGAAGAGGCACCTGATATAGATTTGTTTGATAGGTGGGGAGTCACAAAATGTTTATTTGATAGTTGTGTCCATCCAAAAACCTACCTTAAACGGTAGATTACCTAATAATAGTATATATATGTTTTTCTCCTATATATATATATATAGGTATATATCGATGATGCGGAAATACTCACAAGAGCAATATAACTTTTGGACGGCACAATAGAACACAGAATAAAACAGATAACACGTAAAAGGACACTCACACTGTAGATGATTTAAATCATCTACAGTGTGAGTGTCCTTTTACGTGTTATATATATATATATATATATATATATATATATATATATATATATATATATATTCAAATGTGTATATATAATGTATCTATATGTATATATATCCAAATGTTTTTTCGATAAACATACCCGAGTAAGCATTTGTGAGTTGTGAATTATGCAAAATGAACATAATTTCGACCTAAGAACAGAAAACTAATTTACGACTGTTAAAAATGGTTATTCCCGTCATCGTCGAATTTCTCTCGGCGTTGAAGTTGTGAATACATCGCCTATCTCTCAGTTAAATGCTTATTTATATTGTTTTGTTCCCATGCTCTGCGTGCGACTGCTTTAACGATCAACACGTGCAAGTAAAAATTCAAATTTCTCTCTATAGTAAGAAGAAAAACTTGTACTTTTCCACAGATTTTATTAAATGGTACGTGTTTCACCGACTTGTGGTATCATCAGGTACAAATTTGCTAAACAGACAGTGGCAGAATATATAACCTCAGGACAGAGTGGGGGCGGGGAGGGGTGGAAGGATCTGAGAGGAGTGGGGACCCTCAGGTGCGTTGAGGGGTTGTTTTGACCATTTCCGTGCTAGTTTCTCGGAGAGGATTGAAGGGGGGTATGGGAACAATTGCTCATTACAAAGGGTCGTGTTAGGGTTTGCCAAGTGCCTTCCTTTCTCTAATTACTCGAGAGCGTCCATTTTTATGCTTTTGGGAGTATGTGTAGTATCCCATGGGCTTTGTAGGGATAGAGGGGAGAGAGTAAGGCAAATGATTACTTAGGGGATGATCAGTTTGGGTTTAGGAAATGAAGAGGGACGCGTGATGTCATTGCAGTAATGAGATCAATAATCGAGAGGAATATAGACTACAATCAGGACGTATTTGCCTGTGTCGTAGGTTACGAAAAAGCACTTGATAGAGTGAATTGGGAATAACTAATGCGTGTATTGCAGAAAATAGGAATGGATTGGAAGGACAGGAGACAGATCCGCAACCTGTATGTGTCTCAGACTGCTCAGGAGCAAGTGGGGAACGGAGAGTCCGGATGGGCAGTGTTAGGAAGAGGTGTAAGGCAGGGTTGCCCATTGTCACCGGTGTTGTTCAACGTATATGTGGAGGAAATGATTAAAGAGGTATGGGAAGAACTGGAGGTAGGAAGGAAAGTCGGAGGGGAATTCGTAAAATCGGTTAGGTTTGCTGATGACCAAGCATTAGTTGCTCAGTCAGCCAAGGGGTTGCAAGCATTGCTGAGTGAATTGGAGGTTCAGTCGAACGTCGAGAGGGAACTGTGAGAAGACGAGTCACGTCGTAATTTTGCCATCTCACATGTTCTCGGTAAACGTTAAACTATGCGTTACATACGTGCACCACTATCAAGCGACTGTTTCTCTTGGTTACGGCGTGAGCCTCCTTCTCTTCATTCAGCCTACTTTTCGGTCTTTCTTATGATTTTTATTGATTGTATCAAAAAACGAGGGAAACTCTTATAGTTTAATGTAAGCTTTACGCCCGAAATTGATTAGAAATATGTAAACCCAATAACTGTAGCAATTTAAAACATCAGGCGCACTTAAATGAAAGGGCTTCACCACGAGATTTACGAAAAAATTCACCTAATTGCGATTTCAGTGAGGAGTTGGGACGAAACCCTCTGTAAGTCTCGTTGTAAGGCCTTCAATGTGCATTTAATATTGTTTAAAATTGATTTGTCCGGGTAAGGAACGCCTGTCAAAGATGCCTGCCTGTCCTCAACATACACTCATGCAGGGGCAATGAAAGTTTTGTCAGCCGCACGGAATGGTGTTCCTATTACATTGGACTCTTGAATGCAAAGAAAACTGTTTGACCAAAATGCCGTAGCCTACCAATGGACGAAGGAAGGACATCGGAGGTCAAGGAAATGACTTCTGTATTTCATCTTTGTTGGAGAGAAAAATACGCGAATACGGCAGTCAAAAACATAATCAAGACTGCTGACATCTTATGTTGATGCTGAGCGTGGAAAAACTGAATAGGTAAAGACAGCCTTCTTACATGGGATAGCCAAAAGAAACAAGTCTCAAGTTATTTAGGCCAACAGGTGTCCAGTTTACAGTTATTCAGATAATAAATCGTTTTCAAACCGTTCTAAATGAACAAGTTGCCCATCGCTCTGAATCCACACGTGAAGTGCGAGAGAGACATTGTCAAATAATTACAAGATTACACGTAAATGCAAGATCCAGTTTCAGAGTTTTCAAAATAATCAAAAATAAGTTTTTATGAACATAAATGTGAAAAAACACTCAAATGTTTTTGTTATAAAAAATAATGCAAAGCACCCCTGGCAGGCAGGGAGTTGCATTTTTGGAGAATTAGTTGCATTTACGCACGCTCGGCGTTTCATTACTGTCACGGTAGTTTGGAGGTACGTTTATCTTATGCACTCTTAATCTCGGAAATGAGATTAACATTTACGTTCATCTGAATTTCGGGCGGTGGGCGAGTGGAAAGGTCACCGCGATGCTCTCTGCACGAAGGGTGGACCAGTCAGTTCTTGACCTCAGCGTGTGTGTTCCCCGGCCATCTGTGCTTTTAAGGGTCCCGAACCCGCCTCGGATCCTTTTCGCGGCGGCGTTCGTGTTTTATTCCCCCATGGCGCGTCCAGTGAGTTCTTCCGCGGCGGCGGCGGTGACGTAGAGCGACGTCAGCGTTCTCAGAATGAATCAGCGTTGGTTGGAGTAGGTGGCTGGCTCCCTTGCGTAGGTCGTGGCACTGACAAGGGGAGAGCCGCAGGCGACGCACGCGTGAGCGATGATGAACGGAGGAGGAGGCGGCGCTGCTTCGGCGGAAGGGGTCGTCGCGGAACCGGAAGGCCACGAGCTCGATCCACAAACGCCGTATGTTCACTCCTATTCCATCGCCCGCCCACCCACTCGCTTATCCCGGGGGCACTTACCGAATTCCCCGCAAGCGAATAGGATTCGGCCCAGAGGGAATCGAGGCCGTGGTCTCGAGCACGGCGGGGATTTCACCGCAGATTTGCATAGTGGACTTGCGAGTTCGGAGCTTTACTTTCATTTTCTCAGCGATTTAATTCCGTGCTTCTCATTATTTACTCGAACCTGTCGATCACTTAAATACTTGGACGGATTTGCACTCATATTTTTCCTTCAAAACATGATTGACTAATCTTATAGCCATTTTCAATCATGTGGCATTCGTTCAACGGTGTCCTTTCTTTGTCTTGCCATCTCATACGTATATAGTCTCGGTAAACGTTCCTACAGGTGTATATAATCGCCAACTATATATATCGCCATAATGCGGCCGTTTCATGATAATGGCGTCGACACCCCTTTCTTTCCATTCCTAAAGGTCAACAGTTTTTATTGGTATATTTACGTTTATGAACTTTGTAATTGTAATGTTTTATTTGTTTAAATTAATGGTAGACGTGGTGGTCCACTGCACCTAAAGACATCGCGATCTTTGAATTCGGTTCGGAAAGGAACGCCCTCTTCAGATTAGCAGCCTATTGGTGGTTCCGCATTCCTTGTACGTTGTGCTTCCCAACTTGAACTTATCGGCCGTACTATCAAATATTCATGAGTCAGGTTATTCGACGCATAGTTAATCACCAGAATACGAACGTCGTCTTCCCTTGAATTAGTTTTCTGCCTATCTTGCATAAAATGTGTGCGATGTTGCACTCTTGTGCCATTGTTTACTGGGTTTATGGGTATTATTGGACGTCACGATGCTGACAGAACGGCATGCCCCTATCTTAACCTGGCATCTGAGCTTGCGTTATTGACATTGGATAGTTAGCCGCTACTCTGCCGCTGTGTTTGTTTCCTCACTTCAGAAATTCAGATAGGACAGGAAGTAAATGGTGAAGCCGGAAACCTCCCAAAAAGGAAGAAGAGATCTGGGATAAACAAATAACCCGTAGGGTGGAACGTATTTTAGTATTTGTCCATAACGTTTGATGAAAACATTGTAAAACATTATTTTGAAGCGGTTATAATGCTACAATTACAAAAGGTAAAAATCATTCGCCTTGAACTGGAATGAACCCGGATCTCTCGATGTCCGGCCGAGTGCTTTAAGCCAGTTAAGCTACCGAGGCGTCCTCTCACGTTCCGACATTAATGTGAGCAACACGGCCGAGGCGAATTATTTTTACACTTTGACATATTTGCATTGTAATGTGAACGAGCGGATGACCCCGTTTAAAAATTGTCGCGGCATCTCTTGCATTTTCTGTGAGTTTGAAATGGTTAGCTACAAACGTTGGAATTGCAAGCATTTTATTCTGAAGAAAAAAAACAACATTTAAAAGAATTAACGTGCGTGAGTTTTTCAGATCATTCAGCGAACGGCGAAACAGTCTTCATCCAATTAAGGCTAGAGCATAAAACCTTGGTCATCGTAGAATCCCACTGCGTCGTCAGGATGCGAATTAGTCATGTCACTTTCCACTTCCATGTGAAGACGGGGAACCTTCGCACCTCAAATGTGCCAGAGACAGATTTTTCCTGAAGCGCCCGCTGAATCCTCGGGAGTTACTCGCGAGTAATTCGCGGAGGGGAGGGATACCTTGAGTTTTTCAGGCCAGCGGAAACCCTGTAAGATTTGCAGGAGGCTAGGGGGCAAATAAGAACAAAGAATACAAGCCAAAAGGAAATAATACGTGAGATAGACAGTTCACATTTGTAGTTCGCCAGGCTATATGTCAGGCTGAAGGAGAAAATGTAGATGATAATAAGTACTTATTAGCGCATTGATGATTGGAGTGCGAAACCAGCAATCATGTGCTCGCGTTAGTTTTCTCGTTAGCTGAAAAACTATATTCGATATTTCATTTATTCTACAATATAATGAGTGCTTGGAGCGATTAAACCTTCCTTCACTGTCGACAACCCTCATTGTACGAATGCACTTTAGTTGGGCATTTTATTTGTGTCGATGATTAAATTTCTGTCGGAATTTATTTCAGTTATACCAAGCGAGCAATAAAGTGCCCCTATCAAATCGAGAATTGTACTCAGACCCGGCGTTCCCTTCCATTCGCACTCTCGAGCAAGAGTTGAGACCTCTGGTGCTGGTCGGTAATGTCCTGCGTGACCTCAAAGCGTGCCTGACAACTAACGCTGTCTCTGTTTCTGTGTTATCTTCATATGAGGAATGCCGAGTAAGCCCTTCTTCCCCTTATGAGTTTATAACAGGTCTCTCTTTGCCACCTCAGTAGACGAACGCGTGCATCGGGAGTCCGTAAATGACTCGCTTTGTGACTCGTTTTATGACGATTGAGTGCATCTCGTGGCTCTTGATTTTTTCAACTCATTGTGCTTTGTCCATCTTGAGACCATTCAGTTGGAAGCATGTTGCAAATTGTATAAATACACCGCATTCAGCGTTTTTACCACAACTCTTCGATGGAGACAAGCAGAAAATGTGCATGCGCCAGGCTGTGGAAGTTGGCATCATCCCGCGCACCGAATGATGTCGAGTTTCATGAATGCTCGGAGTGGACACCCACGGACATCTATCTCTGTCTGGCGTGAAGGCAGAGAGGGCCGTTTCGCTTTTATAATGAGGCAGTTCGGGTAGGGTGAGCGTGAGAACCGCGGGCGGTGGAGTGTGTACGGGCCTCCTATGTTCCGCTTCGAATGTTCGGGAAACATTTCAAGTGTCATTTCTTCTGCCGCTTCACTTTCCGGGTTTCTTCCCGAGAGTCCTTAAAAAAAAAGTTTTGGGAAGAGATGAAGGCGCACTTTCAGAGGACGGGCCGAACGTTTTTTGCCCCATGGACCATCCCGGCTCTCTTGGAAAGCTTCCCCGCAATCACGCGACAAGACTTTTGTGGAGTGCACCACAATCTTTTCGTCTGATGACTTCATTTAGCAATGTCCAAGCGCAAACAAGGATCGATTACCCTACGCTTCAAAAAATGTGCATACAAAAGTACGGTCAGTGTTGACGTCACACGGTAAAATAGACAATGTTGATACACTAAGGTCGATTACAGGCGTCGGGGTTGAAAATGGTTATTAGAAATAACACTCGGCTTCTTCCTTCACGACCACGAGAATCGACGTTGTCATGCTTGTGCCGTTCACCAATCGATTATTTCCTTCTTAGATGAAACAACTAACTAAAGCTTTATTCCTTACTCTTTGAGATGACCTGTCTTGACGAAGTCAATTTTCCGACCATTCATTCTCTTCCTAATCAATTAAAATTAAATGATGCATTGGTTATGCACGAATTCTTTTCATGCAGCAATTGTAAAAAACTACCGATATGTTAAGATCACGATGAATATCAATTAAGGATTGCCTCGGTATAACTACGAACTCAGAGAGAGCTCACTTTCGAGCCTTTTTTCATAAAACCATCACAGTCTATAGAACGTACTTCGGAGATATTGTAAATTTCGGAATGTCTGGAATGAATGATTCTCCAACCGGAGCCGTCTTTAACTGAATTTTAACAAAAAATGAATGCGCCACTTTAAACATTCTCTGTGTCCGGAGGTGCCTCGACAAACAAAATAAACCAAGGCATTATAATTGGCAGACGAGTCCTCAACCAATTATTGCGTCGGTGGATGTGACTCGAACTCAACGGAGAATTTCATTAATTTCATGCAATCCCCGTCCATGCACGCTAAAAATGCTGTGACGAAAAAATGAAATATTACCCCGTTTTTAATGGTAAAAATCATTTGCGGGCGCATTTGTTTGTCTGGCAGCCGTCAGTACAGACCCTCGGGGCGGACGAGGGATCGCTTCTGTTCCCTCCACCCTCGGGGCTGAGGGGTGGAGGGGTGCTCCCTCCACCACCCAACCAACCCCGTGACTTACCTAGATCTCGACTCTCACCTCAAAGGAGGACGAAGGGGAGGGAGGCGCGCAGTCCTAAGTCTTCCCGGCGTGCAACGTGATGGGCACGTAGTGTATGTAAGCCCCGCCGGGCGTATTTTGCGCCCTTTCGTGCTCTTGACGTCAGGCGAAGTCCGATATTGTCAGTGGGAGGGGGGGCGGCGACTCCCACCCCCTTGCCCTCTCCCCGTAACCTGGTGAACTCCGACATATGCACGGCCCGAATGCATGTCGTGTTTCCTTCCCTCTCTCCTCGGAGGCCGATGCAAAAATAGCCCGAGGCATTTTAAGGTATTGCAAGGACACCCATTGTTGATCCAGATGAGTGGCTGCGGATGACTATATAAAATAACTGCCGCTCTCGGGCTAAAAAAATGTATGCATAGTCATCCAAGGGTTGCTCTCTTGTTCGGGGGAGAAGAGGATTACGTGCTAATAAAAGGAGAGGTCGTGTATAATGCGATACGTGTGCCACCAATTGGGAAAAAATCGCGGACGATTTTCATTGTTTTTCCTGGATAAACTCTTTCGAACGAATTGCTAGGCAGAGACACAAGTACATCAATAAATACGGACGTCAAATCGCTCCCGTGTGTCCTCAATTTTGAATTTCACGCGGACGGTCATCACCACCGCTCGCGAGTAACTAATTACGCATGTTGAGAACCGAAAGTCATTTGCGCCGAAATCCTTGTGCATCTTTGTAATATACCATTTGTGTGCATTTAAAGTTTAGGCAATCATAATTACTTGATATTGATTACTTGATTACCGTAGGGTAATTTTATAGTGTTTCCTAAAGTACAGGTGACCCCGAAAGCCCCAAATTTGGCATGGGAATTTGTTTTTCTCAAGAAAGACTAAGCAGACAGGTGTTTAAAGGAATTCCCGCAATCAATCCTAATAAATATCTTCAGGACATCACAATGCCAATATCTTATCTCACACCCCAATTATTCCCATTATTTTTATTATTACTCGATTAATTCAATCTGAAGAATGCAAACATTGGCCTTTTTGTGTATTTCACTTTGCCTTATCAACCCAGTGTGACGTGCGTGTGAAATTGCAGCGAGAAAGGTGGGAAAACACGTAAGCAAAGGGCGAGGAAAAGAAACGATGCCGTAAATGGCTTGGGTAAATCATTTTATAAGAAATTCATCTCGACTTTGTTTGAAATGAGTAAATCAATAACAAACCGTTATCAGCTTGGCCATGAGGATAACAATTAGCGCTACACTCATAATCACACGATATACTTTAAAATGCTAGGAAACCCTTGCGACATTTTTAATATTTCAGTCTTTAAAATTTATAAAAATCTAGTTATGCATATAATACTGAACTTCAGCGATCATGATGACGTCTTTTTGGCAATTATCACGGAAAAATGAATACCGGAATAGGTAAATAATGATTTATTCGAGATAATATCTTTTGATATAAACAATCTAAGATGTTACATCTACATAGTACCCAGTAAACCGCCACAGGGGTGTGTGGCGGGGGGTGTCAGGTCACCACCCGTAAAAGAGGATAAAACCGTATGCAAAACCAACTAACTCATGCCAATTAATTGCATTAGAAGATTAATCTGACCGGGCTTAATTTCTCTCATTTTCAGGCATTCGATTTATTATTGTTGCTCTTGAATAATTGACGTCCTGATTCTGATTTCCTTACATTTGGTCATGCTTTAGCATATTTAGACTGGAAAATTGTGTCGCAAAACACAAATCAGGATACACAGTTTAATAAAAAAGTTATAATGAAGTCATAATTGAATCCGAAGCTTAATCCCAGTCCATTTTTTTGCAAATCTACTGAAAAAATATATTTCCAGGAGAAAGTTTTTACGAGTTGACACATTTGGGCGGGGGCGGGCGAATATAATTAGAAAAAATGGTAAATTTATCTAAAACACGTTTGCATTTATTTTTCATTTTATTTTTGCAAATATGAACGAGGGAGAGTAAAATTATTCGTATTTTAACAAAATGAACAGTTCATGTACGACCGGTGTCGATACACTGTAGCATCACTAGGTTTTATTTTGAAATTACATCTGGAACTGCTATTTCTCAGTGCTTGCATAGGTTTCACCAGCTCTCTTTTCAATTATCACATCGACTAATCTCTTCAGAGCTTGGTTTTCCAAAATAGCAAGGTTAAAATAATGGACAATTAACCCCGTCTCTTTGAAAAATGCCAGCGGTGAACAATCTCCTTTTTGATTTCCCGTAATCGATCCGCGATACCCGAAGTTCTGATGACCCGTTTCGAAAGATGCAAGCCAGTTAACATTTGCAAATATTATGTTAAGCATTCTAAAAGTACCAAATCTCTGAGAACCAAATGTGACCAACGTTGTCACTTATAAGTTTTCACCAGAGTGCAGTACTTTGACTTGTGAATTGTCCTCCTTTGATAAACGGAAATGTTATTAGGTTGGGCATGTTTATTATTATGAAATACCCAGCAATATCCATCCCTAATATCATGGACAATATCCAATGTATATTTGTATTTGTATCCAAAGTGTATTTGTATCCAAAGTATTTGATTTGGAACATGCCGCTAATAACAGGATCCTCCCGATGTTGGATTAATTCCCGAATTAGATCGCGTGCAGCGTAGAGGTCCGAGATTAGTAAAACGTTGTTATGACACACTTAGTAACGGATCCAAAATAATAGAGGGACTAGGCTGGGAATCGGTCAATAGAGCCAAGGTTAAGTTACAGACTGAAGCTCTCGCATATGAATTGGAAGGATGTCTCTTTAACAGCGATGTTAAAAATGTATTATTACCCTCATCGTATTACGGTAGGAAAGATCGTGTCAGTAAAATTAGAGAGATTAAGTGTAGAACAGATAGATTTAAGATGTCATTTTCCTTACAAACGTTTAGAGACCAGAATAACATTGTCCGACCACGCTAGGGGAGGAGTATTTCGTGTCAAAATATATTCTGGGGCGTAATCACCCTCTGCCACACACCCTGGTGGTGGCTTGCATGGTACGTACCGTGATGAATGTTTGATAGGTCGGTTAGCAAGATGAGGGTATGGCTTGCTTCAACAGCTGCGGCGTATGAAATTCGCAATCATATTAGTTTTGGGGGCAGTTCCCTTCCCTCCAGTTTTGCCAAAGGACCCGTGGAATCTCCCCGCTCGGTAAAGACGCACCCGTCCAAAGATGTCAGCTGGGACGAGGCCCGGGGGGCCCCCTCTATTTATGGTCCGACCGATCTTCGGCTCGATTTTCTTACCGATAAACTTAGTCAAGAGCACCTGGGGATAGTGGAACCAAGTCATGGCATTGGAAACTGACAAATTAACAGAAAATAGTGGTGGTGGAAATTAGCAAAAGCAGAAACAAGTGAAGCGGGGATGAGATTGCCTTTCGAGTACGGCGCGTTTGGTGGCCAAAAGAATATCTGAGCTGTTTATGCCGCTTCGAGTGGCTTCATATTTCGCCATTCGAGTAGCCTACGTGAATGGAATTTCAGCCGCGACCAAGTGCGGAACGTCTCGCGGGCCATCACTCTCGACGCCGCGACTGATTTCGCGACCGTAAAAATTGCTTCCTCTTCGCATCCATTACCGCCCCGGACTGAGCCCCGGACGTGTCCAGGGGCGTTGCAGCAACCCGCGTGTCGGACAGGGAGCGCCACCCATTTGCACGCACATTCGATCACGCTTGGGAGGTCCATTTTTTTTCCGTGACGGCGCTGCCGCGGAGAGGCCTGTTCGCCTCGCCTGCAAAATCACAGCGCTTGTCTCTCATCTGCGACCGAATACTCACTCTTCCATCGCAATTGTGCCAATTTTCCACTCGAAAACGTTTTTTTCGATTTAGGTTTTGGAAATGATTGCTTTATCATCGGGTGAATAAAATTTGCGAAACAACTAATTCAGAGAATATTACATGGACGGTTCAATAGATCCTGAGGAAAAAATATAAAAACTATTTAATTTGGGCATGTTTTTTCTGAGTTTAGAGAATGATGAGATAGCACTTTATTTGACTTTGGAAGGAAAAGTAATCGCTAATTTAACATATATAATTACTATGGATCCTCATTGTTTCCCTTTTTTTATTTTCTTTTAGAAGTTTTGTAACAATCTGACGTTTTAGTATCTTAATTACGGGAGGATATTGTGTAATGACTGTATTCAGCAAATTGGTGAAAACATTCATTTTGAGAAAAAAATTCCGCTGAAGATATAATCTGATTATATTCTGTCGAGCTGTTTTCTGGATCGATGTTTCAAAGATCTTTGCGTCAATTAAACAGGAGGTAGTAATTGCTCCATTCTGGAAAGGACGCGCGTGGCTAACGATTCCATCCCAGATTCGAAGCCCAGATTCGTATGTGTTAAAATAGGGATGTGGAATGGCCAAGTTGGTTGAGACAGTATTATGTCTTTATCTTGGATTTGAAGAAATAAGTAATTCAAGTTTGAGCAAAATGTTGAACCACGGGCATCGCCCAACAGGTGGAATCGAACCACTCTGACGCTAGTCAGCTACAGGTTTGAAGCCTGCACCCCGGACCACCGAAGCTCAGTTAGGCGGAGAGGAGGGAAGTTGACGGAGATACTCAATATTCCTTTTGAGTCCGAAAAAGTGTTCGCGAATAGTAAGTCTTAAGTTCCATTTCTTTAGCGGAAATGATCCAATGGTAACATTTTAATTATTTTATATTTGGTTTTCATAATAAATCCTGAAATTGGTTATACAATAATTTGCATAAGTTGACGTACAATCGAGGCGATTGTACGTCAACATACGAGGTGATGGTACATTCTGTAAAGTGTGTATCATTCAAGAAACATTATTTCGATTGATCATCGGCAAAGGATCGGTCTGAATAATGGCTTCATGAAATGTTGAGGCTGAGTTATTATTTCTGAAGAGGGTTGTCGAGTTAGCGTTGCCTTTCAGCGTTGCCTCAAAAGGAATTAATAAAAAAAGGGCAAGGTTAATCAGAGCACAGCCGCCGTGTGTTGCGGGCTGCAAACTCTCCAGGATACCGGCTACTTAAGTGTCGGTGTATCCTGAAGTTGGAATTGCGTGAATGCTAAGGGTTTTCGAGTGCAACTTTGCCCCCGAATGACAGCATTCAAACGAGCACATCGTCTACATGAATTCATCCGACGCAACGAGTCCTTTCACTTCGGTATCAATGCAAGAATAGCCAACGCCAAAATGTTCTTATTCACTAAATATTAATGACGGGTTTGCAAACGTAAGGCTTACCACAAGACACAAGGATTTAAAATTTTTCCCATAGCTAAGGGCTATGCGAGGGTAATTTGAAACAAGTAACTCCTGAAAAACGTTCTCCATTTGTTTTCATTGGCATGCAGAAGATATTTTATGTCGTTGGAAAAGCAGTCAGTGGAAGCTAATAACAGTGTCGATGTCCATCCACGAGCATCCTTTAAACTAAAGCAGTTCGCACATCTCTTCATTTCTTCTTAATTATCAACATGCCAAGTTTCACATCAAATGATATCGTGTATCCGGTGACGGTGTACAATTGAAAAAAAGTGTTGATGAAGTCCTTTGCTTCAATAAAAATCAGAAACTTTCCACGAAATAATACCTGGAACTCCAAATTGTAAGAAAATAATTTATGAGATGAAATACAGAAATTGTGGTGATTGAGGCTTCACCTCATGTGTCGCTGATTAGATTTTCTCCTGATGCCCGTGTAATATTCCCATGAATTGAAACACGAATTCACAAGTTCTCGACTAATTTCACTTCATCTCATTCTTCATTTTCTCAATTTCCGCGGAAGAAAAACTCACGCCACTCTGACAGTTTCCTGGTATTGCGTGAGTGCAAAAAGTCGCAGCGCTTAAGCTGCCATCCTCCTCCTCCCGCCCCCATCCTTCTCTATATAATCTGTGTAATCGCCGGTTCCTATGTCCTCTGTCCGCTCGGAAAAACCTCATATCGAAACATTGGGGAGACATTTTGCAATTGGATGACCCCTCACGCTGAATCTCGCGCGAATGCAGAGAATAATGGATGTCCAAACAAAATTCAAAACTCGCAAAATGTCAATAGTTTCGTTGCGGGCTGCAAAATGAGGACAACGAAATTAAGTGGAACGAGATTCGAGGAGCGGAACTCAAAATAACAAAGCGAAACTGAGAACGAAACTGATCATTGGACTGAAATTAAAAACCCACATTACAAAACTGTTTTGAGTTTCAATGCCGCGCGTATTATTTCATTTCGAACTGAGACCAGGCCTCCCTGTTTAGTTTCACACGTAACGAAACCCATTCGTTCCTTTTATGTGACTGACCTTGGGGAATACTTCCTTCATAATGTATGGTCTCTTTCAGCGAAATAAGTCGAAACAAAACACAAAATTTCTACGTGAAACAAGACAATGACAATGGACCAACCCAAGAGTGCCATCCAAGCCTTTGATAATTAGGATATTATTGTCATACGTATCCTACCTATTTAAAGGTACGTCTTGGACGGTCCCCAACGACTATTCACTTCCGAGTATCGCGAGAACTTCCTCAGGCATTGCCCTGCGTTATTTATTTCTCCATTTCTTCGTAACTTTTGCCTTCCTTCATGCTGTCTAGGAAGCCCATTCACTACTTCCTCTGCCCCGCTTAACGAACCTTCTCCCCTCTAGCACAGCATTCAACATCCCATTACCGGTCAATATTTCCTCCACCAACCCTCTCTCTCTCTCTCTCTTTTTTAGGATTTCCCCCAGCAACACCCACTCTTGGCCTATCTTATCATATAACTTCAGCGTTTGTCTTCCTCTCTGCCCAACTGTCTCATTCTCCGCAACACCCATGTCTCTAAAGCAAACAATCTACCATTAAATTTCGAATTATGCGCGTATTAATTTAAAGCAATTTTCAGTTTTCACTTGGTGACTAATTTAAGGAAAAACGGAGTCTTATTTCTAGAACTGTGTTACTTGATGACTACCTGTGGCGGGAAGGCGCCCGGCAAAATTTAGAATTATTTTTTCAAGGTGTTTAGATAAGATTGAATGTTTTAGGTCGCGCAGAAGGCCGAGTTTCTTACAAGCCAGGGATTTTGGAATGACCTGTCGGAAGTAGCCGTGAAAGGGTACAAGAGAGTATTTTGATATTTTTCGACCTGGATTAAGCCCAGGTCGGCGCGGCGAGTGAGATGACGACAGCAGATCGCAGCAACACGGATTTGAACGAAGTGAGAAGTGGAGAGGAGCGTGTGCAGTGAGAAAGGAATCAAAGGAAGGGTTTGATGTATTATTACCCCCAATCTACTAGTTTGGAGAGATCATGTCAATAAAATTAGAGAGATCAGGTGAAGATCAGATCAGACTTAAGATGACATTTTTTCCGCGAACGATAAGGGATCATAATAACATTGTCTGACCGCGGTAGGGTCATATTCGGGTCAAAATTATTCTGGTGTGTTTTCACCCCCTGCTACACACCCTAGCGGTGGCTTGCTGGGTGCTAAAATATCAATACAAAAATAAGGTTATATTTTAAAAGAAAAAAATTTCATATTTTTCGTCGAGAAAGCGTGTTAGTGAACAGAGAGGAGAAGAATAACATTGGCTGAAGAAGAATTTCGAAGAAAGAGATTATCGATGAAAGGGACGCCGAGTAAAGCTGTGAAGAAAAGATTAAGAAAGACTTAAAACATGGAGCATGGCGCTTAATGGACGGCAAACCTGTTATTTGATGCAAGGGGATGATTGTAGATTAGAGGCTTCTGAGATGTGGTTACGTCGGAGATGAATGGGGAAAGTAAGTTGGGCAGGGAGGAAGACATAAATTTATAAAAATGTGGTGGGCGAAGAGAGAGAGTTGGCTTCGGGGAAGTATAGAAGAAGGAATGAGTTGGAGGAAGTGAATGGAGGAAATATTGAAAGGTAGAGAGGGATGCATAGGAGGCCGCGATAGAGGGGAGAAGTAAGTTGGGTAAGGGGAACAGAGAGAGAGGAAGAGAACACACCCTAGCGGTGGCTTGCAGGGTACAAAAAAATACAATTGGGGTTCACAGACAGCGTGGGCGCAGGCAAAAGACACGAACAAATGAAGAAGGAAATAATTCAGGACGAAGAAGAGGAAGTTCTCGTGATACGTAAAATATGGCAGATGTTAGCTCTCATCCAAAAATTACCTTTAAAAAGGACGATTACTCTGAATGAATGAATGGCACGACATGAGAACAGCCCGGAATGTCCTGTTTTTAACGTGGGGGATGATTTTATTGTTCTCGTGGCTGCACTCTCTTAAGTGTCTCGGGGGAGGATCGAAAAAGGTGTGCGCGCATGCGACGACGTCATTTATTAGTTCGCGTGAGGCGCGTTTGATTGGCTGGCCGTTTCAGTGGGCGGAAGTGAGGGTTTTACGGATCTGTGTTTGCACCTGCAGCTGAAGGAAGTTTCCCCTAATCTCTGGGAGATTATGAGGGGGCGGAGATCAGGGCATCCTGCTCGTTGGAGGGTGGATGGGGGGAGAGACTTTGGGGTGCCAGACGGAAGGGAAGAAAATGATGAAGCAGCTCGGTGAAGTTCGCGTCTCCGTGAAGTTACGAAATCCGCCTTCTTTGCCTCTTGTCGCGTTGCGGAGGCAGTCCAGCCAACATTTTGGGCAACTGCCTCGCAGATTAGTGTGTTGATGTAGTCCAATGTTTAACGAGTTCGATATATTCACTTTGAGTGCGTTAGCGAGAGGTGCGCCAAATAATTCTCCTCCAAACGGAGTTTGGAAGGCGAAACGAAATCTGAATGACTGTTTTTTTATTGCAGATCTCCAAGCGAGTCGACATTACTGCATCAAAATCACTTCCGATTGAAATGAAAGAAGTAACTTGGTAATTCCACTAGCAATTTATATTTTAAACACGACCTAGGTTTCGATGTCGAACGTCATCATCATCGTCACGATCTGACGATGACTTCCAACGTCGAAACCCAGGTCGTGTTTTAAATGACGTGTGTGTGGAATTGCAAAGTTACTTCTTTCATTTGAAATATGTTGTGTACACTCCATAAACTTCTCCAGTCAACAAACTTCCGATTGATGTTATGCAGGATGTGAGCAAAGAGTAAATACTTTTATTTTTTGGCTCGGAACATGTCCTGCGAAAGGAAGTGCCATCGTCCTATTTTCGGTTATTTACAGAGTGGATTTTGCCGAGACTCTCTTGAGTGAAACACCACCTGAATCAATAAGTGCACCCGTGCGTTGGTAAATTTCGTGTCTGGACTGAATCAAGCCGTTTAAACCGCTGAAGTCGATTTTTTGCGAGAATTTCGCAGGTTTCCAGTGCTTCGGATAATTTGATTGATCCGTTCCTCTGGGAAAACGAATTCCCAAAGAAACACGTTCAGATTGGTCATTGGTCCCATCTGTTGGTGAGTAGTCTACTGCGTTAGAAAATATTTTGAATAGTTCGGACGCCGCTGAATAAGATTGATCGCGTCCGCTGGAACATTGCTCTCTCCCGAAATGAGAATAATATGTAGAAAAAGCGCAAGTTGTGTCTCGAAGGATCTACATTTTCGGAAACTGTGCTGATTTGTCATTAATAACTCCTAATTATCGAGGTGTCTCACGATCGAACTAGCAGCTATATGTTCCATAGCCTTGCACCAAATGGATGTTTAGGGAAAAAGGTCTGTAATTGCCCGGTTTCTTCTTGTCTCCGTTTTTAGATACTGGTGTTACGTTATCCGTTTTCCAATTTCTGGGAACCTTGTGATCTATCAGCGACTTCTTAAATATTATTTCTAGATACGGCGAAATGTTCGAAGATAGTTCTTGAAATATACGGTATTTCATCGGGTCCAAAGGATTTATTAGGCTTAATATTTTTCGGCAAACGTTCTATTCCATTATATGAAACTTTAATTTTGGGCATAGGTTGATTTGGTAAGATATCAGGGGTATTCTGTGAGATATTAGTGACGATGCTTTGAAAGAAGGAATTTAATAAGTTAAACTTTTCCAAGCTGTTGGTTACTTTTTCGCCTTTATCACTTTTGAGTGAATTAACAGTTGACTTTTTTCACTGAACTTATCTCACGCACGACCAAAATGCTTTTGGTTTCTCATTCATTCTTGTCATTCGCTCTGGATATCTTGTAATCATAAGTGATCTCATTCGTTTTGTCGCTAGAGATATTATCCCTAATATTTCTCATCTTGGCATGACATAGCCTCTAACGTCGTAATGCCTTTCTAACACCCGCGTTATCTTTTATAAATATACTAGGAATGAACTTGTTGACTGCTGAGCGCGTGATCTCAAGTGAATCCATGTCTCCTCAGTATTTCGGTGATTACTATCTTTCTTAAAACTAGCAAATTGATAATGGAGCACGCACTTGGGCCATTATAGTCCCCTTCTTTAAACAGGTAAATTTCCTTTTAGGGCTTCTTATTTCGGACCCCATGAAGCGAAGACTTAGCATTCACTGCCCTAAGGTCTCTGATTCCTTATAGGGTTTCTAAAGTTAAGATCTTTTGGGAATATTCACCTTAACCGGTAGATTATTTAATTTGAAAAAAATTTTAAAAATAGGTTTTGCATGTTATGTGTGTGTATATTGTATATTTTGTGGCATATTTATTAATTAACTAGGCCAATAATGTATTGTGTTGCTGTATGTTGGACCTAAGATATTATATGGATTAATTCCATTGTTGTTTATGTACAATTTGTGTAATTTATTTATAAGTTTAATATTTTAATTGTGCGACGAGGGTTTAGGTGGTAGAAGAGACTCCATCGTCTCAATGTCGCCCCAAAATGAATACGACAATTTATCTGAGTGTTTCATATACTCCTTCAAATTCCTCTTGTCTGGAGTGTTTGGACGTCGGCACGTACACCAGCACTATCACTGTATCCTGGACGTATCCTTCTAGATGATCACCTTGTTCCTCTCCATCAACTGCCAACATACTTTCGCTCTTCTTCCCCATTCCTTCTTCTGTACGATTGCCCCTCCTGATAATCTCCTGAGCATATCACTCTGTACGTATCCGTTTCAGCAAAATTCATTGGCCTCAGTCTATTTAATTTCGCTGACCCAAAATAATATTTAGCTCCATCTTAGCCATATCTATCTTCGCATTGTCCGGAGTGCCAAAAATTCCTAGGGCCCTCACGTTCCACGTCTCCATCCAACATTTCCTTGTTTTGATTGATGCTCCCCTCCCAGTAGTCCCTAACCCGGAGACCACATTTTCGTGCTCTTTTACCCCTGAAATATACTAGTATCACCGGGAGTAATTCCATCACGTAATAGCATGTAAATGTAAAGCATGTAAAAAGTCGCCTGCAGTAGTTGCATTGCAACGAAACATGGGTATCCATCAAGAAATTCATCGCCCGAAAGTTCACCGTCTTCATATCCATCAAATGAAACTGTATCCATGGATGTCGCATTTCCCGCGAAACACTCATCTGTTCCTCAAACCAAAGCCACGAGATGCGAAACTTGACAACAACGAATACTATTACAGAAATACAGTGAGGACGCCGTGGGGCAACCGAAGTGAAATTACTGAAGTGCCGTGTTTCTTGAGTCGAGGCTTCATAGCATTAGGCACATGAGAGCTGTCTCCTGGCCCGGAGCGTGGTCGAATGGGCGTTAATTTCGCAGAGCACGCCCTCGTCGGAGGAAGTGGAATTGCGCTCGCCTCGTTTGAAACGCACCGAGCATTTCGAAGCGACGACGCCCACCGAAGGCGTTGCTGCGACCACCCCGCCCACCCAGCCTTAGGAATCAATCGTCCGACTGTTCAAATGGGGTGCTGCAGTCGCCGTCGCCTTGGGGGCAATAGAACGCGTACCCCATGGTTTCGTCACAGAGGCTTGCAAGTGCGTCGCACGTTTGTTTGGAACCAAGCCAAGAAGTAGCTGATGTTATGCGTGCATTCGTCACTTACTTTCACTTTGTTTACGTTGCGTTGCGTTGACGTTCGGGTTACCCGAGCCAGTGGCGGATCTTGAAAGCCTGTAGGGAGCGGATGGGCGGGGGGGGGGCGAGGGGGGTGCGTCTTCATATTCATTCAAAGTATTCCACCTATCAAAGGTAAATTTGAGGACCGTCCCTAACGACTATTTTCTTCTGCACATCGCAAGAGCTCCCTCGTTTGCTTGTCCGAAAGCCTTTCCTTCTCCATTCCGTTGTTCGTATTCTTATTTCGGGAGAGAGTAATGTCCCAGTGGACTCGATGTTTCTAGATTTTTAGAAAGCCTTCGATCAAGCACCTTACAGTAAACCGCTCGCAAAGCTGGAAGAATATGGCGAAGAAAAAAATATCCGTGGTTTGATTAAAGACTTTTTGAATGGTCGGGTACAAAGAGTAGTGATCGCTGGAGTTAGTTCAAATCCAGTAGAAGTTACTTCAGGTATTCTCCAGGGAAGTGCCATCGGACCTCTTTTTTCCTATTTACCCCTTGAATGGTAGCGCTATTTTTTCACCCCATTCTGGTAACTGGGGTGAAAAACACCCCAAATCTCAAAAATCCGTATCTCACAGAGAGTCCTATTGGGGCTCATTTTTTCAATGTAGAATCACGTGACACAACGATTTTTTTCAAAGTTTATCGGATGAGAGAGAAGGATGAAGCAAAAGATAGCTGTTTTCATTTGGCGCGAGATTTCAACCCGCTCTGGGGTGTACTTTGGTAATTAGAATTAAACTTTAAAAAGTGCGTATTCATATTTTTTTGGAAAATGAGCGATTATTCGTGTTTGGGTAAAATTAGTCTGGTGTGTATTCGCCCCCTGCCACAAACCCTAGGCGGTGGCTTACAGGGTATATATAAATAAATAATACATACTTACGCATATAAATACATGCAAAAAATACTTGTAAAACAATATTCCTTGTTATATTGACAATCGCCAATACAAAGTATGATGCTCCTACGAAAGAAAAAGGAAGGATCTGGAAGTCTGTTTGCCGCTGTATTTTCACTGGTTGGTTTGCTGGGAAATTAGTGATTTATGAAGTGAAGCGCGCTTGAGATGATGGATGATTATAACGGCCGATAGCTCATTACAATGAAGACATGCTGTGTCTGTAAATGACTGGTTGTATGTAGTTGTTGTGTGATGAGAGACAACGAGTTTATGATTATCTTATGTAAAATGAGAAGTCCTGAACAAAATGAGCGGAAAATTTTGCCCTAATTATAGTGTGTTATTAATTGTGGAATTCAGTGGTTGGAGAAGAAAAATATGGAAACAGCTTGTCCTTGAGAAAAGGACAGAAACTAATTACGTTCCACCACGAGGAGAACATGGCAATAGCAAGGACTCGTGGAATAGAATGAGAGCCGAAGGCACCCACGAAATATGTGAAAGATATGCGGAGAAAGCGGCCAGATGCTAAATTGAATACATCCTGGTCGGAGAGAGGTGTGAGGAATCGAGTGGAACAATAGCTACCCCAGATATGACCACCGCTGGGATTTGAACTCGAACCCTCGGGGTGGGAAGTCAAGGTACATCCTGGGCACCACACTAACCCGATTCCCTTAAGCATTAAGAACTGTCCTTTTAACCCCAGGTCCTCCAGATCTTAGGCAAGAAGCAGATCGCATAAGTGGAGGTCTTCAACATGTATCTATATATATATATATATATATATACACTTTTTTGGGAAACCCACAAACGTGTAATGTAAATTCACTGATAGTCATAACAAACACAGAAACCAAAACACACAAAAGAGGGAAAACTCACTGGTTCTCGAATTTTCGGTGGTCCAACCACCTTTCTCAAGAGGAATTAGGAACAGAACTGAGGCAGAGGAGGGCCCGAAAGTAGTGGTAGGAAGGAGAAGGGGAAATGGGGGAAAAGAGGGGAAAAGAGGGGAAAAGAAAGGAAAAGGGGGGAAAAAGGGGGGGAAGGCATTCGAGGTGAGGAGTTTGGAGGGGTAGTGTATGGCGCGGGAATTTTAAAAAAGGTGGGGATGATATGGAAGTTGTTGGGGGCGGAGGGGGATGAAATTATGTGCATAAAGGGGGCAATTAATGTCTAATATTAATACCTGGGCGATTCCAGGAATCCAAGATCCAGATGAAAGCTAGCTCTATCTCCTTCACGTCTACAGTTTCCTCCTCCCAAATCACCTTCCTAGATGTAAACATATCATTTATAGACCATAAATTTCACACATCCGTACATATAAAACCCACAAATAAACAACAGTACTTACATTTTAGCAGCTGTCACCCATACCACACCAAACGTTCCATTCCTTATTCCCTTTCCATAAGGGGTCACAGAATTTGCAATGACCCTGACTCCCTAGACAATTTCCTCATAAATTTACACCATTCCCTCCTCAAACGAGGTTATCCTGAATCCCTCCTGAATAAGAGGATCCGTAGGCATACTTACACTCCCAGACCTTCCACCACCGCGAAAAACCACCCTCTTTCAATTTGTACCACGTTTCTCCCTGGCCTAGAATCTCTGCGTTCTATCCTAAAGGACCTCTATCCTATCCTCAAAAACCACAATTCCACCACCAACCTTTTCCCCAAATGCCCCTCTGTCACTTTCAAACGCCCCGCCAATCTATCAGATCTTCTAAAATCTACCAATCCACTTCTTAAATCCTCGCCCCGTTCCAAAATCACTCCCAGACCCTGCAATAAACCTAGATGCAAAACATGTCCTATTTTCCTAACCAGAATGCCATCCCTCTCCCACCCGCTCTTTAACTCTCTCCCACCAATTCCCTACTCATCGTGTACCTCCAGCAATGTTGTCTACCTACTCAAGTGCCAACTTTGCCCTGCCTTTTACATTGGACAGTGTACCACACCCCTCAATATTAGAATCAATAATCATAGAGCCTCATGCAACAATTCCTCCCTTATTGGTATGCTCCCAATCCCCAAACATGCCTCCGAACACAACGCTGCCTTTGACCAATGTTTTAAAGTATCCGTCTTAGCATCCCTCCCACACTCAGACCCTCCACTGAAACTCAAAACATTAGAGCTAGCTTTCATCTGGCTCTTGGATTCCTGGAATCGCCCAGGTATTAATATTAGACATTAATTGCCCCCTTTATTCATATAATTTCATCCCCCTCCGCCCCCAACAACTTCCATATCATCCCCCACCTTTTTTAAAATTCCCGCGCCATACACTGCCCCTCCAAACTCCTCACCTCGAATGCCTTCCCCCCTTTTCCTTTCTTTTCCCCACTTTTCCCCTCTTTTCCCCCATTTCCCCTTCTCCTTCCTACCACTGCTTTCGGGCCCTCCTCTGCCTCAGTTCTGTTCCTAATTCCTCTTGAGAAAGGTGGTTGGACCACCGAAAATTCGAGAACCAGTGAGTTTTCCCTCTTTTGTGTGTTTTGGTTTCTGTGTTTGTTATATATATATATATATATATATATATATATATATATATATATATATATATATATATATGTAACCGCCGCAGGTGCGTATGGTGGGAGATGTTAGGACGTCAAAGTTTCAAGCATAAATACGCAATTACACATAAAAATAAATGCATGTTAAAACAAACATAAACGCACTTTAACGGGAACACATAAAAACAAGGTGCGGCGACATAGCTTCCTTTTTTGAAAGCGTTTCGCGTTTGAAAAAAAGGAAGTTACCGTGGACATTGATATCACCGTCATTCAGTAATGGCTACGTTCGACCAAATTTCAGTTTTCCTGCTTGATTGTTGTTTTCGTTTATAGTGCGAGATGATTGCAAGCACTTGAATCCTTAAATCTCTATTTAATATTAGTGGTTTCGTCTTAAAATGTAATGTGCAGTCGCAAAGATCCTCTGTTTCCTCTCAAAGTTTCCTCTGCCTTCCTAAAAATCTCAGTCATTGCCTGCTTTCTCCATTAATCAAGGAACTCCCAAAGTAACTGTTTGCTCAAATAGATCTTTAATTTTTGCTTTAATATTTAATAGTAATTGCTCCTGGTAGGGTCACCCATGCCAGATAGGTCGAAAGTTAGGAGCCAACGAAAGGTAGTCCACGCAAAGTTTGTTCCTCAGTGAGCCGGCTGGAAAGGCGTCTGACGCCAGTGGGGCGGCCATTGAGTGATGGTGTCACGTTAAAAACACTATTGAGGAAGGCAACGGGAAACTACCTCAATTATCATTCCCAAGAATATAGAGAACATGGAAAATATAGAGAGTATGAGTCCTGGCAACTACGGGACTCGGTCCAATGTCGTTTGTCGTGCCCGGCAACGGGAGAGGCAAGGTTTCCGCGGTCGTCATCTACTACTATTGAGGAAGGCAACGGGAAATCACCTCAATTATCATTCCCAAGAATGTAATGATGGGCACTATAGAGAATTTGAGTCCTGGCAACTGCGGGACTCGGCCCAAGGGGCCGTTTGTCGTGCCCGGCAGCGGGGGAGGCGAAGCTTCCGCGGTCGTCATCCCACGAAACCCTTGCAGGGGAGAAATAACAGCAACAGGTCAGAAGACGCAGAAGAAGACGAAAGTAGTTACAATAGGAAAATGGAACGTCAGGACAATGTTGAGGACAGGCAAATTAGAGAATATTAAGCGAGAGATGGAAAGAGGTAATATAGATGTTTTAGGTCTCTGCGAGGTGAGATGGAAGGATAGCGGGGATTACAGGAGTGACAATTATAGAGTGATATACAGCGGCGGGGATGAGAGCCAACGAGGGATTGCCGTAATATTAAATAAAGGGGTAGGAAGAAGCGTAGTCAACATAGAGCAAGCAACTGATAGAATCCTACTCGTAGAGATTAAAGCAGAGCCGACGAACTTGATCATTATTCAGGTATACATGCCACCGAGCAACCACAAGGAGGAAGAAGTCGATAGGATATACGATGAGTTAGAGGATATGATATAAATATAATAATAAATTGAGAAGGGCCACAGATAAAGCAAAAGAAGAATGGTGGTAAATGAAATGCGAGGATATGGAAAGATTACAGAGGAAGGGTGAAATTGGTGCGCTATTCAGCAAGGTTAAGTTATTATCGGGAAGTAAGAAGGCAAGATCTGTGCTAACAGTTAAAGATAAGTTGTGTAAGATAATAGTTGAACCAGAAAAAATCCAAGAGAGATGGAAAGAATATATAGAAGCACTGTATGGCAGATAACTTAGGCCGACAAGGTTAGACATAGAAAAGGAACATGACGTAGAAGAAGATAGCTTAGGTCCAGGCATACTCGACGATGAAATAGAAAGGGCATTAAAGGAGATGAAAGCAAATAAGGCCGTGGGGGTGTACAACATCCCTGTGGAACTGTTGAAATGTTTAGAAAAATGTGGGAAGCAGACTCTATATGGACTGATTCGTAGTATCTATGAGGAAGGAATCTGGCCGGAAGATTTTGTGAGATAAGTGTTAGTTCCTATTCCGAAAAAGGTAAAGGCTACATCATGTGAGGATTACAGAACAATAAATTTGATATCCCACGCAGCTAAAGTTATTCAAAGGATCATCAACAAAAGGATAGAGAGTAAGGCAAATGATTACTTAGGGGATGATCAGTTTGGGTTTAGGAAAGGAAGAGGTACGCGTGATGCCATTGCAGTAATGAGATCACTAATCGAGAGGAATATAGAATACAATCAGGACGTATTTGTCTGTTTCGTAGATTTCGAAAAAGCCTTTGATAGAGTGAATTGGGAAAAATTAATGCGTGTATTGCAGAAAATAGGAATGGATTGGAGGGACAGGAGACTGATCCGAAGAAGGTTGAAGAAGGTAATAGAGGGGAGGATGTTGGGTAAACGAGGAAAGGGCAGGAACCGTATAAGGATGTTGGACGGGAGGGAAGGGAGGAAGTACACAGAGATGAAGAGGAACCTGATGTAGAGTAAGTTTTTTGTGGAGTCACAAAACATTTATTTGATAGTTATGTCCATCCGAAAACCTACCTTAACTGGTAGATTACCTAATAATTTAATAGTATAGCAGTGATTACATGTGAGTTGTATGTGATTATTTATCATTAAACGACTCGAGCTAACATATAACAAAATATGTACGAAAAATTGTGATTTAGTGGAAGAATTTCAGGGAAATGTGATGAAAAGATTAAAGAACAATTCTATCTTTTGCTAGTTAGACCTCCATTAGAATGTGCTCTTGGTCTATAATAGGATCCTCAAGAAGTTGAATCGATTGCGGAATTAGATTGCGTGCAGCGTAGAAGAGCTAGATCAGTGAAACGTTCTTATGATAAACTAAGTAGCTTGCATATGAATATTATTAGAGGGGCTAGCATGTTTTTATGAAAAACAGTGTCTTTCATAAATTGGAAATATGTCTCTTTAACAGTGATGTTAAAAATGTTTTATTAGCCCCATCGTACTACGGTAGGAGAGAAATCATGCCAATAAAATTAGAGAGATTAAGTGCAGAGCAGATAGATTAAAGATGCCATTTTCTCCACAAACGATAGGGGATCAGAATGACGTTGTCTGACCGCGCAAAGGGAGGAAAGTATTTTTTGTGAAAAGTTGTCTGTTATGTCACCACCTACCACACACCATAGTGCTCACTCTCAGGGTACCGTGTATGCACGTGTTTTAGAAATGGATGAAAGTAAGCTGGTGATGGTTTGAGCGCTAACTGATAATGCCGACGTGAAACTTGCGCCATGAAATGCAATAGCCTACGTGAAATGACGAAACACAGTGTGAATGAATGGTTTTACCATTCGTAGCTGGCAGCGATGAACTATCACGAATGCGTTTAGAGATCGATGGAGAAAGCTCGTGTGGGAATCTGACCGACTTACTCCTTCGATTTCATCCGGAGATTATTAATTTTATTTGCAATTAGTCCGTCAATTAGCTTTCGCGTTTTGTTTCCGCCGAACCACCCTTTCCCTCTCCCCAAATCCCCCCTCTCTCTCAATCCCGTGCGCTCATTGGGCGGGAGGTAATCTCAAAGGATTCGGTCCGGATGCATCGACATTCATCGGCGTGTAATCGCCGCCCCCTGTCCTTGCATGCGTGCCGTGAATATTAATCAGGGTATCGATCGAGAGTCGCGCGCGCGGGGTCGCCCCATCACTTCGCACTCGCCAGGATCCAAGATTGATTTTCGGTCGTGTGTGTGTGGGGAGGGAGGGGGTGGGAGGGGAGAGGGGTGGGGCGTGGAGGATCGTGTGTTTTCGCAACCCCCACCTTCGCCTTAAATTTGGATATCACGTTCGATTGGGCTCCCAAGTGGTGCTCTTAAAAGCGTGCCGGTGGAAATTTTCTCGCCGCCCGCTAATCTCTCCGCCCCTTGTGCTTATTTTGGCTCGAGAGTCAAGGACGGGGGACCCGCCGGCGTTTGGGGGAATTTCAATACCCCGGTGTCTCTCTTTTGATGTCTCTTTTTCAGCGTAAAAACGCTTCTGTGTGCGCTTCCATGAATTATTAACAACGTCGCTCTCTTCGGAGGCATAGATTCAATTGCTTGGGATTGGCGCGGTAAACCTTCCTCTCTATGAAATGTATTAGTTTTTCGCGGCGGAAAACGTGGGACAATTTACTTTTAATTTACATTTGAGGATGAATATCGGGTTGGTGGGTTATTTAGTGCACTGGCTCCACACCCAGAGGACTCGGGTTCGAATTCCGGCAGTGGCATGATTTTTTTCTTGGGTTTTCCGATCCCATCTTGGAAACGATCTGGAGAGTTCCTCAAGTAGAATACACCGTCCGTCGGATGGGACGTTTGATTGTGTGACCCAATGGCGTCTTAGGGGTTTTCTAATGCCCTCGCCGGGTTTCTCTCCACCCTTCCCTCTCGCAGTTCCTGAAAGCCTTCTTCTACCAAATTGTACACCTATGGCGAAAATGACCTCATTTGTCGGTCGCTTCCCCTAAAAACTACTTCGGCTACAGTTTTTGGTATTTATCTTATTAATTATATTCGATAGTCAACTCCCGTCCCTCCCTTCCAATGGTCTCCTACCCCCCCCCCTTCCCTTAATCATTTACAATTCTCTCACGCCCCCTCATCGCACGTCACCTTCCCTATTTAATGACGGACGCATACATGAATGGTTTCACCTGTCAAAGGCAATGTTTTGTGGAAAACAGGTTGTGTAGTAAACATATATCAGTTGAAACATATTCAAGGTCAGATTTTTACATCAATGTGCGACCATAGTGTGTGAAGTCGGAGAAGTGAATGGTCCCATTTGTGGTGCGGTTGTGTTGGTATGAATGATGCTCCCTCCTTAAATGTATCCGGAGTGACTTTTGGTTGAAAACTTGGGTAAACCGTCGGTAATTCGTGCATGAATCGCGTAAACATGTCCGCCGGTGTTAATCGCTGCGTGGAGGATGTGAATCAAAAGTTTCCTACCGGTATCTGACGATTGCATGCGTGTAATTTGAACCATAGACGTGAATGCGAGAGAAAAAACACTTAATAATTGGAGGCAGTCCTTCAATCGAATCTAGTTGAATTGTTAAATCAATGACACGACGATTACACCTGAAAGTGTTACTTGAAACTGGACTCGAGTTTTTGTTTGAAGCACGTGGGCGGTAGTGAAGGAATTTGTGCAGTTGATTCCAAATGTGAATGATGCGTGATTCAATCATGTTTTAGTGCGAGCTGCATCCTTGCCAGAGTGTTTCCAGTGGTTTCTAATGGCGTTTGCAATTGTTTGCGCTAGAACTGTTTACGTTCTAAGTTCGACTCCCATATAAGTTACGTGGTTTAGTTCGTGTATATAAATATATATATGTATATAGTCACTTTCTTGAAAAACCCACGAACGTGCAAAATAATGTAAATTCACTAACTAGTCGACACAAACACAGAAACTAAAACATATAAAAGAGGGACTCACTGGTTCTCGAATTTTCGGTGGTGCAACCACCTTTCTCAAGAGGAATTAGGAACAGAACTCTTGAGTTCTGTTCCTAATTCCTCTTGAGAAAGGTGGTTGGACCACCGAAAATTCGAGAACCAGTGAGTTTTTCCTCTTTTGTGTTTTGGTTTCTGTGTTTGTTATGACTATCAGTGAATTTACATTACACGTTTGTGGGTTTTCCAAAAAAGTGTATATATATAATCATGGATATATACAAACTTAGACAGCAACACACAGCATGAGAACACATAAAAGGAACACTCACACGTTATTTCTTGATAATTTCGACGGACTCAAGCTCCGTCTTCCTCGGAAGATTAGTTAGGACCCCTGGGCTACCGCGACCCATATAATTATTGTATACATAGTTACATATATATATGTAATTATATATACACAAAGGTATCAGTTAGATTATATTATGGTTAGGCACAAGTTTAGGAACAGTGTGATAAATTCGCACAGTTTCCCAGGAGCGGATGCGGACTCTGACCACAATTTAGTTGTTATGAAATGTAATGTTCGTTTCAAGAAGATAAGGCAAGGGCGGCGGGCTAAAAAATGGAATTTAGAAGCAGTAAATGAATTAACGAGGAAGGAGTATCAGGAGGCTATAGAGAAAATGATGGATGATGGTAAAGAACTGAGTACTATCGAAGAAAAATGGGAATGTATCAAGAAAGGGATATTGGAAGCCGCTAAAGACACTATAGGAACCGTTAATGGGAAAAGGATAAGGAAACCATGGGTAACGGAGGAGATGATTGCAAAGATGGATGAGAGAAGAAGATGGAAAAATGTAAACACAGAGTTAGGCAAAATGAAGTACAAAGAGTTAAACAATAAATTGAGAAGGGCCACAAATAAAGCAAAAGAAGAATGGTGGAAAACGCAATGCGAGGATATGGAAAGTTTACAGAAGAAGGGTGAAATTGGTGCTCTATACAGCAAGGTTAAGTTATTATCGGGAAGTAAGAAGGCAAGATGTGTGCTAACAGTTAAAGATAAATGGGGTAAGATAATAGTTGAACCAGGAAAAATCCAAGAGAGATGGAAGGAATATATAGAAGCACTGTATGGTAAAGAACTTAGGCCGACAAGGTTAGACATAGAAAAGGAACATGACGTAGAAGAAGATAGCTTAGGTCCAGGCATACTCGACGATGAAATAGAAAGGGCATTAAAGGAAATGAAAGCAAATAAGGCTGTGGGGGTGGACAATATTCCTGTAGAAATGTTGAAATGGTTAGGGAAAGGTGGGAAGAAGGCCATATATGGACTGATTCGTAGTATCTATGAGGAAGGAATCTGGCCGGAAGATTTTGTCAGATCGGTGTTAGTTCCTATTCCAAAAAAGGCAAAGGCTTCGTCATGTGAGGATTACAGAACAATAAGTTTGATATCCCACGCAGCTAAAGTTATTTTCAGGATCATCAACAAAAGGATAGAGAGTAAGGCAAATGATTACTTAGGGGATGATCAGTTTGGGTTCAGGAAAGGAAGAGGTACGCGTGATGCCATTGCAGTAATGAGATCACTAGTCGAGAGGAATATAGAATACAATCAGGACGTTTTTGCCTGTTTTGTATATTTCGAAAAAGCGTTTGATAGAGTGAATTGGGAAAAATTAATGCGTGTATTGCAGAAAATAGGAATGGATTGGAGGGACAGGAGACTGATCCGCAACCTGTACATGTCTCAGACTGCTCAGGTGTGGAGTGGGGAACGGAGAGTCCGGATGGGCAGTGTTAGGAAGAGGTGTAAGGCAGGGTTGCCCATTGTCACCGGTACTGTTCAACGTATATGTAGAGGAAATGATTAAAGAGGCATGGGAAGAACTGGAGGTAGGAATGAAAGTCGGAGGGGAATTCCTAAAATCGGTTAGGTTTGCTGATGACCAAGCATTAGTTGCTCAGTCAGCCAAGGGGTTGCAAGCATTGTTGAGTGAATTGGAGGTTCAGTGCGATAAATATGGGATGAGAATAAATATTAATAAAACAAAGGTTATGTGATTTTCCAGAAAGAAAAAGGCTAAGCTAAATATTAAAATAGGAGGGGAAAAAAATAGAGCAGGTAGAACAGTTTACATATCTCGGAAGTGTTTTGTACCAACACGGTCAAAGTGGTAGGGACGTAAGGAGAAGAATTGCGCTAGGCAAGGAGGCTTTCTCAAGGAGGAGGGAGTTGATGACGGGGACGTTGAGTGGGGATGTTAAGACAAGACTCGTAAAAACTCTGATATGGAGCGAAGCTATGTACGGCGCGGAAACGTGGTCCCTGAAGCAGGAGGATAGACGTAGATTGGAGGCTTTTGAAATTTGGGTGTGGAGAAGAATGGAAAAGGTGAAATGGACCGAAAGGAAAACAAATAAGGAAGTACTAAAAATGGTGGGGGAGGAGAGGTGTTTGTTGAGAGAAATCCTATGGAGGCAGGAAAAATGGATGAAAGGCGTATTGAGCGGTAGTGGAATGTTGAAGAGGGTAATAGAGGGGCGAATGTTGGGCAAGCGAGGAAAGGGCAGGAACAGGATAGGGATGTTAGACGAGATGAAGGGAGGAAAGAAGTACACCGAGATGAAGAGGGACCTGATATAGATTAGTTTGCTAGGTGGGGAGTCACAAAATGTTTATTTGATAGTTGTGTCCATCCAAAAACCTACCTTAACCGGTAGATTACCTAAAAAAATATATACACATTCAAACACGAAATCCCGCTATACGGCGAACAAATATTCATTCGCATAGAAATGGAGATAATAAAATAGGAAAGGAACACACATAAAGGACGAAATACAGGAGTATACCACGGATGACGGTTTATTCGGGCGAGGACAGCATTTTAAATGGAATGTATTGCCCTCAGCGTGTTACCTCCATCGTTTCCATAGGCGAACTCAGCAGGCATCAAATCATAGCGCCTGCCTTTACTAAATCAGAAGAATAATTCTCATAAGTTTTTAGACGTGTATTTACCGACTGGTCTAATTAACCATTCTTAAGGTCTTAAGTTTGCGAATTGTGACTTATTAGTTCACGGAATATATTTAATATCTTAATGTTTCAACTGCGCATAATGGCCTTGTTTAGTTCTGACGGTATTTACATGAAATCTAGAGATCGTCCCAATGAGATATCGTCTAGGAAATTCCAAGGGTAAGTGTGGAAACTCTCATTAAATTTCCATCGAAATAGCGAGGTATTTCTATGGATTTTCATGTCCAGTAGGTGTACTAAATTAAAAGCAAATTTAGTCCTTCATAAAATCTACTCCTACGATCAAAACTCTAAGCCTAAAGATTGGAAACGGAATAAAAGCGATGAGAAGATTCGTATGGCGCCGCTTTCGTATTCCCGGTGGTTTTGGTGTTACACCCCGTGGAGCCCACAATCGGTGATTTGAATAAGTACTTTCATTTTATCAGTTTTTTAATAAAGTTTCAGGTGGCACGTAACCATTTTTGCTGTTTAATTTTAGCTGAGAGGGTGGGCATACTCTCCGGAAAGAAGGCCAAGGACAAGGCTTGAGGTGAAATGCTCGGATTTTGTTTAGTTTCGAGAGATTGGAAAAGAGACCCGTGAAAATGCTTTTGCCTGCTGAACTGTATCTTGTGACTCCTTCGCGGGGCGGGAGAAGGGCCGTAAAAAGGAAGCCTCTAAGAATCGTAAAATGGAATCCAAATCCCTTTTATCAGTTGCCCTTTACTTTCCGAGCTTTCATAATGTCGGCCCGTTGAGAAAAGTAACCCTCGTGATATTTGCGGAATGCCCTGTATATTCTTAAATGGAATCCATCCGATTAAATCACTCACCATTTTGAGGTTAAAAGCAATTATCAGTGTGACATTAGTCGCATGGTCTGATGTCTGGACATTTCGTGCTCAAAGGCTAATATACATGTATCTATTCGCCCATCGTATGTTTAACGTACGTATATGTGGGGAAAATGATTAAAGAGGAATGGGAAGAACTGGAGGTAGGAATGAAAGTCGGAGGGGAATTCGTAAAATCGGTTAGGTTTGCTGATGACCAAGCATTAGTTGCTCAGTCAGCCAAGGGGTTGCAAGCATTGCTGAGTGAATTGGAGGTTCAGTGCGATAAATATGGGATGAGAATCAATATTAGTAAAACAAAGGTTATGCGATTTTCCAGAAAGAAAAAGGCTAAGCTAAATATTAAAATAGGCGGGGAAAAAATAGAGCAGGTAGAACAGTTAACGTATCTCGGAAATGTTTTGTACCAACACGGTCAAAGTAGTAGGGATGTAAGGAGAAGAATTGCGCTAGGCAAGGAGGCTTTCTCAAGGAGGAGGGAGTTTATGACGAGAACGTTGAGTAGGAAGGTTAAGAAAAGACTCGTTATATATACATACATATGTACTATGTACGGCGCGGAAACGTGGGCACTGAAGCAGGAGGATAGACGTAGATTGGAGGCTTTTGAAATGTGGGTTGGAGAAGAATGGAGGTGAAATGGACCGAAAGGCATATTAAGCGGCAGTGGGATGTTGATGACTGTAAAAGAGGGGAGAATATTAGGCAAATGAGGATGGGGCATTAATAAACGATGATTTGTTGTTGGATTGGTTGATGGATATTTCAGCCTTCCTGAAGAGAATGCCTCTACTCTAAACTTGTTTCTCCGACCCCGAAATGTTGGGTAACCTCAACGAAAATTTAAGGTTATTGCCCAAAATATACAGTGTACATAAAGAGACATCAGCTCTACGAGTACATAACGTCACTTTGGCTGTAGCTTGGTACAGTTTAGATGTTTGAAGGTGGATTTATTCGTATTTTATGGTCGCATATTTAAGTATACTATAAAATCTATGGGTTGAATCATATAACGCTGCAATTCTTCACTTGTTTTCACTGAAGTCAGTTGGCTGTCCTGAGAGGATGCCTATTGCGCCACCTGGAAATTGCGTTTCTACCTCATTCGCTCCCGTGTTTGGGTGAACCATTATGTTCGCACAGAAATCACTCTCTTCGGAATCGCTGGCTCAGCAGCCGCTGACCACCGGATAAATAAATATAAATTGCTTGAATTCAACGGTGACACCAGGAATAATAATTCCTGTCTCGCAGCGTAGATAATTCCCCTCGGGCTTAATTGTGAATAGCATCATAGCATGGCATGCATAATATCAATCGTCAGTAATCAAAATTTTTTTCCGTTCGATTTTGGATAATTTTTCGATTTTGAAGACAGAAACGTCATTTTCAAGGTGCAATTTACATACCCCAAATTGATCCAAAAAAAATTAAAAAAACGCGAAAATTGCCTCTAATTAAAAATAAAATGTAACCGCGGAAAAGTGTCTAATTTTCTCCAAACCCCACAGAATTCCACCTTTAGGATCACGGCCTAAAATTAAGGGAAATATAGATTGCCAATTTAAGGAATCCTGCTTTTCTCACGCAGTTCTAAACTATCGCGTAAGACAATTTGCGCTGCCCGGAAGTAAAATAATACCAAATGCCGATGCAAGCCGCGGATAACACTAATGACTTGGGCCCGAACATCCGCAGCCCCCACAGCCTTGTGGCAGCTTATACCGGACGAGATGAGGAGGGTACGGCCCAACCGGGTGTTGTCCACGTTTTGGCCGAACATGAGTGGATGGCGATAAAATTCGAGGTGATGTTTCGGATTCTTGATAATGAAACAGTCGTGGGCGTTACACGTAGGGACCGTGTCCAGTCGCTGTTATAGGTTGCTAGGCGCGGGTGATTCGTGGGAGCACGTAGAGCAAGGGGGGGAAGGGGTTGCGTTTCCCGGTCCACGTGGGTTCACTGGGACATCGCCCTCCATTTCCAGTCTCTGATGCATTTACAGATTCCCGAAGCACAACTCGCTTCTTGTTTGCGCCGCCATTTAAATCGTCCCACCTTTAGTTCTTTTTTGTAATTCGACCTTTGTCATTTCCGTATGCTAATCGCGAACGAGCAGATCACAGTCATCAACTAACATATTGAAGGGAAGAATCGAAGAATAAATAAATAAAGTGCTTAATTTCGTCATTTTCTTTGACGCGTGAACAATTCTTTGACGGCCCTTAAGGTCCCATTTCGGGTGGCGTCCTTTGATGGAGGATTTCACTTTTGGAAATAGGATATAGTCTGCGGTGCCAAGTGGGGGTTCTAAGGGGGTTGGGGAATCATCGAGATGTCGTCGAAGACGGGTCTTCGCAAGCAGACACTGTCGACTCTGCTTTCGGCGCCCGTCCAAAGACCTTCGGGAGGACGAGCTCAGCTCAGATCTTTCGTATCGCCAAATTTTCGGTGATAACGGTGTGTGCACTGTCACTGTCTTATCAATGCTAATATACGATATCTGCGATCATGCGCACACTCAACCAACGACGCTCTTCACGCACACGTCAGGGAAAAATTGCTACCGACACTTCTTATGCAAACCTTGTACATGTATTTGCGCAAAATTGAAGAGACGAGAGCAAATAAAAAGAGACGTTTCAGGCGTGATATGGTAGAATCTCAGGATGAATTAAAAAATAGCAATTTTCCAGAAAAGAAATTTCATTTTGTGGAAAATTGCTATTTTTAATTTTGACCAAAGCAAATTGAGGTACGTATTTAGATATAAAAGGCATTATTATATAATAAATAGTTGGTTTACATAAAATGGGTACAAATATGCAATATGATGAAAAATTATTGTATGAATACATAATTTGATTAAATAGATATTTATCCTTAAGCTGTCAAAAAATATATTATTAAGTACGAGGTTGAGGGAAATGTTATTAATACTACAGCTCAAATTCCGTCGTCCCATTTAAGTCCCAAGCACTCCGAAAGACTTGGAAGTAAACTACTTAGCTGAAACATTCGTGGAGCATGAACTTATGGCATTGGGAGCATCAGAAAAGAGAGTGTGGGAATCGTGAGCAGTGGGAATGTAATCCCACCAGGAGAATGATGAGAAAATGATCAAGTTCAGGAAGAGAATAACCGAGGAGGAAGATAGGAGTCGAACGTGCGACGAAGAGCGGGAGAGGGTGTGGAGTACGACTCGGGAGAGATGAAGAAGGTCGCGGGAAGAACCTTATCGGGCACACTTTTGAGACAGCGTGTAGAAGGAAGGCATTATGGGCAGGGAAGGTCGAGAGGGAGGAAGGCAAGACCCCGAATGCGATGCGAGATCGCAAGAAAGCGAAGAAATACGGATTGTTGCTAGCCGATAGAGAGAATCGAGTGTCCCATCAGGCCAGTCCTGAATCGAATCCAACAACGTATGGTGTTCATGGCGATGATGGGGATGAGTGGCGGACTTTCAAAGTGCTACATATCAGCCATATTGTTTCTTGGAGTGTTTGGTGATCTGTAAAATTCCCCAGATGAGATGTTTCTTTTGACCCGTAAGTGTCACGTGAGCATTCCACCCAATTGAGAAATTGCCCAGTGAATTACGGCCAGACAGCATCTGATACAATTAGCGTGTTCTGAAGCTTTCTTCCCTTGTTTTTTTCTGTTAGTAACTGATGTTCTTTTGAATGGATTGAATTAAACGCATGCATTTTACTCATACAGAAGAGATTTTTTGTGGAACAAAAGATCGTTTGAAATGAGTTGACAGAAATCAGATCTGGGATTGAATATATTTATTGTGCTTCGCCAGTTTTATCAGAGTTTATTGATATTTGCATATACGCTCGGAAATTATTAAGTTTGGTGGTATTTGAGGCACGGACAACAATAGAAAGTTCAAAATAAGTAACAAACAAAGTGCAAAATCTCTCCATGACAACCGCCAAAGATCACGTTGGCAGTATGTAATTTTGGTGCAGATGGAACCGTCGTGTTAGCGCATGAAGTGCAGTTATTTGCAGTTGAAAGCAATGGAGTAAGTCGTATTGTACTCATTGCCGGGACCTTTCCCAATTTGATAAAATAATCTTTCCTCGCTAAATTTTGCACCATCAGCGACATTTGGAGGAGATGCCAATAGCGGGTAGGTACTTATGTAGCCGAAACGGATTAGGTGAAACGATTAGAAAGTCACAGTTATGTTTTCATCTGATTTAAATCACTCATTGGAACGCCATAACGTGAGAATGAGACACGTAAAAATGTTGACGTTGATATTAAATAGCTTTCGCAATAGCTATATATGGGGAACTACTTTCGGCCGTGCATTAACTCTCGTGTTGATCTCCTACGTGAACAACGGTGATCTATTGGCGTAGGGTGTAGTCTCTCAAGCTACGAATTAATTGATGAAAGTATGTTAGGAGGGCTGTCATTATGATTTATACACACATGAAGTCATAAAATCCGCGATAAGTTTCGTATCGACAATTTCAAAGCACTCAAGGATGTTTTTTTAAACTCCAATATTATTTAGAGATGCTGTTTTCTCTGGCGACAAGACATCATCTTGCGGGTTAAATATTTGTATTTTTGATTCATATGTTTATGGGTGGATTTTTTGACAATTTGTGTACATTGGGAGTGCCACAGGGAATTCCATTAATCTGCTTTTCTCTAATCTAATTTGAGAATTTATGATTGGCAGAATGGAATTTCAAATCAAGTATCACTGGAGCAATGAATACGTTCCTTCAGCGACCATTAATGTATCTTCAGGTAAGTCAGGAAATTTAATTCAAGCTGTCTCTGTGGACGGCAGTCGTATTTGCTAGTCGATATGAGGGACTGGTCCGTTCTCATGGTTTCAATTTTGTTTTTGTTTTGTCTAAAGGCGTTGACTTAGTCAGCACATTAATGAACATTTTTCGTCGCATGGTTCTGTTCAATGTATCCCGATCAGTGGGCGTGCTTTTTGTGTTTTCGTGTGTAGTATCGCATATCCAGTTGGGTTCTTGATTTGGGGGAGCGCGTACTGCTCCTTGAAAATTCGAAAGTGTCTCGTCTAAACTTTTGTTCGATTTTATTATTACTATCGAGCTCAAACTTCCTGCTAAGGATTGCATTTCGAGCAAGCCGAGGACATGAGCGCAGCGGCGCGGCGGCGAGCTTGTGCGACGTTCCTGCCTCCGAGGGCTGAAAGATAACGGTTCGGCATCGAAGGAAGGTGGGAAATGCGCATCGCCCTACTCCCGCCCGATTCTTCCGCTCCGCTCTGAACGTTCGGCCCATTACGTCGCCGCATCGACTCGCGGGCCTGGGTCGCCGTTTCCCCCAGGGCCCCCCGAAATCCTGCCTTTTCTCCGCCGTTCACAGCGTATGAAGGGTGAACGGGCGCCAATCGTCCCTCGTTGCCGATCGCGCCTTCTTTAAAAAGCCCCAGAAAAGTCGGTAAACATATTCAAAGGCGTGTCTCTCTGTCTCCCTCGTGCTGGATGTCCCCCCATTCATGCTCCGTCCGTCGAGTCTGCGCCCACCTGCTTGGCAAGTTACCAGTCTTGTGTTCTCACGTGCAACTTAGTCTTTCAGACCACTCACGCATTTCTTTTCCTTTGGCAAGCACGGGATTGTCTCCGCCTTTCTTCGTTCCAGCGCAGCGCACTTGCCATTTCCATGTTCAATCGTGCACCCTCATCCACAGTTCACGCATAATCTGAACTGCCACTTTTATAGTGTGGAGTTCTTTGCATTAGGAGATAATCTCAACGATTACTCTTCCACCGCAAAGTACCCTCTCCCAAGTATTCTTCCAAGTTGTCTCCTAAGTATTCTCTTGGGGAGAGAAAGAGCAATTTATTTCTTGTAGCAGCGCTCATTATCTTTCATTTTTATTGACTGGTTTGAGTTTCGGAGTGGAAAGTTTTGATATGGGTTTTGTTTAACGAAAATCAAAGCTTTCTATAGTGATTGCTTAAAAAATATAACAGATCTTTGAGTCTCGTTTATTCATCTCCGTTTCTTCTTCGGCAGTATCGATGTTTTACAGTTTCGGGGGAAGAGCTCAATAAGTGACATT
This sequence comes from Hetaerina titia, assembly GCA_037158775.1. Taxonomy (NCBI): domain Eukaryota; kingdom Metazoa; phylum Arthropoda; class Insecta; order Odonata; family Calopterygidae; genus Hetaerina; species Hetaerina titia. Next base: position 90,006,675 of record CM073778.1, on the reverse strand, counting down.
TCGACTGTCGGATGTCACAGGCGCGACACGCCCAAGAAAACAGAAATGCAGAGAGCTCACAGAATAAGAGACAAACTCGCGCGGGAGTATCGGTGGCGCGGCCGGCTTCTTCAGTGGAAGGCACGAGAGGACTCCCAATGCAACACTGACCAATTCAAGGAAAATACCTCGTATAAGTGAAAGAAGCATTATAGCGTAGTGTCATGTGTCGGAGAAATTCGGTCGTTGAGGCATGCAGGTAGGTAACCGGGTGGATGGAAGGCTTTTGAGATGTTGGAGTGGAGGAGCAGGGCCGAAATATAATGGACGGAAAGGAAAAGAGAAGATGAAATTCTAGGCATGCTGGGGGTGGGAGGAGATTTTATTTATTATTTATTTATTATCGACTTAATTGGGCGAGGTTGAGACTAAATAGTCCCTTCTTCCACCTAACCCTTACATTACATACATTATATTGAAGACAATTACATACAGCCAAGCCCTGGATGGAGAAAAATCCACCCAGACGGGAATCGAACCCGTGACCTCTCAGTTGGTAGACGAGGACGTTACCCCGCCGCCACCGGGGCCGGCAAAGATGAGGGTGTTTAGAGAAATACGACGGGAAAAAATAAAATCGGGCCTATTGAGTCTCAATGGAACGTTGAAGACTGTGATAGAGGGTAGAATTTTGTTTAGACGAAGAATGAGCTGGAAAAGAAATCAAAAAAGAAAGTAATAGGTATGCTGTACGAAATGAAGGGAGACAGAAAGTGTATGGATTTGAAGAATGGCCCATATTAGTACAAGTTTTAAATTAAGTGACGTGATGGGCGTGGCTTAAAAATGTAGGAGAGCTTGCAGGTGGATAATTGGATCCATCGTAACCCTACCCTGACCGGTATTACATCTCTCTTAATAACAATATTAATTTGTGATAATAATAATTTATGGATGAATGTGTATGCATGAAAGACTGGTGTCATAACAACCCTTGCCACACACCTTTGCGGTGGTTTTGAGGGTATTGTATGGATGTATTTTGCGGCATTAAGGTTGAGTTTTTGGTAGAGTGGCGTTCGCATGGCGATGTTTCGCGTAGTTCGTGTTTGAAGGGGAGACTCATCCTCTTGTCTCTTTCGCCCTCCCCTTCCAGGGTGGCCAAGGACCTGGAGGAGCGACGCAGTCACTACGAGCCGTCTCTCGTGGGGGGCGGCGGCGGGGGTCCGGGCTCGGTAGGCACGGCCGCGGAGGCCGGCCTGGACGGCGAAGTGTGCGGCTCCCCGTACGCCCTCGACGAGCACGACTTCGTGCCCCACTTCCAAAGGGTCTCCATCTCGGGCGAGGACACGAGCGGGGTGAGTGGACAGAACTCCTCGGCCCGAATGCCTGCACTTTCCCTTTCAATTCCTCAATGATATCCAAAATTAATCATATTATGGATAATATATGAATCTGAAAATTAATTTGTTTGCATGTTCCTTTGGTGACACGACACGCAACATGGTGGTACGGAGTAAGGGGTTCTAATGTTTTCGCATAAACATGGTAAAAATACGCAAATTAACTCGGGCTGGATCCGATTTGGATATTTATTTGGAAAATTGTAAGACCGAAAAAGTATCATTTTAAAAAAATATTTTTTTTCGCATTCAGAAGGCAGTGAATGTTTCATTCAGAATCAACATTTCCATTCGTTTACTTGAATGAGGCCCTCATTTGAAGTCTCGCAGTCTTTCTCTAGCTGTCATATCATTTACATACGAGCGTTATAAATCATGGCGACAGTTGAGCCGACGCTTCGTACATTGTAAACAGCTGCTGCTTAATTAGGGTTTCCCGGATTATTTCTTCGTAGGTTCACTTCTAAAAGAGCATAATTTTTTCGGTAAACTGCTGCCGCGAAATTCGATGGCCATCAAGAGTTTGCGTTTGAAGAAAGTGGTAAAACTACGAATGTTTTGCATTAAACTGTCCTGCCATAATGATCAAATTACATACATTAATGCTTGCTACCATGGCAGCATTTCAGAATTACATTGCATATCAATAAAATAAATTACGTTGTTGAGATTTATTTATATCTTTACGTACATTATACTGCCATATTTTGTAGGCACATGAAAAGTCCTATGATACGAATGAAATCCACTGGAGTTTTACGGTTGAATTGGTCCAGCAAAGCCGGACATGACTGCTAGTAATACAATAAATGCGATTGATGTCACTGTAATAATTATAAGCCAGCGTCGACTTTCCATGGTCTCACATCCAACTTTTAAAGTAATTGGGTTTCGTAGGATCGGCATGGTGCGGTGGCAAACGTACTGGCTTTCCACCCTGAAGACCTGGGTTTGAATCCCAGCGTTGGTAGATACTCTTTGTTTATCCATTTAATTTTCAGTATTCTTCTATGGCACCCAAGTTCCAAATCTTCTTTTTTTCTTTCCCGACACTTTGGTCCAGGTATCGCGTCCATATAAAAGTAGACTCCACGTATACTTTTCAACGAATCGCTTTCTTATGGGGCCTATGTTTCCCACTGCTCGCATTGCAAATGTGATTTTATTCAGGGCGGAGCCATTCTTACTATACTTGGGTATGTATTCCCCCTAAGATACGTGTATTCATTGCGATGGTGGCGCCCTTGTAATTCGCCTGATAAACGGCGCTTGCTTGAACGAATTCGAGAAAAACGATGAAGATTTAATTCTAGCTCTCCCTTAGGGAACCATTGCCCGATTACTTTAATTAACCAATTATTTTCTTTCTAAAAAAATATCCCAGTTCACAATAGCCTTACCGATACGTTAGGGGTTTTAATTAATGATCGTCGTGATATGCCATAGGAGTGCCCTTTCATCTCGGATCCCTTCGAGGTAGATATATTGCGATTCTTTCAAAGAAATGGACGTTATATAATTATAAATAGTAATTACGAAATGCGACACGAATATGCATGTGACAGGGACTCTTTAAATTAATTTTTAGTTTAGGTGAACGTGTGCATAATATGCCCAATTGAACTATTTCTTAACTCGACATTTGATCCAAGTTTCCGATCATTAATTATTGATTTTTACCTGCAATATCTTCGCTTTACACATTAAAAGAGAAATAAAAGTTTCTGGCGTGAATTGGTGGAAAATCTTCATCTTTAAATTGAAAAATAAACAACTTGGCTTTTCCGCGTAGAAAATTTTTGATTCACTGCCTAGGTTTCGTTATGGTAATACATCATCTGATGGTGTTATACCATAACGACAGTTGTTTATTTTTCAATTTCAACATTAACAGAGTTGAAGTTTTGAACATTGGTATTTAATTGGTTGCTTACGAACTTCTAGTCCCCTGAAATGAGGTAGGTTTTTTGGTGGGCTATGTGATGCGCATGCTATACTTTAGTGAGGACTTCTAAAAGCAGTTGCTTAGTATTTGTATTCCTGGGCACTCGGATGACTTAGCGGGTATCACCTAATAATGCTCACTGGTTCGACTTAATTTCCTATTGTGCTTTTCCCGTCTCTCTATCAAGTAGGCTGAAACTAAACTTGTCATCTTCGTCGCATTCCCGTATGCCGATCCTAGAATCCCGATCTTTACCCTAAAATTCTTCCACGTTTTATTTTTCTCCTTCCTTGAGTTCCCGTCGGATCTCTTCTCTCCGCAATTTCCCTTAACGTCCCCGTGAGCTTTTCCTTTCTTTTCGTAGCTGTCGTTTCTGTTGTATTTTATTTTTGGCATGTCTCTGATTGCACGCATGATAATTCTTCCCTCTTATGAGTACAGTATTCATCTCCTCAGACTCGTTTAGAATATTAGAGTTACCGTCCTCCACGTTTTACCCACCTTTACCTACCTACCATTCAATTCTCGAAATTCCACATTTTTTGCACCCTCCACCCCTAATGTTTTACAACTTTACGTCGATTTATTTACAACTTAATCGCGCATAACTTTATGGTTAATAGTCACCAAACTCTTATCATCCGAATCCACAGCCGCCCTTGGGAAGCTACAGTGCTTGATGACGCCGTTCCTATATATGTGGCTTGCTATTCGTGATTTTATCTGATAGCATTTTTCATTTACACCTACGCCCGTGATAGTACTTGCACCAGGTGTTGGTTGCCATGAAAACCCCTTCCCCCGCCGAACGTGCCTCCCTTGCCGCGGTCATTTCTCGTTCCCGAGCGCCTCTTATTCTCTTCCCCACAACCACCCCCCTCCAACCCTTCCTCACTCCGCACACCACGGCGCTCCAGTCCTCGGTCACACACCAGGTGTTCTCTTCCAACTGCATTCCCAATTTTATCTGTTGATGCCCGTACTGCTTATACAGTTTGTATTACACATCAAAGATGTAATGTACTCATTGTTCTTCCCTGTGATAATTTGTCGGCTTAAACTTTAATTTCAACATAATATTTTGGAATTGATCTCATGTTTTAATTATGTATATTCCTACATTGCCAACATTCGCGTTTCTCGTTCGGTTTTCCTTCCTTCAGTTGTATCGCCTTCACGTTATCGTGTGAAATATAATGGGTGAATTCTCACTTCTAAAGCAACATCCCTATCCTGTTCCTGCCCTTTCCTCATTTGCCTAATATTCTCCTCTCTATTACAGTCATCAACATCCCACTGCCGATCAATACACCATTCATCCATTTTTTCTGTCTCCATAGGATTTCTCTCAACAAACCCCCTCCTTTCCCACCATCTCTAGTAATTCCTCATTTGTTTTCCTTTCGGTCCATTTCACCTTCTCCATCCTACTTCAGCGACCACGTTTCCGCGCCGTACATAACTACTCTCCATATCAAAGTTTTTACGAGTCTTTTATTAGCTTCCCTACTCAACGTCCCCGTCATCAACTCCCTCCTCCTTGAGAAAGCCTCCTTGCCTAGCGCAATTCTTCTCCTTACGTCCCTACCACTTTGACCGTGTTGGTCCAAAACACTTCCGAGATACGTATAAACTGTTCTACCCGCTCTATTTTTTCCCCTCCTATTTTAATGTTTAGCTTAGTCTTTTCCTTTCTGGAAAAACGCATAACCTTTGTTTTATTTATATTGATTCTCATCCCATATCTATCGCACTGAATTTCCAATTCACTCAGCTCCAGGTCGGATATTAATATATGTGTGTGTGTGTGTGCACGCACGCTCCAACGTATTGCACATATTTCTCGATAACTTTTATACAATTTTCTGGATAGAAGAGTACGTCATCCAATCGAAGTCTGCCAAGCTGATGAACCTTTTCGGACTTCGTTGTCCATGTGTCGGGCCTTTGAGCATTTGCCGTACTTGTGCAGTGTCGTCAGAGAGAGAGAGAGAGAGAGTGGAGTGAGGTGGGAACGACTGCGCGTCTCCCTCGCATCCCTTTCGATGCGGGGCCGACCCCGCGCCCTTCCCTCCTCGCACCGCTCCCGTCATCGACTCGGCCGCACGCCACCACTTCCCGCTGGCGGCCACTTCCCGCCCTCCTGACGTCATCGCCGGAGGAGCGATTTATCCCCAGTAAGGAGTTCGATTGCGCGCGCGCCCTCCATTCATGTTTCCCGGCGGATGCAAATGAGCAGCGAGCTGCGTCAGAGGCATAGCAGCATCAGCCCACCGCCGCACGCTCCATTCAAAAGATATGGGGGCGGACCTCTTCCCCCCGCACCACTTCCCCGGGGGGTGAAACCTTACGCGCTCACAGCAGCCGCCTACCCCCTCCCACGCGGGGCAGTCATTTACGCCGCATCCCAATCTCTGACCATCCACTCGCGTGTTTTCTCCATTTTTCCTCTATTTTTTTTCAAGTTCTGCGCCAACGCAGTTTGCTTTCATTTGAAAGAGAGTGAGAGAGATTGCTCCGTCTGCCCGTCGTTGGGTCGGCCCGCCCTGCTCCATTCTCCAACACTAGTATTTAGGCGGGCGTATCTCCTGTTTGAAAGATCGCTGAAATGACTCAATCAGTGAACTGGGACATTTGAGACAAGCAATATCATGCGTATTTTGAAAAAAAATTGAATGAACATATCGCTTCCACACGCGTCACACTTTTCACATAAATTAAATATACGGAATCTTTGGGCAATCCCGAGGAATTAAATCCAATGCAGCAGGGGTCACCGATGGTTAATTAGTTCATGCATCATATTACAAAAATTAGCAAGAGATGGAACTGCAAGAAATTAGTAGAACAAGCGAAATAGATTTTTGGAGGTGTAAAATGTAATTTAAGTCATTTAAAAATATTTCACCATCATCGAGTTCAAGTTATTTTTAGATTTCTTTCGCTTTTTTAAACCTTTTGGCTTAATGCATGTAAATTAAACACTGTTGGTGAGAAGTCGGTAAAATATCTCTGAAATAAAATGACATGAAGTTAAGGGGATAACAGTTTAACAATTGATATAACAGAAATGTGTAGAGATGACGCAACGGAAATAATTTTAAGTTACGAACAAGTGGAGAAGAATGGTGGCATTTTAAAAAAATAATGTTTCTATTTAATAAAACAGTTTGATGCGTAACTTGGTGGAAATCCTTCGTGAGGAAAGAAGACACTGCTCTTTCACATAGGGTATTGTTATTACGACCCAGGTTTAGTTCTTCACGGTGAAGATGCTGTGACGAAAGCTAGGTCGTAATAAAAATACTCTATGTGGAAAAGCAAAGTGTATTCTTTCATGAATTATTCTCTTGTCCTCTTCGTTTTATTCGAATGGTGAGGACTGCATGCACACACGTACGTGTATTGTCGTGGGGTCGAATTCCGCCATAGCTTCCTGCAGTCGTGTAAACCCAATGGGGCGAAGGAGTGTTCGAAAAGGAAGGTTGATACGGGGATCCCATGAGAACACGAGGGAAGACCTCTTATAGGTCGTAAAAATCCCACTTCTCCGGTTTTGGTCACTCCCCCAATCCCACGCCCTGCCGTTGAAACCACTCGCATTGCCTCGCCCCCCTCGTCACAATTTGGGACGCGAATAATCACTGAAGTGTCTTTGAGACAATGCGCTAGTGATTTACTCATATTCATCGGATTTGTCGCAATTTCTCTCATGATTCTCCTTTACGTAACACAAAATGTACAGTAGTGCTCACGTTTGCATGCTTTCATCAATGCACCCTTACGTTTTCATTGTTTCAAAAATCGATAGTTTTTGGAGTTTGCTGTTTCACGGCAAAATTTCGTGTTTCGTCTGTTTTCATCGAGCGGATGGGCCGTATGTGAATGGGTGTGATTTCAATCCCGTTCATCGGGTTACCTCAATTCAACTTTACATTTTACTGATTACTGCTATCGTAAAATTTGATAACCATTCCAATATTTTGCTGCAGATTCTTGACGGACTAGGATTTTAGATAGCTCCGCATTTTCAATAACCTTCTAATTTGAACGCATGCATTGAGCTCTCCGTTATTTTAGTTTTGATCCGGACGAATGTTAGTCTTCTCTCAATCTCTCGGGAGCAAACTTCTCTATGTCTAGAAACATCCCTCGGTAGTATCATCATTTTGACACAAAAATGGCTGGACATTGATGGAAATTGAAATATGCTCCTAAGCGTGAATACGAACTGATATTTGGGCAGCGAAAGATTAAGTGAGGTAAATTAATCTTTGTGCTCCTAAATAAAAGTCAGTTTTTAAAAACGATCTGGTTTCTTTGCAGAGTAACATCCGCTGGTGCAAAACACCCAGAATTCCACGCGAATGGACGAGAAGTGAACTGTAGTGATGTATATTTTTCACTTGATGATGTCACTCTGCAGCGAAATACGTGTGATAAGTACGTCGATTTTTATGCGGAAACCGCAAAACCCTGTTTTGACATACATACATTTGACATTGTGCACGTGACCATGAAGGAGTTTCGCAAATTTAAAGCAAGAGATAGTTTGTTTGATCCGAGTTTAGTCTTTTGGGCACTACCCTCGCCGAGTGCTAAATCGAAAGCTTTTGGGGGTTTGAATTCTATTTTGGACGTGGGCGTCGTGCTGTCATAGATTTTCTGGTATGGAGTTTTCGGCGTAATATCAATTCGTACAAACCGGGTTTCAAGTGCTACTCTGAGACAAAAGGTTGTTTAGATAGTTTCATCTTAGTGAAATTATACTATAGATGATTCAAGCCCTGTACATCCAAGTGGTCTTGTGAGTAATATCGTGGATTCGCATCCCGGGCACGTTAGGAATGTTGTGATGATTGGCAAGTTGGCCAATATAAACGAACAGCGCGGCCGTGCCTGAAATGTTTCAAATACAGGCCTGTAATATCGCTATAAGTAGTTGTTACATGATATAATTTGCAATCTCTGTCAAAACTTGTATTTTTTTTAACTTTTAAAGACAAAATTGCCAACTGCTGTCGAAACTATTTGGTAACGATAACGACAAAGTGGAGTTTACCGTTTAAAAATTCTTACCAATTGTGTGTGTGTGTGTGTACGAGGTCTGACAGAAAACATTTTTAATATTAGCGGCAGAAAACGCGCACTAGAAGTGGGGTCGGATTTGTCGTCATGGTTTTGCGAAGGGCATCTGACGGAGTCTTCACATTGAACGAAATTTGTTTCTGAAGTAATTCAATATGAATCGTTTGTCCGCAGCCTCGATGTCTTGGAACATTTGGAAATCGTGCAGCGGAATGAGATGGAAACTTAAGAAGGAATTGGCATTTGTCAACCATTTTCTCCCCTTGGCGCTAGACTTCCATACCTGCACGTTGCGACAAAGACTGCTCTCCATCCCTGACCACACCTCCTCCCTTCCAATCCCTCCCTGAACTCACCCCACACATGCCTACCCACACACGAAGAAGAGTCGCTTTAGGCAAAGAAGCTTTCTCAAGGAGGAGGGAGTTGATGACAGGTACGTTGGTGGAGGAAGTCAAGAAAAGCCTCGTCCAAACTTTGATCTGGAGCGTAGTTATGTACGACGCGGAAATGTGGTCATTGAGGCGGGGTAATAGGCGTAGGTTTTGTGATGATGTGTGCGTGGAGAAGGATGGAAAAGGTGAAGCGGAGCGAAAGGAAAACAAACGAGGAAGTGCTAGGGATGGTGAAAGGGAAGGAGAGGGGAGTTTTGGCAGGAATCATAAGGAGACTGGAAAGATGGACGGAGAGCATTTTGGTTGGGAATAGGAAAGACCGCGATAGAGGAGAGAATGTTAACGAGGAAGGGGCGGGAACGGGATAGGGATGTGGGCGGAATGAAGGGTAGCATTTGGAATCGAAGAGGGGGTTGGCGTTTCCTACCATCCAAGGGCCCGCCGCCGACCCTCCCTCAGGCCGCGGAGAGTCGAGAGAGGAGGAGGAGGAGGAGCAAAGTGGCCCTCCGCTGCGTCTCTCTCCCGAGCGCGGAGGGAGGGGGAGGTCCTCTTCCCTCGTCGAGAGGGAAGCCCCTCAAACCCCCCTCCTCCCCGCACTCGTTACCCGACCGGGCTTCGGCGGTCGATGCTTCTTCCCGCTCTTTTTTTTCTTTGGCACTCGTGTGCGTTCTTTTTTTCCACCCGCAACCCGCCTCCCGCCCCTAGACACGCGGCAGGGCCGCCCCCATCATCGTCACCATTTTGAAACCGCGTAAAAGGCCTCGCCTCACGCCGCCTTCGAAGCCATTCGGGTCCGGGAAAAAACTGGAGCGAAAAAAATGAAGATCGATGCGCGAACAACTCCTCCCCTTCTCTCGCGAATCCATTCAAGAATGCGATCAAGGGTGCGTTCGCCTTCGGATGGTGCTAGCAGTGCCCTAGCGCTCGCCCCTTCTGGGCATGGACTTGACGCCTGGGAAAACGTGTTCGTAGTGTCATCAGTCGGAGGTGCCGATGCTCCGTGTATGATTTGCAGCGACGGTGTCTTTTGTGCTGTTGGTGGGCCGTAATGCCCACCCGTCCAGTCGTCCCACTCTTCCTCGGGACTGTGCAAACGAATTTGCAGGCCCACAAACAAAAGTTGGCGACTCTAGACCGAGGGTGCCAATCGAAACGGAACGAATTGAATTTAGTTTCATGAAACGACACGGGAAAGTCCTTTAGTTTCCCTTCGTCCCTTGACGAAATGAAACACGCATTCGAAGGGGAATCATGTGGTCTCGCCGTAATGAAACTTGTAGAATTATCAAACGTGGGTTCAGTTTCGTACTAGAAGAGTAAGCGTTTCCGTGGTTTCGACCCAGAGGGTAGTTTCGTCTCCACCTCTCTTCGTTCTCTTTAATTTCGTTCCATTTAGTTTCTCATATCTTAATGTCGCTCCCCGTAACGAAGCCCTTGAAATATTTGTGACTTTCGTTTTGATTGCCATCCCGACTATTCCTATACGCCAAGCGTTATAATGATTCGCACCAAATCTGCAGAAAACATAAATTCGCTTTGCATGATCTCGTAAATACGTCCACGGTTCACGCGTCCTACCTTTCGAGGCAGCCTAAGTAATAAATCTTATTTTATGTTTTGCCGGGAAACTTTCTCCGTCTCTCCCTAGCCTATTTCAATGGTATTCTAACCCTGTGTGCAAATGTCTCATCTCTCTCATCCATAGATTTCGAAGAAGTTCTGAACCATGCGAAAAATTCCTGCTGCCTCGAAATGAGTGCATTTTGCGAACATTATCTTCTTTTGCTGGTGTATTCCTAATAATATTCCTTGCCTTTGGAATGCTTTCAACTACACGTCCATCCCGACATGACTTTCAAGTTCTATCCCTTCCGCTTTAACAATGCAGTCCTCTCTCGTATGTCTCTGGTGATTTTCCTGTCTTTTGGCCCTACTTTAAGCCTGCTGTTAAGAAAGCATGATTGAGGCAGACAGTGTGATCGAGGCCCGGGCGTCAATTACGGAACCCCGTCAGACGGGCTTCGAGTGAGATTGCGTGTACGTTGATGTCGCAGTCTCCGCGAACATCGATCTGCTCTCCGAGGCGAAAAGTGGAAATTTGACATTCTCTTTCACGCGAAAAACAATGGGTCGAAAGTAGATTGATCGCCGTCAATCGTCTTCTTCCTTCCAAATCGTATAAAAGATTGCATTGTGGGCTTACTAACTGGTTACGTCATGGAATAATTCCTCCAATTCACGCTGAGTAATATTTTTGTGAAATAATATGTTTTTAGAATCTTCTGTGTACCTTTGTGTGCAAGTAACATGTCTATATCGCCGATTACCGTGCTCGACCTTATCCACTTTTACGAATTGGCACACGCATCAGACTGATTTCTGTAGCATTGGTTAAAAGTCGAAAGGAATACATGTGTGGTGAATTCGTATCCCGAAAGCTTAACCACGAGTGGGCTCGAATTGTCAGCGAAGTGGTCTCGATGAATCTCCATTGCCGCGAGGAATTGGGAGGTATAGGGTTGCCTGGATTCCTTAAAGATGACCTCATTTCGTGGTGGACTAGTGACACCATGGGCGAAGGTGTGCGACGCCTTGGTGCCTTCAGACAATGTCATCCGAATCAGTCAAGTTTGGAATGGAGTGAATCCCCCGAGATCCAAATTCGTGCTGACAGAGCTCACACGTTACGTAAACTCTTACGGGTCGTAGAATATTAGACAGCAAATTACCTTTATTCGTAAGGAATAGAGAGAATGGTGTTATTCCCTATCATGAATTAAGTATGGTAATGAAAAATACACACATACTATTTATTAGTGACTATTAGTATTTTATTTTTTGTACCAACACCAATTAAGTAGGTTTCAATTAAGTTTTTAACGTAAAATAACGCCCAGGACAATCAGAAACACTCGAGAGCCTTAGGTGGAGGATCACTCGTCTCGACGGGAATCGAGCCAGCGACCTCTGGGTTACCAGGCGAGGTTGTTACCCAGCCCGCTTGTTTGGCAAATAAAATGGCAAAAAAGCTTTACTACCTACATTATACCTTAATTACCTACATTACATGCACAATTGTATCGGAAATAAAATTAAATTTTGGAGGTATTCTCTTCATGTGAGGCAGGTTTTCGGACGGTCACAAGCGACTGTTGTCCTCTGCATGTCAAAACTTCCTTTCGTGCGGCTTACATTAGGTCCCTCTTCATTTCTTCGTAAATTCTGCCTGCCTTCGCGTTGTCTGAAAAGCCCATTCTCTCTCTCTGCTGCTGCCTCTGACCCGCTCCATTCCACCACGGCCTTAAAACACCCCTCACCCTTGTTATTCTGTTTCCTCGGAAACTTCCTCTCTTCTCCAGCCGTGTTTAAAATTTCAGCTTGTATCCTCTTCCTCTCCTCCGCCTCACCAATTTAATCGGCCAGAACATAGGCATTCAGTTCGTATAGAATGAGTTACGTTGGTTGCGATTTTTTAGAGCTAAATGATTATTCTTCATATAAAATAAAACATTTCAACATAAAAAAATTCACAGGGATTCTTCATCTATGCAATAGTAGTATGCATTTAAAATTTATAAATGGAATACTCATTCTGGTCCTGTAAAGCCAGTCAGTTTTTGCTTGACAGCAGGTGCCACGCAAAAATGATAGGTATAAAGTTTTGCAATTATAAAACTACATACTATATTGCGTCAAGTTTTGTTCACATCCCGTCTTTGTTAAAACCAGTCTTTTATTCTCCATGTCAAAACATTTACTGACTGTAATATTCTTAAATCCTTAGGTATTTCATTAAAAATTAGAGATGCAGTAACCTCCAATGTCCTTCTACCTTGATTTGTTTGATATTTCAGTTTATATACTTAATATTTGACGATATGGAGATTGAGGAATATTTCTACGAGTTTGAGGAAAATGTTCTTTTTTTCATTTAGTTTAAATTGAAAATATCCGCGCCTGGACTCATCTTTGGCATGGTCTAAATCTTCCATAGTGTACCGACTAAATAGATAATCACATGCGATCGCCATGCGATACAGAAATAATCTACAAGTCGTGCGAATATTTTCGAGGAAACGATGCGCTATGTCAAGCTTGCCATCTTACTATGACGATGACAGGAAGACTGGATGTTTTGACCAATATCATAACAGGGCTATTTCAAAGCTTTCCCATTCCCTTTATATCCCTTTATCTCCTCTCACCTCCGGTTCGCCATTTTCCCTTCGCTGCCCATCCTGCGATGGAATACGCCCGCGAAAAAATACCTTGACTAATTGCCCGCTTCATTTTCTCGCCGTCCGAGAAGAGGGCAGGTGGGCTGCTGGGGAGGGGATTGCCCTCTCCTGCCGTTGAGCTGCCTCGACGAACATTTTATCCTCGTTATGAGCTTCAAACAAAGCCGTCGCCGGAGAGGAGCAGGGCTCCGAATGCCCATTTGTTTCTCTCTGCACTCTTTGTGTTCACCGGTATATACCCGGGGGGTGAGGGCGAAAAGAGGGGACGAGGGTGGCGCTTTCGAGAGCCATGAACGCGATTCAAAGTGGCTCCTGCCTCGAGGTCACTTATTCCAGATAGTATGAAAATTTCATTATTGCATCTCCCTCTGATGTGCGTTTTATCGACTGGGATGATTAAAAAAATGGGTTTCCTGGACTACTTATCGCGTGATTATTCCTTAAAGTTGGCTCTTTGAGCATGGGCTCTCTTATGGGGCAATTTCTTTTGCTCCAAAAGAACTTTCTTTTGCACAGTCATATTGCATGTATTCAAAATAACATTTGTGTTTTGTAATGCAATAAGTGCAATAATATGTCAACCTAGGAAAATGTGGGAGGAAGACTCTATATGGCCTGATTCGTAGTAGATGAGGAAGGAATCTGGCCGGCAGACTTTGTGAGATCAGTGTTAGTTCCTATTCCAAAAAAGGTAAAGGTTATATCATGTGAGGACTACAGAACAATAAGTTTGATATCCCACGCAGCTAAAGTTATTCTCAGGATCATCAACAAAAGGATAGAGAGTAAGGCAAATGATTACTTAGGGGATGATCAGTTTGGGTTCAGGAAAGGAAGAGGTAGGCGTGATGCCATTGCAGTAATGAGATCACTAATCGAGAGGAATATAGAATACAATCAGGACGTATTTGTCTGTTTCGTAGATTTCAAAAAAGCATTTGATAGAGTGAATTGGGAAAAACTAATGCGTGTATTGCAGAAAATAAGAATAGATTGGAGGGACAGGAGACTGATCCGCAACCTGTACATGTCTCAGACTGCTCAGGTGCGAGTGGGGAACGGAAAGTCTGGATGGGCAGTGTTAGGAAGAGGAGTAAGGCAGGGTTGCCCATTGTCACCGGTGCTGTTCAACGTATATGTGGAGGAAATGATTAAAGAGGCATGGGAAGAACTGGAGGTAGGAATGAAAGTCGGAGGGGAATTCGTAAAATCGGTTAGGTTTGCTGATGACCAAGCATTAGTTGCTCAGTCAGCCAAGGGGTTGCAAGCATTGCTGAGTGAATTGGAGGTTCAGTGCAATAGATATGGGATGAGAATCAATATTAATAAAACAAAGGTTATGCGATTTTCCAGAAAGAAAAAGGCTAAGCTAAACATTAAAATAGGAGGGGAAAAAATAGAGCAGCAAGAACAGTTTACATATCTCGGAAGTGTTTTGGAACAACACGGTCAAAGTAGTAGGGACGTAAGGAGAAGCATTTCGCCAGACAAGGAGGCTTTCTCAAGGAGGAGGGAGTTGATGACGGGGACGTTGAGTAGGGAGGTTAAAAAAAGACTCGTAAAAACTCTGATATGGAGCGTGGCTATGTACGGTGCGGAAACGTGGTCGCTGAAGCAGGAGGATGGACGTAGATTGGAGGCTTTTGAAATGTGGTTGTGGAGAAGAATGGAGAAGGTGAAATGGACCGAAAGGAAAACAAATGAGGAAGTACTGGAGATGGTTGGCAAGGAGAGGGGATTGTTGAGAGAAATCGTATGGAGGCAGGAAAAATGGATGAAAGGCGTATTGAACGGCAGTGGGATTTTGAGACAAAATATTTTTTTGGTTGTTGTGACCATCCAAACCTTAACCGGTAGATTAACTAATTATTTATTTGTATATTTTTGTGTGTGTAGGGAACTTCTTGTGATGGAGCACTGAAATTTTGAAGTTTTCTCTTTGACATTTTATAGGATCCAGAAATAGGACCTAACTGTTACTATGAACGGCAATTAATAAATAAATTCAATCAAAGGGAGAACATTTTTATTGCCTTTAACGTTTCAAAATGATTAACCACTTGTAGATTTCTGCTTTTTTATCGATTTTCACCATTTTTCAGTTTTGATCAAGCGTGTGATTGAGTTAAGGGCATTGTGAGATATACCTGAATACGTAACGACTCCGTAGAATACCATCCTTGATTTTCTATTGAACTCCTTTATCGCTTTTATCGACAGAATTTCATACTAACTATCGATATTTGAAGGATATATCTGGTTGTAAATTATTGTTTTGGTTCCATAGAACAGATTTAAATTATTTTCCAAACACACGTCTTCATTTATGTATCCAAAATAAGAAAAAAGTGGTGAGAAACCACCCTTTTTTATGTTTTAAAGAGAATAAGACGGCCGAATGAAGTCTTTGCTGTAATTTTTATTAATTTTTTTTTAAGACGTTTGGAAGCGGCTTTGTGTGATTCGCGTGAAATGTTACAATTTGGTATTGATTCATTGGTTCGGGAATGGTAGCACGAATTGGTGGGTGAATGAAAATTGCCCAATTTTTGCGCGGGATATCGTGAAATTCGGCTATTTCTCTTCAAAATATTATCTCGAAGAATTGAGTTAACTGTTTCGAGATTATCGCGCCAAAGTTGCAAAACAATGTTCGGCCAATTAGAAAGCTTTACGTTCAATAACACATTATTTTGATTTAGTTTGCCGTCTGTGAAAACCCGGTCTATATTTAACGTGGCAGTTTATTTCTGCGTCGTGAACACAACGAGCGAATCCATACTTCGAGTGACGTAGCCTGTGATTCTTTTTATCGTTTTACAGTTTCAGGATCAAGTGGGAATAAAAATCCATTAACAATGAGCTGAGACTTGGACATTTCAAAATAATGAATTTTCTCGCAAGTTATTTGTGGTTACGTCATGCCCTGTTCGGGAAAATCGACACCCACCGCCGACAAAAGGCTTCGTTAGTCTGTGAAATATGTGCAAGACTGGACTTGGCATGGTTTTCCTATGAGAACTAATATGTTAACGTTGACGCGGGGCATGTTGTAGATCGTACTTATGAATCAGACGATTTCTCTGGAAGATCGGGAGTCTTCTATACCAAAGAAATGTCAATGTTCTTGGCCATAATAAGACCTTGCGTCAGCTAAGAGCGATTACCCTGAACTGGCTTCACGTTGATGCAAAACAAAGCCTGTGTACTTAGGGTAATACCACGATGAGGTCTCCAATTGTTTTAGATTTAGAAAGAAACATTTATTTTCAATCGTTGATATCTATTTTCCTTCATAGTCGCCAATTCTGTTGATATGTTTCGTTTGAACTAATTGCCAAACTGTTCACGCCACTTTCGTCATTTATCCTATTTATTATCCGAAAACAGGCTGTATTTTCAGACCTTTACGTGGGATCAATCAAAAAATGATATAACATTGAAGATAATTACAAACGCCCAAGCTCCAAGTGGAGGAACCTAAGTGGGAAACAAACCCGCGACCTCTGGATTGGTAGGCGCGGACGTTAAGCCCGCCGCCAACGGGGCCGGCAAAAAAATAGTCCTGTGCTGGGAAAGGAACCCGGACCTCCCAACTCGTTCGTGCCCGGTATGAGCCAGGTATCTCAACCGCGAGGCGATACCGAAGCATAATGTGTAGGAGTTACGTCCGTTGGTTCCCGTTATTAAATCACGGCATTTTTGCATGATGACACGAAACGACCACCCCAATCCATGGATGCACCCGAATAAGAAAAGGAAGGAAGTGCCCTCGGAGGGCACCGAGTCTGCCGAGCGGAGGCACTCGACGAAGACGACGCAAAAAGTTAATTAAACCCTCCGCGGGTTCTCGCGTGAGGTTGAAGCTTGAGAATGATGGCCTCCTCTCTCTCGGCCAGCCATCACCAAAAAAAAGAAACAAAAAAACATAGGGCCTTTCCCTTTCACCGCCCGTGGAACCCCTCCCTCCCATTCAGTGTCTTCGGGTTGGAGGTGGACGGGGTGGGTGAGGAATGGGGGGGCCGCCTCTCCCATCTTTATTCCCCGCCCACAATACGCCCTCTCTCAGCGCCCTACATCCTCCCCGCAACATCTCCATCTGGAGCGGGTGATTGTTTGGGGTCGACAAGAGTGGCAAGGGGTTGAGGGCTTGGCATAAAAAATACACACACACACATAACCTATGTGTTTGGGTGGGCTGTAGAATGTAGGGTTTCCAATACATGTATATAGTTTGGCACAGGGAAAGGAACTGCCCCCCCCTACCCTGATGTGTGAATTTCACACGCCGTCGGGTTTAGTACTGGGTGAACTCAACCATCACCTACCAAACCGACACTCGGGTTGATTACTGTGTTTATGGTTTTTATATATGTAGTTTGTTAACTGTAGTCTACCGTATTAGGGAAGGTTTTTGATGGGTCCTGACACTACGCACTTTATTTTTAACTCCCCCATTTAGACCGCTTAAATTAGTATATTTCAAAAGAGGTTCTAGAAGAATGAGAAAGAGATGATGAAAGTTTGGCGGCCAGGAGTCGGTAACGGATCAGTCTCCTGTCCCTCCAATCCATTCCTATATTCTGCAATAGACGCATTAGTTATTCCGAATTCACTCTATCAAACGCTTTTTCGAAATCTACGAAACAGGCAAACACGTCCTGATTGTATTCTGTATTCCTCTCGATTAGTGATCTCATTACTGCAATGGCATCACGCGTACCTCTTCCCTTCCTAAACCCAAACTGATCATCCCCTAAGTAATCATTTGCCTTACTCTCTGTCCTTTTGTTGATGATCCTGAGAATAACATTAGCTGCGTGGGTTATCAAACTTATTGTTCTGTAATCCTCACATGATGTAGCCTTTGCCTTTTTTGGAATAGGAGCTAACACCGATCTCACAAAATCTTCCGGCCAGCTTCCTTCCTCATAGATACTACGAATCAGTCCATATGGAGTCTTCTTCCCACATTTTCCTAAACATTTCAACAGTTCTACGGGGATGTTGTCCACCCCGACGGCCTTAATTGC
Source organism: Hetaerina titia (assembly GCA_037158775.1). Classification (NCBI taxonomy): domain Eukaryota; kingdom Metazoa; phylum Arthropoda; class Insecta; order Odonata; family Calopterygidae; genus Hetaerina; species Hetaerina titia. The sequence continues at coordinate 89,988,594 of CM073778.1, read as the reverse complement.
TTTCAATTAACTAAATGCTCTTTTTATATAATTGTCGAGTATGTCCGGACCTAAGCTCTCCTCTTACGTCATATTTTATTTGTCTAAGTTTACTGCCTAATGTCTCTATCATATGGTTCTTCTATGTGTTCCTCCATCCATCTCTGTTGGTTCTTTTCTGCTTCAACTTATTTTTTCTTGATTTTGATTGTTTCGGACGATTTTTCCTTTTGTACTTCCTGACAGTGCTTTTACTTTCCTGCGTTCCTTTTTCATTTCAACTTATGTGTGTGTGTGTGTGTATATATATCCTTGAAATTGACGCTCTCCGGCGAAACACAAACACTCGGATAACAAATATTCCACACACAGAAATATAAATGAAGGACACTTACAGTAGATATTGACGTTTCGACGGCACCGCCGTCGTCATCAGAATCACGAGATTCTGATGACGACGGCGGTGCCTTCGAAACGTCAGTATCTACTGTAAGTGTCCTTCATTTATGTTTCTGTGTGTGCAATATTTGTTATCCTAGTGTTTGTGTGTTTATATATAAAAATATATGCATGCATACATTTATAACATACATGTATATATATATATATATATATATATATATATATATATATATATATATATATATATATATATAAAGATATAGCGGGTCGCGGTGGTCTAGTGGGTAGAGCGTTGGACTACTGACCAGAGGGTCCCGGGTTCGATTCCCGGGCAAGGCACTTTGGGCACCTGCAGCTCCACCCAAGCTAGTTGATTTCTCGGGTACCAGGTCTTCCTGGGAAACCATAACCGGCACAGGGAAAGGAACTGGCCCCCCTACCCTGATGTGTGATATTCACACGCCGTCGGGCTTGGTACGAGGAGTATTCTTTAAGTAAGTACCGTTTGTTTATATTTAAATATTGGCGCTTTAGAACACAGCTTTGCTCCTGCAGCGCCATCTACTGATTCATTGAGAAGCTATAGCAGCATTTGTTTTGTTTCAGAAGTCGTTTGCTTGTCCGTGCATGCAAACAACAATGTCCGCGACAATCGTTGATCCCGCCAGCTGTGAAGTGCGTTCTGTCATGCGATTCTTGTATGCAAAAGGATTGTCGGCTGCTGAAATTCATCGGGAATTATGCCTAGTTTATAAACCTACAGTTATGAGTGAAGGAAAGGTTAGACAATGGTGCTGGGATTTTTAAAATGGACGAACAAATGTCCATGACGAAGAGCGAAGTGGTAGGCCCAGTATTCTGACCGATGAAATTGTTTCGCAAGTGGAACAAAAACTGCGATGTGATCGTCGATTGACAATTAATGGCCTGGCTGAATAATTTCCTCAACTTGGACGCACTACTGTCTACAATATTGTTACGGAAAACCTCGGATACCACACATTGTGTGCAAGGTGGGTACCGAAAATGCTCACCGACCACCACAAAGAGCAAAGAATGTCCAGTGGACGAGAGTTTTTGGGTCGTTGGGAACTCTTTAAACCACCCACCGTACAGTCCTGACCTTATACCCAGCGACTACTTCCTCTTCTTGCACTTGAAACAGTGGTTCGATGGACAACGTTTCGAAACCGAAGAGGAACTCAAGAATGGCGTTGTCGATTGGTTCAACCCTCAGGCGGCGAGTTTCTATGCAGAGGGGTTAAAGAAGCTGGTGCAGCGGTACGAAAAATACTTAGAAGTGAACGGCGATTATGTAGATAAGTGAAGTAGGTTTGTAGCTAACTAAAAGTGCCAATAAAATGTGTTCCATATGAGTATATTTTTTCCTGTGACCAAACGGGCCTTACTTTATGAACACGCCTCGTACATGGGTGAGCTCTACCATCACCTACTAAACCGACCTTCGGGTTGATTACTGTGTTTATGGTTTATATAAAGATATATATATATATATATATATATATATATATATATATATATATATATATATATATATGTGTGTGTGTGTGTGTGTGTGTGTGTGTATGTATATATAAAAAAATGTATATATATATATTACATATATTCGCACACAGAATATGGAAGATGTCATGTATAAGACATGTAAATATGTATGTCACGTGAAGATTCCTCGTGGGTATCGATCGTGGGTCTACGCAGTGGTGTGGCAGGCACGTGGTGTTGGATCGGTTCACATGTCGCACTGCGGCCGTGTGTGTCTTCCCCGAAATGCATGGGTCGTGTCCCCGGGAGTCGACTCCCCTTCTCCCCCCCCCTTAATCCCTTGAACTCCCCGGGGTGGATGATTGGGCTCCGCGTCCCCACAGGTGCAGGGCCCCACGCACGTGAATCGCGGGCCTCTTAGCGGCGTGCGCGAGTATCCCCAAGTGGACACCGTGGGAAACATTTGCGCGCGCTTTAAGACGAAAAAAGAAGTTAAAGGGGAACGGTTTCCGATTAGTGGATAAATTCGTGTCAGCACTCTGTGCAAAAAGACGACTCTTTCTGAAAGATCACTCTCCTCTCAATGGCCAAATAGTACGACGTATTCCACAGGGCTACCAAATTTATTTATAACCCGGTTTCGATGTACGAGGGGCTGGCGTTATCTTTTAATTATTGCTGAAAGAGAATCGCGATAGAAACTCAATTTCTATTTGTTTTCTTAAAGACTTCTCTTCATAATTACCATCCTGAGTTACACATTTCTCCATAGCGTTTCTTGACCTTTCGAAGACCGTCATTGTAGAACTTAATTGGACCACCCAGATTGTGAAGAACACCATTGTTCCACCTCTTCGATTATGTCGTTTGTGCTGTCAAAACTCCGACCCCACGATGGGTTTTTGAGTTTCGGGAAGGAGAAAAAGTCGCTTGGGACGAGTTCGGGAGGATGAGAGCGGATGTGACAGAATGGCAGGTCAGGTAGGTCGCGCCGTGTTTGCTTCTGAAAAGGGGTCGGTAGTCGTGGAACTCATCACGATGACACCTTAGACATGTGCAGTTCATCGTGAATAATCTTCCTAACACTGCCGTAACTAAGATCAGTTTCATTCTCACCATTTGGATAATTATATTTCGGTCGAACCCGTAGGATATCGTCCACTTCACTGTGGCAGTCTTCTTTGATCGTCTGTGAGGGACACGTGGGCAGTTTGAAAATTCCTTTCCCACCTCACAACCGTGTCATATGACTGGATATAATTTACATTTCCATTAAAATTAAATTGTGAATTTGGAGGGCACTGAAACCTTTCAAATGAAGGAGCTTAATCAAACGCGGGAGCCTCTAATCTTCTCCATACTGCGAGTTACGAGCATTTCAATCTATGGCTTCCCGAAACAGTGAAAATTAACATTGATAACCTAAAGTAAAATTAATATAATTATGGTCGAGAAGGGTCAATTAACATGAAGAATAAATGTTATCCATATGTATAGGTTATTTCTCAGTAATAATTAGTAAATAACGATACCCCCGCGCTTGCGTCATCCTCCGGTATAGAATTGGTGCGAGTGCCATCTTATGCGCACACTACATATGGGTAGGGTGAAGCGGGAGGAGGGAAGGGTGGGCAATGGATCAATTGTTTGCAAATCCCAATTTTAGGAATGGTTTCAAAGATGGAAATTCGCGAGCGTTTTTGAGCGCGGAAAAGGGAACGCTCGGGTGCTTTCTCCACGACAGCGACTAACCGTATTACCTACTCTCTTACGTTTTTATATTTATTGCTATTGGTTCTAATAATTATATACAAAAGAGGTGAGGGTTCCTTTGGCTTATCCCTCTTGTTACAACATTTTCAGTTATTTCCATTTGTTGACATTACATCGAGAATTTACATGGGCATTAAGTACATATGTTTAGTACTACGCATGTTGTATTTTTTTATAATCGTGATTATGCGCATACATTCATGATGGAGTGTGTACTTAGTTAAATATATTACATTATTGATTACTAAAAAAACGTAAGAAACATGTCCTACAGACTATTTTTTCACTGTGGGATGGTTATGTTTGCACCGTTTGAGCAGTGGGGATTCACACGTAGGACAAATTTGGTGCATCGAAACCTTATAGGAAGTAAACTCGTCAAAAACTGGACAGTTGCAATTACTTGACCGTTAATATGTTCCAATACCACCGCATAATGCCTGAAAATGTTCATTCTCTCGTTGAATTTTGGTTTATTTTGATATCATTTAGATAGTATGTTCACCGAAAGTTCTTTCTTTTCTCAGCTGAGAAGCTCTTTCGACACAGTGACTCCTGGACATACTACGACAGTTTGCTTCCGTTGATGGTGGTCACTCTTATTAATGACAATAAGTAAACTGCTTTTCAAATTCATGAGCTACGACCGAAGAGTATCGCCATGATTTCTGTTTTGTACGCGCGTCGTATCACAAAAACGACAACTCCTAACAACATGTTCTGTTTCTTCGCATGTAGTCTTGCGTGCGTTTGGGCTACAATACATTTCGTCTGGGTGATTTCATATTTACCTCCTCTGTTCCTATCACCCATCACATGTTGTTTTACTAAGGGTAATAGACCAGTCTAGATAGAAATTAAATTTCCATTTTTTTCGATATTTTTGAAAGTATCCTGGGGCCCAATGGCGCCATAGACGGTCGAACCCTGCTTTTCCGACCCACTTCTCGTCTTCCCTTTTTCGGGGAAACTCTGAAATCATCCTTGTAGCGAGCAGCCAACCTATATCACGGGGCGTTAACCCACCTTTACTACGTGGCTGCAGGCCATACTGCTCTTCCCTCGCTCCCGCCCGATGACCACGAAATCCTTGGTCGTAATCCGAGAGCCTTTCTCGCCGCTTGTTCCATAATTCTGGCCGTAAATTTCCAAAGACCTTCAGTACATTTCTACGGAATCCCAAGGATAAACAACCTCATCTTTGGGGAAAATAATTCGAAGCTCCTTGCAATAAATCAATTAATTTCAACTTACCTACAAGGGATAAGTTGGCAGCAGTGTTGATATTACATGATTCTCCCCCTGTAGTGAATATGTGAATATTCGATTAGTAACCATTTCTATATCTATATTCGCAGCTGTGACGTAGTCGAGGTAAAAGGGTGGGGGAAGTAAACTGCTTTTATGAAAATCATCTGGAGAATCATTCCAGATTTTAGCTTAATGCGTTTCAACTCATAAGCGTCATTTTCAAATTCAGGGAAAGTAATATTAACTCTTGGATCGTAGAATATATGTTTTATTTAAAAATTTTCCATAATCAATTTTTATTTGGAAAAATATTCTCGAAATCACACCCGACACTGTTGGTTTTCTACGGCGGAGTCATCGTCTTTGACGAAATCAAAAGAGGGAATACCTTAAGCGCCGGTAGACATCTCTTATCGGATGTCGTTCAACTCAGCGCAGTCTTTCACTCGCCGAGACGCTTAGTCCATGATCGGAACGCTGTCTGCCCCTGGAGTTGCAGCAAAAGACGCATTTCGTTGGTTGCAAATACGGTGGTGTGACCTCCTGCCGTCAATTCTTACGGCGTTCATCTTTCTTGCGATCTGTGGCTCTCGACGTCAGAAACCGACGCAGGTTTGACACATCCTATGTACCTTTTTTCTTGGTTGATAAGGGGAGCTCTCCTTCGTTTCTGACAGTCGTCGAATGCGCTCCCGATTGCAATCAGTCGTCCGAACTATTCACTCGTGACAGGAGATTGTATATTGAATATTGCACAAACAAATAACTTGCATTGTTTCTGCATTCATATGAAGAAAAGTAAGGCAACATTTATATCACTAAATCGAAGTAAATGTTCGCGTAATAAATGAGTGCCTCCTGTTGCTTATGTTGTTATTTGAAATCTTTCCTCAGTGAAGTGTACTCGTATTGAAGTTATGGGCGATATTCCTATTTATACGATAATGGTACGCACTCGCAGCAACGCCGATGGGGAAAAAACGATAAAAAATTGAAAGTATAATGGGTTTTGCACCAGGCTTAAGAGTAATTTAGTGTTTATTGTTTTTTATTTTGGAAATGGTTCTCAAGAAATATCAAGGTTAGATAATTTGGGGTACGTAAGCTAGAACAGGCAGAGTAGTTGGCCAGCGTTTTAGAAGAAAGTATTCAAAGTAATAAGGACATTAAATGTTAGGTAAATAAGTATTAACCAAGAGGCTGGAGTTGATGACTGGAAGTTAGGGACTGCGCGAGGATATGTATGTATACATATGTTTGTGTATGTACATGGATGTATGTATGTGTGTATGTATATATATGTATGTGTGTGTGTGTATATGCATGTATGTATGTGTATATATTTTTTTTCTTACAGGTTCCCCCCACCTATCCTCACCTATTTGATAACCCCAACCCCCTCATCCCTTACCCTTCCCTCATGGTGCTATACCCCCTGCCACACACCTTTTTTGGAGGCTCGCAGGGTATTTATGTAGATTTAGATGGAGATGAAGTCAAGAAATAAAGAAAGGGGCAGCGAAAACTTTAATATGGAACAGAGCTTCGTATGGTTTAATAAACTTAGTCATTGACGCTATGGGATAAGCGTAGTTTGGAGGCTTTGAGGATTTGGTTTTGGGAGAAGAATTGAAAAGATATAATGGACGGAGAGGAACGATGAAGTTCTGGGCATGGTCGGGAAAAGACACAGCTGTTGAGAGAAATTCCAAAAAGGCAGGACAAGCGGATGCAAGAGATTATAAAGGGCAATGGGATACTGAAGACGGTAATGGTTGGTAGAATTCTTGGCAATCCAGGTGGGGAGGGAAAGAAAGGCAGTTTGGATGAAATTAGGTAAGTAGAAAGTATGCAGAGCTAAAGAATGAGTTATCGTAATATGTAGTACAGGGTTGTAGGATATTTTGCGCCAATCTACTCAGATCTGCAGTCGCCTGTGGTGTCAGTCGCCGTCGGAAACCTACGCACCCTAACCAGGTGGATTACTGGTTATAAAGTTGTTTAGAGGCGCATGGAATCGCCGTAAAAATATCCGTACAAGTAGCAAGATTAAAAAATGATCTACTTAGCGTAGCTGGCGAAGTGGAGTCCATATCGCCATTTTGTTCGAAGTGGAGTCCATATCGGGATAAAGTTTATGCTTCATTTTTTTATCAGTTGATCATCATGTACATACATTTTAAATTACAGCTATCAATGTTAATTTGTTAAGTTTCGGGATGTCGTAGATTGAAGTAACTCGCTGTTTGGAGAAAATAAAGAGGCGCTGAGTCTGATAAGTTCCTTTGTAATTTGAAAGGCCGCAGTGCCCGGTAAATCCACGATTAAAATATGGCTTTTTATGGAAATAATTGCCCGACATCGTATGATACAGTTGAGACGTGGAAAAAAAAATTATCAAACTGGAGACACGCGTCCCTCACAGACGATCCAAGAACTGGAAGACAATCACTCGTGGACGATATGCTGCCACAGTGAAGAACGTGAACGACTCAATCCTGTTAGACAGAAGAACAACCATCCAAATTATCAAGAATGAGACTGATCTTAGTTACGGCAGTGTTTGAGAGATTATTCATGAAGAACTGCACATGTCAAAGGAGTTATCACGATGGGCTCCATGACTACCGACTCCTTTTCAGAAGAAAATATGGCACAACCTGCTACGGCGACCACGGCGCGACCGGCAATTAAACCTATGTGGCTCTGAAATTTTTGCTACATCCGCCCTATTCTCTAAATCTAGCCCCAAGAGACTTTTTCTTCTTCCCAAAACTCAAAAACCCATCGTGGGGTCGGAGTTTTGACTGCAAAAATGGCGTCATTCAAGAGATGGAACGATAGTTTTCGTCGCTATCCTCTTTTGAGTTCTACAATGAAGGCCTTCGAAAGGTTAAGAGACGATGGGAGAAATGTATAACTCGGGATGGTGACTATGCAGAGTCTTTGTCTTTAAGAATATCAAATAAAAATTAAATTTATATCTCGATTATTAAGCCATAATTAAAAGTTTACGAAACCCCCTTGTGTGATTTGGATATGACGCTGTGGTTTTGCCGTCATCCCCGAACAAGCATAGCTTCCCGCTCGGCGGTGCAGGAGATTCTAGGACGCGGGAGAGGACTCCGCTGCCTTCTCCAAGGGGCGGGGGGGGGGGGGAAGGGTCAGCAGCAGAGGATTGCCATCTTCATCTCTTCTTCCCTCTGATGTCTCCGCTTCTGAGAAGCGAGGGTCGCTTTTCCTAGAATCGTCCTCGGCCATCTCGCTCCCGCGTCGGGACGTTGAAGTGTCGTTTATGACCCGTTGGTGAGCACCCGATTCGCGGAAGTTGGAGCGAGCCGTCCGCTGTCTTTTACTTTTTCTTTACGCCCCAGCGCCAAGGGGATTAATCTCTCTCCCTCTCGCTCTCTTTTAGTCAAAGGAGGAGGCCCTTTCCTTCGCTCGCGCGTCCCATGGCGGCTCTGGCCGGGCGTGGACCTGGGCCAACTACTTTCGTTCACTTCCCTGTTTTAGTTCAAATATTACGCATTAATATTTGGAGATGGCATAGCAATACCGACATGGCATACCACGATGAATATAATTTTGAGATCGTCACGATACGCGTCCTGAAAAGATGGCCTAGACACGGAAAAAGGACTCGTTTTGACTCGACGCAGGGCTTGCCTTTTTTCAACGAATTTAAAAGATTCGAAAGTTAACATCCGACCACATAATTAGTGCTCTCTTCGCATTGGTTTTGAGTGCGTTGGGGAAAACTCTTGTAAACGGAGATTCGCTATAAGTATTGACACGCTTACGTTTTCGCTTAGAACTTGTGTGGTTTGCTAGAACAAAATTGAAATCGCTTCAAATAATGAGAAGAGAAAGCCTGTCTCAAAAACGAATTTCGTTCATTCAGAGTATACTGTCGGAAAAAGGAAGGTTTTTGGATGTCTCTAAAGCCACGTATCTTCCACTTACCACGGGAATTTTCTTTTGCTCGCCAAACATTACTTCCATATTCATGTCTTCGTGTTTTACGCTCTCCCTAGCTTTTCCCACAAACCTCACCCTTTGTTTAGACTTTCCTTATTTTATTGATCTCTTTCTTCACTGTCATTTGCTTTGAGTAGGTGTGTCTGTGTAGGTATATCCTTAAATTACATTTGTAGATGTTTGTATATAAAAACATAAACACAGTAATCAACCCGAAGGTCGGTTTAGTAGGTGATGGTAGAGCTCACCCATGTACCAAGCCCGACGGCGTGTGAATATTCACACGTCAGGGTAGGGGGGCCAGTTTCCCAAAGTGCCTTGCCTGGGAATCGAACCCGGGACCCTCCGATCAGCAGTCCAACGCTCTACCCGCTAGACCACCGCGACCCGCTGTTTGTATATATATATATATATATATATATATATTTATTTATTTATTTATTTTTATATTTATATATCCCCTTTTCTTTTCGATGTGCAAATCTGTGTGTAATGAATTTGTGTCTGTCTATATGTATTTATGTTTATATATGCATGTATTTTATAAATTTTATACCTTGTATTATATGTATATGACAATGTGTTAAATGGAAGAAGGGACCATTAGGTCTCAATTTCGCCCAAATAAAGTCCTTTAACTATCTATCTATCTTCTACCTGCCCAGAAAACCTATTCTCTGCTCCTTCCTCCAAATACCATCTGTCTCCCTTCTGTCTCGTTCTTCATCTCCCCTCCCCCTCCCCCCCCCCCCCGCTGCTGTTTCGCGTTATTTGAGAAAATACATCAGTGGGTGTTTAATTTATGCTCCGTGGTTTTTAATTGATGGAAATAAACTTGCTGTGAGCTTTTCTATTTTAAGGCCCCAAAACGGAATATTTCACCATGAGACTTAGGGGAATAATAAAAGGGCTGTGATGGCCATAATATGTCATGTGCCTATTAAAAACATTTTTTATACCCCAATGCTGTAATCTCTTAGTTCATTATGTCTAAATGAATAATGTTCTGCAAGCATCATGGGAAACAACTGTAATTTTTATGTATTGCCAATAAACGTAATCACTCATCAAGTTGTTTTGTATTGTTTTAAGCTCAACCTTGTGGAAGTTCATGTTCGTTAAATTAAGAACCGAGGCACTGAGGTACCTGAGGTACTGAGGTACCTGATGATGACGCCTAAGCATTGAACTAGTTGTACGATAATAAAGAAAAGTGGATGTATTCATTGTGTTCTTAATAAAATAAATACTAATCAAGTTGTGCCCATTTTTATCTTATTTACAAATTATGGCTAATATATTGAAAGTATGGTGGATTTAAATATGTGTCATTCAATAGAGCGCTTGAGAAATTTTCTAAGTCATAATTTTCCAGCACAAAAATCACCCATTTTCACTCATCTGTCTTTGGAATAGACAAAATAATGGGGATCATTAAAAAATGTTTCATGCAAAAATATTTCACTAAAAAAAGGCTCCAATAAAAATAGCACATAGTGGTCCATCCAAGAGAATGGTGATTCTTTCCCTTCTAGTTTTACGTAGGGTATTTTTCATTGAGGAAATTGATTGTTGACCTCGTTGATTTTCAATTTGCAAATAGGTTCCTTTAGAAGATCTGCAGCATGCGTCTCAACTTCTGGTTCAAGCTCTGGGGATCCGTGAGCGCTACATGGCCATCTCTCATCAAAGTTTCCCGTGCACCACATCTCGCTTCATGCGCTACGTCAATGCACAGAACATGACAACTGGTGGTGGTGGCGTTTTGGATGGTGGCCCCAACAGTAATTGCTTGGATTACCCCCTGCCGGAAATCCATCACGATGATCGCAAAACCATTGAAGGTGTGTATGTGCCTGATTCAGTGCTGTGGTTATTTCATTTGGGTAATTGCATGCCTCAAGAACAAAATGCACACGGATGCCTTGGCATTTATAGAATCCCACGTAGGCAAGCTGTCCAAATTTCTGTTCACGGAAGATGATTTAATTTTACCTGGATAACTGTAGTTGCACGTGCTTGTAGCCAGTGTTGTTTTCATTTATCATAGTGCATTCGCAAATGGTTCCATTCAATTGTGATTTCATTAACAATTAAATTGGTGAATTCTGGTGACATGGCAATAAAAATCTCAACAAAGTCAATACATGCATGCTGGGTCGGTCTTTTCCTCAGAGAAACATTCGATGGAATTGAGGGTTGCGAGTATGCTGAGCATGAATCTTGTATGCAAAGTGTCACAACTTGAAAAATATTTACATTGAAGGCAACATATATTGGTGTCAGTGTAGCAGCCGGTTTCTCTACTGTTCAAAAATCAATGATTCTGGATATTTACAGGAGATTGATAAATAAAACAGTTTCTGGCGAAACAAAAAGTTTATGTGGAAGAGTAAAGTGGTTTGATTATTAAAAGTCAGTAGGAGATTGATAGTTACCTAAATATTCTGTATGTGGGTTGACTGTTCTAAGGTTCTCTTGGTTCTTAATGTCTATTCTGAGTCAATGGCATCATATTCAAATCACTTTGACACAAATCTTTTCACCTCATGAGGGATTTTCGGCGCAGGTAAATTTTGAACTGACCTTGTGGCATTATGCTTACGAATAGCCTGAGGAGTTGGGATGCTCGCTCACTTCAGAAAATTCACTGACTGTACACATTTACTAAGTATATTCGTGCATAGTGGATATTCTTAGTAAATGTGATTTCTGACCAGTTCCCTGGTATTAGTTCCCTCTGGGCTCTCTTAGCTCCACCCAAGCTGTTTGATCTTTTGGATACCAGATCTTCTTCCTGTAAAACCATTGCGGTCCCAGGGAAAAGGATCTGATGTGTGAATGCCACTGTGGTTAGATTCAATATAATTTATAAAATAGAATGCCGTTTATGTAGACTGTCAACCAATGTAGCATCAGTATACCATATAGGCGCTAAAGAGGCTTGGACGTGACTGTCTGAACCATTTTTTGAACTCCCATGCCAGTGGATATGTCACCGTCATTAATTTACGTTACAATTTATAACAAAATCCCATTTTTTTCTAAAAATATCCAGTTTTTTAATATTTTGGTCAGAATTCCATGCACCCGGGTGTTGTCTCATGACTTGACGTGTTGAAGTTGTTGTATGTTTTACAGTTTTGCATACTATGCCTATTTTGTCATTATGCTAAAATGATGGTTGATATTTCCTGTTATCCCGTCTCCAGGAGGTGAGATTACATATCTCATTATTATTATTAACCAGTTAAAATCCTGTAATTTAACCTTCGATTAATTTTCCAATTCATATTTTTGCCCACTTTTTTATATTTAATAGTTGTCCAAGACAACTATTTCGACAATATAATGTTAAATTATTCTTGGTAATAGTTCAGTTGTTAGCATGAAAATTCATAACTTCATGGTGAGTGAACCATGAAATTGTGAATTTACATTTTCTCTATTAGGTTACTATGATGTATAGTAACCCAATATACTAAGTATACTATATACTATTGATTAGTGCCCACTTCCCACAGTATGATTTCTCAAGAAATAAGTGCTGTATTTGATCAAAATAGATTTGTCTGGTGGAGAATCTGATGAAGAAGATGAGATTGGGCATGCTATCAATGTGACCAGTCAAAAGTCAAATGCAAATTCCATGGTTGAATCATACAAAGGTACGAGAAAAATAGACTACTTCCAAAATTGGCAATGTGGAAAATTTGAATTTAATTGTGCAATTATGTAAGTACCATTTGGAACTAAAATACACTTACAGAGTATATTGTGAAAGAAAAGGAGTTTAAAAAGAATTGTAGCATGATTTGAAGAATAAGTTTCACTTATTATATTACTCTTTCGATACCTCATGCTCACCAGCAGAAATTTCTTAAATTGACCACATTTTGAGTGTTTGAAAATGCTGAAATAGCTCATGGAACATAACTTGTTAGAGCTTGTATGAATTATATCGCATGTCAAAAAGTTTATATATATGTATATATGATATCGTTGAAGTAACACGGAAGTGTTGAATAAAAAAACTTGGACTGCAACAAACATATAAGAACACATAAAAGGAACACTCACACATTATTTATTAATAATTTTGACAGAATTTAGCTACTACTGTTTCTTCTGAGGAAGAACTACTCTTTCTTCTACTAAAGGATACTACTGTTTATTCGGAGGAAGATGGAGCTAAATTCTGTCAAACTTATTAAGAAATAACGTGTGTGTTCATTTTATGTGTTCTTATATTGTTTGTTGCTGTATTGTGTGTGTGTGCATATACACAAACACACACAATTTCAGTGATGTCCATATTTCCTGTTCAACATAAATTATTTCTTTATTTCATATTTATATTTCTTTAACCACTTATCAAAAGTATTTAAATTTTACTGATAGCAGTCTAATATCAAAACTGTATGTCATACCTTTTATGGAACAGAATCCATTTGGAAGAAGTCAGGTATTAATCGACGGGAGCGAACAGAAAGTGAGGAGACGATGAAATTCATTTTAGAAGATGTAAGCTCTGAAGGTAGGAATTAAAATGCAACTTAGAACAACAGAATATGTCATCTCCCATTTTATTGTGATTTAGTAGTTTTACCTGCTGGGAGTTGCCACAGTTTTAACTTATATCTTTGAGAGCATTCATTCCTTAAAATTGATATACTTCGTGCAACATTGTCTGTCTTAAATCTGTATTACAAAAGAAGGTACATGTATGTATTCAATAGGAATTGCTCACCGCTTGGCAGAATGAGTTTGGCTCATAAGCTGATGACTGCCGTATCATTTCCAATTGTGGGAGATTATGGGGAAATACTTCCTTAAAATAATTTTTGCTTGAATTGCAGTATGCAATAAGTGCATTCACCCTCAAATGTACTAGTTTTTCCCTCAACTCTTGAGAGCAGTAGTGGTTTGTAAACTGTATCTGACACGCTTGGAAAGGGGGTGAGGAAGAGATGAGAGTTTATATGGTTGCAAACTGACACACTAACATAGATTCTTCTTGTTTTGGTTATTCTTTTCAGTAAAATAAGTGAAATAATAATTTGTGCTTGAAAATGTATTGAAGGGAAATGCTCTTGTGGAAAAAAATGAAGCGCTTCAGTGATGCATTTGCAGTTTGAGTTTTCAAAAATATTGTGTATGTTACATGTGAACAAATTGCCTCAAAACTGAAGAACTCAAGAAGCATCCTGATGGTGCAACTCTAGAGGATACTGAGAGTATGACCAGTTTAGAATTGAGCTTTATTTTGGAAGGTGGAAAGAAAGAAGGTATGAGCAATGGCAACTATTATCATAAAACATTTGTTCATGATAATGTGAATTGTACAATGTGGAAGTATGCAATGTATCTAATATGTTGTGGCTCATCCAATGGGGTATCTTCTTCAGTGTATTTTTATTGACCCCATTAATGGATATCAATTTGTGATAAACTAATGGGTTGCGACCCTAGGGTAATCTGTATCGCCCTAACATCAGATCAGTGTTGAGATTGTTGCATGGTGTTTTATGGCCAAAACTGATTTGAGTCAATGAAATTACCTAATTACTCATGCAGTATTCATGTTGGTGCCCATAAAATTAGTCAAAATGGTCCGTAAGTATTAAAGTGATACACAAGGCATTGAAATTATTGACCGAAAAATTGTATTGTTAGTTGAATGACTTGTTAAAGCAAAGTTAGGCCGATGTCAATCTTCTTTTTCCAAAACTACACTGTGGAAGTTTTAATAATACTTGTACACTAATATTCTAAATAATCTGCTTGTGTAAAAGGAGGATATTGCTATTGAACAATTTGCATGAATTCACCTTTAGAATTATGTCACTAATTTCCATTTTGAATATTGTGTAATTCTATTTCATTCGTATTTTTTCACAAAGCATGTTCTCTTTGTGGATATTAAGCTTTTTTATGCCATTACGCCTTCTTTATGAGTCTTTGATAGTTTAAAAGTCTGATTATGAACTATTCTTAGTTATGGTATGCATGCTCTTCATTGCATGAATATTTTAAGATCCACTTTTGTGCTAATCCTCGCAATCTCATTCTTTTATTTCGCCAAACTCTTTTTTATGAATCACTACTTTTTGGCTTTCATGGAATGTGCATGAATTATGCTTTCACAGCAAGGGGGTGACAATTATGCAATGATTTTCACGTACTGCATTAGTTTCTGGCATGATTTGCTAATGGGTGGAAATCATTCCCTGGAAAATTGAAAGTTTAAATCTTATGTCGGTTTTAACAAGTTGCATGATTTTTTAATTTTCTAAACCTCTTCATTTGTGAACTTGTGAAATCACTTTAAGATATAGGAATATATATTGAACAATAATGAGCCCTATAGCCTGTTTCCAAAGAAGGCTATAACAATACAAAACACCAAGCATTCTCAAATGAAATCTATATTTAAGGCTTTACAATGGAATTTGCAGAGAGTTATGCTGATTTTACAAATTATGTGCCGACATGCATTCCTACCTCCAGTTCTTCCCTTGCTTCATTAATCATTTACTATACATTGAATGGCACCAGTGATAATGGACAACCCTGCCTTACACCTCTCCTAACACTTCCTATCCAGTCTCTCTGTCCTCCACTCACACTGAGCAGCCTGAGATTTGTGCAGGTTGTGAATTAGCCTCCTGTCCCTCCAATGTATCCCTATTTTTTGCAATATACTCATTAGTTTTTCCCAATTCACTCTATCAAATGCCTTTTTGAAATCATGAGCAAACAATACATCTGATTTTATTATATTTGTCTCTCTAGTAGCTCCCTCTTATATTGCTATGCCATCATGCATGCCTATCCCATTCCTTAATCTTAAGTAATCATCCCTTAGTAATCATTCTCTCCATCCTATTATTGATGATCCAAATACCGCTTTAGCTTAGCTGCAGTTATTAGCAATTTGTTACTCTCAATATGTTTGATGTTCAAAACTGAGAAAAAGATTTGTCTACACTCAGCTTATAATATTTTGTTTTGTAAAATTATTTATTGAAGAATAAATTCAGACTGGTTTGGTTAGTGCCAATGTACTCTGTGCACTGAATTTATAGTTGTAGTAAGCCAAGCTGTTTCTGCACACAAAACAAGGCGAAACAATGGTCTGAGATAGATAGATAGATTTCTTATACACGAATGAAAGAGGAATTTAAAATCTCCAGGGTGGGTGCTTTTTTGAAATTACTGAGACAGTTTTGTTCCTGTTTGTAGAATACCTGTAGAAATATGTTTGCCCATCTGAGAATTCTAGCACCCCACATTCATTCCCATTGTGACTGAATAAAGATGTTTAGTCATTACTCTTAATGTATAATTTATTTGAGCAACATTTATCACTACAAATAAGTAAGTATGGAAAATGGTAGAATTTGAGAGAAATACTGATGGTAAATATTTCCTTGATAATTTGCTATGAATTCACTGTGTTTCGTGAAAGTTGCATGATGGCTGATGAATGGCAATTTCCATTCCTAAGTAACTTGTAGCATCCTGCATCCATTCTCATTATGTCCAGACCATCCAATCAACCCTCCTGCTGCAGCAGAAAATCCTTGGGAGTGTGAAATTCCGGAAACAAAAGGATACATCGTTAAATCTGTCGGTGGTGTTTTCAATGTCTTCAAGGATGAAGCTGCTTTGGCTGCTGGGAAGCCCAATGATTACCCTTACCCAAATTTGGCAACATTTGTTGCCGACATGAATTACCTTTGCCTAATGATAGCTGATGGTCCACTGTAAGTACCGCAAATAAAATTATGTTTCAATTTTTTGTTATATTTTTGGGTTTATGTTGATAATCTCAATTGTGCACTAGTTAATCATGGAATACCATGTGCTTATCATTGCCAAGTGATAATTAGATCTTATTTTCAAGAGAGCAAAATATTACATCAATGCACATGCTTCAAAGGTTCAAATTTTTATGCCCAAGAGCACTGAATTGACCACTTATGAACCAGTAATGGATTAGAAGTGAGAACTAAAAATCATCCTCAAAAAGAGTAAATGGAAGAATGACTGTTATTAGTCCTAGATCAATGGCCACCCTTCCTAACAACTGGATGTTCATGCAAATTTCAGAAAGAGACAAAAATCAAGGCAATAACTCACCTGAACAGTTATGCAATAAATCTTTTCATTACTGTTAGAAAGAATAATTTAAGTATTTATTTTGCCAAGCAATTCATTGCAATCATTGCAGGCACAATATGTGTTTTTTTATTTATATATACTATTTTTTATTTATTTATACATAAATAAACTATTTTTGCACATGCACTTTTGCTTTGTGCATTTTATCATTAAGTGCCCCAGTGTTTACTGACCCTTGCTCTTTTATTTTCAGAAAATCTTTTTGTTACCGGCGGCTAAGTTATTTATCGTCAAAGTTCCAGTTGCACGTTCTCTTGAATGAACTGAGAGAGCTTGCGTCACAGAAAGCCGTTCCTCACAGAGATTTTTATAACATTAGAAAAGTAATTATATAATTATATGCCTGCGGTCTTATCTGTATTATATGGTTTGCAGTATTATTACGTGAATGTTCATTACAAATCTGTGTTTTTAATCTTTTTCTGCAGGTAGACACTCACATTCATGCTGCCTCCTGTATGAACCAGAAGCACCTACTCCGTTTTATAAAGAAAACTATTAAAAATCATTCTGATGAAGTTGTGACTGTTGCCAAGGGAGAGAAAATGACTCTTAGAGAAGTATTTCAGTCAATGAACCTAGGACCATATGATCTGACAGTAGACATGTTGGATGTTCATGCTGTAAGGATTAAATTTTGATGTGATTCCATTTGTCATTCTGATTCAATGTGTGTATATCTAATCAATACTTTGTAAGTAATGATAGTTCATGAGATGAAAGCATGATTTTTACGTCAGGATAACTGCCTTCACTAGTGTGCATTGCATCAATATAAAAATAATTAATGCTGTAATATTTGTTTTCAGGACCGAAACACTTTTCACCGCTTTGATAAATTTAATGCGAAGTACAATCCCATTGGAGAAAGTAGACTGAGAGAAGTTTTTTTGAAAACAGATAACTATTTAGGGGGCAAGTACTTTGCCAGAATCATTAAAGTAAGTGCTTTTGTGTTGGATTATCTTATTCACAGACTTTTTTTATTTTGCTCCTTCTAAAAAATGAAAGCAATTAATTTTAGACCAAAACAGGTGCAAAATCTCAAAACCCTATGCACATTGTTCTATTGTACCATATAATTAATGATATTGAGATCTAAATGACTCACTACCTGTTTTATTTAAAGCATTACACTTGATATTTAGCAATTTATTGCCATCTTTCAGATTGACTAAGAATACAATTTAGATAAATTATCAATGACTTTGAAAAAAATTTAATTTTATATAACTATTTCATTAATGTGCCAGAATTTGATGGTCGAGCATAAGCCTAGGGTCAAGTCTGTTACCTGCATTAAACATGTGGTGATGAATGCCTGTAGTCAAGGGTTACTTATAGTAACTATAAAAAAACAATTCTGTCAATTCATACATTACTCTATTCTTAGAGTTGTGGTTTTTTTCTTTGCAAAGTGATCCTTAGTTGTGTTGTGGAACATTTTTACGTGCTGCCTGCAATCACGATGATCCATTTTTTTATCACTTCAAACATTATTGTTTGACTGAACTACAATAAAGGTCCCCAGTTTAGAATAGGCATAAAAATTTGTGACTACATAGAAAGTATGATAATGGAGTACGTAGGTAAATGGGTAGTAAGCAATTGCTCGATTTTAATCTTCTATTGCCATTTGATTTTATAAATCATTCTAGTGGCTATGTATGTGCCTACTTAAATAGATTACCTATGAAGATAATGGTGCTCAAGGAAGCATTGCTAATTCAAGTGTAGTAGATGGACAGCAAAGTGGTTGAATTTCATCAATGTTAATGTTTGGGGTATGATGAAAATGAGGAATATGCATCATTCAAGTTTTGAATGTAATGAGGTCATGTGATCATTTGACTCCAGAAGAAACATGTCTAATTTTTTAAATGAGGATCTTATGGATTTCATTGTAAATACTTGGTAATTTTCCAATGTATTTATTTATGCATTTGGCCATTCAACTTTTCAGGAAGTTACATTTGATTTGGAAGAAAGCAAGTATCAGAATGCCGAGTTACGTCTCTCTATTTATGGAAAGAGTCCTGATGAATGGGATAAGCTGGCTCACTGGGCTATTACTCATAATGTATATTCCGACAATGTGCGGTGGCTAATTCAAATTCCTCGTCTATAGTAAGTTACTAATTTAATATTCAAAAGCCATTCAATAATTGATTATATTCCCATTTTAAAAATTTATTTTGTTTTTTTCCTTCTAATTGAAAATTATCAAAAATATGCAACTCTTCTTCACTGTATCCACGGAAGTGTATTTATAAATTCTGGATATTTCGTGTGAACCAAAATGTATATTTTTATAAATGTGTAACTAATTTCAAATTCCTCTGTTAATGTTTTTATCCATAATTGTTTATGTGGGACATACAGTTTTAGCATTTTTTAGGAGATGACTTGCATGCCAAGTGACTGCATATGTTTGTAAGGAATGTTCATGTGCATCATCATAGCCAGGGCCTGATCCTCCTGGAGGGAAAAGTGACCAAAACCTTAGTGTTCAACTGTCTCAATCTAAAACTACCCCAATTAAAAAGATGCCTCATGTGACAAAATGTTAATGCTCAAAAGAGCAGATCAAATTTTGAATGAAATTGTTCCGAAAAGCTTAACTCTCTACTGAAGGTTTTCAAGTGTTGTAGGACTTCATAACGGGTTGCTGTAAAGATACATTGTTATATGTCAGCTGCAGTCTATTATTCAGTACAAGCTGTTTTTTTAAGGAAGCTTATTGACTTCATCTAAACTCACATGCTGATTCTGGAGGGTGGGAACAGTCTTTGTCACTCATTTTCATGCAATAAGAGTACAAATTAACATTTCTGAATGCTCTCTCTTTGACTCAAATTGACAAAAACCCAAAGTCCACATCAAAATATCAAATTGGACACTTTCTGAAATCCATCAAACCGATTTTGTCATATTACAGGCTTATTTGGGTGAGAATAATATTTTTTTCCTCTTCAATCCTTGTGATTGATTCAATAGAGTGCCCTTTTTGCAAGAGCATTAGAAATTGATCATTTACTTCTGCTGAAATCCTTGTCTGATACTTCTTCCCGAGTACTGAAATATCTGTCAAGCCGTGAAAAACATAAAATTAGTCTGTACAGGGGTGAAGATTGGATGGAGAAATTGAGAAACAATAATGATCAAGAGTTCATACGTAGATTTTGATTCTTCAAAAATAGATCCTGGAGCCTTATGGACTTCAATGTACTTTACATTTCTTTCAATGGAAATATTAATATAGCTTACATATCCCTTGGCTATGTAAATTCTTACATGTATTGATAAGATTATTTAAATATGATTTTTGTGATTATTTGCTCCAAGGGGAAGGTAACCTGTTAAATGTCTGCTTTGGGTGTGGCTTAAGGTTTCATTAATTTTTATGAAACTTTTAATATAAGCAAGATACGAGGCGTGTTCATAAAGTAAGGCCCATTTGGTCACAGGAAAAAATATACTCATATGAAACACATTTTATTGGCACTTTTAGTTAGCTACAAACCTACTTCACTTATCTACATAATCGCCGTTCACTTCTAAGCATTTTTCGTACCGCTGCACCAGCTTCTTTAACCCCTCTGCATAGAAACTCGCCACCTGAGGGTTGAACCAATCGACAACGCCATTCTTGAGTTCCTCTTTGGTTTCAAAACGTTGTCCACCGAACCACTGTTTCAAGTGTAAGAAGAGGAAGTAGTCGCTGGTTGTAAGGTCAGGACTGTACGGTGGGTGGTTTAAAGAGTTCCCAATGACCCAAAAACTCTTGTCCACTGGACATTCTTTGCTCTTTGTGGTGGTCGGTGAGCATTTTCGGTACCCACCTTGCACGCAATGTGTGGTATCCGAGGTTTTCCGTAACAATATTGCAGACAGTAGTGCGTCCAAGTTGAGGAAATTGTTCAGCCAGGCCATTAATTGTCAATCGACGATCACATCGCAGTTTTTGTTCCACTTGCGAAACAATTTCATCGGTCAGAATACTGGGCCTACCACTTTGCTCTTCGTCATGGACATTTGTTCGTCCATTTTTAAAATCACAGCACCATTGTCTAACCTTTCCTTCACTCATAACTGTAGGTTTATAAACTAGGCATAATTCCCGATGAATTTCAGCAGCCGACAATCCTTTTGCATACAAGAATCGTATGACAGACGACGCACTTCACAGCTGGCGGGATCAACGATTGTCGCGGACATTGTTGTTTGCATGCACGGACAAGCAAACGACTTCTGAAACAAAACAAATGCTGCTATAGCTTCTAAATGAATCAGTAGATGGCGCTGCAGGAGCAAAACTGTGTTCTGAAGCGCCAATATTTAAATATAAGCAAACGGTACTTACTTTAAGAATACGCCTCGTAAATTTGCCACCACTTCTACACCCAAGGTGCATTATTTTAATCCCTCAAACATGTGTGACCCTAATTAATGGGTGTATTAATTTGAATTGTAGGTTCTATTTCAACATAATTAATTTTGTAGTAACATAGGTCATGGTTGTCATTGTGTACAATTACAACTTACTAATTACAGTTTAACTAATTAGTCTATACATTCCAGCAAATATATTTTCACGAATGGGAAAATTGAAATGCATAAATTTTTGAATGGCCTTTCAGTATCCATACTTTTTCACAGCCTAAAAAATGTCCCCTTTCAGACTTACCACTTATCATCCTAATAACCCATTTTTGAAACTTGTTATTCACATGATGAAAGTTTCCCCATCTAGCAGTGTGATAATAGATATTTAAGCAATACAGGTAGGCAAAAGATATCAGCCAATCAATGCATGTTAGCGGATGACTCCGTTAAAAGTTACTGTTGCGGCATCTCCTGCAGTTTCTTGAAATATCAGCTAATGGCTGGAAGATAGATTTTACATCTTTGAATGTTGTTGTCTTCCAAGAATGTGATTGCCAAGTCCTTTAAAGGAATTCTCCATTGACCGAATAATTGATTGTTTCACTAATTATTAACTAACTATATTTCAGTGAGCTATTAAAAGATTTCAATTCAGCTCACTATACACAACTAATGTTAATATTTTTAGAATAATGTAATTGTAGAAAAGCAGATGTATTCATATTGATTTATTTTAACTGGGAGTAAGTTAAAATATTGTAGTAAGAATACTGGTACTCCCAATTTTCTGGCTGTCTTGAACCAGGACTGTTCTAGGATTCTGTTTATTTTTGATGGTCTCTGGTAAAAACATTATGCTTAAAGTAGACCTTGTTGTGAAAGCTTATATTGTATGTACTATTTTTTTCTCTTTTCCAAAATTTTCCCTATAAAGTTCTACGAATAAAATGGGATTCCACTGTAATTATCTCTAAGACTTATTAGTATACTTGTATTTACAAACAGGATGGCATTGTAAGTTTTATTTGCCTTTTAAGTGATGAGCTATCTTTAAACAAATAACACAATTTATGATATTTATTTCACTCAGACTTACCACTGCAGTAAATAAAATAGTTTATAATAAATTTTCATATCTTAAAAATATAATATTTTCCATTTTTGCAAAGATTGTTGCTCTCTAATTTAATTATGTTCTTTCTTTGCAATTGCCTGTAAGATTCAAAATTGCTTTTAACACGGTTTGATGTACTACTGTTAATCTATATTACCTATTGTGAAACTTAAACACTTTTTGTTATTTTATTTCAGTGACATTTTCAAATCCAATAAACTAATAAATAATTTTCAAGAAATATTGAACAACATATTTCATCCTCTGTTTGAAGTCACAAATAACCCAAATTCTCACCCCGAGCTTCACATGTTTCTCCAATATGTAAGTTATACATGTCTTTCACTTTATCCATAACAAAAACATGTCAAATGTTTGAATAATACTTTGTGTTGCTTCTTTGCTTATGTTTTAGTAGGTGCTTCATTATTATGGAGTTTAATAAGTTTCTTGTGATGCATATTTTAGAAATAACTACACGAGCAAGAAATGTTATGCAGACCCTACTATAAATAGTGTTTGTTACTGTTGATAATAACTCTCTCTGCACCCATATTACTGGCAGTACATATCAGTGTGATGATGAAAACCTTTTCCATCCCTCCGATTCTCATATCACACTTATTTTATGCCTATCTGCCTTGATACTTCTGCCTTTTCTGAAAGAGAGAAAAGTTGCTTTACTTCATACTATCTGCAGTTTGGACTATCGGATGCAGATGAAAAGTAGGGAAAATTATTTGGATTTGTATGGAAACTATGCCATGGTTACTCTTATTAACAATGTTGTATTTTTTACTTTGAACAACTCCAGTACAGTTCCATTTTTGAAAGTTGTGCATATAATACAGAAATTTTACATTTTGGCATTGATTTCTGCTTACTATTTTGATTGTGCAGATAGTTGTTTTTTTAATGCAGGTACACACCTTGAAAAAATAATATTTGAAATCCGAGAAATATTCACTCAAGCATTTTCATGAGTGACCAAACTTATTAATGTTTTTGTTTTGAAATTCAAAACGTCACTCATTTATTATTGTCGTTGACATGTTGTAGTTAATGCAATGTGGGCTTAAAATAATTTTTTTTCTCAGGTAAGAGAAATTGAATAATGTCATCAAAAAAATATTGGGCTTTCTGAAATTCAGTTTAATTATGTGATGGCAAACTCTACTACATAGCATACCACTTCACTATTACATTTTCAATTTACCAGTATTAATAAATCTGCATGAATCATTCACTCAATGTTTTAAAGTATGGTCTGCTTTTGATTTTAGGATTCCAGCTTTACTTTATTTCCTTATTTCCCTTCTTGTTTCAACATGTTCTTGTTATTATAATATGATAAGATATGCTCTCTTTGTTGACCCTGAATATTCACTCATTCTTAACTTGGAATTAATTTCAGTAATGGAAAACAGTGTGTTCCCATTTCATGATTTTAATCTGTTTCACAGGGCATATTTTATTTTGATAACAGGAGGAAATGGAGACAAATTTCTCTCACAATGGCAAAACTATGAAGCTAAGATAACAGGATGGTGAAAGATCGTTATGTAAATCAGATCCTGTCGAGGTTGAAGATGTTATAAATTCTCTCGCTAATAAATGGCCTGTTGGAAGTGATGGGGTACCTATGCCCATTATTAAGCTAGCTGCTAAAACTATTTCTACCCCCCTATCAGATATTTTCAATCTATCAATCTGCAATGGTCATTTTCGGACAAATTTAAAATTTTCTGTGATATGCCCGATTCATAAAAAAGGATCCTTGAGTGACCCAAATAATTACAGACCCATAGCACTACTTTCTGTGTTCTCTAAAATCTTAGAAAAACTTTTTTATAACCGTATCACTGATTATCTGTGTAAATTTAATTTATTGAATCCTTCCCAACATGGCTTTATTAAGGGTAAGTCAACCATGTCTGCTGTTTTTCAGCTTGTTAATGACATCATCTTTGGTCTTGCCAACCAGAAACAAATTATTGGGATTTTCTATGACTTAACTAAGGCATTTGATACTGTAAGCCATTGTATATTGTACAGTAAACTTTGCCAAACTGGAATCAATGGCAATGCTTTAGCTTGGATACAATCCTATTTAAAAAATCGTAAGCAGGTTGTGCAATTAAATGCTAATTGTAAGGGTGGTGCCACTCAGCATTACTCTGATGTTCTTACTTCAAATTGTGGAGTGCCCCAAGGATCAATTCTAGGGCCACTATTATTTACTATTTTTATTAATGACCTAGCATCTCAACTGCATCAGAGCAAAGTGATCTTATTTGCTGACGATACTACTACCCTTAGTTTTGGTAATAAGACAGGGGAGGTAAATGATTTGGCACGTTCAACAGTAGCAGATATGAGTAGCTGGTGTAAAATAAATAACTTAAAACTGAACGGAAACAAAACATGTTTTTTAAATTTCCATCATAAGATTAATCCTCCAGTAACAAGTCCTCTACTTAGGATTGATGCATCCACATCTATTCAGCAGTCTAGCTCTACAAAATTCTTAGGGTTAAAATTAAATGAAAACCTTGATTGGCAATATCATATTGAGGATTTAGTTAGCAAAATGGCAACGGGAATATATATGATTCGTAAACTGGCTCCAACTACTTCATTAGAAATACTGAAATTGATATACTATGCCAAAATCCATTCTCACTTGGCTTACTGTGTTGTTTTATGGGGAAACACAAGTGTTGCGGCTAGGGCATTCTGTATGCAAAAAAGAGCTTTGAAAGTTATGGCAAATGTGTCCATCAGGTTTCCAGGAAAGCCATTATTTCTAAAAGTTAATATAATGACACTACCAAGTATGTACATTTTTTACTGTGCATTATTTGTAAAAAAGAACCCTACTTTATTTCAACCAAACTCCTCGGTTCATGCTTATTTGACCCGTGGGAGTGAAAATATACATATTTTACAACAATTATGTGCCAGAAGAGGTCCCCATCACTCAGCCTCGCTTATTTTTAACAAATTGCCTTTGAATATAAAACTTATTTTAAATATTAATGTTTTTAAGATAGAATTAAGGAAACTGCTACAGCCGAAGGGTTATTACAATGTACATGAATTTCTGTATGATAAGTTATGACAACATGTATGCTTTGATGTCTTGCCTGACAATGTTTTATGTCGCATCTATGACCTACAGAACAATAAAGATTATTATTAAATATTCTAACAACAAAATAGCACAAATTATTCCTTTGAAGGCAGAAACTCATAATTACAGAATACATATGTGTACATGTATATAAAATAATACACATTTTATACAAACATGTAGGTTTTAAAAGGGAGCCCAAAGAGGATTGGATTCTTGTCAGAATATCATAGAGTACATGAGCATCTGAACTATTATAGACAGTGTTATGGCCAGATTAGTTTTGAGGTGTTGGAAAAGCTGTGTATAAAGTTGGTGCAAACTCATGTAAAAGAAACCCCACTTTTCATGTGTGCTTTGATTGACTCAATGATCAACTTTGCATCATGCAGTGTACGCAGCATTCAGAATTAGGGCAGGCTAAGTTAATCTGTCTAATAAGTATTGTCAACCACTTGCACTCATTTATACGAGGGTCATCCGGAAAGTAGTACCCGTTCGTGAAATAAAGACACAAAAGTAAATATTAACAAACATAAAAAATTTTATTTGAAAGAGGATACTTTAAACTACTTCTCAACATAATCTCCAAGCAAATTAAGGCATTTGTCATAACGTGTGACAAGTTTCTGTATTCCTGCTGCATAGTCCTTCGCCGCCAGCTCATTGAGATACAGGGTCACTCCTTCTTTAAGTTCTTCATCGCTGTCAAATCTTTTTCCTGCCAAAAAGTCTTTAAGCTTTGTAAAGAGATGAAAATCTGAAGGGGCCAAGTCCGGGCTATACGGTGGATGGTCGAAAGTTTCCCATTTAAATTGCTGCAAAAGTTTTTGTGTTATCCCAGCTGCATGAGGCCTGGCATTGTCATGAACGAGAATGACACCAGTAGACAATAGACCTCGCCACCGATTTTGTATTGCCCGCCGTAATTTCTTTAATGTTTCACAATACGCATTGGCATTAATAGTGTCTCCACGGGCCATAAAATCAATAAGCAATACACCTCGTCGATCCCAGAAAATGGTTGCCATGAGTTTCCTGGTGGACAGAACTGTCTTGAATTTGTTTGGTTTGTTTGGTGAATGAGCATGATGCCACTCCATTGACTGTCGTTTACTCTCAGGTGATGCATGACAAACCCATGTTTCGTCACCAGTAATTATGCGAGTCAAGAAAGAGTCTCCTTCATCAGAATAACGTCCCAAAAACGTCAGTGCTGCAGCCATACGCTTGGTTTTGTGCTCATCTGTAAGCATGCGAGGGACCCATCTTGCACAAATTTTTGCATAATGCAGATGGTGTTTAACAATTTCATGAACAATTGTTCGAGAAACATTGGGAAAATGCTCACAGATGTCATCAATTGTGACGCGCCGATCGTTCCTCACGAATTCGTCAACTGAGCTCACCAGTTGGTCTGTAATGACAGACGGTCTCCCCGAACGCTCATCGTCGTGTGTGTTCCCCCTCCCCATGTTGAAGTTGCGACACCACCGCCGAACAGACGACTCGTCCATTACATTGTCTCCATACACCTCCTTTAATTGGCGATGAATATCACATGGGCGAACGTTTCTTGCATTGAGGAATTTAATCACTGCCCTCACTTCACAACTGGCGGCGTTCTCAATTTTTTTAAACATTGTAAACAATCACAGAAACAACACAGGCAATGCTATCGTCACGCAACTTGGCTCAGAGAAGGCAGACAAGCCACTGAAGCTATCTGACCTCGTCCAGCGGCTACTCGCGTCGTCAGCACTTCATGCGGCACGAACGGGTACTACTTTCCGGATGACCCTCGTAGTACAGGTGACCCTGAGTCCCTTTCTGACCAAACTCGAGTTACAATGTAATGGCTAAATGGAGTGAATGGGTTGAATACCTATGTTTTGTAAATGTGCAACCTAAACTGGTACTTACCTTCAATTACCCTGGAGGGTTCTTGTTCATATCCTCATTACAAGCTGCAACTATCTAAACTCTGCAATCCCAAACCAGTCAGTGCAACATACTGATTGTATAGTTGCTGAATACATAAGTACTTCAAGAATCATCTTGAAAGAATAAAAAAATTGGATAGCTTGCCAGTTGATAGCAATGATTCATGAAAGTAATTTCTGTTGTTTCAAGCATCGCTCTCATTCATAATTGAGGAAATTAGAAATATTTGTCAAAAACCAGAGAGATGTCAGGAATTCCAAATAATAATCTTATACAGCAGTGTAACATTTTAAATATTGAGTGAAAGTTACAGGATACTTTGGCAATACTTTACAGAAAAGTGTTGTATGGATTTTGATGGAATGTTCTTAATGTTAATTTAGAAATGAATTGAAAATACTCATATTACATATGTATATGCATCTTTTATCTTGCAAACTCTAATAGTGATCCTTCATTGTTCAGTCTTTCTCAATAAACCATCATTTTTATAGATGACCATAAATCACAATTAACTAAATGGTATTATTGATTTGATATATTTAATCATGTGAATTGAAACTACTCTTCACTGTGATCCATTATTTAGTCCTCTATGCCTTAAAGAACTTGCAGGAGCTAATTTAAGCTGCATATTTTTCTACAAGTGATTGATCCCATCACTCAAAGAACTTCCATGCCGAGAAAATGAGCTCGGTAGCTAACCTTTATGGCATTTGGCTAATTGCTGTACTATTTTTATCAGTGTACAGGATAAATGCCTTTTTAAAATAAGGTCTGGAAATCATGATGGAAGCACTCCCCAGTTTGATTGCTTGTTGTCATTGAACCCCAGTCCTTGTTTTTAAACGTCCTTGGGCACTTACGGACTGTGTTTTTAAGTAACCTTCACAAAATAACATTACTAGTCGAAATCACCTTGCCCTGCAGAACTTCTGGAAACATTATTATTTGTGATGTAACAATGTGATTTTATTCAGGTGGTTGGTCTAGACTCTGTGGATGACGAGAGCAAACCAGAGAACCCATTATTTGACAAAGATGTGCCTGCACCTGAGCAATGGAACGATGAAGAAAATCCCCCATATGCATACTACCAATACTACACTTTTGCAAACTTAGCAGTTTTGAATCACTTCCGCAGGTAATTATGACCTGTATTTATAAGAATTTAAAACCCTCTGTGATGCAAAAAAGAACTATTCCTTATTAATGGAACTAATTCAGTTCCTACACATCCTGCAGCCATTTGTTAAAGTAACATCTTTTATTTGCCTAAATCATTCTTAGAGTGACTAAAAATGAAAGCAGTTGATTTAATCCCTTTTCATTAAATGTACATTTACAAATGTAAGAAAAATGGGTGATTCCAACAAAATTATATGAGGTGATAAATGTTGTAAATAAATTGAATAAGTGAAACATATATTTTATCTGTATGTGTCATTTATTAAAGCTCTTATGTTTTGCCTTGCTCATTTTGTGAATTTGACAATGTTTTCCCTGATACTTGACAAAGACTTGTAAAGAATGAAATAATCTTATTGTTCTGTTTGAAATATTTCAGGGAGCAGGGTTTGAACACATTTGTTTTGAGACCTCACTGTGGTGAGGCGGGACCAGTTCAGCATTTGGTGTGTGGGTTCTTAATGGCTGAAAACATATCTCATGGCCTACTTCTACGGAAGGTCTGTCAAATAAATACCTAATGCTCCTAATTATCGTCAAAATGATTTGCAATTAATTTGAAAAATAGCTGTCAGCAAGAATGCAGTAAAAAGTATTGACTTTATGCCATCAAATTGTTATATTTATGTGGAATTTTCCAAATTCCACCAAAAGTTATTTACATACATAATTCAGTGCTCTCTCAGATGTATCTGTAACTTGTGGTGCCGACTGGAGCCATAAAGTAAATGAGGGTTATAAGGAGAGCCATGACTTATTTTAAGTTCATCAACCCCACCATCGCAAAAGTCTAACAATGGGTGTGCATCTACCGCGTTGTTTAAATACCCTGAAACATATTCGTTCCTTGGTTTGGCTATTTTTTACACTTATCTCACATTCTATTAATCTGCAAAACTTCTCAAAAATTCTTGTCATTCAATGTTGAAGATCTCTCGTAATGTGTCTCTATCCAAATGGATTTTATATTGAAGATAAAAATATATGTAACCTATATTTTACCAATATGTGGCACTCACCATAGTGATTTATTTAAATTACTTTTGTTGAATTGAAACATAGTTTCTGGTGTTCATTCACTCCAACCAACTCTCTAAAAATGTGATCTTAAACATTATTATATAGGTTTGTTTACAAGTGGAGAAATTTTGTGCCAGATGAAAGCCTTCCTTTGATTTAAGTAGCTTAAGAAAGTGAATTTCTCTGGTGCAAAATCCCACACTTTTAGTAAAAATTAGATATTAGGAAAAATTCAAATTCATTCATTCTTAGAGCTATTAAAAAACAAAGAGTGCAATGTTTTGTGTGTCATCTGCTGCGTATTTAGCAAGATTGTGCCTAGCACAGAAAATTTAAGCAGTGACCTGCACGCATAGGGAAGGTAAAGCACAAAAAGGGGGGGAGCATTAAGAGATTCATTACACATAACACCCTCTGATAATAGCAGATATATTGGCATTATACTCGCATTGCATTCCACTTTCACAAATAGCACTTTTTTAAATGTGTTCATTATTGCTTTCTTTGACAGGTTCCAGTTCTCCAGTACCTGTATTACCTTGCGCAGATTGGCATTGCCATGTCTCCTCTGAGTAATAATTCACTATTCCTCAATTATCACCGTAATCCTCTTCCTGAATATTTAGCACGAGGTCTCTGTGTCAGTTTGTCTACTGATGATCCTCTCCAATTTCATTTCACTAAGGTAATAACATATTCAAACAATTATGTGTTTATTGTAAATATAGCAGTGTGAAATGAGCACAAGAACAATTATTTTTCAGAAAATTTTCTGAGGAAAAGACTGAATTCATGAGGTGACATTTTTAACGTAATGGCAGATTTTGTATTCATGAGAATAGGAAGAGTGTCCAATTTCTAACAACAGTTATATCATGGTGCATGCTTTTTCTGATGAAAATTCTATGAAATATTTTCTCCACTTTACCAATACCTCAATATCTTGAGCTGCTAAAAAACCATTCCTCAGATTGATAGCCAATGACATTGATCTCTTATGCGTTCCAATGGTTGTTTTTCCTTCACAGGAGCCTTTGATGGAAGAGTATAGCATAGCAGCACAAGTTTGGAAGCTAAGCTCATGTGACATGTGCGAGTTAACTAGAAATAGTGTTTTGATGAGTGGATTTTCACATAAGGTACAGTATTATTTGCCTTAGGTTAACTTAAGCTGTATTGTAACGTGTAGTCATGATATATTTTTGAATTATTCATGAAACAATTTTATAATCTATGCTCAATACATACGGATGCATGTTAAATGTATCAAATTTAATGTTGATAATTTTTTATGTCATTTAAATCATTACTAGTGATACAGTTTTCATATGGGAAGTGCGATATTACTTCCCAAAATAATGGCTGTAGAATTAATTAACGAAATGCCTTTTTATATTTTCAGATTAAGCAGAATTGGTTGGGTCCTAACTACACTAAAGAGGGGGTGGCTGGAAATGATATTACACGAACCAATGTTCCAGACATTCGCGTAGCATTCCGCTATGAAACATTAATTGATGAGCTCTCTAACATATTTAAAGTTGTGGAGAGGGAAACATTGTGATTTCAAAAAGTACAATTATTCATATCCTCTTCTTGTTGAATTTCTCTTCTGCCAACATTTGAGAATTTAAAGAATTTTTAGAAATTTTTGGACTAATGCCTTCCAATGGCATCTTTACAGAAGCAACCAACTACACATGTTGCAACAGTGAACGGACATATTTTGAGCTGATATGTTATATTCAAAATGGAATAATGTGAAAAATACTACGAATCTCAGAGCATAAGGGCCCAAAATGTTTTGATTGTTGTGCCTGTTTTGTTCAAGTCTAAGCTTTAGTTTGTTGTCCATTTTGGAAGTGGATTCATGAAAGTGTACTTGCATGAATTTTTTTGTAATTGGCAGCCTTATACTCGGAAATTGTTGACTAACTATTCCACTGTGAATCAGATGTTAAACATTGTGATAAACAAAACTACATAAATTTACAAAATAAGTAGGCTAGGTTCAAAGTTTATATGTTTGTCTGTATTGATATGAAAAAATTAAATAATGTGATATTCAACTTTACATTCATCTCTTTCCTGCCGTGGTTTCGTCCTTATTTGTATGTCAAGGGTGATGTCCTCCCATGTTTTACTGAATCAATTATTTGAAAAATACAAAATTCAATATCCAATGAGCTCTCTTGAATTTCCCAGACCAGATGACCCTGGCGGCAGACAGGAATAAGGAATTGATGACAATCTACTGATTAAATAACCAAAAAAAAATGACAAAAAGAATTGATTTATGTCCGCGCTTATTGATTCCCAGAATAGAATATCTATGGTTTGCGGTCCATGATGCATTTCATTCCAAACCATTAAATGCTGGAACAAAGATTTTTTCAGTAATGCTTTGTGTCCCTATAGAAGAATGCAGGCTTTTGGCAACTCTCTCAGTGGCTTTGCCAAAAAAGAACAGGCATATTCTGACTGATGAAGACATCGATATTTATTATGAAAGCAAGCATATTATAGAAGCAATGGAGAGAAATATCAAAAATTCTCTTTTATTCCAAAAATGGAACAATGTGAAGAATTGCGTGGAATTATATCTCCTCCACTATTCTCAAACATCTGAACAAACGGGGTACATATGAGTACAACTGGAGAAGGTTCAAGTTCACTTGGTTTGCTATATCTACTGCTATTTCTATTTTTTCCTGTAGTTCCTTATTTTAAGAAGGCACTCAGCACAAGAGTGGAGCAAAATGAGACATTTATAAATACTTTTTGAATTGTAAGTCTGAATATCTCAATGCAGAAAATTAATCTTTCCTTGGAACGATTAATTGGATTTATTTTGCAGAAGTAACTCAATGCATTTCAATTAGTATTTTTATTTATTAACAAATACCTCACTGAAGATGTAGCGGATAGGTATGACTTGACTGCCTCTGAGAATAATTAAAATTCTCTTACACTCTTGAATTTCTCTAATTGATGTAAGACATCCTCATCCTTGAATTTAACTTTCTTAGCTTTCTTCAAAATGAGAGGAACAATTAGCGATAATTACTTGCATTGAAGGTTCAACAAAGTTACTCCAGTCTTAAATTTACTTTTAGAGAAAGTGAATTTATTAAAGATTTTATGGAGCCCATAAGTTTTCTGAATGTTTCTGCGACACTTACTGGTGCATGGTTGCTATGACTTAAAGGTCTCATTGTGCAACTGGATTAAGAGCTGTTGTTTGCCCAGCCAGCCATCAAACTAAGTAGCATCACTCTATAGAAGCTAATGATGGACTTCAAAATGTGTAATAAAATGAAAACCATGAATTGCAAAGCTACATCATGCTGCAACTTATCTTTAGACAAAACTTATAATTTTAACCTAACTTTAAAACAACTTTTTCACAAAATATTCTTGTCAAAGGAAACAGGTTTTTATTTGGAACAAACATAAATTTCTATTTGCTGATTATCACATAGGATTAATCCCACCAATAAATTGAGGTTAATTATTTGGAGAGTACTCTGACATTGATTCATTACGTATGAAATAACTGCTGGTCCTTCTGATGTTAGGTCAGCATATGTTTACAATTTTGTTCAGGATTCCATTCTACCAAAAGTATTACTCAGAGTGAAAAATGGAACAATGAGAGGATTTTGCTCTTGAAGAGTGATCATAATACTGGGTTAGGTGCACTCAGCCAACAAGTAATGAAAGGTGATGGGAATATCTCCCTGGTTGGCCAATATAGAGACAGAACCACCAAACTTTCCAAGTTGAACTCAGGTTTCTTGAGTCCTCCTCAATCTTCTCTGAATAAGATGTAATTTATATAATTATTTTTTTCAGTTATAATTTTTTATTTGGTGCTTTTTAGGCAATATACTTGTATACTTCCATAGAAAGTTTGCAGAAGCAGAATGAAATTGGTGCGCTATACAGCAAGGTTAATTTATTATTGGGAAGTAAGAAGGGAAGATCTGTGCTAACAGTTAAAGATAAGTGGGGTAAGATAATAGTTGAACCAGAAAAAATCCAAGAGAGATGGAAGGAATTCATAGAAATACTGTATGGTAAAGAACTTAGGCCGACAAGGTTAGACATAGAAAAGGAACATGACGTAGAAGAAGATAGCTTAGGTCCAGGCATACTCCACGATGAAATAGAAAGGGCATTAAAGGAGATGACAGCAAATAAGGCTGTGGGGGTGGACAACATTCCTGTAGAAATGTTGAAAAGGTTAGGGAAAGGTGGGAAGAAGGCCATATATGGACTGATTCGTAGTATCTATGAAGAAGGAAACTGGCCGGAAGATTTTGTGAGATCAGTGTTAGTTCCTATTCCAAAAAAGGTAAAGGCTATATCATGTGAGGACTACAGAACAATAAGTTTGATATCCCACACAGTTAAGTTTTTCTCAGGATCATCAACAAAAGGATAGAGAGTAAGGCAAATGATTACTTAGGGGATGATCAGTTTGGATTTAGGAAAGGAAGAGGTATGCGTGATGCCATTGCAGCAATGAGATTACTAATCAAGAGGAATATAGAATACAATCAGGATGTATTTGCCTGTTTTGTAGATTTCAAAAAAGCATTTGATAGAATGAATTGGGAAAAACTAATGTATGTTTTGCAGACAATAGGAATGGATTGGAGGGAAAGGAGACTGATCCGCAAACTTGTACATGTTTCAGACTGCTTAGGTGCGAGTGAGGAACGGAGATTCAGGGTGGGCAGTGTTAAGAAGAGGGGTAAGGGAGGGTTGCCCATTGTCACCGGTACTGTTCAACGTATATGTGGAGGAAATGATTAAAGAGGCATGGGAAGAACTGGAGGTAGGAATGAAAGTCGGAGGGGAATTTGTAAAATCGGTTAGGTTTGCTGATGACCAAGCATTCGTTGCTCAGTCAGCCAATGGTTTGCAAGCATTGCTTAGTAAATTGGAGGTTCAGTGCGAGAGATATGGGATGAGAATCAATATTAATAAACAAAGGTTATGCGATTTTCCAGAAAGAAAAAGGCTAAGCTAAACATTAAAATAGGAGGGGAAAAAGTAGAGCAGGTAAAACAGTTTGCGTATCTCGGAAGTGTTTTGGACCAATACGGTCAAAGTAGTAGGGACGTAAGGAGAAGAATTGCGCTAGGCAAGGATGCTTTCTCAAGGAGGAGGGAGTTGATGATGGGGACGTTGAGTAGGAAGGTTAAGACAAGACTCGTAAAAACTCTGATATGGAGCGTAGCTATGTACGGCGCAGAAACGTGGTCGCTGAAGCAAGAGGATAGACGTAGATCGGAGGCTTTTGAAATGTGGGTGTGGAGAAGAATGGAGAAGGTGAAATTGAGAGAAATCCTATGGAGGCAGGGAAGATGGATGAAAGGCGTATTGAGCGGCAGTGGGCTGTTGAGAAGGTAATAGAGGGGAGAAAGTTAGAGGCAAATGAGGAAAGGGCAGGAACAGGGGATAGGGATGTCTTAGATAGGGGATGAAGGGAGGAAGGAAGTACACAGAGATGAAGAGGGACCTGATGCAGATTAGGTTGCTGGATTGGGTTTTGCTTGGCGTTACAAAATATTTATTTGATAGTTGTGTCCATCCAACAACCTACCTTAACTGGTAGATTACCTAAGAATACTTCCATAGGGAAGAAATTGTTTCATTTGGGCATTATAAATCCTGGGATACAAAAAAACAGAATGAGATATGCTATGTGTGTGTAATTACAATCCTGGGATCCCTACATCAAGAATAAATTATTCTCTTTGCTGGCTGGGTACCAATAAGTAGTTTATTTATTCCCAATTTCAATTCAGCTGAATTAATAACGCTATGCCTGTGTTGGAACCCCTCTTCAATACAGAGTATTGAAGAGGGGTTCCAGAGAGGGAGAATAGACTGATAGAGTCTATTGAGCATCTTATGTTTATCATACATAGAACAATCAGAAAACTAAGCTAATTAAATCGAAGCAAATTGACTGAAGAGAGAGTTGGTTTTACCATAAAAGTGGTGTTTAGACAATCCATTGGATGGAGCCAACCGCTATGGGATGTATATTAAAAAGACAGGTAATGCTCCCAAGGTCATGTGACGAGCCAGATCAAAACCTAAGTATCTTTACAGGTATTAAGTTAGAAATGGCGATGAATGCAGTTCTTCATAAAAAAAGGTACCTACGTGTTCATTAACAGATAAATACCCATTTTTTCTGAGGAATGCTGAAAATCTCTTGCCACCTTCCAGAGTGGGATCTCTTGAAGTGGATTAAAAAAATCATTTAAATCTGATTTGCATAAAATCTCATAAAATAAGTGTGAAAATATCAGATTAACTATACGTGCCAAATATTTAATTGTTGTGTGTAATGTGTAAAATAATTTAGAGTTCCCTTCTTTATATTATCCTATCCTAAACAGCCTAATTCCTAAAAAAATAGCCACAGATTTGTTTGAAGTCAATAAACGCACAAATGCTACAACCACCATGTACAATGAGGTACAAGATACAGTTATACAACAAAGCTGATGTGAAGTCACCAAAGTAAATGAAAGTAATGGTTTCCAAAACCGTATATATTTTTTTCTTATTTCTTTTTTGTTGCTGTAAAGTTTTCCAATCACCAGATTCTCTACTACCACATTGATAAGCTTTGAATTTGGTGGAGAATAAAATTGGAACTTGTGATACCCCATGATGTTGACAGCATAATTCACAGAAAAACTGAACAGTTGACAGCCGATTGTCTGAGTAAGCTTGATATTTGAGAAGTCTCAATTGAGCATCTTTAAAAATTCATGGGGAAGTGACCACAAACTCTTGTTCTTCTCCTCTACCAATGGTTAGCAGAATCAATTGTATATTCACAAAAAAAAACTAGCTCACATTCTTTTCTTGCAAGACAAATATCAGTTAGGATCACTTGAAGTATGAAAACAAATACTGAACTCGGGAAAAATTAATTATTATCCTGTTCAAATTTAATACACTAAAATGTCTAGAATTTTAATCGATTTATGATAGAAGTTTTGCTTCATGGCATGAATATTCTTTAATTCATGATGCCTGTGAGTATTGACACTTCTTTGTCTACCAGCTGTAATCTTTTAGTAAAGCAAGTTAAAACATTTCAGTCTTTCAAAAAACATCTACCAAAGTGTACACCCATGGATTAAATTTTGTTTTCTATGTGGATTAACATTTCACTAGTGTCTCTGCCATGAGTATTCAAGTATGTAATTTACAATTAGCTCTTTTTAATGGTGTCTATTTCTTTGCGATGAGATAGTGAAAGGGGTGCCACTGGAGTATTAGCATTGCTAAAAAATTATCTTAACTCAAATCTCCTCAAGAAATAATTAAAATATTATAAATAAAGATTTTTTAACAAAGTCCATGGATAATCACCTCCTCACTGCTAACCATTTTAGCAGCAATGCATATGCCTACTGGAAACAAATCATATATTGAAAATTGATAATGCTAAAGCTCTTGAAAATTTTACATTCCTTTGGCTTTCCTAGTGAAAGAGCTCTACTAATTCCTTGTTGCACCCAGAGTTTTTCTTTCCCTGTACATCACAGTTAAAAGATATTTTGCCTCAAAAGCACCCTCTTTGCGCTAGCTCACTTTTCTGTATCTACCTTCTTACATATTTTCATATATTATCTATTAGGACTACTACTACAGGATTTGAACAGAATTTCAATAGGCATTGGAAATGTGGAAACTTTCAGCCAAGGTTTACCAGATCACTGCATTGCAAGATTAATGTGGGACACATGGGATGATTCTTCAGGTCTTCCTAAGCTCTTATCAAACAAATAAATTTGCACATTAAATCTTAGAAAAATCAGTAGTTTCTCAAAAATTCAAATATAGCCCAAGTATTTAAGTGGAAGTGAATTAATTTGAGTGAACAACAGATAGCATGTTTTTCAACAGTATACTGGAAAAAAAATGACGCAAGACAAAGGCGAATTTAATTGAGAAATGTAAAAACATGAAATGTAGGAAATGAAGGGTGTATTGAGGATGAGAACAAATAAAAATATTATCAAGACCAAATTTTAAGTCAAATCATACTATGCTACTGTATGCATGGATATTATTGCTGTAACATAGAATTGGATGGCCCATACATATAGTTCAAGGGTGGAGGATAGCCCCAGAGGTTCTTGAGGCATTACTAAAGTAGGATGGATAAAATAAGCTTCACTGACAAGGCATATGAAAAAATACCACGTAGGAAATCAGTAGGATATTGAGGAACGCGAAACAAATGAGAAGAAAGAAAGAGAACATGAATTAGGGGAGCATGAAGGATTGTTGAAATAGTGGTGGACCATATTTCCACTAGATTTCTTATCAAGTTAAATTTGGGATTAACCTTATTTTAAAGGGGGGAAAAACTACCAAGTCATACAAGGGTGGTCTGATGAGTTTCCGACCTAACAAAGATACAAGACATTCTTTCCGAGGTCAAAAACTATTCAGACCACCCACGTGTATATCCGTCTGAATCAATCAAGTGTGTGAGCTTCAGGTTACCAGTTGGTACACTAACCACTGGATTGACCTGGTGGAAAATTGATTAACTAATGAACAAAATTCCCCAACTGCTTAATTAAAATCAAGGTTTTCATGTCACAGGCTCAACACTTATTTGCCGTACATCCTGTTTACCGATTAAAATGGGTGAACCCATTTGAGGTGAGACATTTCCAAACATATTAAAAACTCTGGGTATTGATGCTTCAACAATAGTTCTTTAATTAAAAAAACAAGATCCAACAAAAAAACACATAAGAAAATAAGACTGCCATCCCAGACTCAAATTCAGGATTCATTGGTCCATCGAAGACTTAGCTGCCTTTTCAATAAAATTTGCTAATTTCACATCTCTCTGGCTCAAGCCATTTACATCGTGGGATGACAGTGTGATCTGCACTTTATTGTAAACATTAAACCACTCTGGATGATGGTCCATTTTATCAGCAAGCAATGCCACTCTGGTCATAAACCCAAAAGCCTGTGGAGAAGATAAAATTATAAGGAACTGATACTAAATTCAAGATTGGGCACAGTATGCCAACATTTTTAGAGTAATAATATCATTATTTATTTTGATAAATACTTATGCACAATTACTGCAGAACAATTATTCAAAGAAAGGACAAAGAAGCAAGACTATGTATTGAGGGCACAGAGCAGATATGTTCTTAACGCGGAGCAAACAAAAATAATAGAGGGACCAATGCCAACCACAGTTAAAATTGAATCTTTAAAACCTACTCCACATTTGTCCATGACGAAGTCTCAAGTATTTGTAGTAATGCCTTCGCACAGCCTAAAGAAATTGGTAGAAAGTTTTAACCACATTCGCCCTCAATTACATAGCAAATGATACGCTGATAAAAAAAACAAGATTACACACATCAACATTGAATCTTTCATCCCGAAAGAAGAGTTTAATTCTGATTTTTTGCAAGTCAAGAATTATAATCAATAGCTTTTAAAAGACTATTTTTCAGTTTTTAGTTAATATTTGTAGAGATGATAGGATTGTGGGAGATAATATAGAAAAAGCAAAAACAAGGTCGATCATCGATATTACGAAATTTTGAAAAAATTCTTATGAATTCACCTGGTTGAAATCTTTGAAGATGAACTCTTTCTTAATAGCATCGCGATTTTCAATCATTGCCCATCCAGCATTCTGCAGCGGAGTAATCACCGCAGTTCTCTCTTCTGAAGACAATTTCATAGACTGAAACGTAAAAGCAAGTGTTTACTATTTATAAAAGGACAATAACAACAATAAACATCATGTCAAACTGTCAAAATTTTAAATAGCTTAAATGAGCTTCTCGTGATAAGCATAAGGAGAGCCACAACTAATTAATACTGGACGAATATCCAATTAACTTAAACATCACGTCGCGCCCAAAGTTGTTAAAATAGGACGACCACTTGTGGAATCCATTACTCTACTTAAAAGAGGACCAATATGGAAAGTAAGATCACACGAATAACACACTTTATTAACAAGAATTTCCGTTTTTTAAAGCTAATGTGTTTTTATATAACCAGTAACAATATCTTTAAGCAAGTTACCATTTTCTTACTACGTGTAGGCTTATTAGAACAGAGTCGAAGGAAAGCTCCACTTCCACGGAGGGCGTTGTAGGTGGCAGGACGGCAGAATGCTATCATTACGAAAAAATCAACCCTTTCACCAGAGCAAGGTCAAGTATCGGTCCCGTTAGGTCATGGAGTATGTTTTAGAACAAAGGTCGTAGTGTCGATATCTACCGCAGTACATACAACCAAAATACCCCTAATCTGCGTCAATTTTAAGGACAACCTGTGAATGTTTTACTTAAATTAATATTCAAAATAACGCAGTTCATACGAATGGTAATAATGCTAACAATTGAAAAGGATTTTTACTGCCACTGCGTGAAATTATATTTCAATTTAAAAGTAAAGATATCATCATTTCTAATCTTCTCTATCAGCGGTTTCAATTCTCTTGTTGGTAGTAATTGCTTAAACGACTTCCAAAATTCCATCGATTTAACTCCTAGCCTTTTCGTGTACCACTGTATTAAATTTCAATTTCCGAAGAAATACGAAGGAGGTACAATTTACGAGAAAAGGAATAAGAACCATAAACTCAAAGACTCTGGATCGATTGTTCACTCTGTCCAATCTGTGCGTCCCTGTGCACCGTCTGCTAGCATGCGCGGGAAAAAAATAGAACAACGTGTGCGTATAGTCACATTTGTTCGTGTGCTCGAGGTGTGTGAAGGAATGAAATTATTAATTGAAAATTGCTAAAACATTGGTCTTCAACGATGGGTAAACTATCCAGAAAAGGTGTTGTCTCAGAAGTTATTTTGGCCAAGGATCGGTTACCCCCAATTATTGGTACGTGTTTTTGTATTATTGCATAGAAGTATGCTATTTAATATTGAAGGTTGGCTTACTGGAGAAACTTACTATAACAATTATTAAGAACTCCTGCTGAAACGGGGCAAGATGAATTAAGGTACTTTAAGGAGAGCGGTGTTGAAAAAACCCTCAATGCAAATGTTTCGCATTTTTTTTGCTAAATTCAAAACGTGTCGTCGTTAACAAAAGGCTTATTACAGGTTTACCTGTACATTAAAGAAATTCTCATATTGTAAACATTTAAATTGTGATCTTATTGCCGACAAGACCTAGCACGACTTGTTGCTCAAAGCTATGAGTTGATTTACTAGTCCTTGGTATGCAGTCTTAAATTTAATATAAGGCTTTCAAATTTGCATACTGTGTATTGTAATCAGACGACAGGTGCTGCGCCATTTCCAATGATCATTAGATTCTGTGTGTGTTTTTGGATTGGAACCCGGGTTAAAAATTCTGTCCCACGTCCTGACAATTTACAATGGTTCTTAGCATAAACGAAATGATACAAAAATCTGGTAAAACATCAACTGAGAAATACTTTAAAAAGTGGCATAAATTATCATGAGATTATCATATTTTTGCTGACTATCTTTTCAATGTCTATTCCACCGAACAACCCCATGATTTAATAAAGCATTTCTTTGGTGAAACTCTTCGTCTTATAAATTATTTATTAAAACTTTTTGGGGAGTAACGTCCTTGTTTGCCAATCCAAGGGTCGCGGGTTAGATTCCCGCCTGGGTGGGTTTTTCTCCACCTAGGGTGTTTGTAATCGTCTCCGTTGGTGTTAATAGTCCGATGTAAAGGCCAAAAGGTGCTGTTTTCGGACTAAAAATAAATAAATAAAACGAATATATATGTACGCGTGTAATTGAAAATAAATTGAATCTCAGTTGAGTTCATGAGTCATGACAATTATCCACAAAAAATACAATTTAGCTGCTTCAATAGTTTTCAGTGTCTCTGACATTCATATCATGTGTTTTGGTATTTAGATGATTCCCTTAGGATGTGGAAGAAATCTGCTTATCACTCACAAGTTTCAGAACTAGGGCTTGATGGAAGGGGGGGGGGATGTGTATCCCTGTCCTGTTGGAAAATATTTTTGGCTTAAAGTAAAATTTAAATAAATGCCATTCTTATGCTGGAACCTAATTTTGAATACCAGTTGTCCATTGGGCATAAATCATCCGCTGTTAGGGTTAGTCATGGTATGATTAAGTGTGAATTAGGCTGATTGGTTTCAAATTGAACATTTTTAGTGATTCTTTGTAGGAAATAAGGTTATAAAATAGTTTTTGTTCCTAAATGAAAAAAAATGTTGAGGTGTTGATTAAGGATTTAAGAAAAGATAAGTGAAGTCTTTGATATCGGCCATGGAATTTTGCAGCTCTGAAACTTGGTCACTGTGGCAATCTGATGTACTTTTGGTGTGGGTGTGGAGGATGGAAGAAATGCAGAACTACTTGGGTAGGAGGAGAGAGGGTTGTCGGAAGTAATTTGAAGAAGTGAAGGTAGAGCGTTTTGATTGGTGTTGGAATGCTGGTAGAGCGGAGAAGAAGAGGCATTTCAGTTCATGTTGAAGAATCGAATGATATTTAAATGTGTTACTGGTGGGTCGGGTATGCCTCTCTGCTATGACATCAGTGGAGGCAACTTCTGCCTCGCCATAATTAATTGAAAACCTTTCACTCACGGGCATTTCTCTTTAGTTCAATCATTTGGTAAGTGGAAATTATGAATATTGGATAGAAATGATTTCATGTCCAAATTCTGCTCTTGTTTCACAACCCAGTTTCAAAAGCCTGGCCATCTTCACATTGTCATTTCATGCTGACATTTTTTGCTAAGTATGCCAGGGAAAACTTGAGAATTGAAAAGTTAATTCTGGTGTGAGAAAAATCGTGAAACCTCATTATGCATATAAAAGTAGACATTTCAGTGACCTTTGTATCGATTATGTAAATTAAATGTTTTTATAAATTTTTGAAAATGTTCAAATCTTACAGTGAATTGATTAGACAAATTCACTTGTTAGAATAAAGCAAATTTATATTTTTATTTATTTATACAATCCATTTGAAATGAACAAAGTGGAAGGCAAAATTTGAGTGGAATTCATTCAGCACAAGATTTGGTAGCATGAGAGATTTAGTTTAGTCCCCTCAATTTTATGTTAAATGGTTTCCATGGTACATTTTGCAAAATACCATCTTCCAGTGACAATGTAGCTGCTCAGCAAAGTTCTCAGCACCGGCATCAATGCGTTACATTCCCAATTGAGTTAAATGAAAGGACATCATCTATTTTTTGTTTGTCAAATTTAAGTTTTCAATATGGCACTTGAGAAAAATTAGCGTGTTCACTTAGGGCATTTGACAGTCGCTTTGACAAGAACTAACATGTGGCAGCCATCTGATTTGTGACCGAAACTGCCGTGTATGTTTCTTCATCAAATCTCACGGTATCATATGCCAACTCAATCTAGTTGGAATTATGTCTTAAGGCGGTTACAAATCATTTGAAAAAGAAAACGAACATTTTAGCATACTCATTTCATGGTCCCAGTGGCACCAGGGTCAACTGCTAACCCTGAGGTCATGGGGTGCAATTCCTGCCTAGATGGTTTTCCCACATTCACTTAAGACTAAGATGTTTGTCAGTGCCCTTTTTGTAATGTTCAGAAGCCTATATTTCAAGGCCAAAACTTGACCTTTCAGATCCAAATGAAAAGAGAAGGCTTCACATATTCTTAATAGGATTTATTCTCCATTCCATTGAGAAGTGCTGGAGGTGTCCCGGGCTCAAATTTCAAGTTATATGTATATATTAGAACAACCGAGTCTTCATCAAATCTCCTCTTGCACTAATTTTGCTTCCATCATTTAAGTTAACCTAACTTCGTTTTTTATGTGGCACTGTTATTTTTTATCCATGAAGCATTTATTGATATAATTTGTTTTTCATTGTTATTTGTCCAATAGAATTGGCGTGATGCTGCTTTCGGACTATGTGAACGGAAACACCATTTAATGATTTTGTAGTTGTCAGAACTTCATTTAAATTCAAATGTTGTCTCAGTGCGTCCTCAGTCTCAGATATGTGGTTTCCTAAGCCCGTGAATTTCACTCCTTTTAGGGACTTCGTATGTTGTGAGCTCAAACCTCATCCATGAAACGAACCTTCAGGCTGATTACTTTAGTTTCGGATGATGTCATTGAAATTTGAAGTAGCAACCAGCAAATAAAATTAGGTTGTTATTTGACAAGTGAAAATCTTTTATCATCGTCAGGTTTTGGTGCACATTAGCGCTGTCAATCTTTGTGGCATGATAATCTCATGGAGAGTGATGGCAAAAAATGCTTCTAGTCTCTTGAATTAAAAACTAGTTTATTTTTAATTTGTTTACATTCCTTTCGCATTTTTATTCTAAAAATTCCAAGTTCCACTATATACGTACTTATTACTTTGAAATTTGATGACCATAATGCATTAAGTGCAATTTTTGTGTGGCAATGCCGGCTCACAGTTTCCGATTATTAATTCACGAATATTTTTTTACCTTAGCTAAGTGTGTTTGATGGAATGATGTTGGACAAAATGAAGGGTGGAGGTGTGCAGAATTGAAGAGGGGCTTTTGTAGTGTTCCATGTTGGGTTGTGTTTTGTTGGGAGAGACAAGGAAGTTGGCGCTGCACCGTTTGGTAGCTTTGGAGCTTGGGTTCATGCAAAACCTGACCTTAACTGGTAGTCTCCCAATAATAATGTGTAAATCACATTTGGGATACATTTCTCACATCCAAATCTCTATAAGCCCCAAATCTACGCTTATCCTCTTGCCTCGATGCCCAAGTTTCCGAACAGTATAAAACTCAGATACATGTTAATGTTTTCACTAT
Organism: Hetaerina titia; assembly: GCA_037158775.1. NCBI lineage: Eukaryota > Metazoa > Arthropoda > Insecta > Odonata > Calopterygidae > Hetaerina > Hetaerina titia. Next base: position 89,943,876 of record CM073778.1, on the reverse strand, counting down.
TCTCTTCTTTAAGTCTTTACTCGAAGTGCCTAGAATCAGCTCATGTCTCTTTTGTAAATGCCAACGCCATTCTTCTTTTAATGTCCCCATCACTTTTGCCCACCCTCTTCCGAAACACTGCCTAAGTAGGTGATGTGTTCTACTCGTTGTAGTTCCATCCATTTAATTTTTTCCATTCTTCTTCATGCGTATTAAAATTATTATGTCTATCCTCTTGCTTCAATGACTAAGTTCCTGAACAATAAAAACCTTCACTGCATATCTAACTTTTCCCCTTTCTTTTCTCTACATCTTTACTCCTATCATCTGCTACTGCTTCTACTTTTTTACACAATGCCATTCCTCTTTTAATGCGTCCACCATTAACTCCCTCATCCAAAACACTTCCCACAAAGCTGAATTACTTTGCAAATTCCAGTTTATATCCTGTAACTTTAATGTAAATCTTTTCTTCCCAATTAATCTCATTACCTTTACTTTCCTGTGATTCTCATTACCTTTAAGAATCTCATTAACTCTTCTTTCTTGTGATTAATTTTCATCCTTTACCCATTACACAATTGTAATGCACTAAGCAGTGGTTGTAAGCCTTTGACCTATTGGCTAACTAATCCTTTTTTTACGAGATCACATCAACTCTTTCAGTGTCTTCCCTTACCATTTCCTCCAGATAAATATTAAAAATAAGACGTTATAATGGACATTGCCATCTTACACCCCTGCCTAGCATTGCCCATTCCAACTCATCCTTTGCCATTTGCACCGGGCAATCAGAAACACGAGCAGTTCCCAGATAAGTCATCCATCCATCCTTCCAGTCTTCTCTTCTGCCGAACATTTTTCAAAAAATGCCCTTTTTTGCTCTGTTTAACAGAGCAAAAAAGGACACTCGCCAAATTCCCAATTTTAATCAATCATGATATTCCACTATATCACGCCTGAAACATCTCTTTTTATTCTGTTTGACAGTGCCTCGAAATCTACCGAGTGTATATGAATACAATCACACTGCGTAGATATTCCTTCTGCTGCTGACATACTTGCATATCAGTGATTATATTTGCATGCTAATAATTTCAAAATTTTAATCATGATTTATTGTTTGCAGTGGATTTTCAGAATGGAGACGTTGATCCAAACGAGATCGGCTGCTTGAATGTAAATGTTCACAGGTGTGAGAGAACAAACCAGCGATTGGTCTCGGTGACAACCGATGGCATTGGATATAAGGGCGTCTGCAAAAAACCATTATTACGTCGGTTCATTGCCATAAGGAGAAAGTCTACGAGGGAAGTGAGACTCTTTGAGGCGGCCACCTGCACCTTGAGTCCCTGCTTAGAGCAGACGAAAGCAGTGAAATTGAACCTCTCGGATAACGAAATAAGGAGAGCGTTAGCTAAAGCATATGGAACCAAAGCCAGGAGAATGAATGCCGTCCTTGCTGAAACTCTCAAGTTGGATGCTGATGAAGTGAAAGAAGCCGCAGCTAATGTGGAAATCACGGAAGAACGGATGGAGGAAGCGAGGAACATGAGAGTGGACCCCGTATTTGAAGTCCTTCCCCCTCACAACCGAGAAGCCAAGGAGATAGAAGGAGTGTACAGAATAGAGGACATATTAGTTGAGGAAATTCTGCACCATTTTGACGAGGAAGTGAAAAGGATTATTAATTGCACCCAAGAGGAACTCAAAGAGAACAAGTAAGTGAATGGAGGTATTGAGGAATGCGGTTAACATTTCATTTGTAATAAATGATACTATGGTGTTAGCCTGGGTATGAACACCATCCAGTAATTTTAATCAATACTTTGAGTGAGTGTGGAGATAAACATTCCGATGAAAGGGTAAAAATGGTTATAAATGAAGGCAGAGGGATGTGGTAGTCTAGTGGGTAGAGCACTGGACCACTGATCAGAGGGCTCGGGTACAGTTCCCCGGAATGCCCATGGTCATCATCTGCCTTGGCCAAACTGCATAATTTTTTGAGCACCAGATCTTTCTGGGAAACCACAGGTGGCACAGAAAGGAACTGGCCCTCCTCCATATTACCCTTTTCGTTCATGAATTTCACATGTCCTACACACCTTGATAACTGGGTCACCTATCCCTCACCTATCAAAATCACATATGGGTCAATGTTAAAGCTATATTATTACAGTAAAATATACATTTAAATTTGGTACATCAACAGAGGGTTGTTATTCATATAGGAGTATTTTTCTAGATGGCACGAAATGAAAGCCAAATTTGTGTGGTATTAGTGTCATGTGTCAACTTGAGTAGTGTTATGGCTTCCTGGTAATTTATCCTGGTACTTCAAATGTAATTTGTCTCATTAAACTGATTCATACAAATTATTATCATAAGGTAATCTACCAGTTAAGGTAGGTTTCTGGATGGACACAACTATCAAATAAATATTTGTAACTCCAAACAAAACAAAATCAAGCAATATAATCTACATCTAGGTCCCTTTCCATCTCCGGGTACTTCTTTCCTCCCTTCATCCCGTCCAACATCCCTATCCTGTTCCTCCCCTTATCTCGCTTGCCCAACATTCATTCCTCTATTACCTTCTTCAACGTTCCACTACTGCTCAATACAGCTTTAATCCATTTTTCCTGTCTCCATAGGATTTCTCTCAACAAACCCCTCTCCTCAACCACCATCTCCAGCACTTCCTCATTTGTTTTCCTTTCAGTCCATTTCACCCCCTCCATTCTTCTCCACACCCACATTTCAAAAGCCTCCAATCTACATCTATCCTCCTTCTTCCTTCATCCCATTGAACATTCCTATCCTATTCCTGCCCCTTCCTCATTTGCCTGCCATTCTCCCCTCTATCACAGTCTTCGCCTGCGGCTGCTGATCATAAAGCCTTATATCTACCTTTTCTCCCTCCTTGTGATTTCTCCCAACAATCCTTTTCTGCTCCTCTTTCCCCGTCCCTAATACTTTCTCGTTTGTTTTCCTTTCTGTCCACTTCTCCATCTTTCTCTGCACCCACATTTCGAATATCTCCAATCTTCTCACATTATCTTGCTCCGATGACAATGGTTCCGTGCTGTACAAAATCACGCTCCATGTCAAAGTTTTGACTAACCTTTTCCTAACATCCTTACTCAGCGTCCCTGTAGTCAATTTCCCATCTCCTTGTCAAAGCTTCTTTTCCTAATGCAATTCTTCTTCTTGTATTCCTACTACTTGTCCATCTTGGTCCAAAACACTTCAGAGATAAATTGCCAATATTTAAATCTAGAAATTGATTTGCTCAACTCTTGTGCCAAAACTAATGCACAGATTGAGTTGAAATTTGCTACAGGTGGGCATTTTCTTCATCGCATGGGAATAATTCACGGCCTGTGTGGAAACCAGAAATGTTTGCTTTTCAACAGTGTCCAATGGGAATGACAAAGAGTTTTCCCTGCTGAACATTTTTCACTCACTCATCAATGCATCAAGTAAATCGGATTGACTTTGGATGAGAAATTCATCTAGTGGATCACATTTTGTTATTTTATCAATCTCGTTTCATAACATGTTTGAATTTTTGATTGAATTTCATTAAAAATTTAGTTACATACACTTTCCTAAGATTAGTCGTTGTGGATGTCCATTGAATGGAATTAGCCATAATTGAACTGGGATGGTGATTTTCAATGTTGACACCTCATTGAAAAGAGTCAGTGGAAGAAGTATGGTGGATAATGTAAGTGAACATCTTTGCGCATCGAGTGATATTACATGACTCCAGCATTGTTGTTTGTGGTGGACGCTTAGACATCTTTGACTTACCTAAATACAAGCTGACCCTTCAAATTTTAATAATATTGAATGTTATAATTTATTCCAAGATTCCTCACATTTTGCTATGTATTTCCAGTTTGTCGGAATTCTTTTTCTCGGCCTGGCAAGTGTTTCAATCCAAATACGATGACATGGAGAGAAAAATCTTGAGCCTTAAATGCCTTCTCTTTGTGGAGTGCCTTGGGCATTTGTTGCAGACCTCTGCAGTCAACTTAAGGAAAGTTGGTTATTCAACATGTTACTTTTCTGAAACATTGAGTGACTACATTCTCAACCTATTTACCTCGAAAATGGTGAATGGCAGGTAAGCAAGTCTTCCAATTGTGATTATTGCATTATAGGATTTAGCTCTCTGGTTTGGCATAAACTGCTTTGCACACGTTTCATCCAACATTCGATGCTTTGCAAAGGGAGTTTCTTTTTTTGAGACATTTGAAAAGTAAGGGCCAATTTCTTATATTTAAATTATTTCTAGTGGAACAAAGTTGTGTACATGCAGCACCCTCCGTAGATTATTTCCAAAGTCGTAAATCCTCTATGCGTAAATTTAAAAGGGTCGTTTCCTTAAGGGTAGCTTCAAAGGCTGGTTGGTACATGTACAAGGGGGGTCTGAAAAGTTTCCGTCCTAACAGAGATGCAAGACATTTTTTCTGAAATTTTCTAAGTCACAAACTTTTCAGATCACCCACGTATTAGGGGAGGCTTCTAAAATTATATTATTTGTTTTATTAAAGCAATAACTGAAGGCCTCTTTTCATAATTTTCTCACCCCACTCCGCTCTTGCCCATAGTATTATTTGTAAACCATATTGACCTTTTATCAGTGGACAGTGTTGCTGAACTGACCAAACATGTAATGCTCCATAAAGAGGAGACAGTGTCGTAGAGAGCATTGAATGACAACATTGAGCATCATGTGAAGAGAAATATGCTTTGCCAATGGCATTAAGACCAAGTTTTATAATGTCTCATTAAGTCCAATCATTAGTTAATGTGTAATGTTAATTTAGCCTGGAGATTACTAAAAAATCCGATTTTATGAATTAATAAGATTGCTCATTATTGAATGCCAACCAGTTAATTATAGTTCATTTGTCAGTTATTGACTTGCTTAACAGCTGGTTTTGAACTTAACTAGTGGTCATAAAGCTGAGTTTTTGATTTAAACAAAGGTTAAAGTTAACCTTTGATTTAATGAGACGTTATGATACCTGCCCTAAGAGTTGGAGTGATAATTGAGATTGCAGAACTACTTATATCTTTCCAGTTAGTGGGCTAATGGCCACACCATTTTATGGGCATAGTTGTTAAATGGAACGCAACGTTAGTTGCACTTTCCTGATGGTTTCGTACACATTGAGGATTGAAATGAACTCAAAGAGTGGCTCTATTCGTCGAGCCAGCCTTAATATTTCTATTTACAGTGGTATCATAATGTTGTTCAGTATTTTAATGAGTCTGTTCATAATTTCATTTTTAATCCTTTCATTTCCAAAGGTCATGTTCCAAGGCTCAACAAGACAAAGCTATGTGTTATGTCCTGGTGCTATGCCTCCTCAATTTTGATTATAAAGTGGACATTACATCGTTAATTAAAGTGACCAAGTCTTCTGTTACAAGGTAAGACTTGACACAACTTAATTGTGACATAAGTAATAAATAGTCATTACTTTTTTCCCCAAGCTGAAATCATCAATTTGTACAAAGATCGTCATTGCATGCATGTGTGGTCCATTTTTGTCTCTGGCATAGGTTAACGCAGTTGTGCAGGGTAATTGGAGCCAGAGTTGACAAACAGCGGATCGCTACTCTGCGACTTCCTCTGGCGGCGCCTCCTGTGCCAAGAAAACAAAAGAAAACATGATCTCAACCTTTTGTACTCTATTATGACCTAAAGAATACAAGCTTATTTTGGAATACACATTTTGTGACCCATTGCATTTTTACATCCTTCAGAGGACCTGTTCCAGCTGGAAGTGTTGGTTTTATTCTGTGAGGTGGGCCCATTACTGTGCCTTTTAATTAATGCCCTTGAGTGGAAACACCAAGTCTGTGGGCTGCATTGACAGCTCAGCTTTAAGAATATCTCTTAAAACTGCAACGGATATTTCTTTATTTGTGTGTGAGTTTTGCACCCCTTTTGTGCATTGGCAACGTGAGCTGCTAATTCCAGGGTTGTCGTTCGATTAACGAGGCATTTCTGTTGCTGTGGTAATGCACGTCATGATCTCTAATTGCACTGCGGTTTGCTCTTGTCTGTCATTTTTGTTTCACTGTACCATATCTCCATGGATATTGTGCTAGAGTCCGCAGACTTTATTTGAAAATACCAGAAGACAGAATAAGGGGCCACGGACAATGGGTTAACTATTGTCTCTGGCCACGTATTCTCTCTTGAATGATTTGGACATTTTGAAGTGGATGATTGGATGGAGAAATGTACGGATTCAGATTTGAGAGTGATGATATGACAAAGGAAAAAGTCTTAAGCTATTATCCACGACTCCAAACTGTTTATCACTAATGCTTTAACCAAGAAAATGAGTAAATTAATGAACAACTTGAAATTAGACAGTCTAAAAAATGTTGTTGTCCTTCGAAATTATTGATGTTTTGCACCTTAAATTCATTTCCTGCATTTTGCAGACTTTCCATCACCAAAGAATGTTTTCACCCCTGAGAGATGAAATATGTCTAATCTTCCAAACCTCTCAAGATGCCTCAATGTCATTGTGGCTCCACCCTGCCCGAGCAGAAATTATTCTGTCTGATTGGAGAAGTGCACTCACTCTGGAACATTTGCCTGCCGTCATATCCATTGAGTGTTTTTTTATATCACTTGCATCATCCTCGTGACAATTTCTTTGTTGGAATGTTCATGAATGAATTGTTTTCAAAATGTGAGATCACTTTTTAAATTTTTCAGACATCATACATTCCATTTTCGATTTTTTCATTTTGTTTTTTTTTTTGGTAAACTTGGTAATCGTATTCTTAATATTTGTTTACCGTTTCAACAATGTAGCATATTTAGTTGGTTATTGTCGGTGAATTTCTGCTTTAAAAAATAGATCAAAGAATTTGCATCAAATTTTTCAATCTTATCAAATTCTTAGGTGTTAAAAAAATACTTGAAATGTGGTACAAACTCTTCCAAGATGGCTGAGAAGATGCCAATTACGAACCTCACTCTGAATGCCCCAGCACATCAATAACAGATGAAAGTGAAGAAACTTGTTTTGGAAAGATGTCGGATCACCATTAGAGAGGTTAACTGAGGATTTAGACCTGTCGGTTTGCTCGTGCTATACAATTTTTCAGATGTTTTGGGCATGAGACGTGTGTCAGCGAAGTTCGTTCCGAAACTGCTTAATTTTGACCAGAAGAATGGTCACTGTTGAATGACATCCGTGATGATTCTGATTTGCCCAAAAGGATCATAACTGGCGACAAATGGTGAGTATATTTGTTTGTTATGACGTTGAAATGGAAGCCCAATCGGCCAAATGGAAGAACCGAGGAGGACCACTCTTTTAATTATCTATCCTTATTTGTTATCATTGCCAGCAGATTATTTGTCATCCAGCCCTCCTGGGTTGATGAGATTAAGTTTTAAGGTGAAATAAGAATGGAGAAGGTGAGATGGACCGAAAGGAAAACAAATGAGGAAGTACTGGAGATGGTGGGTGAGGTTTGTTGAGAGAAATCCTATGGAGGCAGGAAAAATGGATGAAAGGCGTATTGAGCGGCAGTGGGATGCTGAAGAAGGTAATAGAGGGGAGAATGTTAGGCAAACGAGGAAAGGGCAGGAACAGGATAGGGATGTTGGACGGGATGAAGGGAGGAAAGAAGTACACAGAGATGAAGAGGGACCTGATGTAGAGTAGGTTGGTGGATTGGGTTTTGTTTGGAGTTACAAAATGTGCATTTGATAGTTGTGTCCATCCAAAAACCTACCTTAACCTGTAGATTACCTAATAATAATAATGTGAACATCCTACAATACATTGATTGTCTCCTCATAGAGTGAACCAGGCCCCATGCTCAATATCAAATCACCCTAATTCTACTAAGATAGTAACCTTGTAGCAGATTTAGCACATGTTATTTCTTTCATCTTATTATCATGTTTTGCCTAACAGAATTTATTTTTGCCAGCCTCAAATCCACCAGCTACTATGTAGTGATCCAATATATTTATTTTGAAAATCATACAATTTAATATGTATTTACCCCTATAATAAATGTGATCTAATGTGCTTTGACAAAGATAATCTTTCACAACACATTCCTTAGTATATTCAGTTAATCATGGAGCACTTTAGTGGCCATCATATCTCTCTAACTAATCATATAATTTTGGTTTTTGTTATCAAGATTGATATTTATGTCCCATATAAAAATAAATTGCTTCAGATCTTCATTACCAACGAAAGAGTTACAAATTCTGCAAAATCTTCTGCACTTAAATGTGGTGGTCTGTCAATTTTCATTAGCTGTGTATTCAGATGATATTACGAAGTTGAAATAGCTTAGGCACTAATGCCTACATATATACATACACATTTTTTACAGCATCGATGTGGTTAACTGTATTCCCTCAATTAATTTCTGAACGAATCTTGAGAAATGAAGGGGTTACGAAATATATCCTCAAGGTGGAATAATTGTCTCCAAAAGCAAATATCTGTTCATCAAGGCAAAATTATATTTTTTATTCATATTAAATCATTTTTATTTGTTAATTATTTTTTGACAATATTACAATTTAAATTTTCTTCATGTGCACTAATAGTTTAATCTTCATCATTAAATGGTGCAGCTTCAAGTGTTACATTTATAAAGCTTTCTTTGTCAACTTATGTGCCAAGCCGTTCTATGTGATAGACAGTCCTTTATTCTCCCTTTCAAAGCATTTTCTTACTGTAATATTCTTAAATTCTTAGATAATGCATAAAAAATTTGAGGTACAGTAATCTCCAATTTTAAAATAACTCTCAATTTGTGCCAAATACACCATCTTGATGATTTTCAGTCTTAAAAAACTAGTAATTTATTGATCCTGAGAGAGGGTGTAATTCAGTTTTTCTCATTTAAATATGAAATATGTTCACCAAAGTTATTATTTTGATCAATGATTATGCCCAAGTAATTGAATGCGTTACTTTGTCCCAGCATTGGGTAATGCAAGTTCTCTATTGGGTAAAATGAAAGGAGATAACATTCTAGAGTGTATTTTCATATTGAAAATAAAACCACGATTTTTTTTTATAGGTTCTTATTTTATATTTTCAGTGGAATTTCGTTCTTTTTTTGGTAACAATGTATTGAAATGAATATATTAGAGACCAGATCATCTGCCATAACTGTCATTTATTATAAGATTTCTGGTCTCCAATGAACTATCTTCAGGAGCTCCATTCTGGGCTCCTTCAAATATCCAAAATATATTGGTTATCACATGCTTCGGGAAAATGGCGTAGCTATAGAGGGCTGCTTCTAAATGAAATAAAAAAAGAAAGAATTGAGGTACATGTGACCAGAGTCGAGACAATCTTACCTTTCTTAATTACATGCAATGCTGCACAACAGATAATACTCGAAGGACGTGCGTCTAAGCCACTGATTTCAGTTCAATCCTTGAACTCACCCACCTGTGAATCCGTAAACTCCAAAGTTTATTGGTTCTCCTTAAGGGGAAAAATTGTAATTCTCCAGTTCTGCCAGAGTCCAAATAAAGTTAGAATTTGCATTTTGCAATGAACACTGTAAGATGTTACCAGTTTTTCTACCATTTGCAAATTATTGATTGGACTCGCAGATTGTGAGTCTCTTCCAGTGCTCGAATGCTTTGGATTTTAGACTTCTTGAACATGGAAGCATACATCAAATTCAATCCAGGCCCTAATGTAGGACTAAATAAGGTAACTGATTCACCAAAAACTGATGTTTACACTTATTTTTTGCCTGCTTATCTCGCCTTTCCAACATTATTATTATTTTTAAGAATGTTCTTCATATGATCCGAGAGAAATATATTAGAATTGGGAACAAAGGAAATCATTACATAAACAAACTTTGACGAACCGGAGTCCAAGGCATCAGAACGATTGTCGCAAAGGGACGAAGGAAATATGAATAGCATATAACATAACAAAATAACTTCTAATAATAACAAAAATGCTTTTCTGATTACTGGTGTTATGAATCGGGAAGTGGAATAATTCTAAAAAATGATTAAAATAGATGATGTATATATATTCATTCACATGGAAATAGATATAAGGGATAGGTACACGAATAAAGGACGAACACAGGGGAAGGTGGAATCGAGCAGATCACAAGTGTAAATATATTTCCTTGACCAGGATGGAAGGAGGTGAGTCCATATTTTCTAGTCTAATTTTCGCGCCTTCTATGAATCATGTTGGTCCTCCTTTGTTATAGGCAGCAATTGTGAAAAAGGGTGTAATTCTTTTAGTGCGAGGAAATTTTATAATTATAATTGCGAAAGCGATGGATATGTCAATTCCCATGTAATTATAGGACACCAGTATCGACTGATTTTTCGTGCGATTGCTAGTTGCTTATCTGTTAGAAGTTTCCTAGGGAAAAGTTAAATTACATCGACATTAAACAGGAAGTGGTGTCATTTCGATTGGCTTCGTCCGGAGAAGACGGATAGGTAAGCGACGATGTAAGTCTCTGCAAATTTTCTTCACTAAGATTGCAAATTTACTCTTTTTATGCCAGGGAACCAAAATCTCAACCAATTTTCTACTCCCAATGCAGATTCACTAAATATGTTAAGTAATTTCGCCATCTGCAGTCGGTCCACTGCTTATACGTTTTGTATCTTGCTTCCATACTTGTTGAAATGGTAATCTTATGCACTAATTTAACTTTGACGAACCGGAGTCCAAGGCATCAGAACGATTGTCGCAAAGGGACGAAGGAAATATGAATAGCTTGAGCCAACACGGTCCAAGTAAAAGGTGTCAAGGTCACTAGGTGCTAAGAGTCCTCCGGTGCATTTCGCCTTATTTTACTAAGAGGCTCTCTCCGACTCGGGCTGGGGGTAAATTGCATTTTTGGTGACGATGAATTCCATGTTCCGAACACTTATGGCTTCACTTTGCATGGCTGCTGTAGAGTCAAATGATATATTACATATTTTCACCTTCCGATGCTCAATGACTTGCAAGTATTTCTATCGAAAACATAGCTGAATAAACTTTCTTATTGCAAAATACAATGGCGTTTCGAATTGCAAAAACGATGTTTCTAGAACAACCACTTTTCAACCATGTGCGATCGAAATTGGTCAATTGGGGAAATGTTAACATCAGTTTGCCCAAGGGAGTATTGTGTGTTTTCATGGTTGGTGGAGAAAAATCAAAAATTCTAATATTGATAGAATTACCTTCTTATCCACTTAATTAGTCATGAACAGGCTTTAACCATTGCTTTAAGCTTCTGCATATTGATTGCATTTGTCGTAGCAGTCAAGGTACACATAATTTTTGCAAAAACAGCATAATTTTTGGAACGCACAGTTACGAATCTTTATAGTGGATGCTCAATAGTTACATAAACCAACTCAAAAATCTTGCCAGTTCTGTGACCAATGCCTTTCTTGTCGATGAATGATGGGGACTCAAATTACCAGGGCATATTAACTATTTCATTTAAATTTTACAACAATTAAAGCATTATGTTTGCTAGGAATACTGATTATGATTTGTTTATTTAAAAAATAGTGTACAAAGTAAATACAACATTTGTTACATTATATAAATATTTACACAGCCTAAGTTTTCAGCATGAATAAGAAAATTCATTGCAATGTAATTTGTATTGTAGGAATATACACACGTGAAATTCTTGTATACACAAGTATTCATTTTGAGATTCATTTTGCTAATTAGAGTTGGTTGAGCATCATGTTCGTACAAGATTGCTTTCTTACGACAACTTTGCTTCCTGCATTTAAGGGCTCCTTTTAGATGAAACTAAACTTGCCAGACCACCTGAGGAGAACAGCTATGAGCAGCAATACTGAGGCGGACAATGCCGTAATTATGCCAATCAAGAGAGTCTGTGAAACAGTCCAGTGGTTGAAACTTCCCTGCTCCAATCTCTCTGGGCAAAAATGGTACACCAGAGCCATCTGAAAAGAGGAAAGTTAACGAAATTAAATGGTACATAGTGTGAATAATCGTGAGATGCTGAACGTGTGTCTAGTTGGGGAATGTGACGGTAGGTGAAAAACACACACGTGCACACGCACGGGAAAAGGAGGAAATGGTGGGTCCATGATAATACAAAGTTGGATGAGAGATTTTTGAATGAGAGATGTTGGCAAAAGGAAGTATATAGAGTAAATTGAGAAGGGCCATAAATAGAGCCACAGAAATAAGTGGAAAACACAATGCTATGATTTGGATAGTTTGCTGAGGTAGGGTGAAATTGGTGCACTGTACTGTAATTGAGATAAGTTATCGTCGGAAAGGGAGAAGACAATATCCGTTTTAACAGTTAAAGTGGTTAAAGGGATGATAACAGTTGAGCCTGAAAAAATTCAAGAGACATGAAAGGAATACATAGAAACACTGTATGGTAAAGACCAACAAGGTTAGGAACATAGGCTTAGGCCCAGGCATACCCGACGATGAAAAAGAAAGGGTATTAGGGGAGAAGAAAGTAAATAAGGTTGTGGGGGTGGACAGCATACCTGTGGAACTATTGAAATGTGGGGGAAAATGCCTCAATATGGACCATGACTGGAAGATTTTGTGAAATCAGTGTTAGTTCCTATTCCGAAAAAGGTAAAGGCTACATCATGTTAGGATTACAGAACAATAAGTCAGATATCCCCTGCAGCTTAAGTTACTCTCAGGATCATCAACGAAATGATACAGAGTAAGGCAAATAATTACTTGGGCGATGATCAGTTACGGTTTAAGAAGGAGAGAAATAGACGTCACTGGTGGTGGTCGCTGAAGCAGGAGGATAGACGTAGATTGGAGGCTTTTGAAATGTGGGTATGGAGAAGGTGAAATGGACCGAAAGGAAAACAATTGAGGAAGTACTAGAGGTGGTGGGAGAGGAGAGGGGTTTGTTGAGAGAAATCCTATGGAGGCAGGAAATATTTAACAGAGATGAAGAGGGACCTGATGAAAGGCTTTTGTTTGTAGTTAGAAAATATGTATTTATTTGATAGTCATAACCATGAAAAACCTACCTTAACCAGTAGATTACCTATGATGGATGAATTCTATATATTATAACAGTCATTATGAACATGTCTCCAAATTATTTCAAGGTTACATCTTTCCAGCTTCTAAAGGGCGTATTTGCAAGCAACCATTCAAATTTACACATCATAAATTTTGGTTTAACTTCATGCCAAATTGACTTCCATTTACACACCCCAACAAAAACATGAAGAGCGCTTTAGCATAGGAAAATTTGAACAGTGCAAAACGTTCTATCCTTTATTCAGCATAAAATTCTGTTATTTTTAAATGCTCACCCAGCCACCTTTGCTGGCAATCCATGCGGACAGTTGCTCCTCCTCGATGACATCACCAATTGCTTCCACTAATGATGAAAGGTATTCGTGATGGCCTCTCCGGACACAGTCAACAGCCAGACCTCCTGCCACCGCAAACAAGGAAACTATTTTGCTCCATGTAACTTCATTCTGCTAAAGGAAAAATTCCATTCTACAAATATGTGAAACTATTTTCAAATCAGAAATTGAACCAATGTCTTTGAACAACTTTGGAACCCTAGGAAAAAATTGCCTCCTTCCCCTTCTAATATTTCGTTGCTCCCAAAAGCTAATTGGCATTGCATTAATTAGTAGTGCCTTTAAAAGCAAAGAAAGAGTCTTTTGAAAGGGAAACTTTGAAAATAAATACAGGCTGTCGTTGTTTAAATCCTGTTTTATCACATGAAAGAAATTACTTCAATTTGGTTTGTACGTAATGTATATTAACACTTGGCATGCGGGCAAGTTTTTTGTAGTCTGTCGCTGGAGCGCGGGTCACATAAAAATACGTATTATTGTTATAAAATACGTAGATATTATGATTCCAGAGCTGAAAAAATTTTTGGGGCTCATTATTTTCATGGGACAAGTTCGTAAAGACGCCCGAGACGATTATTGGTCAACCGATGTCTGCACAAGTACTCCGTTTTTTTTTCAAAAACTATGCCAAGGGATAGATTTTGCCAAATATGGATGGCTTGGCATTTCAATAACAATGACCACAGATGATTCTGATCGATTATTCAAAGTCAAGCCTATACTGAATTACTTTCTTGAAAAATTCAATAGCATTTACAAACCGAAACAACAAGTGTCGTTAGATGAGGGCATAATTCCTTGGAGAGGACGATTGTTTTTTAGAGTTTATAATGCTGGAAAAATTATAAAATACGGCATACTGATACGAATGTTGTCTGAAAGCGACACAGGGTGTATTTGTAATTTTCAAGTTTATGCAGCTCAAGGATCACGATTGATTGAAACGATACGCACCGTAGTTTCACTATTTACTGATCTCTGGCACCATTTGTATATGGATACTACAACAGCGCCGATAACATGGAAGACCTTTTACAGAAAAAATATACGAAATTGCGGAACAATTAGGAAGAAGAGGTCTACCAGAGTGCCTGCGAAAAACTAATTTGAAAAAAGGAGAATCAATCTTTTGCAGAAAAAACAATATATTGGTACAAGTTTGGCAATCCAAGAAAGAAATCAGTCTCATCTCTTCAATCCATTCCGTGGAAATGAAAGAAAGTAATAATGTTGATCGTATCAAGAGACAAAAAATTATCAAGCCAAATGCTTTGATCGACTACAACAAGTACATGAAAGGAGTATCATAGGACCGATCAGTATTTGTCCTATTACAACATTTTGCGGGAAACAGTCAAGTGGACAAAGCGCTTGGTACAGGATGAATTGTGCATTTTTCAATGCGTATGTAGTATACAATTTGACAAGGACGGAAAAAATAAGATGTAAGAAATTTTGTACAACATCACACGGCATTGGGTTACTGATGAACTACCTGAAATCAGCACTGCAGAACCGGAGAAAATGATATCAAAACGCGACCCTCGTCAAAGATTATCCATGGATATGCGCAAACACACATTGGAGAAAATTGTTGGGAAGAAGAAAAATCCACAAAGAATGTCGTGTGGGCTCAGCTAAAAAACTACGAAGTGAAACGTGTTTTATATGTAGCTTCTGCCGTGTTCCTCTTCACAGAGCAAAATGCTTTGAACGATACCATACTGTAAAAAACTATTAACGTATTATCATTTCCATTTGTACTTGTAATGAAAAAAATGTTTTTTAATACTTTTTCAAATTTTAAAAATCATTTATTTATACGATTTCCTAAGAATATCGTTTCTTTTGTTAAATAATCAAACAGCATATATGTAAGTGTAAAATAAAAAAGGTTTCATTCATAAAAACGAAGTAGTTTTTGATTTAATGCGATTTTTCTGACTAACCAAACTTGCACGTGATTCACGAAAACACGCGTAATTGCGTGCCGAATTATACCCGCATGCCAAGTGCTACAAAAAGGGGACCTCCCTTCCATCTTCCCCCTGTTGGGGATACATTCGCCTGCAAATCCAATGGATTTAAGAACAATTTAAGTTGCAATTTTCTGTTTGTTTTAAGCAAAGGGGGAAAAGGAAAATACGATTTATGGGCACCTTCAACAGCAATGCAAACTGAAAATGCATCATGTTTCCTGGCTAAATGACCACGGACGGAATCAGAGGCAATCTTTCATTGGAATTGAAAATATTTCATTTCACTTGGCTCACATTTGATGAGATTGTGAGACGTTAAAACTTGTTTAAGAACTTAAAAGTCGTTGTGCTCCAGCCAGAGAGTAAATTTCATGTCTTGCCTTCTTGAGGGAATTCAATCTGTTTGTGCTGATATTTAACCAATAGCCAAACGTTGAGGTTGAATCATCTAGCAAAGATTTGATGGAAAAGGATGATATTGCCAGTGCCTGGCATTCAGGATGAAAGATTCACATGTTTTTTAAAAGTTTCAGTCCTCAACAAAAGAAACCACATTACAATATAATAATTTCAAATTTGAGTATCTATTCACAAAATAATGTAATGAATAATTATAATGAACACTGGAATGCAAAACATTTCTATTTTTTAATACCACTTGGATAGTAGCCATCATACTTAGTTTCGTTTGTTCCTGAATTAATTATCATCAATGTAAATCTTTATAAAAATGAATCGGGATTAATGTCACAATTTAACGACATTTTATATAATTAAGTACCTACTTTGAAAATATGCCTTCCCACAGCCGACAATGATCCCCTTGTAACAGATTCTGTAGATAATGTGATTCCCATTTGTCTGCTTACATCACTGTATACCTTCGAAAAAAAGAATAGTAGCATCAATATTTGTACACAATAATCAATGATTCATTGAATGAGAGAAAATAACTTGCCAATAATTAAAAATTGCCAATAATAACTTTAAAGGTTTTAATGGAATCACAAAATTGTTCTCTTGGGAAGCCATTAATCAGGAACTAAAATAGATCTGCACTTTTACATAGGTTCCTTGGCTTGTGGACATGAAAAGTGCCGATTTTTATGATTTTTCTGTAATAATATTTAAGCAACATTGTGACTTAACAAATTGGTTATTCTGAATTTAATGACAATTGAACCATTTTGTCAAAAAATGAGCAAATTCAATGAAATTACCGACTGTAGAATTGAAACCATAATGATTTTATCCTTATTTTCTATTAATATTTATTAAACATAACCTTCACCTTACTTTCTTCCTCCTGTAATATTTACAATTTCTGTACTTTGAAGGCCTGGGACTTAAAAAATTTTAAACATCAAAATAAAGGTGATGGCAATTTGCATTAGATAACTATTGGTTTGCTGGGGTTGGTACAAGCACATTCATGTCAGCCAAAAGGAAAGAAGACCTCTAGCAGTTGACATGAGGGTTTGTGAATTTTTTCCATGTCGTTCTATCCGACTGGTTTGCTGGTGTTAAAGTTAGCATGCACAGGTCTGAAGTAGCTTTGAATCTGAAGAAGTTGACAGTTCCCCTGGTGAAACCAGCCATGCAAAACAATGAATCTTGTTGGCATGGCCAAGGAGAAAAACAAATAGTAATTTCTGGTAGCACGCAGAAATTTTGATTGTGATTTTTTCAAGAGCCAGGCCTGAAGTCAAAACCATGATGGAGATAAGGAGAAGTCATAGCATAGCACTCTCTACCTGCAATCGTTGTTCCATTCCATGATGGGATCAACATCAAATTTCCTGAGTTAGGAAAGAACTGTGGAGTGAAAGTTGATGTTTGACTGCTTAGCCTTTGTTTTATCAGAGGGAGAGGTTCTATACAAGCAAACATTCATAAAATAGTCCAGTTCCATGGCGCAGAGGTATTTTGCTGTGCTTTGCAGAGTCATGAAACATGTCAAAAGTGCAGTGGAAGATGCGAAGTCGCCCAATCAATGACAATGTGAGACAATTACATAAATTTAATATACAAATAGAAGGATTTGAGACTTCATTCCTTACTTTGAGACTTCATATGTTCCCCAGCTGGGCATATGACACACACAACATGGATTGGGAGTTTTTAGAATGAGGTAATTTGAAACTTTTCCTGATCCAGAACTGTACCCACTTCGCAAGTACCCTGGCACATAAATTAGTAATTCAATTCTACCACAACTATCAACTGCTAACCTGAGGATGCATTCGTTCAAGCTCCTGTCCAGCACTCAATAGCACGTGACAAACTGGAGAAGCTGCCCCCATGTCACCAGATCCCAAACCTTTACTCCAGGAGGACTGCTGCGAATCTGACGAAGAGGATCCCGTGGACGGTTGAGAGGAGAGCAACATCGTAGCACTCCTTAATCTTGAAAGCCCGCCCTTGCCCTTGCCACTGAGGAGTCCCGAACGTTTCAGCCTGGCCCTGATGTACCTTCTCGCCAGGGCTTTCGACTGGGATATGACCTGCCTCTCCTCCCACGCCACGCTCTCCGAATGCTGCTGGGAGAATAGGCTCCCGGATCCGCCGACGCCGTAGTGGTGGCGCCATCCCAGAGAGAGGCGGCGCGAGACGGCGTCGCTGAAGCGTCTTCGGGCCGACGTGCCCGCCTGTGCGCTCGCGAACGGCGGCCCGTGCTCCAGGGCCACGGGGAAGCTGAACTTCCGGCGAGTCCGGATGGGGGACAGGTGGAGGTGGATCGGCTGCTGCCCATAGGCGAAGGATCCGCCAGAAGAAGACATCTCGTCCGAAAATGAGATCCCTGACGAGCAGTGCCGGAGGTCACGGAGGCCAAGACCTGAGGCACTGGAGTCGGCTAAAGAGGGAGATTTCTCGGTTTCGCACCTGCGGGAGGATGAAGGAAGAAGAAGAAGAATATTAGCCACATCGTTTACGACGGACGTGAAGCTAAGTTCACGTTTTGTTGGGAATTTCACGCTTTAAAATAATTTCCAAATTATACTTCGAATGTCACCGGAGAAAACTACGCTTCCGTATAATTATGGAGGTGTGAGTTAGGTCAGGATTGAACAATTTATTACCTTCCTCATTCTCTTGGTCAGGGGTGTCAAATGAGAAAACAATGAATGTGAGAAATTTCATTCCCAAGGGGATATGAAACATTTCAGGAATGCAATGGATACAAAATTAAACTTTTTCGAGAGTATGAAGACTAATGAGTAATGACTCACTCTGAATTTATATGCCACAGACTTAAGAGGGTCGCCATTAAACTAAACAACAAAATATGCTTCCATATAATTCCGCAGGTCGTTTTATGGCGGGGGGGTGGTTTCAATTGACTTAACTAATGCGACAGTGAGGGCTGCCGTCACTCACTGATGCAGTTGCCATTAAAAAGGGCTAGCATTATTCTGCTGCTTATACTGCCATAATTTAATTAATTAATGTTATTAATTAATTCCATAGATTATTCTGCTTATACTGACATAACTTCTCAAATCATGCAACAGCGAACTTGATGGCACTACGCGATGTAAAGTCAGAGCGGAAAGCGTACAAGACGAGCGCTTTAGGCGATTGCTACGGGAATTCTCATAAATCATCCCACTGCCTCAAGAAAATAAATTTCTACAAGAAGTAAAGATTCTCAGAGTAAATATTTTTTACCCTTTATCACAGCAGATGGGGCGAGTAAAGATACAAGAACATTAGGAACATTAGAGGGGCTGCTAATGACCAGACGATACGTCGACATTTACCTTTCATGGCCGATTAGATGTATTTTCCAGGTGAAAAATTACCAGTCGAAACCGTAGAGAAATAGATTTTACTTTTAGGGGAATGCGGCAACAAAGTTCAACGCAACAAAACTGTCACTCACTTCTGTTAACGAATTACACTGCCATATCGTCCAAGTTAGTTACTCGGAATTACTTCAGAGTTCACCTTGTATAGATTGATCATACACTTATCACATACTATCTGGTCGACATGTGGCCGGCAACTGGGTGAGTGAGGTTCGAATCAAGATAAATAAACTACTTTTACACGAAAAATTTCTGAAAATTATATTTCATCAACTCACTCGTGTTTTTTCTTATACTCCAAAATGAAATCGTTCGACTTTAAATATTGTGTAGCAAACGTCCGTACAATCACTATTGTTTAATGTAAGCCAATAAATTGTTAGCTCCTTTCACACGGCAGAAATGTTCCAAGTTTTGTTCACGAAATCTTTTACAAGAATCTTAATTATAACCGACGCCATGACCACGGCCATGCTCAACCTGAATCAACTTGGTTCATTTGCCATCAAAATGCCCTCTCGGAATACAGTTCGAAAATGTACGAAATAACTTGCTCACACTGCCAACTCTCCCACATTGGACATACGAAACGTAATCCCAAAATCAGATTTAAGGAACACATAGCACACTTTAAGAACGGACGTTTCGAAAGATCAGCTGTCGCCAAACACAATTTTGAAACTGAACGCTCCATCACTCAAAACGACTTAACATTATTAAAACCGATACAACACTGTAAACTAAATGCATGTGAGAGTTTACACATTCACTTAAACAAGAATAAACTTGTGAACAATGAACTAGGTATCATCAACAGTTCACTTTTTAATTTCGTTAGTCAATTCAAAAATAGGCAGCCCCCTCCTAATAACACCCACTCTTCCCCCTCTCCTTCCCACGTGACCTCAACAAACTCCCCCCCACCTTACCGACCTTCGCTTAAACCGTCCCCCTTGCCCCTCCAGGTCGGGGGGGGGGGTGATACCTCACCCCCTCGACCTGAACACCCACTTGACTTTGGACAGTGCCTGGTTCATAGTCTTCTTCCAAGTTCAAGTTCCCATTCGATTCTCTCCCCGTAGATGGTCACCTGGTGACCGAAATACCGGTATTGGAGTTCTTCATTTTTATTGGCTATAGGATTTTCTTCCTTCCTTGTGACAACTTGTTCAACAGCCAATAGCTCCACATCCTCTATTTTTAGTATGGCCCTCCAGCCTAAGGAGCTCAACTTATTACAAACCCCCAGATTCAAAACCCACAAAGCCACACACAACCCACAATGTATTTCCTAAGTTCATGAAAATCACTGCTTCTAGAAACAACCTTAACGCCTCGAAAGCTGTCCTCTTAGCGAAAAGACACTGGTTATATATACGCTGTTTAATGGAATTTCCAACCAGAGCGGACAATACACGCAGGAGCATACACGCACTAAGCATATCGCAGTCCATGATGACAATATTGACTCCTATCAAATCGTTACGTTATTTGTTTGTTTACGTCAAATAAACATATTGTTAATCGGTTGTTGCCGCTGGCGTTTCATTCCTCAAGATTCTTGCAGACGCGAACTTTAAATCCATTCAATCGAGTACTATAGCGAATATTTTCCCACAAGACGTTCTATCTGTGTCTTTGTTTTGGTCCTACGTCAGGGAAGTGCAGGGAAACAAGTCCACCGTAAACTCATTGAATATCGAAAAGGGGAATAAAGTAACGAGTAGTTTAGATAAAGCCAACATATTAAACTCATTTTTCCAGAGTGTTTTCAACATATCCTCACAAAATACACCCGAGAACCTTCCGAAAATATTTCAACATTCAATGGAAGCAATCAATATTTCCACCCGCGGAATAGAATTACTCCTTAAAAACATAGACCCCAACAAATCTCCGGGACCTGATGAGATACCGGCACGTGTGTATAAAGAACTGTCGGCTGAAATTGCCCCATATCTAGATATAATATTTAAGAAATCATTAGCAGAAGAAAGCGTGCCAAACGGCTGGAAGGTAGCTTCGGTAACACCCATATTTAAAAACGGAGACAGGGAGGACCCCAGTAATTATAGGCCAATATCGCTGACTTCCATTTCCTG
The DNA here is from genome assembly GCA_037158775.1 of Hetaerina titia. NCBI lineage: Eukaryota > Metazoa > Arthropoda > Insecta > Odonata > Calopterygidae > Hetaerina > Hetaerina titia. The sequence continues at coordinate 89,922,584 of CM073778.1, read as the reverse complement.
TAAGATTCTTGAACACATCATTGTTAGTTCCATGATGAGGCACCTCGATAGCCAAGATTTATTAATTAATAACCAACACGGCTTCCGCAAGGGTAGATCCTGCGAAACTCAACTCGCACTTTTTGTACATGATGTATTAAACTCCGGTGAAAGTAATATTCCAGTTGATGCGATATTCCTAGATTTTATGAAAGCTTTCGATAAAGTCCCTCATTGCAAATTACTGGCGAAATTGGAAACCTATGGAATACACGAAAGTATTATTAACTGGATTAAACAATTTTTAAGTGATCGTGTCCAAACAGTCGTCCTGGACGGTGTATCATCCGATACTGTCAAGGTCACGTCGGGGGTACCACAAGGAAGTGTCATAGGCCCCCTCCTTTTCCTTATTTACATAAATGACCTCAGTACCGTAGTTAATAGCAAGCTCCGTCTTTTCGCCGATGATGCAGTAATTTATGGGGACATCCGAAGTCACGAAGACAGAGTCGTGTTAGCCAACGACCTAGATGCAATTCAAAATTGGTGCGATACATGGCAATTGGAATTGAATTTAAAAAAATGCGTAGTAATACATTTTTGGGAAAAGAGTAATTCCCTCCCTTATAGTTACAAAGTGAAACAAACCAAAATCGCGAGGGTAGATTCCTTTAAATACTTGGGTGTAACAATTACTCACGATCTGTCCTGGGGAAAACACATACGAGAAATATGCGGTCGTGCTAATAAAAAATTGGGATTTGTGAAAAGAGTGCTAGGTAAATGCGACGAAAAGGTGAAAGAACGATGTTTCCTTGCCTTGGTCAGGCCCCACCTAGAGTATGCTGCCAGTATATGGGATCCTCACAACATAAATTTGGTTTCGGAATTAGATCGAGTTCAGCGGAGGGGGGCTAGATTTGTCAAACATTGTTATGACCAACTCAGCAGCGTATCCACTTTGTTAGACAGTTTAGGTTGGGATTCTCTTACACAGCGGCGTTTCCAATATAGATTAAACTTATTAAAAACATTTAAAGATGGGCCCTTTTCCGATGACATCAAGGATATAATACGAACCCCAACGTATTACGGTCGAAGGGATCACGAATATAAGACTAGAGAAATAGACTGCAAGACTGACAGGTTTAAAATGTCATTTTTTCCAAGAACGATAAGGGAACAGAATGCTCGTAGTCGAAATTCCCCAGGACTTAGTTCATTACAATAAGTATTAACGTACAGGTTAGGGACTTCGCGAGGATGTGTATACATGTGTGTATGTATGTATGTATATGTATGTGTGTATATATACATATATATATGTATATATATATATTTTTCCTACAGGTTCCCCCCACCTTTCCTCACCTAACTCCCAACCCCCTCAACCCTTACCCTTCCCTCATGGTGCTACACCCCCTGCCACACACCTTTTTGGTGGCTCGCAGGGTACTTATGTAGATGTAGATGTAGTATCTCACTTACGGCGAATTCGCCATAGATATTTTTATTAGGTTAAGGTAGGTTTATGACACAACTATCAAATAAATATTTTGTAACTCCAAGCAAACCCCAATCCAGCAACCTACTCTACATCAGGTCTCTCTTCATCTCCGCGTACTTCTTTCCTCCCTTCATCCCGTCCAACAGCCCTATTCTGTTCCTGTCCCTTCCTCGTTTGCCTAACATTTTAATTTTTATTATAATTTATTTTATTTGAACACATCCCTTTGTAACCTGCGATAGATATAATCGATGAAATATGAAGTGATTGCAAAAGGTATTGATTTCGCGGGTGCTGCGCCATCGATGACGTAGTTCCGACTTGTACATATTCTCACCAAAGATTCTTCGATCATTTGAAAACCTCATTCGAGTTAAGATTTAATTTTTGATAGTTAAATCGCCTCGTTTCAACGATCGAACAAGTGCAATCGATCAAAAGGCTTGTGGTACGTATGCTTCTAAGATGCCAGTTAAATCACTTAATGATCGCGATTTCCCCCATAGGAGACAAGATTACCAGGACTCATCTAGAATTGAATTCGATCACTTTGATGATCATAAATACAGGTATAAATCTAAACGCAAACACGAAAAGGGAAAATTTGACGTGGTAACACGAGAATGACGGCAAAGATATGGTTATCGCATATCCACAACATATTTCAAGTATATTCCTTACGGCATAGGACTTCGAAAAATCCCTAAACTTATGATACGAAAGGAACCCTCGCTTTCCATTAATCAGGGATCCGTGGGCGGCTGCACTGCGTCATTAAGCACTCTTTGCCAACTTGCAAATTAGAGATGAATAAGTATCGCCGAGGAACCAAGGACGCATGAATATTTAAACAGTTCCCAGAATTCTCCTGAGACATGTTTTTCACTACACCAAAAACGGAATTTCGGACAGCCGCGAATCAAGCCTTGTGTCGCAATGTTACACATAATTGCGACCAGGAAAAAAATCCATTAAATGGTTGCTTGGCTTTGGAGCTAAGAAAATCATAAATTACCAGAATTATCCTTACATGGAAAAAAGTGGGTAGGAATCTTAATTTTTTAAATTTCTTAAATTGTTTACTTCATTCATTAATTTCGGAAACCCTTTCATTTTAATTTCGCTTGAAATATTATTTACCCCTTGGGAATAAAATATTTAGCAGCGTAAGTGAAACCGCATTGGGTACGAATGGGTTGGGTGATATGATTGGAGACGATCGAAGCAAGGATATGCATACACGCCCCATAATTTGGCGTTGTTCCTCGAGGTTCAAAAGCGGTATCCAACTTTCAAAGTATCGAAGCCCAAATTTAGAAGTAAAAACAAAAAAATATCAGATGTCACGAGGATAGGTTTATAAAATGAAAAGATCACTATTATCAGTCCTTCAATCAGAAGACTGGCTGGCTGCAGCCTTCCCTACACTACAGATAATTAATTCCTTCGTAGCTCTTCCGTCCAACTCTTTATTCCCCTTTCCGAGAATTTTTAATCTTATTTTCCCTCCATCGTATTATTTAAAAAATCGTTGTGCCTCGAGGCGCGCCCAATCCATATCGCCGTTCTTTTCTTTGGGGTGGCCTTTCAATATGCCCTTCCTCTCTTCTTCGGCATGCTTCTTCATTTCTTATCGATTGATGGTCTATTTAGTCTCTAGAATTCGCCTCCAGCACCAAGTTTCGGGGGCTTCTATTGAAGCCTACTTTTCCTATCCCTGATCCATACAATATTTCTCCACACACACACACGGTGGGCGAATTAAGTTCGGGATGGTGCGGAGGCGTTCAGGCTTCTCACAGACCCGGGTTCAAATCCTGGAGACAACAAATATTTTTCAGTGGTATCCCGATACCTGCTTGAGGTGCTTTGTGGGGAGCACTTGGGAGTGGGTAAGACGTCCGTCGGATGGGGCGTTAAGCTGCGGACCTCTTGGCGCCTTTCGACAAGAGTGGGCTAATGTCGACTCCGGGTTTCTCTCCACCCTTCCTTTCCCACCCATCCCTAATGGCGCAAATGACCTTAGCTGTCTGTCGCCTCCCCAAAAAACCAACCTTAAGTGACCACGAAGTCGAAGTCGTCGTATTAATGGCACGTAGTTTGAAGCTACTCCTCGAGGCTCAAAATGCGGGTTCATTTTTCTTTCCCATCCTCATTTTCTTTCTCATCCTGTTAACATCATTTTAACGGAATTGAAAAAATCACACTTTGAAAATATCACGCCGATCGAAACTAGCCAATGTCGACGTCCGTTTCACTGAAGTCGCCATGGGCATTTTCTCGACAGTCAACGTCGAACTCTGGATCGCATAATTTCTGCTTCTGAAGTGGTCTCCAGCCCCTTTACAATTCAAGATATCCACGTTCAGTGAGTTACTGCCCTAATCCACCCGAGTGAGTAACTGCCAAGCAGGTTAGATAAAACTGGAACTAGTGAGATGGCGAGGTTATGGATGACATGAAAGCAGGAAGTCACGAAAAAATGCCTAGTTGATAGCATAACGGAGGGAAAAGCTGCAGTTATCGAATATGTAGATTAGCAACTGTCGATGACCAGGACCAGGCACCATTTACTCTTATGGGTAGGGAAAATTTTAATAATACCAGCTAATAATATTTCAGTTAAAATTAGTGCATATAAAACATACAATATATGTTTTATCAATTATTTCTGAATTATCCATTTGCAAAATAGGAGAGAATTTATTTCGTGAATAAAAAGACTGATTAAAAGGTCATGATACTGCATTTGTAAGTCAGTGATCAAGATTTAGTGGGTATTACCTAAGTACACTATTACTCATTTACACTATTTTATTCAACCAGAGAACTGGTTTTAATGGAGTTCACTTGTTACTAACCCATAGGATTGTTTTGCTTTCATGAGTGCCATTTCCTTTCCCTGCGCAGTCTTGAGGTTTCCTAGAGAGTTCCTCTAACCGGTTAATAAAGCTTGGTTTTGGGTTTAGCTGAGGGTGTCTATGGAACTCGCCTAGATTTGAACCAGGGACCTTGGCGGCAATAACCATACCATCCCCACACGGAGTTGCTACGTCGCCATTAGTATGACAATCACTAATATATTTTTTAAAATTAATTAGGCAGAGAAGAGTGAATCAGGTTTAGACCTGATCAGGTTTACAATAGATCAGGTCAGAGAGCCAAAAGAAAAACTAATGATGGACTAAAATGATGAAAAACTAATGATTAAATGAAAAGCTAATGATGTAAGAATCGGAGACTCTGTTACATCAGAACACCAGTCCGAGTTGAGTTTTAAAAATTACGGGCAGAAAGAATAAATGAGATAGTATCATAATAAATACATTTATTCCAAGTTATTTATTCCTTTAGATATCATTCCTCAGGCAAGGAGGTCACAACTTTAATGCTCCAGCAGTCCAACATGATGGCACCCTGATGAGGTGTATATTTATTTGCGAGCATTTCAAATTATTCTCACAAGGACTATGAAACCAGAATGATTTCATTAAGTTTCAGTTGCGTAACGCCAAAAGATTAAACAAAAAAATCCAGCGGTCAAGGTTACGATTGAAGCGCGTAAATCGGCACTCCGAATAATTTCCTCTATCTAAGCTTCAGAAGAGGTCAAAGAGAAGTCAAGGTCATTCCGTCGCACTCCAAAATATGCAGACATTTCTTCCCTCGGTGAATCAAAATAAAAGTATATTTATTTCGGCAAAAAACTACGCTTATTGTCGTAAAATTAAGCACACAACGGCAGTAATGTCTAAAACATACATTTAATGGCATTTAGCGACGTTCCCTACATCATAATATAATGATTCAGCGAATGAAATTTAAGTAAATTAAGAAATAATTGTGAAATTCCGCATTCCTCGATGTATATCAGCAAACTTTCCGAAAACCTTCCGGTTCCTTCAAAAATTTCCTACTTGCATTCCTTCACTCTCTTCAACTTGACAGAAAAGAAATGACGATTAAACCCTCTTAAGGTGACGGGAACACACAACCTAACGTCCAAGATCGGACTGGGTTCAATCGGGTCGGAACCAGTTCTGATCTCACAATCTGATTTGTCACTTGGAAAGACAAAAACTAACCTTTTCGTAAAAGACGATGGGTCCACTGAGAAATTCGCTCGAGCGTTTGTTCTGTTGTTCTATTGATTTGATCGATCCAGTCTGTAGCATCTCGGAACTGCCATGCCTTAATCTTATTCTTTTGTTTCGATCTCAAAAATAAATCTCAGGAAGACGAAGAACGAATCGCGTTAAGGAATTGGCTATTTGACCCACCTTTTCGCATTTTTGAGTTCACCAAGCTAACCGAGGCGCGGACAAGTATGAAAATTTTAAATACATGGTTGAACTACGCGACACACGCAGTTGAACTGCCCTTCATAAGTGCGAGGGTAATTAAAACTGTGAGGTCGATATTTATCTAGCTATCTACAGGGTTTGTCCGGAAAATAAGTGTACTGAGCTCAGGAAAAAAAATTATTACACTTTTACATATATTAAGCTAATATTCCTCAAAATAGGACCCTTGTGAGTCGATACACTTGTTCCAGCGGCGTTCCCATTCCTGGAACGCTCCTGCGAAGGCATCATCGGGAACCTCTCGAAGACACGTCGTCACGGCCTCTTTGACGGCGTCCAAAGTCCCGTATCGCGTTCCTTTCAAACTCCTCTTTATCTTCGGGAACAGAAAGAAGTCCGGTGGTGCCAAGTCCGGGCCGTAGGGCGGGTGCGGCAGCGTTGCCACGCCGTGCTTGGCCAAGAAGTCCGACACGACAAGCGCGGTGTGAGACGGCGCATTGTCGTGACGCAGCCGCCAGATGTTTTGGATCGCTGGTCGGACGCGGGCGACTCGTTTTCGAAGCCTGTCGAGCACTTGGACGTAAAATGCAGCATTTACAGTTTGTCGTTCAGGTACAAATTCGTAGTGGACGACTCCCCTTTTGTCAAAAATCAGGAAAAAATCAGTACGCTTATCTTCCGGACGAACCCTGTACTACTAGCTAGACTAGATGCCGAAAGAGTGCGGACCAGGGGTAGCTAGGAAGGAGACTTTCTAAAGGTGATGGCTGATTTCTTATTAAAATTAAATACTTTTCTCCTTCTCTCATGTTTTATCTTCATGGATTTCTCGTGAAAATGGTCTCTCGCCCTCTACCTTTCCGAGAGACTGCGTTCTTCGATCATACTATATGGCTTCCACGATGGTCGCAGAGAGAGCGAGAGTACGCACCTGCACCGGGATAATGTTGCAAAAAATTGGCATTTAAACTATAAGTAAGCAATCTCGCAATTTATGTCCAGTTCGCTCACCAAAACCTTAATTTTGCTTCCAAATGCTGGAGAAAGTCTTAACGAGTATCTCAAGGTACATCATACACTACGCCAATACAACAAACAAATATTATTCATTGCGGCACGCATTAGGATATAATGAGAACACTCCATACGTTACCATACGTTCCATACGTTAACCGATACAGAGTCTATAAGTGAGAAATATTTGCTATACACAGCCACATAATAGAGAAGTTTAATGCAGTTATTCATGAAGTGCTTTAAACCTAACAGAGATTTACTAGGCAAAATATGTTGGCTTAGAATAATCCTCGACATGTTTTCGGGTGAGAAAGCGCTTTTCCAAAAGAGGCAATTATGTAAAAATTGTAATCCCAAACAATTGTTCGCTTTGTAAATCCACTTTTTCTAGAATCACACAAGGAGGAATTAAGATTCGAGTGTTGCTTCAGGGATACATTCTTTCCGAGTCATGTCCGAGTCTCCCATCTCTTTTAAAGGCATGCGGACCATAAAAGATACGAGCCACATTGAATAACATTTAAAATTATGGACAGCGATGTCGTTATTGCGACCCAATACAGAGATAAGTGAACACACATATTAAGTGGATAAATATCTTCAAATATGTCGACAAAGGGAAATAACGAACAGACACGAGGACGGTATTTCAGAGGAGCATCGTGCTGCGGCGAAATGTTATTTAGTGAACGCTTTCTAAAGGTGATGGCTGGCTGAAAAGAAAAATTCGCGCGGCAAAGAACTTTTACGAAAAGACGGGACTTTGAAATGAAGATACGGAAAAACTCATGAAAATTTTAGAATGGAAGAGTAATTTTGTATGGTTTGGAAACTTTAAGTCATTGAGACAAATATATAGGCGTAATTTGGGGGGTTTCGAGATATGGGTGTGGCGAAGAATGGAGAAATTAAATTTGCCAGAAAGAAAAACAAATGGTGACGTTCCGGGCATGTTAAGGCAACGGCCGTTGAGAGGCAATTGGATGCTGAATGCGGCGATAGATGGGAGAATTGTGGAAAAGAACAATTGCGCATGTAATATGGGGTCTTACGGATATTCATTGTTACGTTAGTTAGGGGTTAGGAGAAACCACAGTGTTTGGTTCCAGGATCCATCAGTCATTTACCCTTAGCCAGTACTAAGCTACAACTACTAATGACGAGTATGAGAAAAATAATGAATACTAAAGTTTTCGGTATGTTGATAGTATGAATTGCCCGTGAACGCTCAAATTACACAAGAATTGAATTCAATTAAAGTTCTTGAGAACGATTGGAAATGAAAAAAATAGTAAATTTGTGATTCCACTGAAAACTTATTACGAGACGACCCGAGTTTCGACGTTCAACGTCATCTTCAAGTGAAAACTGGAACAAACATCCATCTATATCTATTACACTCGGGTAGGGGCGGGGAGGTAAGAGGGTGGGTGGGGTAGGGTGGAGAGCATGAGGCCCCCTATGAGGAGCATTCCTGGTAATGGCGGAGGAAAGTGGGTGGATTGGATAGAGTGGATTTCCGATCAGACCGGTATCCAAGCATTCGGTGCCATGGAAACGTTTTTAAAACAACGCTTGACAAATGATGAAAATGGCTGGCAGTTCAAGTGACACTCCTTCTAATTGGGGATGGCACTTTCAGTTTAAACAGTTGAATTTAGCATTGAATGAAAGAGATTTGTAGACTGTACAAAAAATTAAATCATCCAACTGCAACGAAATTGAAACTCTGGTAATTTCAAGGAAACTGCAGTAAATATATACGATCCGTACGAGGAACATTATTGAAAAAGATAAAAGTTTAGGCGGTTCATTCCGTTTACGTAAAACTATCCTCAATTGAAGAACTGCCTATGCTTCCTTTTTCGGATGGGTTAATGTCGTGTGTTTTAGTCTATAAAATAAGCACGAACACGCTTGAACAAGGAATCGTCAAGAGAACAGGATGAGTTTCACAGGACAACACTGACGACAATCGAGGAGGAAACGGCCGGCTGCATCCGATCGTCCAGCCATTGGGCGCCGAATCAATTAGAGAGAATTTAAACTGAAATGCCTCCGCTAAATCGCTTCTCCTTTAAGATCCCCCTCGACTGCCTCACGAGCATGGCTCCAGAGAAGACTGGACACTACCAAAGAATTCAAAAGTTCCAAAATTGACGCACTGACACACAGCGGAAAAACCAGGGAACAATTACGAAGGCACGGAGCAAACGTCCACGTCAATGAGTTTCTTCCATAGAGATGACTCTCCTCGGGGGGACAACAACCCACTTTCCTTCATAACTTCGAGTGAAGCACCTCTGTTCCCTTACACTCCTATTTTTTTGTGGTAGCGAATCTTTAGATATTTACAACAACATTTGCGAAACCAAGAAAACACCAAGTGATTTTCAAACAGTGTAATGACATTTTTTCGAGTTCTGTATACTACACATACATATGCTGCATATAAAAAAATGAATTTTTAAAAAAATCTAAAAAGGCTGTTACCAACATTATAGGCGGGAATAATTTAAAACAGATGGAAAAGGTCACATATTAAGGTGGTTCTTTGGAGATAAATGGGTGAAATAGGGAGGACCTTAAAGATGTGTGCCAATTGAAAGAAATATTTATCTAGTAGATTTTGAGATGTGGTCAAATGCCTCAAATATACCTCAAATATTTTCAAAAGGTGGTTGAAGGTGGGTGAAGGTTTAACCTGATATCAGGTTAAAGACTTGAAAAAATAAAATTGTCCAACACTTCTACAAGTAATGTCACTTGGTACGACTCCGAAATTTAGTCTGAGAAAATATGGTGAGCGTAGATTACAGAGGCTTTTGAGATAGCATGGGTAAGAATGACATACGACCAAGTTTTAATTACTTTGCGAAAATCGAAGGCCGTGATAAAGGGGATAACGCTATGCATGCGGGGAAGTTGAAGGAGGGCAACACGATTTAGAGGGGAACAAAGACTGGAAGGAGGACGAGATGGAAGAAGAAAAAATGAAGGAGGAAATAATTAAAGGCGAAGAAGGTTTTAGGCGGGTAGAGATAGCGGACGCACAACGACCGTTCGATCAGGCTTATCCAAGTTTGAGCATCCCCATGACAGAACAAGTATTCATTGAAACGACAAGCATTCAAAGATGATCTGATTTAGGTCAGAATTAGGATAATTAACAAAACTGTTAAGGAGCAGGTTAATTGAAAATTAATTACAATACTAGCTTGAAATACGCTTAAAGATAAAACATTGAGCATTAGTTCTCAAAATTCTCAAATAAGTGCGCATTTATAATTGGTCATGCATCTTCAAGGCAACGGATAGTTCAGCTGGTTTCCATTACCATTTCTTTTCATTTCCATATTTGTCGAATAATTTTTAGATTACTGGATGCAAAACGTAATAATAGTGCAAGACAAATCCAATTCGATAATTGAATTAGTCTCACTCCATTTCAGACATGCATCATGTGAACCCCAACTCCGATTAACCCTCCTGCACCGTAATTATTGCGTTTTGGTGTCTATAATTTTCACGCTGCCAAATTTTGAAATTGAAACACAGTACTTATTACCAGAAAATATAAGCCTGGAGAAAATGATTAAAGTTCGATTCCAAAATATCTTTTACAATATTCATTTTACTTCACCGGGGAAGACTAAGAGTTCTAACAATGAACAAAAGCCAAGTGAACATCTTCAAGGATGTCATGTCAGCTTCAAAATTAATTTGCCGAAATGCGATTAATTGAAAATAAAACAAAATGAGTAAGTTCTCCCGATCAATGCCTCGACTTAGGGCCAGGGTTATGATTGATGCCAATACAAGGATTTTGCTATCGTATAACATGCCAGGAAAGTGATGGATCATTGGTATCCTCCAAGGGAGCGACTCCTAGCAATGGAGCTAGAAAAAGATACTGCCGAGAATCGGAATTCATGGTTGCGGCGGGACTTCTGGTAAATTGGCCGTCCCGGGTACGCATGACAAATGCCTAGGAGCCAATGCGAAATCGCTCGCGGCCCAAGTTCAAAAGGAAGACGAACGACATAATCAAGCGAGGCTGACTAGGTCATGACGCATGTCTTTCAAATCTCGACGGGCAAATGCTAACCTAGTCTGATGCTGCGAAATCGAAAACTAGCCTCTAGAAAAGCCATGAATGGAAAATGAGGAACAGGCTTCCCGAGCACTCGGGAAGCCATGGAAATGGATGGCAGGGCATGGAAAACGTTGCCGTTGAAATTCTTGAATAATGGCCGTGCCACCCTAGCCGGTGAATTAAAGATCGAAAGCCTTTGTAGTGTGCACAGCCTTCGCCAAGACTAACAAGGAACTTTTCTCGGATTTTATACCCCTTTCTTCCTTGAAGAGCTTACATAAATGAAGACCTGCAATATGGAATAAATAAAAATATCACTTCTTCCAAGTAGGTGAAGTACAGGATCTAGCAATAGAGGGGCAAGTCAAAACCTAATGTTGACTGAATGCTTATTAAATGCTAAGGAAAGAATCTATAAGCGGGAGAAAAATAATATTGCAAATAATTAGGTGTAATTGGAAGAGTCTGCTCATTAAACAGTTCAATGGCACCAGAAAACAGCTGCACAATCGCCAACTTAATTCGGGCCCTTATGAACCTGAACGTATTTCAGGACGTGGTGCTCGGCACTTTGTTAAAGTCAGAAAGGCAATTCCAGCCAAAGCAAAGATGACCGAAATCAACCCACCTAAAAATATAATACAACTTCATATCAAGCACCATATGTAAGAACAAACCAACATTAATGAATTCAAAATCCACGTAACTTTTTTCGCCAAAATAATTAATAATTAAATATACTAAATTCAAACGGCAATGTTAAAAAAAACAAATGAATAAAAGTGGTGAGTGTACCGATATCTACTAGGCGATCTGTCTCGTTTCCGGCGCTTAGATTAAAGGTAAACAGTATTGCAGAAATTGCAGTTGGGACGGGAGTAATTTTTCATGAAAATATACATGATACATCATTTAGAATCCTTTCACGCAAGATTATTTTCACGCTTAAGGAAATTATACGAATCAATTCTTCTGAAAATACCGCAAAATATTTAAACAGTTCAACGAGGTCCATCTTGAAGTCGGACAAATTCAAACGGCTCCAAACGTGTGATACAGTTGGCAGGGGATCGATATTCAAGGAATGTCCAAATCCTAAATCCTCGTTGCACCCACGAATATAAAAATGCTAGGGGTTTTATGATGCGGGATCTCACTTGCTGAAATATACATTTTAATTTCAAAACTGATTGACGTTTTTATAAATCAAACCACTTTGCTTTTCCACATAAACTGTGGAACATAAACTGGAACATAACATAAACTGGAACATAACATAAACTGTGGTTTATGTGGAAAAGCAAAGTGGTTTGATTTATAAAAACGTCAATATGAAGATTTTCCACCAAGTTACGCCAGAAACTGTTTTATATTTCAAAACTGATGTAATCTTTCTCTGCCCATCGGATTCAATCCGCGGACAAACAGAGGGATGACTGATGGGCGTGAGAGATTTATATCCAAATCCTTCCATTTAGTAATCATCTTAGGCTGTTTCCTGCTGGAAAATAACGCTTGTCAAAGCGTACGATTATGAAACACCAAGAGCGTTCCGAATGAAAAAAGATCAAATAGTCGGCCGTCTCGCCGTAATTTCAGGACTATAAACGCCGACAAACGCGAAGGACGAGGCGTTATTCAAAATTCATTGCGAGAATTAATCAAGTATTTCACTACTCTACACCAGGACATCGTCGAAGAATGCGAGGGGAGCCGACAGAAACCTTCATTCCGTTTCTCCTATCAAACGGAGGAGTTTGCTGCTTTCGAGTGTTCGTTCCTCCCTTAAATGCGGAATCTAATTGCGGGGGAGGTAAAGAGGCCGAGGAAACTTTGCTCCAGGTCTTTATAGACAGAAGCCGGGCCTCACTTCTAATTAAGTTCACGAGAGAAATAATCACGTGAACGTAGAGAAGCATTCCGCACGTGTAACTATGCATCGCGGCAACGTCCATCTTCAAGCGGCTTCAAATCTTCTGGTCTTAAAAAACAATGATTATCGCTTCGCGACATCAAAAAATGTCGACTATAAAAACCTGGTGACCCAATTTCGCCTGACATTTTTTCCCGAAACATATGAATTAATTTATTTACTCAAGAACATCTAGAGTGATTTGTTCCCTCGAGAAAACATCACGGATATGCATTTTTATTTACAATCACGAATTTCATTATCAAACTATGAAAAATAATAATTACTCATACTCGTATAAAAAGAGTAAAAATAAGAATTGCATTAGCGAAAAATGAAGTTTAAAGAAGTGGAGAACTCATGACAGCAACCCTAAGACGAAGGATGATGATAATAGTGAGAACTTCGACATGGTGCCCTGCGCATTATGGATCCAAATCCTGGTCTTAGAGGCAAGGGGATGAGCATGGTATATTGTTTGAGACGTTGGGGATGTGGGTGTGGCGGAGAGTGGAGAAAAGAGGTTTGGCAGAGAGGAAACCCGAAAAAAGGAGAAAGAGTGAGTGGAGGAATATTGAGGCATTGCTGAGCCTGGGGCGGAAGAGAGAATATTGGTAGGCGGGGGGAGAAAGGAAGAGATGAAAGCCTCCATAGACGGCGGGAAGGAAGGCATAAGGTAGGAAAAAAACCGAAAAAGAAAGTTCTGTAAAGGAAAAGATGCTCTCCTGCCACGTAGGAGATAGTAGTCGTTTGGGGCCGTCCAAAAGCTATCTTAATGGGTGGAATACCTTGAATAATGAAAAAGAGAAAACGAAGAATGTTCTTTCGAGAAGGATGCGAAATAGCTTTGCGAAATGTTCTGTAAATACCTAATTGTAAACCCAAACGTAGAGCGAGACAGCAGCATTTCGTCCTGATCAACTCCCATTTCACTCCCGTGGCCAAAATCTGGATCTTCCTAACGGTCGCCGTCTCCGTTTGCCGACCTGGTATCCTTTGTACCAGAAAATCGGCGAGAGGCGGAACGGCGGGGACTAGCCGAGGGCTGCAAACTCAGCGTCGGGCGATATCACGGCAAGGAGGTCTGGAACGATGGGACGACATTCATTAACGGTGGAACGCGAAAACCAGGATGACTGCGGATGAAAGGGCTAAACGGGAACGTTAAGTGGTCCGGTGAATGATAAGCCCACGACGGCCAATCGCGGGGATGGAAATCACAAGAGTGTCGGCGCTTTCAAAAAACTTCCGAGCACAAAAGTAGGCCTTCATGCACTCACGGTGGACGCTCACGAGCAGCCCGAGTGTAATTGTTCGGAAAATAAGGTCGAAAGCCCTTTTTTAATTAATAACGCTGAATGGGAAAGAAGAAGATAAGCATTCCAGCGATGATCCAAAGGGCATTTAAAGTTCTGCGAAATTTGGGAAATCCGTGCCTGTCACACACTTTGCTACGTTTAACTTTTGTTTCCACGAAAACAAGATTCCTTCGTTAAGTCTTCTTAAAAACCAAATCCATTCACACCGTATGTTACGCTTATTGGACAATTTCAACTCATTGTGGAAGAATGCGCTGCTTTTTTTCATTCGATTAATCAGATGATTTTTTAATGCTTTCACTTTTCAAACCAATACATATACACATAATATTGCGGCCGGGCGCCAACGCTATAATGAGAATTCCCGAAAAATCTGTCGCGTGATTTCGTTCGCATTCGAAGAGAATGCTCCAAGCTTGAAAGAAGAGTTATGCACGCAAGGCGAACTGTTCTCCACACATGGGGATGAATCAGAAGGTTTTATGCAAATCCTGTACCATAATCGGCAAGTGAGCAAAATGCTAGTGTCTGGGTTAAAATCCGTTCAAAAGACATTCCCAGAACTGAGCGCAATGTTTGCCCAGTCACTTTTTTGCAAATGAAAATTTAAAATAATGAAAAGATCAGAAAGGTGCTAGAAGGACAGCTCTACCGTAGGATCATTTAGTTTTTTTTTCAAATCGAACTCTTCCTATTTTTTTATCAGGTGAATTCTAGCTTATAAATTTCTTAAATTCTCTTGCCGAAACAAGTTTGAACTTTGTAAACAGTTTTAATAAGCAATCTTCAAATTTAACCCCAATTAAATATTTATTCCTCTCCATGTTCATAGAGTTATGCAATCTCTCGCCATTGGACTCAAATTTTTTACTTTTTAATAGCCATCCCATTTTAGTATACACGTACTTCTGACAGCGGACATTTTGACATCCGTTTTAAAAACACGCAATTCCGAGTTTAAGAAACCAGCGGTAAGAGGCATTAAATGTACAACGACTAGACACATAATAATAAAATCTGAACAGTGTGATATTGTCAGTTTGTGCAGATAATGAAACATAGGAACATTGTACCAGTCAAGAGTAAGATAGATATGCGAGGCTCATTTACACGCGACATCTCGTAACTCGATTCATCACAGATAGCAAATACTGAAGTTAGGAAGACATTAGCGTTCTTTATACAGGAATTCTTAATTAACGCTAACTGAATAAGAGACAGGAATTATAGATGAGTAAGCATAATTATTCTACTTATAACGCTCGGATTAAATTACACCATTCAAATGATACAGTAAAAAGCATAGCAAAAACCACTTGCAGAAATTACTGGAGAAAATTAAATGCAAAAATTCTGGTGAAAAATTTAATATAGTTTCCCATAGGTCGGAAACTTGAGTCTTCAGTGTGATGATGAGTGTAAATTGAAGGATTTTGAGATGCGGGCGTGGGGAAGAATGAAAAAAATACTATCGAGGGAAAATTAAATAATTTCTAGATACGGTATGGGAGGAGAGAAGGCCGTTTTTAAAAGCGATGCAGATGCCGTGTTAAAACTCGGAGTGATTCCCACAAACGGAGCCGTAAGCATCGACCACGAAGGGCACCCGGGTCGATTTGATGTTGCCCGACCAAGACCGAATGAATTCCTTTCGGGATCAATGGAAATCTGAGGGCAACGGCACGTGACTTAAGCTCTCCGAATCTCGCCGTGAAAATCTCTCTCTCTTTCGCTCGGACTGTCAAACCTTTTTTTTTTCATTTTCAGAAATTGCCAAACATTGGCTTTCCACGCAAGGTCGCACATACGTGTGTGCATCTTACTCGAAATTACGGAAATGAAAAAAAGAGAAGCAAGCGATGAGCATAACCGATGTTATTCATTCTCCAAGCTCTCTCTCCATGTACCACCATTAAAACTTTGCTGGCGTCGAAATGATTAATTCAGATACGTGAAACCTTGAATCGAAAAGCAAACGCCTTAGGCGACGCCCGCGGCCCGCCCGGGGCTCATTGGGTGGAATTTTCGCACCGGGCGACGGAACCGAACGAACAACGGGAGAAAGCTAAACAAGGTGAATAATTTGAGGGCTTCAAAACTTTTGGTTCCGAGCCGAAGGGCCCTTCTCCAAAAGGGACGGGGTCGTTATTAGGGCGGAGGGAAGCCGTATGAAAATAGCCAGTGTTACCAACCCAAAGATGTCTCCCCTCATTAATTTCCCGAATGCAAACAATTGAATTTGAAATCGGACACATTTGACTTGCATAGTTTTATTTCCCGTTCCCAAGCGAAACTATGACGACCCCAGATTTGTCGATGCTGGTTTCTAAGTTGAAGGAGACAACAAGTACAAACATATACATACGTCCATGGTAATAGAATTAAACACACAATTTTTCATCAAGTGACGCAAGGCATATAATACTACTTAACACAGTAACACGATGCCAACTAAAATCGCACATACTCTTCGTTAATGAACGCACCGGTGCGAAGGAAATTCACTTCGTTAAAATATGGATCGGGTTTTTTTTCCAGAATTGAAAAAATTATAGGTTTGGGATTTTTTCCGCAACAAAATCTACAACTTTAGCCAGCAACATGTAATAAAAATGATGATACATTAATTAGAAATTTAAGTATTTAGAGCGAATTAAATTAAATCTATTAGAATAATAGTCCACAATTGGGGAACAAAAAACCCTAATCCCAAAATTAAATAGAGAAAAGAAAAATTAAAGAGTAATTGTTGTCGGAAGACTCCGGTAGCGATCAAATGGACGTACTTGCGCTAGTTAGATGACAAATCAGTCACGTTTACTTCACCGGGCGATAATTTATTACTACAGCGTCAGCAGAGAAAATTCAAAACCATTTAGTTTACGACATCTTCTCGTAATAAGGAGATGAATTAACAAACACTGGGTACTCAACAAGAAAATCAGGCGAACGATTAGAAGGAAGAGTTAGAACCCCTATTGACGATGTTAAACCATGGCGTGAAAAGAATATTCAGAAGACGACGACGCAATGCACAGAAACCAATGGGCAATATTTCTTTTACTTTTGGCACAGAAGCATTTATCTTCTTTTGACATCAGAAAAAGCTAGTGCGTTCAATCAAGCAGAGCCAGTTCCCAACTCCAGACCCTATCATAGTCACTCGTAGTTTAACCGTTTACGGTAGGTGTAGGATGGACACGGACTGAACATCGCCACATTTCTTAACTTCGTCTAACAAGACAACCCCGCACCCAAAACTACACGAACATTTTCTTCGATTCCGCATACTTTCTACCTGCCTTCATTCCTTCCGACATGCCTATCCTTTTTCATTTCTCTCAACGCATTCATAGGGACGATGAAAATGAAAATTACCATGAAAACACCACAATAATAAGATTCTATGGTTTCAGGCTCAACTTTGTGGAAATTCATGTCCTCATAAATGCTATCGTAAATGAGGCGCAGCTGTTTTCATTTTGTACCTGATGATGACGCCTAAGCGTTGAAACTAGTTGTACGAGAATAAAGAACAGTGGAAATATGCATTTTTTTTAGGTAATCTACCGGTTAAGGTAGGTTTTTGGATGGACACAACTATCAAATAAACATTTTGTGACTCCCCACCTAGCAAACTAATCTATATCAGGTCCCTCTTCATCTCGGTGTACTTCTTTCCTCCCTTCATCCCGTCCAACATCCCTATCCTGTTCTTACCCTTACCTCGCTTGCCCAACATTCTCCCCTCTATTACCCTCTTCAACATTCCACTACCGCTCAATACGACTTTCATCCATTTTTCCTGCCTCCATAGGATTTCTCTCAACAAACCCCTCTCCTCCCCCACCATCTCCAGTACTTCCTCATTTGTTTTCCTTTCGGTCCATTTCACCTTCTCCATTCTTCTCCACACCCACATTTCAAAAGCCTCCAATCTACGTCTATCCTCCTGCTTCAGCGACCACGTTTCCGCGCCGTACATAGCTACGCTCCGTATCAGAGTTTTTACGAGTCTTGTTTTAACATCCCTACTCAACGTCCCCGTCATCAACTCCCTCCTCCTTGAGAAAGCCTCCTTGCCTAGCGCAATTCTTCTCCTTACGTCCCAACCACTTTGACCGTATTGGTCCAAAACACTTCCGAGATATGTAAACTGTTCTACCTGCTCTATTTTTTCCCCGCCTATTTTAATATTTAGCTTAGCCTTTTTCTTTCTGGAAAATCGCATAACCCTTGTTTTATTAATATTGATTCTCATCCCATGAAATATGCATTGTGTTATTGATTTAATGACCACAATAACAGTCTAAGAATGAATAGGTATGTGGCAATTGTTCGAAATACAATTATTCAATATCATTAAGTGTCTTTCAGATGTCCGAAATCGGAAAAAACATTATTCTATAATATTTTGAGTCCCATTTAATTGCTTTACAAAGTGAACTATGGATAGTGGGTCATGTTTTGATTCTGTGTCTTCTGCTTGAACAAATTCATCTGCATAGAATTTGTACAGAATCTGAGTAAAGATTTTTCGTTCATGTATTTGTTACTATAGGGTCCTAAAACAATAAAATATACATCTATCAAAGTAAACTCGAATTACATAATGGGATTAGAACAGGAAAAAATGGACATCACCTTAGACATCGGGTTTAATAGTTAATTACGGCCGTGCGATCGAATAGTGGTGGAAAAAGTGCGAGTGATTCCTTTGAGCGGGGCGGGGTTCTGAATTAGAGACGCTTCTCCGCGAACACCGCGCTATGGCTCGCCGTCCGAAGCACACTGCACAGTTTTGGTATACCTAAAGCCACTCTCAGCATTGCCAACCCTTCGGAATCACAAAATGGAATCGCACTGCATCGTTGGATAAGAAATCAAAATAACGCGGGGTGGGGGGACGAGCATGCGGTCGTGAGAGAGGACGAGTGAAAACAGTAGACTACGAGAAGAGAGTTTGCGGACGGAAGACTTTTCAGACGGCATGGATGCAGACAGAAATCAGGAAGAAACGAGGAAGGGAATCATTCAGGTCGATCATGAGGAAGTTATCGCGATACGTCGAAGTTAACAGAAGTGAGGGATTGCCCGAAAATCTTACCTAATGTGTAGAATACCTTCAATGAATAAAATGGTTCGCTCTAGAGAAGAGGGAGCTGAAGGACTCCACCCGTAAAAAGAGAAATGAGAGCAATGTCGTTGCGGTGTACGTAAATCCTGTACTACGATCGCCATGCCATGGAACAAGGTTCGCTTTTGAGTGATTCGCCGATCATTTTGAATCATATCTTCGTCGACGAGTTTGCGATGTTTATCGTCTGTGGCAGTGATCTCACGTCCTCTGCGTATTTTATTAAAAATTTAGGCTTTTCTAGGCTCGTAACCACGAAATTTTACTATCCATCGATTTAAAGTGGACCTATCAACAGCATGGTCACCTTAAGCAGCCTTTAAACGACGATGAATGAAATAGGAGTCACTTTTTCAGCAGGTAAAAATTCGATAACATCACGCTGTTTAACTCGCGTTGCCATAGCACTAGGACACGTCTCCATACTTCCGCTTCTCAAAATACGCTGGATGAATGTAACGACCTCAAACCTGCGCATGCGTGTTGAGGGGGAATGTTACTTCCACATGCCACCAAGAGTTCTTCTGGAGGTCATTTTGTTTGTGGTCTATGAGCATGTGTGCATGTCAGCCTACCCTCGTTAAACTGATAAGCATTTACCGAGCGCAACAGAATCATTCCGAAGCCACTGTGCAATTGGATTGAAACGATTATCAGCCAAACGAAATGAAAATCTCACGAAACTTATCAATTTTCTGTTTTCAGATCATCGACTCGAACGAACTCTGACAACGCCCAACACGAAACTAAAGTGGTGTGAACGCGTGGTGCCGAATGGTTCTGCAGCCCGCCACCAGAAGATAGGAGGCAGAGCACGGGGTGTCGGGCGAGTGCAGCGGGCCGACGACTGCAGGGGCGTGGAGTGAGAGAATATTAATACGACTGACGGCACTTCCTTATTAATTCCCAGGACATCCACACAAAAATGGGTTGGTGTCTAACCCCTCGGGGGAACGAAGAGCCCACCCTGGAAGTTCGTCGAGGTCAACGGTCGACTCTTTGACTGGAATTCAAGTTTAGCCCGCTTTCGTATTAACATTTAAATGCATTAGTGAGAACCACGAGATAATTAAAAATTGACACCAAGGCTTAATGGTAAAAAAAATCCATTTGGCGGGCTACGATATTCTCTGGTTATAAAGATGCACCAAGAAAATGAGTCCCGTGTACATCGGCGACTCTATATCCATTCTGAAACCAGTTCTTGACAGCCATTTAAGGTGCTGCTCATAACAGGCCCCTCGTTTCGGGCAGTAATTAAAGATCATTCGATCCTCAATTAGCGTCACCCATTAAAAATATGGATAGGATATTAATTATTTAATTACAAGACATCGCACATTTGGAGCTGTTAAAAATCGGACCCTCTCGGGGAGTAATCAATAAAGGACAAAGGATATTCCATAATGAATTACTTTGATATGCAATTGAAAATTAAGACCACGGGGAAAACGTCTTCAATTCCATTAAGTTGAATTGACAACCTAAGGATGGATAATTCCAAGTAAGTAACTTGTGCAAACGGAAGCAAATTGTGCTCAGCTTGTGGTAAAGAACTAGGTAAAACTGAAATACAGGGCCTGTACCTGTAAATAATGTTAGTACGTGGCACATAGAAAATGTAAATACCCCATTGAAAGAAGGAGAAATCTAGACATGCTCGCCTATGGTTTAACAATGCAGACTTTACCCCTTGGGTTGATTTTTAATACGTAATATTATTTTGGAAAAGAGGCTGATCTGAACGTACAAGAGGACACAGAAATACAGAAAGGAGAGCAGCAGGGATGTCATTACTGTCCCCGTTCATACTCGAACGTACTCTTTGGGAAGACAAGAGGTGGATCGCCTCTCCTCGATTCTTTATGAAAAGAACAAACAAGGTAAGTAAGCGCCACACCATGCGTCACATAAGTAACACTTCACAATTGTAATGCATAGAGTAGTAAACACAGACTAGGAAACTATATGCACATAGAATAAATATAGGTAGAGCATGGCAATTAAGTAACTCTCATTTACGAATCGCCGATTTTTTACGTATTTACGAACACGAAAATTTACGATACGAATACATACGCCAAGAATATATTTACATAAAATACGGGCCCACTACAATGGAAGGGTCGGCTACTTAGGTGCTAAATAATTATTTTTTTCCCACATGGTTAGTGGTGATATGGTTGTGGGTGATAACCATGTTTCTGCGCCATACATACAGGTAGCTACGCTCCATATCAGAGTTTTTACGAGTCTTTTCTTAACCTCCCTACTCAACGTCCCCGTCATCAACTCCCTCCTCCTTGAGAAAGCCTCCTTGCCTAGCGCAATTCTTCTCCTTACGTACCTACTACTTTGACCGTATTGTTCCAAAACACTTTAGAAATACGTAAACTGCTCTACCTGCTCTATTTTTTCCCGGCCTATTTTAATGTTTCGCTTAGTCTTTGTCTTTCTGGAAAATCGTGTAACGTTTGTTTTATTTGCATGTATTCTCATTTAAAAAGAGGTAGGGTCTGCATAAATTTAATTCGGTTAATAGTACTGGCTGCCCCAATTAGGCGTGATATAGTAAAAATTCACAACTTCCGTGCCGTCTTCAAATTCTTCGTAAAGCATCATTTTTATTTTAATGAACCGCATTCTACGTGATACGACATACACGTAACATTCAATGTAACTCATAATCATGGGTAAAGAAGAGCATGTTGAGAATTCTGAAGTTAGAGTGGGCAGACCAAGGGATTAAAAAAGTCGAAGAGTGAGGATGGAAGACCAAGAAAGGCAAATGAAAATGTGGAAAATAAAAGGACGTATTGAGAGACCAACTGTGCCCACTGCAATGAAGTTAAAACAAGCTGTTGGGAAGATCGACAGGAAACTCCGTTAACATTATCAGCCATATAAAAATAAAAGCAATGATCGAACCAGAAAAGATACCGATTAGATGAAAAGAATACATAAAACTATGCGATCAAGAAAGTAGGTCATCATGTTTAGATGTCGAAAGAGATGGTGAAGAGGATGAGGATCGTTTAGGTCCAATCACAATAGATCGTGAAATAAAAAAGCCATTAAAAGAAATGAAATCGAACAAGGCTGTAGTAAGATCCCTGAGGAACGACGCACCGGTTCTGAAAACGTGGGAGTGTTTTATGGGCTCATTTTGCCAGAAGAATTCGTTCAATTAGTATTGATCCCCCTCGGGGGAAGCGGGCGCATCTGAATAATAGAGGACAATAAGTGGGAATACACTCTCAGTGGTGATTAGAGTCACTTAGACAATTATTAGTTGTGGATTATCAGTTAATGTTTACTAAGGAGAGAAAATGCGAGATGCTAGACAAGAGTTACTTTATCGTGTATAGGAAGGAATATAGAGTTTAACCAGGATGCATTCGATTGGCTCTCATTTCGAGATGGCACAGAGGGAGGAGGTAGGAAAATTGACGCAGAGCATTCTGGGTGGCGCTGGAATGCTGACGATTCGATTTATTTATTTAAAGACTTTTTCGGGGCGCGATTGAGACTTTGTAGTCCCTTCTTCCACCCAACCCCAACATATTACATTAAAGCCATGACAAACACCCAGACGCTAGGTAGAGGAAAAGCCACCCGGGAGGGAATCGAATCCGTGACCTCCGAGTTGGATGGCGAGGACGTTACCCCACCGCCACCGAGGCCGGCAAGATTGGATAGAGGGGTGGAAGTGAGGTCAGCGAGGCAGAGGAGGAAAAGAATAACCATGTTGTACGAAATTGAGGTGAAATAGACCTCTCACTGAATAGGGTTTCATTAATATGTAGGGCTTTACATTGCTAGTAATGCATCCAAAACAGAGGAGCTACGCTGGGAATCACTCACGGAGCGAAGATTAATATACATTATTACGCCCATCGCACTTCAGTAGGAGGGATTATGTCAATACAATGAGAGAGATTGAGTGTAGAACAGATTTAAGATGCCATTTTTTCCACGAACGATGAGGCATCAAGATAACATTATTCGACCGCGGTAGGGTCATGTTCGGGTAAAAATTATCCTGGTGTGTTTCACCCCCTGCCATACACCCTGGCAGTGGCTTGCACGGTATACATAAATAAAATAACCAATAAAAATATTGAAAATCAAACCGGTTTCAATTATTCTTAAGGCAGGCTTAGAAATGTACCGTTGAATAGTTTCAATGTCCGTCCAAAACCTTCCTTAACCATTAGGCTAACTTTGAATTTTATATATATAAGGAAAATAACATTGTTTTACACGTTGAACTAGTAAAATAAAAGCTATTTCTCAGTTTTTTTTCTAATTCCGATGTGCTAATCGACATGTTATGAAGTTTTGATTTATTACTCCTAGATCTAACTGAAAAGGTAAGAGTCACGAACATTTAAATCTCATCGAAGGAACTGATTTCACAATATATATACGCACATTATCTTAATTTTCCCATCGAGGAAGGATAATATCTCAAAGTTACGAATTCGCCGCCTGTACCGATTCGGTGAACATAAAATACAACAACAAAAAATAAAACACGCCCAAAGCGGAAATATTGTCAAAGTCGGAGCTGTCTAACGTTTTAATAGCAATTGCGATCGTAAACCCCTTCTCTTTTTTACACACACTTCTGCTTATGGGCTCTCGTGTCTTTATGGGAAAACTACAGAAACAATGTTCATATTAATAATTTTCGCAAGGATGCAAATAGGAAGTTATTGATTCTCGAGATGTCTAAACCCATCGGCCTGTAGAAAAATTGAATGAAAGAGTGAAAGAGAGGATTTACTTCGCTTTAGTTGTGCCGCATTTGGAATACGGGGCAGAGTACTTGGAATTATTCAGGGAATATTTAAATTAAGCAATTGGAAACATATCGGAGAAGATCCGACTGTTAATAAACTGCTACGCAAAACGAGAAAGCATGATCGATCGATGCTGGAAGAATTAGGTTAGGAGCCCCTTGATTCAATTAAAAAAAACCGAGAGACCTGACACTTTCAGAAGGTTACGGGGCACCTGCGTTTTCTTGCGGCACAGAGGAAATTATTTTGTCCGCAAATTACATCGGCAGATTGGACCACCAGGATAAAATGGGTGGGATAGACACCACCACACAGACACATTTAAATATTCGTTCTCCTCTCGCACGATACAGTATCATAACAAAATCAGACGTAACCCACTCCTACATTCCTAATTCAAAAGAACATTTATAAGTGTACGAGAACAGACCTATTATCATTACATTATGCAGATGGGCATGTATGTGTGTAAGCAAGCATGTGTTCACGTATGTGCTATATAATATAAATTCATAAAGTGCATACTTTCATGGCAGGGACCGAGCCACCAGAGTCGACGCAACACCCACGTCCGACGACGGATTCGAAGCCGAGACCTTTGAATTGGCAAGCGAGTACGTCAACCGCCCGATCGAACCTGTCCAACTGCCATATCCTTAACCAGGATGTCTAAATTCTACAGGGAGAGAAATCCGCACACTCGAGGAGCATTAGCGAAACTGTATAATGGATGCATAAAAGAGGATCGCTTCTCCCACAGTGGGATGGAGGCTCGGCGGGAAACAGTGTCGGTTGGATGCCCACTTTCAAGTTCACCCGAACACATTTATACGGTCTTTAAATCACCCTTATCTCTCGAAGAATTCTGCATGTCCGGGTTTTCACCGCGTTGTTGTTTGAAGCCGACAACAGTTTCGCCGAAGTTTCATCCGGCGTCTTCAGGTCGAAGATGAGGATTCAGATTTTGGCCGTCCTTATATAGGTGGTCCCGTCCGGGTGCTGCTCTCTGATTGGTCCTTTTTCGGAGGACTCTCTTCCACGCGTTATGGAGATGGTAGCCTTCATCTCTATTGAAATTCGCCGGGTTTTTGGCTATCTCAATGGCTTCTCTGATTAGGCGTGGGTAATATCGACTTTCTTTACTTATGATTGTGGCGTCATGGAATAGAATATCATGGCCGGGTTCACTCCATTTATGCTCGGAGATGGCCGAGAGGTGAAACTGTTTGTTCGTAGTAGCCCGGAGGTGTTCTTTCATCCTAACTTTCATAGCTCGGCATGTTTCCCCGATGTAGGCTTTCCCACATGAACACGGTACTTGATATACCCCTTCGTATAGGTCTTTCGAGATTTTGTCCTTCGGTCCGGGGAGCGCGTCCGCTATTTTCTTGGTGCAGTTGAACCTTGTCACCACGTCGTGCTTTTTAAGGATTCTGGCTATCTTCTCGGATGTTCCC
This sequence comes from Hetaerina titia, assembly GCA_037158775.1. Taxonomy (NCBI): domain Eukaryota; kingdom Metazoa; phylum Arthropoda; class Insecta; order Odonata; family Calopterygidae; genus Hetaerina; species Hetaerina titia. Next base: position 89,897,048 of record CM073778.1, on the reverse strand, counting down.
GATACGAAGGGGATAGTCGCGTATGCCTTTGGGTCTGGTTCCGTCTGCTTGATTGACTTGTCAGAATCTCGTCTTCGCCTTTCTTCCCTGGCGGTCCTTTTTAGGACCATATCGTTCCGATAGCCGTTTTGTTTTAGTGCTCTCAGGAGATGTTTCTTTTCAGTCAGCAAAGAGTCGGCGTCAGAGATTTCATACGCTCTGTGAACTAGTGTGTCCACCAAAGATGTCTTCTGGAGCGGATGGTGGTGAGAGGTTGCGTTTAGATAACGGTCGGTGTTCGTCTTCTTTCTGTAAACAGCATGTCCCAGCTTCCCACAACTCTTCTTTTTGACTAAGACGTCCAGGAAAGGTAGTTGGTTGTCCTTTTCTACTTCCATCGTAAATTTGATGGAATGATGTTGTGAGTTGAGAAATTGAAGAAATTTCCGAAGTTCTGCTGCGCCGTGCTGCCAGATGACGAAAGTATCATCCACATATCTTAACCACATCCTAGGTTTTTTCTCGTACTGATTAAGGATCTTTTCTTCAAAATGCTCCATGAACAGGTTAGCCACTGTCGCCGCTGTCTCCGGTAGTTAAGGATCTTTTCTTCAAAATGCTCCATGAACAGGTTAGCCACTGTCGCCGCTGTCTCCGGTAGTGGCTAACCTGTTCATGGAGCATTTTGAAGAAAAGATCCTTAATCAGTACGAGAAAAAACCTAGGATGTGGTTAAGATATGTGGATGATACTTTCGTCATCTGGCAGCACGGCGCAGCAGAACTTCGGAAATTTCTTCAATTTCTCAACTCACAACATCATTCCATCAAATTTACGATGGAAGTAGAAAAGGACAACCAACTACCTTTCCTGGACGTCTTAGTCAAAAAGAAGAGTTGTGGGAAGCTGGGACATGCTGTTTACAGAAAGAAGACGAACACCGACCGTTATCTAAACGCAACCTCTCACCACCATCCGCTCCAGAAGACATCTTTGGTGGACACACTAGTTCACAGAGCGTATGAAATCTCTGACGCCGACTCTTTGCTGACTGAAAAGAAACATCTCCTGAGAGCACTAAAACAAAACGGCTATCGGAACGATATGGTCCTAAAAAGGACCGCCAGGGAAGAAAGGCGAAGACGAGATTCTGACAAGTCAATCAAGCAGACGGAACCGGACCCAAAGGCATACGCGACTATCCCCTTCGTATCGGGAACATCCGAGAAGATAGCCAGAATCCTTAAAAAGCACGACGTGGTGACAAGGTTCAACTGCACCAAGAAAATAGCGGACGCGCTCCCCGGACCGAAGGACAAAATCTCGAAAGACCTATACGAAGGGGTATATCAAGTACCGTGTTCATGTGGGAAAGCCTACATCGGGGAAACATGCCGAGCTATGAAAGTTAGGATGAAAGAACACCTCCGGGCTACTACGAACAAACAGTTTCACCTCTCGGCCATCTCCGAGCATAAATGGAGTGAACCCGGCCATGATATTCTATTCCATGACGCCACAATCATAAGTAAAGAAAGTCGATATTACCCACGCCTAATCAGAGAAGCCATTGAGATAGCCAAAAACCCGGCGAATTTCAATAGAGATGAAGGCTACCATCTCCATAACGCGTGGAAGAGAGTCCTCCGAAAAAGGACCAATCAGAGAGCAGCACCCGGACGGGACCACCTATATAAGGACGGCCAAAATCTGAATCCTCATCTTCGACCTGAAGACGCCGGATGAAACTTCGGCGAAACTGTTGTCGGCTTCAAACAACAACGCGGTGAAAACCCGGACATGCAGAATTCTTCAAGCCACCGCCGCGAAAATCTACGCAGCCACCCATATCTCTCTCTCTCTCTCCCTCCCTCCCCCTCAACTCAGCCTCCCGTTCCTCCATCTCCAGTTACTTCACCTCCCAAATATTTTTAAAGTCAATGCCTTTCCGCCAAACAGACTCCCGCGAGAGTACATGTGCCAGATAGATAGACGTACCATTCCACTGATGGTGACTCGATGGCCAGCAACTAGGCTATTTTATTCACCATACATATTGCCATTTTTAAGCACGAATATTACATTAATATTTATTTAGCATTCAATCATGTTAGCACACAATTCGTGATTTTTCTCACGCTTAACTCTCTCCGCTTTGCAGAGGATCCCTCATGAATTCGTCTTCTGTCGAGTTATCAGGAATAGAGATGCCGCAAATGTATTTCTTGAATTTCAGATTTGAAAATACACCAAGTAAGCAGTAATTACGGCCAAGATTTGACAGCGAGTTGAAGACTTCCGTCAAATAAAAACCTGCCCTGAACACAATGCATGGACATGATGGATGCGACGGGTCGCAGGTGAATCCCAAATCGCTTCAAATTCGGCTTTCCGACATTTTCCAAAACACCTCTTTAAAAGCACGACCTACAAATCTATGCCTTGCTCACGTCAAGAAGTTGCCGAACTTTTAACACAACGATTTTTCGATTTTCAACGGCTTCATTAATATTTTAGAAAAGATCGTTCAATGGAAACAAATTAGTTACATTCTAACAACATACTTAACACTAAACTTACGGGAAAAATACACGGACCCATCCGGAACTTGGGCTAGATCTCTCACGACGGCCACGTTGGATTTTGAAAAGGTTCAACAATAATTGGTAGGTTGCGGAAAGCCAGTACCACTTTGGCACACGTAAACTAGACAGGGATCGGGGTCATAAGTAATGGTAATATGCCGAATTGAGGCAATTTTCGGCTCTTTATCCCCCTCTCCCATTGTAATGAGTATCAGTAGTTATTCGGGCGGGAGACAACCGACAGTTGCGATAATCTGCGTCATCATATCAGGGATGGGCGCGTGATTTGGTAGGGTTCGGATTTTCAGGGAAAGAGGGATGGATGAATGGAAACCCGGCGTCAGCATTAGACAAAATACGCCTAGCAGTCCACATGTTTGTCCCATCCATTGGACGGCGTACTCCATTTTGAGTTGCTTCGCACGCAATACCCCACGAAGGGATCGGGGAACCACTGAAAAATCCCAACGGGATTTGAACCCGGGTATTCTGAGTGGGAAGCCAGTACACAAGGTACTGCACTAACCCGATACACCCCTTTGTGACAATCTATAAGAAACCGACTCACCCCCGCTTTCGCACGAAATTATCGCCATACATTAAGCTTTTACGAAAAAAACATTTATTTTTGATGAAAGCGTGTTTCACAACGATTATCCACCGATGAATTCAATTGGGTATTTGTCCTTAAAATATTACATCGACATGAGTGAAAAATATTTTACTGTTATGGTATCGGAATAAATAAAAGCAATTCCCTCCCGAACGCCTACTGAATCGGGAACACCGAAATGGAATGTGTAGACCCGATTAAATAGTTAGCCGTTACCCTCACTCACGATCTCTCCAGGGTGAAACACATACTAGGGGGAATATGTGGACAGGATAACAAAAATTAGGATTTATTATAAGATTCCTTGGTAAATGTGATGAAAAGGTCAAAGAGAAATGTTATATTTTGCTGCTTAGGCTTCATTTAGAATATGCTGCAACTGTATGGAATCCTCTTGAAGTTAGATTGATTGCCGAATTGATTCGCGTGCAGCGAAAATAGAAGCTATATTTTTAAAACGTTGTTGTGATAAACTTAGTAGCGCATCCAAAATATTACAGCAGCTAGATTAGATATCACTCTCGAAACTAATGTTAAATTACAGATTGAAGCTGTTGCATATGAATTAGAAGGAGGTCTCTTTAGCAGTGATTTCGAAAATATATTATTACCCCCATCGTACTACGGTAGAAGAGATCATGCTAATAAAATTAGAGGGATTAAGGGCAGAACAGTTAGATATAAGATGCTATGTTTTCCACGAACGATAGGGGATCATAATAACATTGTTCGACCGCGGCAGAGTCATATTCGGGTAAAATTACTCTATTGTGTATTCACCCTCTGCCACACACAAGGCATACATAAATAGAAAATAAAAAAATTAAAGAATACAAGGAAATGAAACAAATATTTAGAAAACCGTTTAGCGAAATTTTCAATATTTAAAATGAACCACCCATGCTTATTTTTCGAATTAGACGGTTGTGTAACACTCATTACATTCGTCTATAATGGCAGAATCTGAAAATAATATCGAGTGTCGTTGCCAAATCCATAAAACAATACTTTATTCACTAGCGCATCAAGAATATTTCATGGTATACTTGCTTACTGCATTAAAAAATCAACTTTTATCTCTTAAAAACTCAAGGATAACATAAAAATATCATCGTGAGCATTGCCTTACCATTGTCTTTCTGAAACTTCTACGAGGGGATCGAAAATTAAATGCACTTGCGAGATGGATCTGTAATTTTGTTTGCGCTATACCATTCGTAACAGAAATCTGGCAATTAGATAGATAGATAAACACCATCACATTTTAAGGAAAATAAGTCCAAATCACTACAAAAAATTCACCCTTTGACTTTAGTTCAAAGGATGTAAAAGCAGAGGGAAGGCATCACCTTTTCTCAATTAGGACTTTCCAGTCTAAGGTCAACAAAACCCTATCAAATCGAACACAGTTGTCCATCTGAACATGTAGAATTTTAGTTTTACAACATGACGTGAAACTGGAGAGAGTAGTTTTCCCAAGAGAGATGTCGGTTGGAAATGACGGACACAAAAATCGAGTCTCACAGCTGTCAGTCTAAGAATAGTCCGAACTCTAACCTCTAGGCAACTTATAAAATTATTTAGTGTGCCTCCACTATCGCCCCCCGTGTCTGTTTGCCATATTAATTCAATCTCCGGCACCTGCACCACACATTTCCCGACCATCCCCGCAGGAGGGAAGAAGTCGACGTGATCGAACACGCAGGAAAAGTTTGTGCGTGGGTCGCAATAGCGTGCGTACACATTCCGTCCACGAAGTTCTTTCCTCAGCTTTATTACACCACCCGAAAAGTTTTATGGTCCCCATGGATTGAGCCAAGGGAGGCGAGAGGACATTGGCTGAAAAAGACGGCGATTGAAATATTTGAAAGAAAAACCACACGCTGTCGGGACGAAGACAGAGCACCGGCACGAGACGACATTAATATCCCAGGCGTGTGTGCGCATTATTGCATTTGAAGTCCGCCTCAGAAGAGCTGGGCACCCGCGTTACTGTGGTATTCAAAAAGCACACCGCAGCCTCCCGACACTCATCATGACCAAAGAACGATCCACAAACGAGACCTTAAGAAAACAACGAAGTTGCCTTTCGCATCACGACAATTGCAGTAAACAAAATATGTTATTCGGTGCATATTCTAGCAATGAAACCACATGGTTAAATGATGAATGAGAATAGAGGGGGATTCTAGGAAACTGCGGGAGATACTGCCGCAACAGTAACGTTTAAAGGAGTCATCCGCTAACACGCATTTCATTGCCACAATTTCAGAGTGTAAAAAAATCATTCGCCTTGACCGGGATTCGAACCCGGATCCCTCGATGTCCTGCCGAATGCCTCAGACAGTTAAGGTTCGGAGGCGTCCTCTTATTTCAGATTTTAATTTTTTTTCAGGGTGGAAGAGGACGCCTCGATAGCTTAACTGTATAAAGCACTCGGCCGGATATCGAGGGATCCCGAGGGTTCGAATCTCGGTCAAGGCGAATGATCTGTACACACTGAAATTGTTGCATTGACTAGAAGGGGATATTAACGGTGATGTAGTCCGTCGAATAAAGTACGCAATTAAAGAGAAAAGTACTCTCCTCACAAGTTGGTACGCACGCAATGGTATGAGTTATTACCAACTTCCGTTAAACACAAAACATTCTCTATAAAAAAATCTTAACGTTTCGGACACAATGTGATCAATAATCTTTGAGAGGTCGAAATGAAACAACAAGAATTTTTTTCCAGTTTGTAGTATAAAATGTTTCTCTCTCTATTTATTTACTAAACATTTACACCAAATAGGATTCTCAAATGTCGTCATTTCTTACTCTCAATCTGAGGATAGTATTAAATTGTTAATCGGAAGACATTTGCTTCTATTCAAGAAAAAAGTGACGCACTCAGCCCTCTAACTGATTAAAAAAACTTCAAATGTCGCCGCCGCCGGCCTATCAACACCGCTAATCACGTAACCATGAACCATTAACTTTATCTCCAGACCTGACATCGCTTACCTTACAACACTTTCGCCGCGCACAGTCGTCCCATCCACCTAAAAACGTCCCCCTCAAACTCCATGCTCAAGAATATTCCTTACGAAATCCAAGCTTCGACATGGCGGCACATCCACATCTTCCCAACTTCCACTCGACGCCCCCCGGGGCGCGCTTTCTCCTCGAAGTGATCCTTGTGACTTTTAACTACCACAGACCACCCCCTCGCCCCCCCGCCATCCCCCTTCTGCTGCTCCTCCTCACCTTATCAGAGCCCTAATTAAACTCAAACAAGCCCGTCCCGAACACCTTCCCATTACATGATACACGGCAGCGCGTCGCGGAGGAATTTTACCTCGCTTCATATTAGGATTTCCCACATTTTACGAACTATCCCCAAGAAGAGACTATCTGCAATTTACCTTGTTCGTGCCACGAAGTTTGCGAACTTATAAACAACGACTTTCTCCCGTCTCAGTTTCTATTTTTAAATGTACCAATGGAAACTGAAAAAAATATGCACATTCCAAAAACAAACATTTCACTAAACTTCACGCATTTTCCCCACACACAGAGTTAACTTTACTCACTAACGGAGGATATCTGTACACTGTACTTTTGCACATATTCAAATTTAAGCATATTCCCTGCTTAAGCAACTCATTTAAGATACTTCAAATGTTCATTAAAATAAATTTTGAACATCTTTACCATACTTGAAGTAAGCTAAACCGTTGACGTACTTGGTGGCACCTCCATACTAAAAAAAATTCCCAAGTACTATCATATTAATAGTCTGTCGCTCCCGGTGCAGTGATGCGCGAATGGGCATTCCTGGAAAATACATTCGGGAATGCGAATAGAAGCATTAGTGCACGAGAGTATTGTCGGTTAACCTCGTCCCCGATAAGCGCCGTTTATCCAAAACACGTCGTTGGCATATGGAGGGCATAACGTCACGTACGCCGGCCGATTACGTTGGTATGTGTCGACACTGCGTCTTCCATCGAGTCGGAACGTTTAGGAAAGGCACACCCGTCGACTCCGAACCGAGCTTTCGCATCAAAGGTGCCACTTTATATAACAGGCGCGTATATAGTATTTCAACCCTTCCCTCGCCTCCCCCGGGGGGTGAAGAGGCAATCCAAATGGTGGTCTGCGATCCACAGCAAGGGAGGGTGGCAGGGGGCCATTCCACGTCAGGCATGCAACAACCGGGTTAATTTTTACCTATTGTTAGTATCCAATACGTTACGCGGAAATAATGTCGAGACAGGCTACATTCGTTGCCGTTCCTAAGAATTAAAAACCTCTCCAAGCAGAAGAGAAGCGCTGCTGGCAACAACAATGAAACAAGGGTTTAAAAAAATGAGAACACATTAGACGTGACTCAATAAAACTATTTCCCCAGGAGCGGATGCTTGCAGTTATTGCGATGCCTTTCCACTCGAGGGAAAATGATAATTTTTAACATGCCGGGTGTACAGGCTACATAACATGCCTGTACACAGTTGAGTTCTCAAAACTACGATAATTCACAATAATCTAATATGACACATCGACAACAAAATACCAGCAGGAACTAATTTGCATGATTATACGGGCGCCAGAGAATTGACCATTTTAATGCAACAGAATAAAAACAACAAACTACAGGGTTCGTCCGGAAGATAAGTGTACTGATTTTTCCCGCCGCTCCAGGCGCGCCCAGCACCGCTCTGACGGGCTGCGATTGGAGGGGGGTATGTTGGCAAGCGACGCTGAAAAAGACAGTCGGCTCTGAGCTGTGATGTAGTGAGGAGCTCTGTTAACGCGAACCTCCACGCTCGACCCACGTCACGGAACGCGATGCCGAAGTTTTTGGAGCAGCGTTATTCCATCAAATTTGCGGTAAAGCTTGGGAAATCGTCTACCGAAACTGTCGGTATGATTAACCAGGCTTACGGGGAGTCAGCCATGTCCAGAAACATGATCTTTCGGTGACACAAGATGTTCGTGGAGGGCAGAGAAGAGGTCGACGACGAACCACGGCCTGGACGCCCATCAACGACAATCACCGACGAAAATGTGCGAACATTTCGCAATGTACTGAACTCTGATCGTCGTCTTAGTGTTCGGATGATAGCAGAGCAGTGCAATGTGCCAAAAACAATAGTGCACGAGATTATTAGGGACCAATTACAGATGAGAAAAATTTGTGCAAAGTTGGTGCCGAAAGTGCTCAGTGATGATCAAAGACTCAATCGTTTGGAAATCGCGACACAACTTGCGGATCACTGCAAAAATGATCCACATATTTTAGAGAACGTTTCTGTTCCCGAAGATAAAGAGGAGTTTGAAAGGAACGCGATACGGGACTTTCGACGCCGTCAAAGAGGCCGTGACGACGTGTCTTCGAGAGGTTCCCGATGATGCCTTCGCGGGAGCGTTCCAGGAATGGTAACGCCGCTGGAACAAGTGTATCGACTCACAAGGGTCCTATTTTGAGGAATATTAGCTTAATATATGTAAAAGTGTAATAAATTTTTTTCCTGAGCTCAGCACACTTATTTTCCGGACGAACCCTGTATACTTGTAATTTGGGCACTTTTGGAGCAGTAGACGTTCGGGATAGAGCAACCCCTATTTCAGAGTCTTCGTCTTTACTAGCAACGGAGAGAGAGAGAGGGGGGGGGGAGGATGAATCCGTACGAGATTTCCTTTCGCAGATACCAACCATTCACCCGAGGATTAGAGAGGTCTGGCACCGTACAATCGGAAAGCTCCAAGGGAGGAAGGGCGGCGAACGATCACGAGGAAACATTGGCTAGTCAAACCGAAGAGATGACACCGAAGAGAGAGAGAGACATCCGAACCTTGCGGCCAACTGCCGTCACACGGATCCAAGTTTCGCAAGGCACTTCGAATTCCAAAGGCCATCAACGGGAAATAACATCCCTGCGGCCCTCCGCAGAGATTTTACGGGTCGAATAAAAGTTTTTACGCCAGGATATAAAACTTGATGGCAACAACGATTATTTGAATTATACGGCCAAGCTTATGTCACTTCATAAACCGCCTGATAAATCCACTAGTCAAACAGCCAGCCTTCATACATTTTTATACGTTTATTAATGTGCACATTGCATACATTTTTCTAAAACTACATAAGTGCGAATTCTGACATACAAATATGTATATATATATATATATATATATATGTATACAAATATGTATATATATACAAATATGTATATATATATATAAATATGTATATATATATAAATATGTATATATATATATAAATATGTATATATATATAAATATGTATATATATATATAAATATGTATATATATACACAAATATGTATATATATACACAAATATGTATATATATATACACAAATATGTATATATATACAAATATATATATATATATATACAAATATATATATATATACAAATATATATATATATATATAAATTCACTGATAGTCATAACAAACACAGAAACCAAAACACACAAAAGAGGGACTCACTGGTTCTCGAATTTTCGGTGGTCCAACCACCTTTCTCAAGAGGAATTAGGAACAGAACTGAGGCAGAGGAGGGCCCGAAAGCAGTGGTAGGAAGGAGAAGGGGAAATGGGGGAAAATAGGGGAAAAGAAAGGAAAAGGGGGGGAAAGGGGGGGGGGAAGGCATTCGAGGTGAGGAGTTTGGAGGGGTAGTGTATGGCGCGGGAATTTTAAAAAAAGGTGGGGATGATATGGAAGTTGTTGGGGGCGGAGGGGGATGAAATTATATGCATAAAGGGGGCAATTAATGTCTAATATTAATACCTGGGCGATTCCGGGAATCCAAGAGCCAGATGAAAGCTAGCTCTAATGTTTTGAGTTTCAGTGGAGGGTCTGAGTGTGGGAGGGATGTTAAGACGGATACTTTAAAACATTGGTCAAAGGCAGTGTTGTGTTCGGAGGCATGTTTGGGGATTGGGAGCATACCAATAAGGGAGGAATTGTTGCATGAGGCTCGATGATTATTGATTCTAATATTAAGGGGTGTGGTACACTGTCCAATGTAAAAGGCAGGGCAAAGTTGGCACTGGAGTAGGTAGACAACATTGCTGGAGGTACACGAGGAGTAGGGAATTGGTGGGAGAGAGTTAAAGAGCGGGTGGGAGAGGGATGGGATTCTGGTTAGGAAAATAGGACATGTTTTGCATCTAGGTTTATTTCAGGGTCTGGGAGTGATTTTGGAACGGGGCGAGGATTTAAGAAGTGGATTGGTAGATTTTAGAAGATCTGATAGATTGGCGGGGCGTTTGAAAGTGACAGAGGGGCATGTGGGGAAAAGGTTGGTGGTGGAATTGTGGTTTTTGAGGATAGGATAGAGGTCCTTTAGGATAGAACGCAGAGATTCTACGCCAGGGAGAAACGTGGTACAAATTGAAAGAGGGTGGTTTTTCGCGGTGGTGGAAGGTCTGGGAGTGTAAGTATGTCTACGGATCCTCTTATTCAGGAGGGATTCAGGATAACCTCGTTTGAGGAGGGAATGGTGTAAATTTATGAGGAAATTGTCTAGGGAGTCAGGGTCATTGCAAATTCTGTGACCCCTTATGGAAAGGGAATAAGGAATGGAACGTTTGGTGTTGTATGGGTGACAGCTGTTGAAATGTAAGTACTGTTGTTTATTTGTGGGTTTTATATGTACGGATGTGTGAAATTTATGGTCTATAAATGATATGTTTACATCTAGGAAGGTGATTTGGGAGGAGGAAACTGTAGACGTGAAGGATACATATATTCCAATATATACATAGGGGATATATACATGCTTGCCACTTGCAAGGTCCGGTGTTCAAATCCCGGTTAAGGAAGTATTTTTACTTTCGTGATCTGCTCAAAAACTGCCTTCCCCACATGCCCTGTGTTCACCTTTTATGTGTTTTCCTATCCCCTTTCCTTATACCTATTTCTATGTTTGAATGAATATTTGTGCGCCGTATGGCGGGACTTCGTATTTGAATGTGTATATATATATATATACACACATACATGTATATATATATGTATTTGAATGTGTATATATATATATATATATATATTTACACCTAATACGCCTTAAGCTGTGAGTAATATAGGTATGCCGATAAACTTATTGCTATTTGACAGATACCGCAAACGATAATATAGTATTGTATGTGAGGAACCTCAGTTGCTGAACCTGAGGCTCGTTAAACTGCGTCGTTAATGAAACTTACGACAAAACTGTATTAATGGAAATAAGCTGGAAAAGTTAAGCTGAAAAGTTACAAATATTGTTAATGACATTGTCATTGTGACAAGTCCAAGGTATCGCCACTCCATGCTAATTAATACGGAATAAGTCGGACTTCGACATTAATTTGAGCTGCGATACGAGAAGGGATTTATCAACACCAACTGCAGAAGAAGGAAGGTAGAGAAGATTGCAGAAGTTTACACAACGTTCGAAACCGGATTGTTAATTCATTAATTGAATACTTAATTATAAAATTGTGATGATATACAATGTTCATTTGCCAACATACTATTACATATATATATATATATATATATATATATATATATACATATATATATATATACATATATATACATACATATATATATATACATATATATATACATATATATATACATATATATATATATACATATATATATATATATATATATATACATATATATATATACATATATATATATATACATATATATATATATATATATATATATACATATATATATATACATATACATATATATATATATATATATATATATATATATATATATAAACACAGTAATCAACCCGAAGGTCGGTTTAGTAGGTGATGGTAGAGCTCACCCATGTACCAAGCCCGACGGCGTGTGAATATGCACACATCAGGGTAGGGGGGCCAGTTCCTTTCCCAGTGCCAGTTATGGTTTCCTAGGAAGATGTGGTACCCGAAAAATCCCATACCTTGGGTGGAGCCGAGGGTGCCCAGAGAGGCGTGCCCGGGAATCGGGCCCTCCAGTGGTCATTAGTCCAACGCTTTACCCCCGGGACTACCGCGACCACTACATGTATTATTTACATTTAATATTTTACGCAAGTATGCACCTTAAATTCGCCATTTCAAAGACGGAGCAAGTACTATTGTGGTTTCATCCTTGACGCTGCGAAGTTCTATTTCCACTTATGTTCGGACTAATGCTCATAGCTGTCTAACACTCTAGCACGAATTACAGGATGTGATGCCGCTTCCGCCGATTGCTTTTACTATATGCAGGCCTGGCAATATTTAGAGACATCACAATGTCGAGCGGGGAGGAGTTTTTAAAAATTCGCATCAAAATAATTTTACTTGCGAGTCTGGTTTAAGGTACGAGGTCAACTCACAAAAACTTGCTTTCAACCTTTACATTGATAATTACCAATTGGAATTTTTTTAAACGAGACCTAAATATTTCGCACTCCCATATTCACTAAATGATTTAAGATGAGAGGATTTTATTATGGGATGAGTTTGAGTCTAAGGGAAAGTTGAACTTCTCGAGGCAAATTTATTTCAACTCAAATTGAAACTTAAGAGAGAAGAAAACTGATTGTTAAAACTAATTTTCGCCCTCTTGTCAATGAAATTTCATGAAACCGTAATCTGTAAAACCAGAAAATCGTATTAAGTAGAATTTTACTCGCGCAAGAAGAGAGGCATGTATCCTATCCACGAAAAAAAATCATTTCGAAGAAATGGAAACCATTGGGAGTTACATGGAGTGGTGCTCCCGAGCGTGCCTTTCCTTCGATGGAAATCGCTCGTCGGGTCGTTCGCATTCCGTTAATGCTCTGTTTTGAGCGCGAGCATTTCGGTCGAGGAAGAAATATAAGTATTTTACGAAAAAACAACTTTCCTGGAGAGGAGGATGGGGAGTGGAGTGGAGGAATCGGGCGTGACTCAAGGTGAAGAGGAAAAACGAGTTGGAAGAAGGGTGGTCGGGCTTTTTGTAGAAAAAACTGGGAAGGCTTCAAAACTAACACGAGCCACTGTGACGCTTCCTAAACTACCTGGACGAGGCGCGGTGACCTCGTCGGCGACCAAGTAAGATGCCATCGAAGAGTAGCGACATTCAACACCACTATTACGCTTTCGAAAGGAAAGAATTGAAGATTTTGACAAGCAGCTTTGAATTTTGCATCTGGATCGATTTAAAGATGATAATTCGTGTCCATTTGAGGATTTTGATTGGTGGATGAAGGATGAAGATAATAATGAGTGGGCAGGGGAAATTTGGAAAAGAAGGGAAATGTGAATTATAGGAATTTTAAGGGGAAATGGAATTTTGAAGGTCGCGAAAGAAGGAAGTACAATGGGCAAGAGAAGAGGATGAGAATAGATAAAAAGAGCAGCAATTTTGCTCATCCTCCCCATTCTTGGCACGCGGTAGTCCAGGGGGTAGAGCGTTGGACTAATGACCACTGGAGGGCCCGGGCTCGATTCCCGGGCACGCCTCTCTGGGCAACCTTGGCTCCACCCAAGGTATAGGATTTTTCGGGTACCAAATCTTTTTGGAAAACCACCACCGGCACAGAGAAAGGAACTCCCCCCCCCCTTTCCCTGCGTATGTGTGAATTTCACACGCCGCATAGGGCTTAGTACAGGGTGAACTCTAGCCATCACCTACCAAACCGACCTTCGGGTTGATTACATTGTTTACGGTATTTAAAAAAACCAATAGAAAACAAGATAGGGGACAACGAAATTGTGTATGATAAAAATCCGCTTTAGTCATGTACATGTAGTATGAGGCAGCCACGAAATCGTGTCCTACTCTTAACGGGATCGTTCAAAATCTACCACTGACCGATGGACTACAGAAAATAATAATTACCGAAAGATTAGCAAAGAAAATACATGTTTTGAATACATTCTCAAATCATAATATTTTTTATCATTTCAATGTCAGTATACGATATGAAATACGTAAGTAGAGATATTTCAGTATTTATCTCGTAATTTCATAACTAAAACATATTTTCTGCATGAATTCATGCCACCTGAAACCTTACTGGAGTCACCTAGCATATCAATCCGGGTTATAATCTCAAATGATGACCTTATAATCTTCATCCGTGGTCCTTTAATGTTATGGCAATGTTTCTCTAGGGACAAGGAACCCAGGACGACCGTGTTATCTAAAGTGATATCTTTTCATGAAAATAAGTAGCAATAATAATCTTTAGACAGCAGTGACCTTTCAGAAATAACATTTGGTTTGAAGAAATAATAACGAGCCAATCGCTATTCGTGAAAATTCGGCCACTTACGTAATCAGATGAATCCTCTCTCTGAAATACTCCACGAAAGGATAATAATACACACTTCTAAATACAACTCAAAACTTCACGATTAAGAGAAAATAAATCACCTTTGAATTTATATCAAAGTATGCATTACACAACAACTGAATTTGAACCAACACAAGTTTAACGCGACGACGCACACGATATCAGGCCTACGGTTCCTTACTCCCCCAAGAAACATCGTGTTAAGATAAAGGAATACGGACTACATAGAGATTCTAAGTTAAGGTTTCGGCAAGCGCGAATTTATGCAGCATATAATTCTTGACAAATCATATAAAAATTAGATTACCCATCCCATACACATTGCAAAAAGAATACGTATTACAGGAAACCGTATGTGAAAAGTAAATTATCACCGCTAAAGAGTACGTCGAAACATCCAAAGTAGTTGAATTTGGTCAAACAATTGTGGTGGGCATTTCTCGGAATAAACTCTCCCAAGGAGGAGTTCACCTATGCAAACAAGACAATGCCCGCTGCCAAATTCCCCCTTCGACTGCTAGTTATCCGCCTTCCCCCAGAAGGGGCAGCACTATCTCTTCCGCGTCTCACCAGCTACCTTTGACCCTCCCGGAATGCCTTGTAATGCGAGACGATCCCGAGGCAGTCGGAAGTACCCTTCCCCGTTCTTCCCCTGTTACCTTCCCCAATCGAGTCCACCGGTCAAACCTCCGAACGCACTTAAGAGGCGCGCGCCTGGCTTGTCCCACACCTCTTCCGACGTCCCGTGCTGCCCTCCGCCACTTCCATCACCGTCCACCCTCCGGGCCGTGGGTCCGAAGCCGTTTCGATCTCCAGAGGGCCGCCGCGTTCGCTCGTCCCTACTCCCCGGCGACTGACACCCACTTGTTTTGGATTGAAAAGGGGCTGAATAAAAACTTATAAACCATGGCACTTATCTCTCATTCTGTGTTACGCTCCCACCAATAATGTCGCGGTGGCCAACCACGCCACACAATGACCAATGTTTCTTTTTTGGAAAAATCGATACTTTAAGGCTTAAGAAAGGTATTGCATAACCAGGCTGACACCCAGATACTGCTAAACGGACAGAATGTTTTTTGTAAAATCAATAACCAGAAATTGTCACGGCAGAAAGTGGAAACAATCTTATGTCATCTCACAAGAGAGGTCTTTTTTTAAGATTCCCAGGTTTTTTCCACCTTCTACGTATTCTAGAAACCGATAGTAGCAGTATTGAACTGATACATAAAACTTCGCTTCGATAGAAATCACGGCTTTAATGAATTATAAGAGCAAACCGCACACGAGGCATTGCCATTTCAACAATCATTAGACATTTTAAAAGGTAGAGTAAACATAACCCCTGGATTGCTAAATGATCGATTTGAGTTGCCTTCCTCGAATTCATTAATCGGATCCACTCATTTGGACCAAATATTAAATTCCGTGGGAATGGTGACTCAAACCGAAATCAGCCTCAATACACATACTATTTTCTAATCATACTTCGTTCGATAAAAATCTATTCGGTACGCTCTTTAACCAGTTGATTTAATTGGCCTTTGGAGAACGCCAAAAATACTTAACTAATCGCAAATCATCAGATTCAGTGGTTCTTTGGCGCCATTAAAAATCTCAGAGCAACAATATATAAATATAAATACGATAAATATTTTCAAAAGCATTGACATTAGATCTTTCGCATCATAGCTATCTCAGTATAATTTAAAGCATTCCAATGCTATTTACACATATAATTACCCTGGCAAATAAGTATGTACATGTGGGAGGCTTCGGAAATGCATACGTGGCATCAGAATGGTGGTAAAAACATCAAATTTACCGAATTAATGACTAAATTAAATAAATTTTTACACATTAAAGATGGGCACAAAGCTACGATTTCTACATGCTTGCAGCATCTTACAACGCGACGCCTGTTACATAGAGGTGAATATATATCATATAGTTTACTATTTGGATTTTATTAGAGGATAATTTTCTTGGGTGATTGGCGTTTGGAACATAATTAACTATGAAATGTTCCGCATACGTTTTAAAAAAAATTCGGAACGCTTAAAGCAGACGAGAAAAACAATGAATGTGACAGAAGCGAAATACACGTAAGTGCCCAGGGTTAAGTTGATGTCCCGAAGAAATATCGCAATAGCCTCCTTTCAGAGTCTTTCCTGATAGTGATTACAATGAACTGGAACAACATGAAAACATGCATGTATTTTGTACATGTAGCCTAAGAGATGATTTGAACATGAACTGTCAAACTACAGGTTTGCGTTGTAAAATAAGCGCAGTTTAGAGCAACAGCTTACGTTTGATTATTTAAAATTGGGATTTACAGCTTGCTAAAACTACAACTGTATTTAGACTAATTATCTTTTGTCATGCTTTGTTGTAGTTCTGCAAATGAAATACACATGGCAACGTATTTATTAATTTCTGACGACGGTTGCCACAGCTGAGGGAGTTCCTTGAAGTGGATACACAATGCTTTCTCGTCTTAAGAGAACACTGCAGTACTGCGCTGTATACTGAAGTTGAAATGAAAGAAACTATTGCTATAAGCACATTAAAACAACTACTGAATGACAAATTCACTCGCCGCAAAGGAAAAATATTTCAGGCATGAAAGATTTTTTGGCATCCAAAACTAATGGGGTCACTGTGTTTTCACATTTATTTTCACGTTATTGCTCACAAATCAAATAGATTCACTTCAAAATGACTTACATGAATCTCCACTCTGCCATCGAACCATTGCCTTAAAACACGACGACGGTGCTTCGGCAAATTGAAAAAATAAAAAAAAAAGTCAGTTCAATGCCAACGGGGAAATCGAGCGGATTGGCATTAACAAGCAAATGGGTGTATATTTGAATCTCAAGAGTTTTTCGACGCCTCATTCGCTCGACTTTCACTTAAAGACGCCCACCGCGTTCCCGTATCCGCGATCGATGTTGGCATAAATACCAGAGAACTGAAGGCGCGCCATGAGGAGTCTCCGGCAAGAGCGTTAGCAACACCGAAAGCCCACCATAGATTCAAACACGATGGAGCGTGACATCAACGCTCGAAAGAACACCACGAAGTTGGTCTCCGCGGTGACCTATTTGTTTATATGAAGAAATAGGTCACCGCGGCCATTGTCTCCAAACGCACATTTCGGAATACGTCAAACCGTTAAGCATGGCAATTAATAATGTGGGATTCGGCCTATTAAGGATTAAAACGTTTTCTTCAGACAAGAGGGACACCGGGAAAAAGGTTCCTTTTAAGGCATACCCATTCGATATACTGACATGGTCATGACCAGTCGTAAAAAATTAAACGTCGCTATTATTTTTTATCCCTATGGTAATGGTAGAAATCGTCCAATGATGCTACATACAATACCACTAGGAAATTAGCTATAACATTACGTAAGCGGACTTTAAGAAGGGTCTATTGTAGTGTCGGGAGGAAGATAGTGTTTTGTTAGGAGATGCAAATAAATGTATCGTTGTTCATTTTGTGTCCTTCCAAAACCTACCTTAAACGATAGACTAACAAATAATAATAATATTAAATCTCATATGGCTAAAAGTTAACCTGCAAGAGTTGCTAATCTGCCTATGGCAGATGGCTCCAAAAGAATTCCTCCACTTCTGCGACTACATTCCTGGGTAAGAATACTCTTGCAACCATCAAGATATTACTCTTGTAGTTTGAAATATCTATTGCGAAACATTTCAACATCTTAAAATTAAAATCATTCTGACACTGCCATGATATATTTCGTCATCGTTTAAGTAAACATCTTTTCATTGCGTCCGTTTTAATTAAATTTAGTGTTCAATTTATGTTCTTGGAAAGTTTCTGGATCGGAAATTATTCGATAAAAATCAGAACTTCAAAAGTGTACTAGTTCAGGCTTCGTGGAAGTATTTAATAACCATTACATTAAGGTTTTCCGACCGCGCTAGGAGGGAAAAGTATTTTGGGTGAAGGATAGTATGGTGTTTAATCACCCCCTAGCTGGTGGCTTGCAGGGTACTGTTTCATAATGACAATAATAAGATAACCTTACAATTCCTTGGAACGTTCCTTCTCTCTAACCTGGAACATCACTTTTTTTCTTTATCAGCACGATATCCATAACTCCGTGCAACTAAGAAGAACGTTGTCCACTAAGCAAGTGTCTATTGTCCAAAAACAAGGGTAGTAAGTGAAGAGTCCCCGAATGTATCGACTACCTTGTGCTCGAGAAACGAGAGCAAGTACCTATCTCAGCAAATCCACCAGGCAGCAGTCGCGAGGTCAAATATGGC
The DNA here is from genome assembly GCA_037158775.1 of Hetaerina titia. Classification (NCBI taxonomy): domain Eukaryota; kingdom Metazoa; phylum Arthropoda; class Insecta; order Odonata; family Calopterygidae; genus Hetaerina; species Hetaerina titia. Next base: position 89,878,227 of record CM073778.1, on the reverse strand, counting down.
GACGATTCTGTGCCACGCTGAGGCGATTTTGGTAAAGCGCAGCGGCGAGGAACATTTAAGGCTCTTTACAAGGCAGGAGGCAAGTCGGAAATGAGTGCGGTAAGAAAGGACTTTCCTTAAACGACTAACAAGACTCGGGACGACCCAGAATTAGAGCTGGGGGCGGGGAGAGGGAGGGGGGGGGGAAGAACGGCATACGGAGTTGAAGTTGAGAGAAGATGCGACCAAGCGAAGAGTCGCGCGAGGGTTCCCTCTCTTGCGAAACCAATGAAACTGCTCTCCAGAAACAAGAATTTCACGGTTCGGTCAGGGTGCGAATGTCTGCGGAAAACCAAAGTTCCGCGCCATCGATTTTGAGATGAAACAAAGGGAGAGAGAATACACACTTCGGCTTCTCCGCGGCAAACTGATCAATAAGTCCAAAAATACCACCTTCTTAAGGATATCTTCTTAAAAAAAGAACGACACCCTTCCCCCCCCCCCCCACGCACAATTTTCCAAAATCGGAAACTATCTCCTCGTGGACCCCCCTCCTCTCTCTTAACGAGAGCATTACTCTATTGATATTACCTCCCCCACCCGGCAGGCAACGCGACGGCTTGAAAAACGGGTAAGATAAATGACACGCGAAATGGTTCGCGCGACCGTTCCATCGCGAATTGAAATCAGGCGAAATCCACTGCCGAATTAGATCGTGTGCAGAGCGAAAATGAGCTAGATCTGTAAAACATTGTCATGATTAAAACTTAAGGACGTGTCTGAATAAATAGGAGGAACTGTGTTGGGAATCACTAACGGCGCCAAGGTTAAATTACAGATTGAATCTATAGCCTAAGTTGGAAGGACGTCTCTTTAGCGGTGATGTCGAAAATGTATTATTGACCTCATAGTACAACCGTAAGATAGACAATGAAAATTAGATTAGAGAGATCGGGTGAAGAACCGATAGATTTAAGATGGCATATTTCCCACAAATGAAAATATATCAGAAGAACCGCAGACGACCGCGCTAAGGGGAGAGATTTCAATTCCATGTAAATCCGTATATTGTCCATACTTTATCTATCAATTACCATAATGAGTATTTAAATAAAAAAAGATTGGGTCACTGCAGTCTGGATTACTCTTCCCTGTTAAATGTTACAATTTCCTCACTCCCTAATAGTTTCTCTCTAGTACGTCCTCCTTTACGTGTGTACCTGTCTGTGGGTCTTCCCCGCAGGATCTTGCATTATGCACTGAATGGTTGAGGCCTTAACTTTGTAGAAATCCATGCTTAACTTAAAAAATTAAAAATTAGCTTTGCTTTCTACGGAAATTTCTATCTATTTCTGTAGAAAGCAAAGATAATTTTTAATTTCTTAAGTTATCTTGCATTATGTTTACAGTTAATCCATTGTGCCTCAAGGTGTGTCCAATCTAGTTCTTCTTTGCCCTAAGAGTTCTCCAAAACTGTTCTCCATATGTCCTTTCCTATTTCACTATCTTATACACTTCCTCGTTCCTCACTTCAACTGTCCATTTAACACTCTTCACGCACTTAGTTTTAAAGGTGTCTACTCTTCGTTGGTCCATTTTTACAATGTTCCAACTTCATCAAACCCTTATGTCACTGTCACGCACCCCGTAGTTCGCGTAGCTTTAAGTCGACATTCTATTCATTACTTGAAATACTTTGAATGTTTATTGGTAAATAGCAATTAGGCAAAACTCAATTTTCAAGATACATGCTTGCTGTGGAAACACACCCTATTGGTGGCTCGCCGGGTACCGTGAAGATGCAAGTTCTCACGCCGCGAAGTATTCCGACCAAGGCCCGCACACTGCGACCACGCGCAATATATGTGCAGCCGAAAAAGTAGGATGAACGGACAGCATACGTGACCAGGTTGGCTGAGGTGAGAAGGGCATACATATCGGGAGTCACCGCGCATTACGACACTCCCAGTGCGGCAGGGGCGCCTCGTACCAGGAGCATCGTGACGAATCGTGAAAGGGTGGAGGAGGAAGGGGGGGAATTACTCAATCGGACCATACGGGGTGAAACCAATGATGTGTGTCCGGAATAACAAATATGCAACGAGGACTGCCATTCATCATCACATTTCTCACCAACTTTCAACGAAACCGCCTGAGGAGTCATTGCAGCAAAATAATAGTAGGTGCGTATTACTTTATTTATGTCCATAAATTAAGTCAGCTTCATAAACCGCCATTCGATCCAATGCTCAACATTTCAACACTGCTGCCGATAAAAAAAATTAAGCGTGACTGTGTTCACTGCCTTCTTCCAATTTTATAATCGCACTGAATCGCACTCCAGTTTCAAACGATTGGAGACAATGGAACTGTATTTGAATCTTGGATTAAGAGGGAAGTTATCTCAATTAGCCCACTTCTGGGCCGATATTATGTCATTAGTTCATCTCTTGCTCAACATAAAACTGTGTGTCAACATACTGCATTAATCGAGCATTGTAATTTCGTGCGCCTAATTATCTCACGCAGTTTATTTAGAGCAATGTCGTTAGAGTTCTTTTAACGTCGACTTTGCCCCAATCGCGTTAGTCAAACCTAATCGAACCAAAATATTCAAGACCTACCACCCATTTGAATGAATACGCTGCATAAGTCCGGCATAAATAATCGGCGGGAATAGTATCAAACTTTCATTGGAACAATAGAAAGTTACTCTCGACTGGAACTATTCATGAATTTATTAATTTTAACGGTCTTTCAAGAAAAAAATATAGTTCTATAAATTCTAAAAATATAAAATTGGTCGAAAACAGAAATTCAACTTTAGCACTGAATAAAATAAAATCCCCAAGCTATTTCAACGTCCGACATAACTATGTTTTTCTGAAAAAGAAAAGATTCTCAACGTCCACCTCACATTGCTCTAGGACTAATTTCTTCGGCAAAAATCTTGAATAATTTAAAATAATTCTGATCGCATTCAGTTTTCAAGAATGGAATGCTATTAGGGGAACAGCAAGGATCTGATCTAGAGCTAATGCCATTATGCGTGGATTTCAGGTCCAGATCACATATCACGCTGATCACCCCTTAGCCTTGGGATCTAGAATATCTAGAATATAGAAGACGTGGGCCTGGCGACGAATGGAGAAACTAAAGTTCTGCAAAAAGGAAGACAAACGACTGTGGCTTTAATTGGGGGGGGGGGCGAAGAGAGCACGAACTTGGGGAAATCCGAAAAAGGCGGAAAAATTAGCAATAGGAAATAAACACAACAATTTCAAAGTGTAATGGGCATTGGAGGATGACTCAATTGAAAGTTACTCTCGCTGCATCTCCTGCAGTTTCTTAGAATTTGCACTGAGGGATAGAGGGAGTAATAGTAGCAGTAATCGAGGAAGTTTCGAGCTTAAGAGGGTAGGAGGCTGAAATCTTGAGGTCATTTGGGATACAATTGGCAGAGAGAGGATATTTCAGGGAACGAGAAAAGGTATGGCGAAGAATCGGCATAAGCCTGCTCTCAAGGAAAGGCCCTGAGCGTCACCAAATTCAACGTCGCTTCCGACAGTCTTGACTCGACTCCACTTGAGTGTTCCCCACATAGCAACCCAGAGAGAGAGAGAGCACTAAAAATTCCTGCCACCACGGGGTTCGAACCCGGGAATTCTGGGTGGGAAGCCAGTACACTAGCCCGGTTCCCCAGGAAGAAAGAGACTAGGATTTTTAGACAGCGCCCTCAAGAAATGAAGAAGGAAATTATTTAGGGCAAACAAAAGGAAGCTATCGAGACCGGTAGAAGATAAAGGACGACATACACCGCCCAAAACACCTTCCCCTCTAATGGGTATAACGCCTTGAATAAATAAACATGTTATCTCTCATCGTCTTAATGACATGTTTACGAGTGATCTTGATGTATTTAAACCCACGCCCGTTCCTCACGCACTAACCCACTTACCAGAGAAAAATATTCAACCGCCGACACACCAAATGATAACGAACGATTGTCGAAACGGAGATTTCCGCTTATTGACAGCCGAATCAATCCACAAGGGCGATCAATTTCAATAATATGGGTCTCCGGAATGAAATGAACGCCCAAGACTGAGGAGGAATCTCGATCTCAACCAGTTTCGCGTCGACTACGGTCTCGGCAAGGTGAGCGCAGGGAGAAATCCCATTCGGTGCCCATTGAGCCACGACAAGACGGAAGGCACACGCGCCTCCGCGGGGCTCGAGTTGCCCCAGCGCCTGCTCGGCCGGCGCGAAAGCGCTCTCGGGGCGGGGCCTCGAAACTCGCATAGGGAACACTGCCCATTTCGTGTGTTTTTCATTTCAAAAGAGACAAATGACCCACGCCGCGCGCGTATTTATCATTTGTTCCTGGGAGTCCGATGCTCGTCTTCAGAACGGGTCGAAAGGTGGAGGAGGAATGAATTTTCGGGAGGGGCAATAAATCGTGCGACGTCTTCCTTCTCTTTTTTGTTCGGCTGTCGAGACGCCGCGCTTCCACTGCGGCTAAAAGCTAAAATCCACCACAAGAGGATTGGATTTGCGCTGTGCAGGACACTGCTCCACTACGCAAATAGAGAATGCCTTACGAACAACCTCGGGTCCCGGGTTCGAAAATCCGTGGCGCCCGCACCTAAGTCACGCTCTTATACACTTCTGTTTCCACGCGTTATCTCATTTAGAACGCTTATGCACACCTTCCGAAAAACCATTGTCTAATGGCGCCCAATATCTATAATAAATTTTTATAACATAACAAGAATACTCTAATGGTGCCTGGAATAAGGCAGCTGGGGAGGTACAATTTGAGAGGGGTGTGGCATATAACTCTTCTTTTCACTGGCTTTGCTTACATAAAGTTAACGTTGAATTATTATTGCGTCAAGTTAAAGTAGCAGTTTTTAAATGCTATTTATTAACGGTTAAGTCAATCGATTCGGTTAATTTAGAAATTACTTAAAAATTTATGGAGGACTGCGAAGTTTGTTCGCCGATTCTAAGAATCGAGTCTTTGGTTAGAAAGTAATATAATCAAATTAAAGCGACAATCAATTACCACATTACATTTTCTCAATATACGTCCAAAGACGATCATAAAGAATGCATTTTTAACCTTAAATATTTAGATAAATAATTGTCGCTTGAGGCGATATTTGTCTTTGAGAACAAGAATGAATGACTGCCTTAAATCTTAACTAATAAGCAGCTAACAAACGATTTGCCACAGCGCCATTTTCACATTCACGATGAAATATCCGAAAATGGAGGCATTATGAGCACTAATACGTGCCAAGTTACCGTGGGAAAGCATACGAGATATTTATAGAAACAAATGAAAAGAGTTCGCATTACTCTTTTACATATCAGTTTTAAAAACTGTATCATTCAATTTATATTTTTTTAAAACGTGTTTTTGTGACAGAAACGTCAATGAGAGCATACGAACAAAAATGCTGTTTTCCAGGGAGAATTACCAGAGCGAAAAGTGAATTGATTGAAACTTCGGATAGATAAAACCATTTCTTTAGAGATGTCACGATGATTTCTTCCAGAATATCCCCGAGGCTATCCCACTTGGAAGAAGAAGAACCACCACCTCAGGGAGAAGACGATGATCGGAAACATGCGGCTGCTTTCCCTCCCATCCCCACTCTCCCCCGTCCCATGACCTCAATGCCGTCCCATTCCGAAATGGCACAAACGACCTTGGCAGCCTCCACCAATTATGCACTAACATTTCCACCATTCTCCCCATGTAATCTAATCCCTCCCTCTGGCTTCGGGTTGCCCACCAGGTTCGAATCGACTCGACCCAGAAGCACCGCGTACTCCTTTTGTCTTACTTCCCTTCCCTTCGAACTCCGCACCCGAGAGCACTGTTAACCCTAAAGCTTAAATCGTCTCGAGGGGAGGGAAGAGAGTTCTCTTATCACGAGCATTCTTCCGTAAGATAAGATGGAGGCAGAAAGCCTTTGCCCCACGCCTCGCGTGGGCTAACAGACATAAATCACCCGCTCGTTCGGGGAAATAGTCCACCCGAATATGTACGAGGGTCATCCGGAAAGTAGTACCCGTTCGTGCCGCATGAAGTGCTGACGACGCGAGTAGCCGCTGGACGAGGTCAGATAGCTTCAGTGGCTTGTCTGCCTTCTCTGAGCCAAGTTGCGTGACGCTAGCATTGCCTGTGTTGTTTCTGTGATTGTTTACAATGTTTAAAAAAATTGAGAACGCCGCCAGTTGTGAAGTGAGGGCAGTGATTAAATTCCTCAATGCAAGAAACGTTCGCCCATGTGATATTCATCGCCAATTAAAGGAGGTGTATGGAGACAATGTAATGGACGAGTCGTCTGTTCGGCGGTGGTGTCGCAACTTCAACATGGGGAGGGGGAACACACACGACGATGAGCGTTCGGGGAGACCGTCTGTCATTACAGACCAACTGGTGAGATCAGTTGACGAATTCGTGAGGAACGATCGGCGCGTCACAATTGATGACATCTGTGAGCATTTTCCCAATGTTTCTCGAACAATTGTTCATGAAATTGTTAAACACCATCTGCATTATGCAAAAATTTGTGCAAGATGGGTCCCTCGCATGCTTACAGATGAGCACAAAACCAAGCGTATGGCTGCAGCACTGACGTTTTTGGGACGTTATTCTGATGAAGGAGACTCTTTCTTGACTCGCATAATTACTGGTGACGAAACATGGGTTTGTTATGCATCACCTGAGAGTAAACGACAGTCAATGGAGTGGCATCATGCTCATTCACCAAACAAACCAAAAAAATTCAAGACAGTTCTGTCCACCAGGAAACTCATGGCAACCATTTTCTGGGATCGACGAGGTGTACTGCTTATTGATTTTATGGCCCATGGAGACACTATTAATGCCAATGCGTATTGTGAAACATTAAAGAAATTACGGCGGGCAATACAAAATCGGCGGCGAGGTCTATTGTCTACTGGTGTCATTCTCGTTCATGACAATGCCAGGCCTCATGCAGCTGGGATAACACAAAAACTTTTGCAGCAATTCAAATGGGAAACTTTCGACCATCCACCGTATAGCCCGGACTTGGCCCCTTCAGATTTTCATCTCTTTACAAAGCTTAAAGACTTTTTGGCAGGAAAAAGATTTGACAGCGATGAAGAACTTAAAGAAGGAGTGACCCTGTATCTCAATGAGCTGGCGGCGAAGGACTATGCAGCAGGAATACAGAAACTTGTCACACGTTATGACAAATGCCTTAATTTGCTTGGAGATTATGTTGAGAAGTAGTTTAAAGTATCCTCTTTCAAATAAAATTTTTTATGTTTGTTAATATTTACTTTTGTGTCTTTATTTCACGAACGGGTACTACTTTCCGGATGACCCTCGTATTAACTACCAATAATTACGCAAAATTCAAATCGCATTAACAAGAGCCAGTTGCACTGCGATTTATAAGTTAAAAATACTTCCCTGTGCACGCGAGACACTCGGCAAGTAACAACATTTACAATTAAATAAGACGTGGATAAAAATAATAACCCACTAGCCCACTTAGAATAGAAGATTCGAAATTTAAGTTGTAATCCCCCCTAGAGGCGACCGTTCTCCGTCACTCTAATCCCTCACCATTCGCGGGAAAACTGAAAAGTTACGCACCTATTGGTTCCACAATTGATCCCTAAAAATTACAACCACAATTAGATTCAAAATAATCCAATGCAACAAAATGACGCAACAATTAATTTACAGTGCATAGACTTCATGGTCTCGGTAAAAGAGTGCACTTTAATGCACATTTCACCACACCTGTTTTTTCCACGAATACGTTCAGGTTGCAAAGGAAAACGCAGCCGAAGAGTGTGCGCATTATCATCGAACAACGAATCCGAGTCAGAATTGCAGAAATCATCCATATTCCTTTTTTAATAAATGGTTTAAATTTTAATAAAGTATAACTGTATTAGAGATCCGTCCAAATCTATTTACGCTTAAATTGTAGACTTTCTGCAGTGCTACAAATTAACCTTTGAAGGACGGTAAATAAAAATGTGAACAAAATTACTCCCAGAAACGAGCGAATTAATATTTTGGGTGGATGCTGGATATCAAGTTTGTTTTTGCGCATATTGCGGAGAAACTATGGACGAGAGTTGGAAAAGTAAGAACTTCTCTCACCGTGTAACGTATTTAATCCTTTCGGTTTATCCCGCTCCCTTTCGAGCATTGTTTCTGGCTCCAACGTTTCGTTCTCCACACTGAGAACTACCTCACAACCTGGTTTCTGCTTACGAACTTCGACACAAAAAAAACTACCGCCAATGAAACAGAATCAAATATTACTAGCCCCAAAAGTCTAAGCAGGGACCATTTTATGGGAACAAAATACCAGATATAATATGACAAACGGGGCACTTTCAAACCACACGCGGTTAATGGGGACATATGGTCACGTGTGTTTTTCCGAGCAAACGCAAACGAGGAGGGTGAGAACATTGAAGGAAATTCGAAGGGAGAACCTGGCGGATATCTCGTCTTCCGCGATGATTGCTACGAGACCAAATTGCTCCAGAAGGTACTTCTATTTGTTAAACGCTTCGGTTGATTTGACAGAAAATATGCCTCAAACAAATTCGAATAAAATTGCGATAATATAGACGACATTTGAATTGCATAAACTAGATGCAGAGTTTGAATATAAAAAGGTCCACACCCTCTATTTACAAAACCTTAATATTTTTTCAGAGAACAAATTAAGAAATTATTTTTACGGAAATAATAACATTCCTCCAGCATTTTGCGGAGAAATCTCTGCGTTTTCAAATTCACATCGCGAAAACTAATTTCTGGAAAATTATGAACCTCCTTGAACTATTCCCTACGGATTTATTTTTCAATGCGACTGCCATCGAAGTTCCTTAGGGGTAGAACGTGGCAAAAAAAATAGAAAAAGTAGTCTCGACTTATGTTCGCGAAACGTAACCTCGGTTTCTTGCTGCACCGCAAGCCTCGAGCAGAGCTCTTTCGATGCTTCGGTGGACTGCCAGCGAAGTCACGCCAACGCCCGGCTCTGCTGCACACGCACCGTGCACCATGAAATGTGACAGAGAATACGCGAATCGGCGAGTGCGTACGTGACCCAGCTAGTCTTGGATTGGCACGCTCTCGTGAATAACTGGTGAGCGTTTTTGGAATCGTAAGAATGGAGGTGAAAACAAATTCCGAGAATCGTGTCCTTATTCATAAGGCGCCAAATTCATCTCCACAGATCGCACTTCTTCCACGATTACGTATTCCTTTGCTACGGAATCGAAACTGGCGGAGAAGCTTTAAAATAAACGGCCCTTATTCTATTTGAAGTGCGAAAGTTGAAAGTGTAAATTGGTCGACTCACACCTTATCTTGAAGTAAACTACCGTGCGAATGATTTATAGGATGTAATTGAAATACGAACGTGAAATAGTACGTACAATTTGTGTAAATGTTGGCCTACCGATTAAGGTAGATTTCTGGATGGGTAAAGCCTAAATAATGCTAAATTTTTAACCCTCGAAAAACATTAAACGAATTGCAATCATAAAAGTCAGTAAAGCCCACATTTCCCCATGTTTTTCACCCCTATCCCGTCCAAAATTACTATTCTCTTTCCGCCCCTTCCCCGATTGTACAATTTGCTCACCTCTGTCGCAGTCTTCCCATACTATTTTCAATAATTCATTAAGCCTAACTTTGATTTCTTCCAACAATCCTCTATTCTCCCCAGCATACTTAATCATTTCTCACCTTTTTCATCCTACTCCACACCCGCATCTCAAAAGCCTCCTATCTACGCCAAACATCTTCCTCTAACGTCTGCGCGCCGAACAAAACCACGCTCATCATCAGTTTACACCAATCTTTTCATGACATTCCTAACTCTATGTCCCAGTCGCGAACACTCTCCTCCTTGAGAAAATTTCCTTATCCAAGTCACTTCATCTTCCTGTGCCCATTATACTACTACTTTGACCACTATCATCCAAAACAAAACATTTCCGAAATAGGTAAACTGTTTATATGCTTTAGGTTTGTGTGCTCGAATTTCGATGTTTAAGTTAGCCTTGCCATTTCTCGAAATACTAATAGCCACAAATGCAAAGAAACTGCCGGAGAGGCAGATGGAGTCATTCGCAATCGTGTATTAAAATGCAAAACCTTCCAAGAGCAAAAAATCATTCCCCTGGACCGGGATACGAACCCGGAACCTTCGATATCCAATCAAGCCAATTTGGCCAATCAAGTAACCGAGTACAGGTGGTTTTGTTGGGGAGGCGACCGACAGCTAAGGTCATTTGCGCCACTAGAGATTGATGGGAAAGGGTGGAGGGAAACCCGGCGTCGCCATTAGCCCACTCTTAACGAAAGGCGTTAAGGCGTCGCAGTTTGACGTCCCATCTGACGGACTAACTCTAAGTGCTCTCCACGAAGCACCTCAATCGGGTTCGGGATACCAATGAAAAATATCTACAGACTCCAGGATTCGAACCCAAGCCCTCTCGGTGGAAAACCAGTACGTTAGACACCGCATTATCCCGATCCCCACCAAGCAACCGAATAATCCTAATAACTCTGATATTTGGGGGGCTTTAAAGGAACGAGGTGTTAATGGCGAAATACCGTGCATACAGTTGCACGAGTATTCGCAGTCGTGTGCAATGCGCCAGAGTCCAAGAGCCTATTTCAAACAAAGGTTTTTAGACAAATTCAACAAGAAACTGTGAGATGCCAGCCTAGGCGAATTATTTGTTTGAAATTGTAGCATTGTACCTCGTAATATTTAAATATTGATTACATTTATTCTGGTTCCATACCTATCACACCGACTTTATCGGAAGCTCAGCAATGAATGCAATCCTTTGCCTTACTAGCAACGCTTGATAATCCGCATCTAAAATTCAATTAGCACATCAAGATTACGAGAAATAGTTTTGCACATGATAATACATGTTCTTTTGGGGCGATTCCGTTTACAGCGCATTTTCATCTGATAATGCACGAATAGAAAGATGCGCAAGAAGGATGTTAAAATAACAGATGGTCTCTCGGTAGTAAAAACATGGGGCACCGGAAAAATACCATGTGCTTCTTATCGCGTCAATTATTGAGTCGACAAAATGGAATGACCGGGAAACAATGCAGAAGCTCCGCGCGATATCCCCAGCCAACCTACGCGAATCCATGTCCATGTTTTCGCTAGCGTTAGCGAGGAGATCGCCCTTCGAATTGCCCATTGCGGAGTATCGGGCATTCAAATTTACGACGATCTCCTCCCTCATTCGCTGGACATAAGATCGCACCCCCCACACCTCCGCCTTACGAATCGAAACGTTCGGAAATATCTGGCGAGTTTATGGCCACCTCGTAATGTTCAACAAAACATTTCATCACGCCGGAACCAGAACTGCCGTGCGTACCATTCTATGGGGGAAAGAGAAGAGCGAAGTTGGAGGGAAAGGCTCCAACAATACTCCAGTAAAATATCCCATTTGGTAAAGTATGCCCATTACGCACTGCCAGTAACATGTGCAGGGAACTTTTTCCAATCTATTTTGTTACAAAAGTCAAATGTATATAAAATAATTACAGACGAGGTACGAATTGGTAAATAAACCAGGACCCCGGTCGAACCCATTCCACTACGAAAGACCGTCAGTTCAAAAAAGTTAATTACACTAGAGAACTTGTGTGCCTGCCCGATTACATAAGTAAAACCACGCAACGATTGGGAACTACTGGATAGGAAGAGAAATAAGAAAGGAACACACAGGACTGTGACGAAACTAAATTTTGCGGCGTATTTTTTACAAGGTTAAGGGGAAATTGTATGCAGTGCAACCCAAAAGAGATCTTTCCCAGCCCCACCTGCAAAAAAACTAAGTGGTAATTGGCGGACACATTGCGAGCGATGGTCAGCCCTCCGCTTCCCTCCTGACAACCTTCACTTGGTAGTTTACGATTACTCTGTAACTTACCTTTGAATTCAAAAAGCAAGGAGAAAAAACCCCGGAGTTGATAGAAGGAGCCCCGCTGTGTCATTCAGCAGTTGCAACAAAGGACTTCTGCCGGATTATCCTCGCAAAATATTTCTTGGAATGTAGGAAACAAATCTTGAACAAATACTTGAACCGTGTTTCGTACCGTGAATTAAAGAGGAAAGCGAGAGAAGTGTAAAGGTTCTGCTAATTAGACTAAGGGCTCCTAACCAAAGAGGAAGTACCTCAAAAGTTAACATCACTACAAATGTGGCGAAAGATAAGTATGATACAAAGAGTGCAATTGGTTCCTTATTACTAACCGTTTGTAAGCTGTGATTTTAAAAATGGTAACCCATTCACAAAAGCGTGAAAAACTAAAGATGAACTGCATTTAAGTTTGTCTTACACGACGTTTAACGCCTTCAGAGAAAAACGCTCATGAATTTATATGCGAATTTGTTTCCCATGTGGTCCAAACGTATTGTGATATCAGCATAAACGATAATTTTTCTTTTCAAGCATATAAAAGGGAGTAACTGGGATGAAATCCTCGCAAAGACAAAATAACCATTCACACAGAAATTTATTATAGTATTTCCAATTTCTTCATTCATTTATTTCGTAAGGTTCCCGTTCGCATGGCCCCACCCAGCAGTGCATCATGTGAAAGCCATGAATTAAAACTGCTCAACAGGCACAAATCAATGTCAACGCCGACCACGCCAACAAACGTCAGTCGGGTGACCTAACCTGGAATGTTCCCCTACCGCTTTCTTTTCTTAGGCGACGGCTTTTCACCCTTCCGCAAGGCCACGACCACGACGATTCCATGATTCATGTGTGTACTAAAAATTGGAAAAAAATCCCTCTATAATTACTGGAACTGCACAAATGTTCAGATTAGTTTGTGGAATGAAGGATTAATGGGGTTTAATGTCGTTTGGGCACCAATTGAGGAGTTATCCATCTTAGGAACGCATGACACTAACTTGTCGATGAAAAAAATTTCCGGTGAGATACCCACACGTGCCATAAATTCCGCATATTAAGAGAGTCAATGAAATAAGGAGGTCGAAGAAATACCGAAAGAGGCGTTTCTTAGTGTTTTTTTCTATCATTTAAAAATGGCACTGATGGAGTAGCTGCAGAGATGAGTACGGATCTCCAACTTATACATAACTTCCATCCAGAGAGGAGGGCAACAGGGATGGGAGCATCCCCCACTTTGGTGAATATATTTATGGCATCAATAAAATTGAACTGAGTTCGAATGAAACAAGTGTGGAGGAACTTTCCCTGGTTGAGACATTACATACAGAGTATGTTAACAAAGTATTGGAACAGTAAGTTTAAGGTTAGTTAAAGAAGGTCATTTGGAAATATAAATTCAATAAAATGAAAAACTTGATATGCAAGAATTTCTAAAAAACAAGGGGGGGGGGAAGAAAGAGTTTAGCCAAACGCTATGCGTATTGTTTTCTGATGCCCAGGTGCGAAGATTTGACCCTGGGGAAGAGATAGGGATGGGATCGAGGCTTTTGAGACATGGGCTGGGGGATGTTGGAAGCAAGAATATGGGGAGACAGAATATGGAATGAGGAGGTGTAAAACAGAGTTAACGAGGTGCGAACACTTGAGAAGGATATTCAGGAGAGGAAAGACAACAAATTGGGTTGGGCAAATTATACGAGGGAAAGGGATGCTAGTTATGGATCTCATTTATTTATTAAAGGACTTCATCGGAGCGAGATTGATCCCATAGTGTCCCCTCTCCCATATTCCCTATACATTACAATTAATACAATTACAAACAACGAAGCCCTACATAGTGGAGGGAAACCGACCAAAACGGGAATCGAACCCGGACCTCTGGGCTGGCAGGTGAGGACGTTACTCCCCCGCCACCGGGGCCGGCTACCGAGGGGATAAAAGATGGGGCAAAGAGTACGAGGAAGAAGAAGACGACTAATTCATAGATGAATTGAAGAGAGGAGGGTAGAATGAGACCGGCCTGGGGACAGGAGTGGAAGGACAACGGTGGTGTGCAGGACCCACCCCTAGGCAGAACACCGAACCCCAAAATTGAAAATCAATATTGCTTATACGCCAGACACCTCTTTTGAATACCTGCCCTCCCTAGTTTATAAATTTTACTCGTTGCAGAATGGAGTACGGGCCCTATAAACCATGAGCGTCAAATTTACAATGCTTTACAACTTTTCGTGGGAGAAAAGATTCTACATTTTTTTTAGGGAATCAATTAAGATCCTTTCTTTAGAGGCGTTATAGAACCGGTACAGGTTTCATTGTCGTAGATTTTATTTTCTTCGGCAAGCCATTTGATGATTGTGGTGCTCCGTGCGCGTCCACAATTTAAAGTCCTTCCCAAATACCTTCCTAAGCTCACTTTGAGGAGAAAGCTATTCTTTCACATGCCGTTGTATCCCAGCCAAGCACATCTCTTAAAACAAACACAAGTAATAAATATTAATCGCCGCAACAACACAGAATCATTTGACGAAATGATCGATGCCATCCAGTCCCTCTGAATACGTAGCTCCTCTTCCGAGAATTCACGTACTCCTCCACCCTTACTCTGCTCCATAGCATCCGTGCCATCCCTCCTCAGTTACCTTTATCTCGTTCCCCTCGCTCTTTTACGTCTTAAAAAAGCCGTGTCGTCGCGTGGGACATGAATATTCATGAAGGAAGATATTCTCCGCGTCTTTCTGGTCTCGCACTGTCTTAATAAAATCATCCGAGGGAAAGGAGTTCATTTTAACATCTTGCGACGATCACGATCGAACTTACTGCCGGGAAATTCGATAAAACACGACGACAAGATGGTGGCGATCACTGCAGGTGATCTAGAAGCATCAGTCCGAAGCGATAATAAGGACAGAAATACGCGCAAATATGGATTCTGGAAAGAGATTAATCAAGTGAAGGCCACCATATACCAACAAAACCACCACACGGATGTAACTGATTATTCATTCAAGTGTGGTTTTGTGGAATAGTGCATCCAACATGAATAGGAATACCTTATTTACAATACCATAAGACGAAGTTGAAGAGTCGAAATACGCGTCGTGCTCTAACACATTGTGAAATTTTACTTGGTAGTTTTAAACTTCCACAATTAGATGGAATTTCACTAATTCATGGCTTTCATAATTCACTTTATCGTTTCAGAGTATTTCTAAAATTGCACTCTGAAGTTTACTCAACAATAGAAATATATTTTTTCCCCACAGAGCATGACTCATTGAAACCGGCTTCATCTCACCGAAAGATGTCTTCCGCTGGCGAGCATTGCGAATTAACTCCTAGAAGCTAAGGAAATCAGGATTAAGGGGACTTCAGAATGAATCACCCTGCCCTTTTCGCATGTAAAGACAAGACGAATTAGGTAAGAGGTGATCCTAATACTACAGACAGAAGTAAGGTTGTTCAACGGATGCACGTGCTTGAAGGATACGAATGAACTTGCTCAGTTCACCGTCTTCCGAGGGCTAAGGCATCCATCGGTTACCAATGATTTTAACGTTTTATTGACGATGTTTACTGCTTAGGTGGATCTCCCGTACCCGAAATGTGTTGCAGATGTTTCAATCAACATAACCATATACTTTGAAACAAATATATTAATGTTTAAGAATAGAATATGTTAAATGACACAAATGAATTTAAAATATTCTGTATTAAAATCACATAATGATAAAATACGCTCATAAAACTTACACGACATCAGTGTCACCGACGTAACCGTCGTAACAATCGGTCGCCTATCCAAACCATCTTGCTCACCGGTGATTGGTAGTTGGTTTCGACAACTGGATAGAAAATAAGCATAGTACTTATTTCTGTTTTCAGTGCTGAAAATGAACTTCAACTCGTCTATCGTATACGATTCCCTCTTCTGCCTAAACGATACGATTCTAAGCATCCCGTATTCAGTACTTAAAAGCATAGGTTTTTCTTAATCGCCTTCGTAATCTCGCCTTCAAGGATAAGGAACCTTCTCCGCCTGTCAAATACTCGACAGAGTCGTCTCCATCTTGTCGCTGGTGTCGTGTCTCGTGTCGAACGCTGCACCGTATATCGCAGCTGGTGTAAAAGCTGCCAGACGACTTGCCAACGAGACGAGAGCACTGTGTATTTTTGCCCTGCTTTCCACTACACCGCTGAAGATAATCGCTTGAAAGAAACGTAGCTGCGGTCTCCGTTACACCTGTTAAGGCAAGGATGATGGACGGGGAAGTGGGTTTTGTTGCGACATGATTCTTCTACAAGTGCATACATACACCCGGAATGGATTTCGTCTCGGGGCAGCGCACATCCAGAAGAAAAAAACGCTCGAAAGTGTCATTTATGATTGAAAACCCAGTGTTTTTTGCGATTTATCGACAGGGGTGACTAAACCGAAGCTACAACAAAATGTTAAAACACGCACGAGTCACCAGAGAGGCCGACGACACACAATTCACACGCTGTGACTATCCAAGTATTTCATTAATTATAATATGTGCATACCGAACTTGTCGTGCGGCACACAAGTCCCCAGAATCGCGATTGATATGCCTCGGAACATTCAAAAAGGCGATCATAAAAATATCAAGTATTCACATATTAACTTAAAAAAATGAAAACTAAACTATTTGGTTTAGAGCACATTCATGAATGTCGCTGGTACCGTATTTATCAGATTACAAGACACTTTTTTCCGATTTACAATTAAAAAAATCACCCTACGACTCAATTAATTCGTGCTTACGAAAAGTATTCTTTCAATTTTTTTAGAGCTACCTACGGCAAATAACAGAAATGTTCATCACGTGCCATTAATTCAAATCTCAATTTATCGAAAATTGAACGGAATTATAATTTATTTGTGACAAATATTGCTTATATTTTTATAATGAATATCCAGGTACTGTTAAAACTTACATTACATGCGACTTAGGAAAGAGCCAATCTCTAGAGTATATGATATGCAGATGTGGAATCGCACTTCTAAGGAAGGAGAGGACGACACGAAGGAATTATATCCATTGTTGTGTCATAAGACATGGGTTAGAAAGAATAAGAGGATGACAATGCCGAATTAAAATCAAGGTCGCAATGAGAAAGAGTGGGGAATCCGCCCCAATCCATAATCATGAAGCCCTTCTGCTTTGGAATTGCTTCCGAAAAGATTTGATCCCTCAGGAGACGGCGATTTCCCCAGGGCGAGAGCCGTTCGCGCAGGCGCGGAGCGTGTGGCCGAAATCGACAAACGCCCTCCGCCGACCCCCACTGGCGAATACAATACAAGGATCAACATATCATCACCAGTGTTTCAACCCTGAGATTGGTTCACTGCACCCCTCCCATTCCTTTTCCCTATTCATCGTCGATGCCCCCTGATTGCTTCTCTGTGCCGCACCCTTCTCCATGCTTGCTTCTTGGTCTTCCCTTCAACTCTCTCTTCGATCACCCATCCAAATAATCCATTCCGCCTCAATGCGTGTCCAACCCATATAGTTTTTCTTTGCCGTAGAGTTCTCCATTATGATCCTTCCCTCTTCACCACTTCTATATTCTTCCTATCGCCTAACTTCCTCTGATCCATAGGGTGCCGTACTCCATTCGAACATGCTGGCACGAGGTTTGCAACCTTAGGTTCTCTGAATACTTGCCTTTTTTTCGCGAACTCCTCCATAGATTGAGCTATCCCTCGCCTGACATCGTCGCTATAACTCCTTCAATTTCAAGTTTCACTGCTGCCCAGGTGGAGTTCCACTTGCTCTGTTTAAACTCCTCGAATTGCGACATACGCCTTCATCTTCTCCTTTCCACGCACAAAGATCTCAGTTTTCTTCTCTTTGATGCTCATCTCATATTCTCCAAGTACTTTACCCACAGCATTCCGAGTTTCTTGCCGGCCTTGCATTTCTACAAAACTACTACCTAGTCATCTGCGACTCGGAGCATCTTAATTCCTTCAATATTAACCTCGACTCCTCTGATGCCCAATTCGAATGCTTATTTTATTGCCTCTGCTGCATTTGAGAGGTGTTGCATCCCCGTCCAACTATTTTGCTAATTTTGGCTTCCAAGTTCTTTCCGTTTTTAATTTTACCGGTTGTTACCCGATTCCTGGAGAGGTGATGGATTATTCTTCAGTCCTTGTAGTCTACTCCAAGCGCTTCTATTACCTTGAACATTTTGTTCCATTCAACGTTATCTAAGGCTTTCTCCGAGTCCAGGAATTCCATGCATAAAGGTTTATTTATATTTATCACAATGAGGGTATGCAAAGCTAAATATTTTTTTGCAAGTATCTACATGCTTCTTATAACCACAATTCCCCACGCAAAAATTTAATGAACTTCAGGTTGTCCGCGCATGCTCAGAATTCTTCAGGAATTACTTTTTACCAAAATATGATTTTTCTTGGATCGCCACAAATCCGACTTCGCCTTCTTTTCTGGCAGCCACAGCATTTAGTTAATCACAGTATTCTTGCGATCTGACCTCTTATAACATCTTGTTTTTGGATCTGCTACATTGATACACACAAGGGACGTCAATTAGCTTCTCGGAAGGGCGTCAAGAGTTAATTAATTCATAATATTTACGATTGGTATTCGTCAGTGTCCACCTTTTGTTCACGGTTGAATACAAAGTTGAGTCATCGGCCCACCATTATCTCCCATCATTTCACATTTCATTGCGGGCGAGAGACGGGTGTTATATCATGGGAATATATTACAACTGTTCGGTGAACGTAAGAAGATCCAATCGGGGATCGGGATGGTGCGGTGGCTAACGTACGGCGGCTTCCCACCGAGAGAGCCCGGGTTCGAATCCCGGCGGCGTTGAATATTTTCAGTGGTATCTCCTCTCTACTTGAGGTGCTTTGTGGAGGGCACTTTGAGTGAGTGCGCCGTCCATCGGATGGGCCGTTAAGCTGCAGACCCCTTGGCGCCTTTCGACAAGAGTAGGCTAACGTCTGGACCTTCTATCTCCACTCTTAAGGAGTTAGAGAATATATAGATGCACTTGTACCACCCTTTCCAATAAAGAAGCCATAAAAAAACTTTCAAAATTTGGTCCACATCGATTTTGTCCCCTTCTTCAAAGTACTCTCCATTCGTAGGCCATGCTTTCATTTATCCCATCCTCTCCTTTTCATGCACTGTTTATATAGCACCCTTGTGGGAAGTCCTCATGGCAGTTAGGTTTTATAGTTTTCTCGTCGTTTCTTGCTTTATTGTGCCCAGTGATGTCCCCTCATCACATTTTTGCATTTTGGGAATAGGAGACAGTCGCATGGGGCGAGATCTACAAGAACACGGAGGATGATCAAGGATGTTGATTGAATTGGCGTTACACTTATTGACCGCGCACATTGATGTCAAACTTATTTTAACATAGATACTATATCACTGTTAAATTAAATTATCCAATACACGTAACACTAACAAGGGACTGTTTAGTCTTTATCTCGTCCCAATCATAGGGCTAGAAACGATGGATATGTGCAATCAAATGCTCACCGAGGGAGAGAGGGCGATAACAGCACAGTCATGTGATATTTACATGTTTCAAAAACTGTTTCCGTGCAAAAGTTACTTCACGACAAAATTACGATTGTCAATTAATTGAATCTTAAAGAAAAGCATTTGTTAATTTATCGCACAACCACTTTTCAAAGAAAGAATACCATGGTGAATGGTATCGAGCATGCGAATTGCTGTCCATTTCTCCATTCGCTAAACATTCTAAGGGCCACGCCTGCTTTATCGGCGCCATTCCATCATCAAATTAGTAAATCGAAGAATTAAATCCTAAATGTTCGCCAGGGCTACCAACTCCTAGACAATTGACGTAGGCCACGTGACAGTGATGTTCTTCTAGAACGATGTCGGTGTCGCTTCATGCACACACTAGCTTCCTTAACTCTAGTTATGGACTCGCCAAAGATATTTCATTGTCATTATAATTATTAAATGGGTCGCGGTAGTCCAGGGGTAGTGCGTTGGACTAATGACCGACGGGCCCGAGTTCGATTCCCGGGCAAGTCTCTCGGGGCACCATCAGTTCAACCCAAGCGGTGTGCTTTTTCGGGTACCACCAAAAACCCTGGGTACCCTGGGAAACCATAACCGGCACAGGGAAAGGAACTGCCCTGATGTGTGAATGCCCCCCTACCCTGATGCGTGAATTTCACACATTATTAGGCTTAGTACTGGGTGAATTTCACACATTTACACGCCGTATAGGGTGTATTTAGTACAGGGTGAACTCTACCATAACCTACCAAACCGACCTTCGGGTTGATTACTGCGTTTATGGTTCATTGATAACTATTATTTCAAGGATAGAGTTAACTTACAGCGCTGCGGACCTCAATCTTCATTCACTTGCAATCATGGGCACTCCACCGATGAACGACGGATCCTGATAAGGCCCTTGTGAATAAAATTGTGACCTTCGGAATAACTTTGCACCTTTTAAATAACTGCTAACATAATTACCCTATGCGTTACACTACCATCCAATTTTTAGCACCGCATTTTTGTCTGCCTGCCTTCATGCCATCTGAAGGGCTTTCTCCCGCTTCCCCCGCGACTGCTTCACCTTCTCCTTTCCATCGCGGCCCTCGACATCCTCACATTCACTCCAATATCTCTTCGATTCCCCTTTCCTGTTTCCTTCGATTTTCATCGACAGAACTTCATCTCTCCGCCAAATCGTTCGTGCGTCGCGTTCGATATCTGACTCGGCTCACCTTCTCCAGCTTTATCTCCATCCCTTACATCTGTAAGAGACTCCATTATACTTTCACAAAAATATGACCAAGTCGCGCTGCTATACCTCAACTACTACTGCACCGAGGGAGGAACATTAAACAGTCACATTTTCCAAAGCCTTACGGATCTGATATCGGAAGAAGGGGCGAGTTTTGGAGAGTACTAGATGCAAAGTGGATTAAGAATTCAAATCAACGAAGAATAAAACGCGTGCATAGAAATTATTTGATGCCGCAACCGCAGTGTTGACAAGATTACCTCGCGCCCAATGCCACATTTAATGCACGGGATGTTAACCATAATTAGTTTATGGCAATTCATCCCTCGTGCATCTAAAATTATTTAACATCGGGAAAATGTCCACCCATACCCTAAAATCCTCCAGTGAATGTCGCGACCACATAATTCGGTTCATCGGAAGACATCTTTTCGTCCAGAGTGATGTTGATGAATCTTTCGCATCATCTCCACAGAGGATCACTGCCACTGAAATCAATAACGAATCACACAGACCAGAACTCGCAACCAGAGTGAAAAGAAAATGCGACAGAGAGAGGAGGGGAACCGAAGTCTCCCAAAGCCCATTCGTTTCGTTCGCCCACGGTTCGTTTATTGCATTAAATCCATCTGTTCCAGCGAGGCCCTTCAATCAATTTGACATTCCAGTCCTCAGCTGGAAATACGGTATTTCTAAAAAAAATGTTAATATAAATGGGCAAGGAGGAAAACAAACGAAATTGTAAACATGATGGCGGAGGAGAGAAAGGAGGCAGGAACTTTGGATGCAGGGCGTTTTGACAGGCAATGGGATGCTGAAGACTGACAGAGGGGAGAACGTGGGGAAAGCTAAGGTAGAATAGGAAAGGATAGGAAAGTAGGACAGAATGAAGGGATGAATGATACTTTAGTGACATCAATTCGTATTCGAAGAATAATTTAACCTAGCGTGAGGTGTCAGGGTGTCTTGCCAGAGGAATATAAGAAATGTGGCGATGATCAGTCTGTGCCGAATTATAAACCTAACTCAAACGGTAGAATACCAATAGTAATAATAATAATAAAGTCCTCGTCCAGCATGAATTGTCAAATGTGTATTCAAAAGCACAACATCAGGTAGGAGAGGACTTTGAGAACTCTAGTCGGATTCCTCACAATATTGGCCGAATATAGCTACAATGCGAATTGGTGACAGTATTTTAAGGGATATTACATTAATATTCGTGAGATAAGTACATAGAGTCCATCCGGTGGTTAATTTAGGTCGGCAGTAATGACGAATGGGAAGATAAA
Source organism: Hetaerina titia (assembly GCA_037158775.1). NCBI lineage: Eukaryota > Metazoa > Arthropoda > Insecta > Odonata > Calopterygidae > Hetaerina > Hetaerina titia. The sequence continues at coordinate 89,856,139 of CM073778.1, read as the reverse complement.
TGTTTAAATCTCCCCACCCCCCTAATGTCTGCGACTATATATATCACCATTGCGATTGCGTGGAAGCAAAACGCTCCTTGGTCATTTTTCCACACTTTTTAATCACAGTTCCAGCCGGTTTCGACAGTCCTCATCAAGATGAAATTTTTCTGGTGTTCTCTCAAACACGACAAGTGCGTTTAGATTTAAAGGTCTCCTATTTATTTTTCGAAAAACCACTAAAAACAGAAACTTGAAACTCCTGTTATTTCTCAGCACAATATTCTTGAAGATGAAAGCATTGTTTCTACAACGCCGGTAGCATGATTTCAGCACCTCAGAGAACACTTCTGCTGGGATCCCTTGTGCTCGGTGGAAAATTGCCGATGGTCCACGCCCCCGAGACTTGATGGGTTTGTAGTCGCAAGACGATCGGCCGCCTTTGAACCGTCTTGACCCTCGGTGCACATTTATTTATCACGATCATAATACCATCATATCGCATGTCACACCTAATGGACTTCGAATTTCGATATCGGTGTTAAATTTCGCACGTGGAGAAAAAAGGCCTACGTCACGCTATTATTGTGCACTGCGCGACGCCATTATTGCAAGTATTGAAAACGCTTCTCACCCTCCAGCGAGACGGTGCAGCCATCTGTCTCTCGTAGAGCTTCCGTTTACTTTTAGCTTGGCTAAATCTTCACTCGTCTCTCGAGAAAACAATTGGGATACCTTAGAACTTAAACGCACCCCACATGAGCGTCACTTGTCGGTGGGAGGGAAATAGGTGAAAGCAAAGGAAGAGAGAGAGAGTAAGAATCATCTCCCCCGAGATAAGAAGAGATGATCAGACGGTGCGGGGAAAAGGGCAGTTGGGTGGGGAATCTATTTTGAGCACACATGCACTCTCGTCACTCTGCAGTCAGGGAAACAAGTGGACCGCAATTGGGGATGCTATCCATAAACGTGGCCGTATAACAATTCCACATTTATTACCCTTCGGAACTATCAAAATGTTCCAAAAGGTCAATTTAAAAAGTTTACCAAACGCAAAACAACAGGTTTAACACCACTCCCACATTTAAAGCCCAAAAGTTCCGAGGAAAATTATTGCCTTTTTTCGAAACCCTTGTGAAGTGTCCATTTACCCTCGACGTAATTTCCCTATCAACCCGACCAAAACAAGTTTTAGGGCATTCTATCAATAGATTAAAACTTCTTCTTTGGAGTACGTTTCGGAATTCCAATCCAGTGCGTGGCAAACGAGGAAGGGGCAAGGAAAATGTTACGCGTGTTGGACGGAAATGAAGGGAGGAAGAAGAATGCGGAATCGAAGGGGGCTTACTCTTATGTCGAACATCGGGTTGTGTTTTGTTAGGAAGGACGAAGGAAATTATCGTACTAGGGTAGGCTGAAAACTAATGCACACATGCTTGTAGACCACAAACAAAATGACCTTCAGGAGCAATCCTGGTGGCATGTGGAAGTAACATTCCCCTCAACACGCATGCGCAGGTTTAAGGTCATTACATTCATCCATTGTATTTTAATAGAGGTGGAAGTTTGGAGACGTGCTCCAGTGCTATTATGTCAACGCGAGTTAAACAGCGTGCTGCTGTTATCGAATTTTAAACTACTGAATAAGTGACTCCTCCTGAGATTCATCGTCGTTTAAAGGCTGTTTATGGTGACGATGCTGTTGATAGGTCTCCTGTAAATCGATGGGTAGTAAAATTTCGTGGTTGCGAGCCTGGAAAGTCATAATTATTAATGAAACACGCAGCGGACGTCCGATCACTGCCACAGACGATAAACATCGCAAACTCGTCGAATGTTAGATTCAAAATGACCGGCGAATCACTCAAAAGCGTATCGCAAACCATATTGGAATATCCAAGGAAGAAGTTTGTTCTGTTACAAGCAGCCTGGCGCCAATAATCTTATCTCATTGTGGCCTGTGTCCATCCAAAACCTACTTTAACCGGTATACTACCAATAAAATCTCCAAAACGTAGGAAAAAAATAGTTGAAGATAGTATTCTTCCAGTATTCATTACGAAGAGTGAACACAATGCCAATAATGGGAAAATTTTCAGTTGTTCTCACTTATTTTCTAGATTTCCAGACCCGACTCCTTTCCGAAGAACACGTGGTGGTTTTTGTGGCGAGTGCTCTGAATCTGAACGGGTGTTTATTTGTGGATCATCACTTCGAGCGCCACTGTTATCAACAAAATCGGTCCAAGGACATAGTTGCATTTTCTGCCAAGGCCTGCACGTGCGATGGCCTACACCAAACAAATTCGGACACACGACCACAAGGGGCATTGCTCACATCGGGAATGCCAGATTCCCATTCCACATTCGCATGTAAAATTTACGACTTTTTTCTCACTTGACAGTCGTCCACATTTTTCTCGATTTTTTCAAAAGCTGATCAATTCCGGGCCCTATTTCCGACTCGGCAGCCACCCCGCAATTATTTGCTCACGACGCCGACCACTCCGAAAGAGACCGGTCGAAAAAAGAAATCGCAAGTCGGGGACAAAAGCAAACGGGCTCTTCCGATATCGAAAAGTTTAATAAAAATTGCCGTCGATCGATTTCTTACGTCGACATTCGTCATCTGAGCTATGCTCCTACTTTGATCTTCTAAACGTAGAAACCTCTCTCGTTCGTCGTCTCGGAGACAGATTAAGTGATTACGAGATAAATTATAAAATTTTTAGTCGTCACCGAGTCCTGAATGAGCAAAAAAAAAGAACGAAGGACTTCATCAGGCGAATCCAAATCTAAAAGCAAAACGCTTCAGTTACGTGCACTTGCATTTGGAACAGGTGGCATAAGAAAAGATTTACACAATTACAAGAGCGTTTAATACTGCGGTTTATGTAAAATGCAATAGATGCCCGGGTTTCACATGCCAACCGCGACTGAACCTGTTACTGAATAAGTGAGCAAAGAAAAAATGCATTAAAACTGATCGCGCGCTTAGGTATATAAATATTGCGAACACGCTTCAGCTAGACGGCGCGCTTTTTCTCGCGACAAATTGATAAATTGGATCAGAAGGTACGCCATGGAGTGCCTGTCTGATTTTCTATTCCCAGCGAGAAGGGATGCGGAAACAATTAAGAGAGAGAGAAGAGTACAGCCGCGCTTACAAAAATTCCAATACGATCGATTCCTTTTTTAACGACATCGAAATGGTACTTACAAAACGCATCAATTATTTTTTGAAAAAATAACGGAAACATTTTCTACCAGAGTCATTTCGATGAACGGCAGAGCTGCGTTCTTGAAAAAAAATGGCTCTCAAAGAAAGGAGAACACGGAATGGTTTATTCATGGAATTTATAGACATATTTTTTATAATAATTTTATGAACAAGATGCTGTTGCCTCCGTGAGGATGAGGTCAGAAAAACTTCAAAGCAAATATGTCGACGCACAAAATATTTAAATCAGATCGCCAATGCTGTGATGCCATATTTTAGTGTGGCATAATTTCATGATGGCCCGCTCACTGCTTGCTTCGAAAATGCCCTTTTGTCGTGGAATTCAGAGACATTCCCACGGTGGAAGTTCTTCCTGTGACGTAATGGAACCGTGATTGCCGACTGAAGTGTTTACGACTCGTAAATCCGCCCTCTTCGACTCGAAGTCCAACCAACAGATATCCTGTTCCAATTCAGAGGGGTATTCTAATGGCGAGAGAAACTTTGAATAGCAATCCAATTGGAATGACTTCGCAGTCAACTTTGAAAGGTTCGAAGCTTATTGGAAATAAATCAGCAAGCAAGTGATCTTTTGTTTAAAACTGGAGGACCTCTGGTTTGTCACTTAACTGCCAATCCTCGCTTTCGGAACCATCAAGGAAAACCCTATCAACACGCCCGCAAATATAACGCCCAAATATTTTAGTTAACAGTATAAAAGCACCAGGATGAAACAACGGGTTTTACTTTAGAACGAAAAATATTTTAAATGCCTGGCCATGGCGATTGGAAATAAGTACCATATGGCGTTGAATTTAAAAAAAGAGTCAATTGCTTTGACCTGATAAAGCAAAACGCAGTCACGGAAGGAAATCCTCTAATGAACGATAAAGCATTCAGATAAGACAAATACACATAATGGTTGTCGTTTAAGGCATCGGCTTATTTTATTGGCATGAAGTCGAAAAATTGCAACGGTTTAGTGTATTTAAACGGTGAATTGATTTTTCATTGAGGCACGCACCCTTAATGCATGTGGAGGACGTGACGCCAGCGGAGAGATCAGAGAGGCCAGCATTAAGAATGTCAATCGAGGAGGGGGGAGGAAGAAGCGTTTCCATACACTATCACAGAAAAAGAGCACGTCACTCTATTGCTCGCAGCATCATCAAGGGTTAAATTAAGGAAGGGTACGCCGGCAACACACTATAGAAAATGAAGAACAAACTACTGTGAGCGTTAAAGTGTGGTAATTTTTCAATTATCTTCATCGTTTCATAATATCTGCTAATTATTAGTATGCTAATGTCTGATATAATTTCATCTATCTGTTGTATTTCTTAAACATAAATTGTTCCAATACGCAAAGTAACTTCCTGACATGTACGTCACCATATTCTCCGGGGAAATTTCACACAAAATACCATTACTTTTGGCGAATAAAGGACATCGGCTACGGAATCCTGCACCTCGGAATGTTGAAATCTATAATTTCGCGATACCGCCGCCGTCCTTTCCTACGACAAGAACGTTAAAGGAGACGATTTATCAACGTCCGATCAATAAGAAAGATTTCACGACGGGTAATGAGAATTAAAGTCTCTTAAATGACAACAGTAGAAAGAAAATGCGCGAGTTGACTTCCACTGGAATTTCGAAGCACGTGCAAAAAAAAAGGGATTTAGACGCTGACAATTCTAAGCTTGTAATTTCTAGTGATTGCCACACCAATGATAATTCAGAAGCCTCATTATTAACTTGTCCCCGATTCATCACAAGGACCCGAGTAACATTGAAGGATTGTTATCGTCAAAGATACGCAACAGGACACGTCGAAGATAAAATCAGATAAAGTGTGCAACGGCATTAAACCTAACAGCTTAACGGCCATAAATTATCCCTAATAAGTTAAGCCGATGGTATTTATTAATCTAGGGCACATAAATGACAGACAAACATTTGCAAGATAACGAGATAATTCACACAAAATAATAATCTTCCTCTGGCTGGTAAACTACATCTGCTGATCTTGTTTGGCGGCACGTGAAGATCGCAATTAACACCAAGAATGACAGCTTTTTACTCCAAATGGGGACGAACGATACTTTTTACTCCAATCGCCGCATTATGGAAAAGAAATATCACATGTTTTCGATATAAATCGAGAAAAGTCGCAATGTATAACACGCAGTACATGTGTAAAATAATGCAACTGAATTCAATGCGATTATTGCAAACCTCACCGAATGAGTTTTAAAACAGCCTTCCCTCGTTTCCTCGTTTTACCGGACGAGAGGCACAAAAAAATCGTTATAGACAACTCAAGGGATGGAAAATGGGATGCTTTCATCCCACACATGCATTCAAAAGAAGAAACGATTCGTTCAATTAGTTCTCTTGGCCATCAAGGTCCCGTGAACACAGATTCAACAAAAAAAAACAAATGCTGCAACGGCAGACATGAATGAAATCACCTCGATAAATGCAAAATATTGAGTGACATCTCGTAAAAAAAATAACCGCACAGCAAATAAATATCCCGCAGGTGTTTTTCTTCCCTTACATGATTAAACCCAAGTTCTACTTCAACAAATACAATAAGACGGGTCGCTCATTCCTATCAAAGGATCGATTTTCATTATTCCGGAGGTTTACGGTCTTTTTTTCAAAAGGGAACGTTTACTGATTAGTTTTAACAAGAAGACTGAAAAAATATACACCCGCGCTATGAACCGTTCGATTAATTTCTTCCCCATTCCACACGCTGGTCAATGAGGACACGAAGGTCTTCCAATGCCTTGTCACCGATGGACGTGGTTTCCTGTCACCGTAATTGATAAGAGAAAAACCTTTTAGGAGGCATTCTCGCCACAATCGCCCGCTCACACCCGAGAGAAATATAATTCGTGCCAAGGCATTGGATAAGAGTCTTGGAGAGACTGCACTTGACAGGATCAAATTCAAGTGTCCACTGACCCGACGAAGGCTGGCTGATACTCGTTGGTGCAACAAGGTAAGTAAACGGGACGGAATGATCATGAATCCGCATTATAACCTTGATAGAAATATATTTACCATCTTGAGAGCTGTTATAATATCGATGACTGAAGATGGCCGTCAAAATGTGGCGATTAGGACGAGAGTCATTGAAATTTATCGTCATATATTTCCTCAGGAAAAAATTTTGATGATCATAAGAGAAAAAATAGAATAACACGAGGAGCTAGCTGGAAAGTCACATTATTTGACAAGATCATTCACCTCTGATCTGAACCACATTATCATGTTGAGTCCCAGAGTGACCAAGTAGGAAGAAGAGAGACTAAGAAATCTACATTTGAATAGTCGAAGATTTAGCTGACTGGACCGGATTTAATCTAACAAGTTATAAACGACAGCAGGTCGTGCATTTGGCCAGAACGTTATAAAGAGGGCAATGGACTTGTCAGTGTGCACATATGGAAAATATTTGGACTAGCGTAAGAAAAATGTACAAGAAGAAGTGTATTGGTGCCCGGCACATTATGAGAATAATTAAAGAAAATATCGGTGGAGTAATAAATATGGTGGGCAGAGTTTTATGGTCGTGAAACCTGGCACTTCAGGCAAGAGGATGAGCGTGAATTGGAGGCTTTCGAGAAGCGGCTGCGGCGGAGGAAATAACTTGCGCGGAGGATATGACGAACGATAGAATTTTACATACTACCTTGATCAAAAAGTTCCCGGAATAACCACCGTGTGGCGCTCCCATCGTTCCGATTTGAGTTCTGTTTTTTTGTTAAATTGGCACACCTGTTGTTGATATTCCCTTTAAATCTTAGGGTCATAACTTGACATTTGCAAAAGTTACGTAGCCAAGAGTACATCTATCTCTGTGTGTTGGCGATTTTTTACAATTGCAGAAATGGATTTAAATTTGCAACAACGAACTTGTATTAAATTTTGCGTAAAAAACGGATTTAGTGGCGCACGGACGTTGGAAATGTTGGAAAAGTGTTTCGGCAACGATTCTCTAAAAAAAACGGTCGTTTACCAGTGGCACGAGCGGTTCAGAAGTGGTCGTGAGTCAATCGAAGATGATGAACGCAGTGGCAGACCATCGACATCGAAAGTCGGTGAAAAAATTGATAAAGTAAAAGAAATGTTGGTCAATAACCGCAAATTAACCATCAGAGAAATAGCGGAGGACTTGAACATTGCCTATGGATCCGCCCAAGACATTGTGGTTAATGATTTGGGTTTCCGTCGTGTAGCAGCAAAGTTGGTGCCAAAAGACCTCAATTTCATGCAAAAAAGAGACCGTGTTGACGTCGCAAAAGACATGATTTGCGAGGCTGAATCCGATCCCACATTCATCAAAAGGATCATTACTGGAGACGAGACGTGGGTTTATGAGTACGACACGCAATCCAGACATCAGGCAAGTGAATGGCGTTCACCAAATGACCCGAGACCAAAAAAACCACGTCGTTTTCAGTCAAAAAAGAAGGCAATGCTGACGGTTTTCATGGATTACAACGGTGTAGTGCATCATGAATTTTTGCCAGAAGGCCAGACAGTAAACAAAGAGTATTATTTGGGCGTTATGAGACGTTTGCGTGAAGCAATTCGCCGAAAGAGACCAGAAATCGTCGCACAGTGCGTCGAGACCGTCACACAGTGCTATCATTATTCGTAATTTTTTGACAAAAAATGCAACAAATACCATCCAACAGCCACCGAATTCACCTGATTTGGCTCCCTGTGACTTCTTTCTGTTCAATCGAGTTAAAAAACCATTACGGGGAACGCGTTTTAGCAGCCGAGAGGAAGTAATGGAAAAATCGCAGGAAGCACTGATGGACATACCGAAAACCGAATATAAAAAATGTTTCGAGGATTGGATCAAGCGCTGGCATAAGTGTGTTGCAGTCGATGGGGATTACTTTGAAGGGGACAATATAGATTTAGATGAATAAACTTGTATTTTTAATTTTCTGAATAAATTCCGGGAACTTTTTGATCACGGTAGTATAGCGGGCGAAGAGGAAAAAATTGCCGGGAAAAGTCCGTTGAAGGAATATTAATTATTTGAAGATGATATTAAAAGGTACTGGGATGTTGAAGGTCGCAATAGAGGGGAGTTTGTTAAGCAAGCGGGGTGGATGAAGGAAGAAAACTTCTTCTGAAGGAGGAAGAAGGCTTTTTAAAAATCGTGAAGGCAGGTAAAGGTTTCTAAGAGACGAGTAACTTGCGAGACGGAAAAGGTAATAGTGGTCAGGAAGTCCAAAACCTATCCTTAAACGGTAGAACACCTTGCCTGATTGATGGGCACACAGGTCACTTTGCTCGTTCGCCAGAGGTCACACGGAAACGTAAATTAATCTTAGGCTAAAAAGAAATGCATGATATTCACATTTCCCCAGCAAGAAATGGGCGTTTTAAAAAATATAAATATTTAATTATCTGTCAAACAAAATTTATAATATACCACACTGTAGAGTAATGATAACTAATGGCGATATGATTTCCTAATGAGGCGTTATGATTTCCACTTTTATAACCCTACCTCAACTGCCATGGTGTAATAAATACGGATATAAGAAGAAGAATGGCGTTAGACAAAGAAGCTTTGACAAGGAGGAAGAGTTTAATGGCTCGAACGCAGGTTGAGTAACAATGCTAAAAAAAAAAGACTAGTGAAAACTCTGGTTGCATACGTACGTACGGAAACTTGGACGTTGAAGCCAGATGGCAGGGGCAGATTGGAGGCTTTTGAATTGTGGGTGTGAAGAGTGGTGGAAAAGGTGAGATGAACGGAAAGTAAAACCAACCAAAGGAATAGATGCATGGTCGGGGACGAGAAAGGACTGTTGGGAGAAATCCAAAGGAGGCAGGAATGATGGATGCCATACATGTTGTTTGGCAATGGGATTTTGAATATTCTGACGGGGTTGGAGTGTGGAGAACGTAAGGGACGGGAGGAAAAGGATACGCATATTGAACGGAATAAAAGGAGGCAGAATGACCGAAGAATTGATGAACAGTTTATTTTACTGAGAGACGACTTTGTCGCACTAGGCTAAGAAATGAAGCGGTACTCAGTCTGTGTCCATCCAAAACCTACCTTAAATGGTACTCCAACAAACAAGACGAAAAAATAAAATCCTATATCCGCTTATCACTTAATTTTCACGTGAAAAACATTAGCAAGGGTTTTTGTAACAAGTTTTGTAGAAAAAAAGAAAAGTCGAATCGTGCATTAGCAAAAAAAGTTTTAAGCACTCAGTGAAGACACACCAGAGTAATCTTACCCGAACAAGACCCTACGGCGGTTGAACAATGTTAAAAAAATGGCATATTAAAATCTATATCTGTTCTACATTTAATTTCTCTAATTTTATTGACATGATCTCTTCTACCGTAGTACGATGGGGGTATTAATACATTATCAACATCATCACTGCTAAAGAGACGCCCTTCCAATTTATGAAAGAACTTGAATCTGTGTAATTTAACCTTCGCTCCATTGAGTGTTTCTCAACCAACCTGCTGTAATTTTTTGGATACGTTACTAAGTTTATCGTGGCAACGTCTCACAAATCTAGTTCCTATCTACGCTGCACGTCATCTAATTCGGCAATCAATCCAACTTGGTGAGGATCCCATATAGTACTTTGCAGCTATTCTAAATGAGGCCTAACCAGCGACAGATAATATTTTTCTCTGACCCTTTCATCACATTAGTTAATAATATATTTAATTATAATAGTTAATAATATCACATGAGTTGGTTTATCAGATAATATAAAACAAAAACAAAATTTAAAATAAATGTCTATCTATTGGAAAGTACAACATGTGAAATACATACGACTGGATCAGAAAGATGAATGTGCATGCGTGGCTCGCTCCTAGTCCGTAGTAAGCCATGAGACTTGGCAGGACGCAAATTTTGACTGTGTTCGCCTCGACTTTGGTGACATCTGGGCAGCACTCCCGTGCCCCCCCCCCCCTATAATCCCGAGCCATTAGATTATCTGACCACATCTAAATGTTTTTCCTTTTTGACATTCGAGTAAATTGTGAAAGAACACGATTGCAAATCAGTCTGCATTCGATTGTGCTGGAAAGTAGCGCGATCGAGCAATAAAACTACCCTCGACTACAAACGGGAAGAAAGGAGTATTCGTGACACTAATTACGTCGTAACAACTCGCTCCTGCTTTCGCTTCACAAAACGATACGAGGTGCAATGCCTCAATAATGAACATGTCTCGAGAAAATTAACCACATTATTATTCGTATTCGCCAAGGCAAGTTTTTCGGATGGACTCGGTCTCTACAGCAGCCCAACGACACATTTATTTTCCCCTCCTAACAAAACACTGCCATCCGACATAATATAAAGTCCCCCTTCAATTCGGCTAACTTCATTCCACTATTCACCCCGTCCAACATTCCTATCCTATTCCTACCTCTTCCTCGCTTGCCTAACGTTCTCCCCTCTAACACAGTCTTCAAAATCCCATTGCCACATTAACTAATTTTAGAAACAAAAAAGGGTAGGCATTGGGCAGAGGGTCTGTGTTTGCCCGGCTCAGCTTTAAGATGACACGAAGCCTGATGACACCGTCGGCGATTCTTGAAGGAGACAACGGAACATAATGAAAGGTATTCTTAACATTGGAGATAGCACTGGGAAAAGAGGGAGTGGAAGCTTCGCGCTGACATCAACACAAAAAAGGAATGTGGGAGGAGACGAGCGACGGACAATCGCCGAAATCGTACTCTGCGGTGAATGCGATTTATGGATGGCATAATTCACGGCGTACGACGCGGCTTCAAGAGACTTCGACACGGAAATGACGGCGAAGCATTACACACTATTCACTATCCACATACGGAAGGGTTAACGCCTAAAACAAATGCCAGTATGCTTCTACAGGCAATAAAAATATGCGCTGTAGATATTTATGCTTTTCCTTTGGTGCAAATCCTTATCGCCATCTCTTAGTGTTGCAGATAAGCATAGGATGCAACGACCTCGAATAGGTCACCGACCTGAGAAATTAAGTTATTTTTCGGGGGAACAAGTGCTTAAGAAAAGGTCTTGAGTTATTATTCGCGAACAGATAGTTGCGAGATTATTGCTGCAATCGCGGAGCTTTAAAAATGAAACGCGCATATCCTGAGGAAGTTACGAAACTACATTAGCGAATCGCGTAAGAAAAAATTGCAGACCTTTAAGAATGAAGTATATCCGCTCCTTGCACAGTAGTATATTTCCACTTGTAGTCTACCGAATTAGGTTAATATTTTGATACACAATAACACCACACACAGCAGCGCTCTAAAGCCCTTGGGATAACGGGACACAAAATATCGGTAGACCACACACGACAATTTACAATAAGTCATCCTATAGTTCTGCATGCTTCCAACTTCTCTTGATTTCATCTAAAATGCATGCTCTACTTCGTCCTCTTCACAAATACATTACAGTCCTCAGCAACCCATTCATCGGCTCTCCTGCATCCAGAAGTCCTGATTTCTTCCAATCACTCCCAACAATCTTTCTCCCAGTACCACGCCCACAACTTCTTCGTTTGTTTTCCATTAGTTCCTTTAATTCTTTTATTCAGATATTGCCAACTTACTCATTTTCTCAAATATTTAACTAATACCAGGTGTTACCATTTCATTTTCTTCACTTAGCATATGCGAAGGAAATGGTAAAGGAGGAGGCCAAGGAAATGGTAATATGCTCAGGACATGTTAAAGGATGCGTGAGAAATCCTTGAAGCAGGTGTACGGGGGGGTACTTTTTCAACCTCCCAAGCGTTCATTGTCGGCCCATTGTCGGATATATATATATATATATATATATATATATATATATATATATATATATATATATATATACATATGCATTATCAACCCGAAGGTCGGTTGGGTAGGTGATGGTGGAGTTTACCCAGTGCTAAGCCGGACGGCGTGTGAATATTCACACATCAGGGTAGGGGCAAAGAAAATCTCATTCGGAAGAGATTCACTGGCGATTGACTGATCAAGTGAGTGTGCCATGTGACCCTAACGGGTTTCTTCGAACGTGGATGACGCTGCACTTTCAAATTGTGTTGAAAGGATAATAACTTCTACTTTCGGCTTTTATTCATGGCTTACAGTGGGAAACAACCGATCACTAACAAAAAATGCTAAGCCTACGTTCACTTAACAAGAAAGAAGAGAATGTAATTATTTTAATCAACAGAGAGAAACATGAAACGTTCCCATGATCTTTCACGGAGAGACGAAATTGCGATAGGGACGAGACGCGAGTCTTTTTAATCTTACGAAAACACGCCGTCAGATAAATTCAACCGAGAGACAATATCGACACGATCTAGAGGAAATCCCTAATGATTTATTAGGTCGAAGTGGATATGGAATAAGTCTTGGAGGCAATCCGACCAATCGGCGCCCGGCGCACTTCACAGCGTGTTTCCTAATACCGACCATATTCAACTCCAGCGGTTAATTACTTGACCTTGTTAGAGCAGCTCTCGCGGAAAGAAACTGTTTCGCTTAAGATGCAGACGTGGCCACTCACAAGGTGTTACTTTTTTCAGCCATCCATAAGGCTCTCGCTCCCAATCCCATGCGAGCACTTGCATCACCAGATCAAGCAACTCTCCTTAAAGAAATTCACACGGATTCGCTTTCTATCTTAATAGGTCATTGCACATGCACTAAACCCTATCCTCCCAACTCCCACACACACTATCCTTCGGCTCCACGTTCTCACACTAACCGCGAACATGGGCAAGGCGTTCTATATGCGAAAGGGTAGGCGTCCGACCACTCTTGCCGTCGGTGATGGGCGAGTGACATGGTAATTGTGTTTTTTTAAGGGGATGAAGGGAATAGGGGTGGAGAGAGAAACCATCAACCTACTCCAACAACGAAAGGGATGAGGGGGTTACTCACAAGAGGTACGATTTTCAAGGAATCCGGGGAAGAAAGGCGGAGAGAAACCCGGCGTAGGCATTAGGCTACTCTTTACGAAAATACGACAAGGGATCCACAGTTTCAAGTCCCAGCCAACGGATAGCTACTGTACTAAACCGATCCCCATATATATATACATACACGGGCAGTAAATCGCATGCGCATTAAAAGCATTATTGAGGAGAAAATTTCGGTTCCATTAAATTATTTCCGGGAAAGAATTACGCCCCCATAGTTTCATAAGATAGGATAAATTGATCGCTCGTGAAGGATTGATTCTACGAAAACAAATGAGAATTTAATGGTGCCTCAATTTTGGGGCTCGGGGGAAATACAATTTCGACAAATATGAGAACGTTCCTGACCAGATAAATCCCGATTTCATTAAACCAGTGCCCCAGATTAAGTTGCTCCAGATATCGTTGAATCGAGTTACTGTGTGACTGCCATGAAGTTTGTAGACGAGGGAATGTTCTGGACGCCAAAATGAATTTGGTGATAGCGATACTCGAATCACCTCATGCAGGGAGGGATCATTTTTTCCGTCCCTCGAATGCAATTTGATGCAAAATGGGGTCTTAATGAAAACGGCCCTCGGCAGTTGACGGTGCAGCTAAAGTACTCGCTTTCACCCCACCCCACATGCTCCCAAAAATGATATCAAGGCCCCTTTTTAACATCTGGGAGACACCGAAAACTTGAACAGTTCACCAATTTAAGAGCTGAATAGTTTTCTAGAAGGATAACTAAGCAATTATGAGTTGGTTAAGTAATATTCCTTTGCCTTAAACGATATTTTTTCCCTTTATCGCATATGCATACAATGGTAGTCCATTACTTTTCACAAGTGCATGACAATTTCTCAAAAACCTATTAATATAGTTAAAACTACTGTCAATCATATGGTGTCATTTTTAAACACACACACCGTCACTTCCTCGTTTTCTTAATCCAGACATTGAAAACGCCCGATTTTGGATGAGCTTACATGGAAGAATCGTTGAAACGACTTCATGGTTCATCCAATAAGCAATGTCTTACGGAGAATGTAGAGGCCATGTAAAAGGATTTAAAATATGTAGAAATGGCTACTTTATGTAATTTATCGATGTAATTTATGAAATATAACGTAAAAACTACAGATGCGTAAATATTTGGGTTAGTTCAAGCCTATTGGCGCTCCAATCGCTTTATGAACCGGCAAACCTTGCCTAAACTTCGCGTATGTCACTAAACAAATTCGCTTGTTCGACATTTGGTATCAAATATAAAAAATGAATAAAAAATTAAACATTTAAGGGAATATTCGACAAAATAAAATCAACACAATCAAACAAAATGACATGAAAGCCTTCGAGATAAAAGGAACAGAAGCAAAGCTAATCGATCACAACCGCACCAGCTGGAGAACATCGCTAAGTGACGGTCATCCAAGCAACAAATGAACATCGTTTCACTATGCAGTTTTTATACTAGCAAAATGCGTTGGCAAGTTCAAGTTTACTGACTTGCGGCCTGCTACAGAAGATTTTTCGAGGATATTGACATTTTTACCAATAAATCGCAAGACATTCGTCGTGAACATTAATGCCAAAAGGAATTTTGTGTTTTTAATATTTCGGACGAAATGATATTTAACACAATATTTCAATCTGATAAAATTTCACATGTTAGACATTTGATAGAGATTTTATTTCAATCGCTTACGTCTCTTAAAAACTGATTTATCACTCTGATCTGATGGAATGAACGAAACCAAGGAAGCATTTGCAGTTTAATATCTTTTTTCTTGCAGCGGATTTGCGGAATGTTTTCAACACCATATTTTTATGAATCAAATGTGACAGCGATTTCATGGCTTGCATAGCGACGGACGAGCATCATTAAAATTGTGGCAAACAACGAGCGATTGAGTGGCACATAGGGAACACAGAGTGGCACACAGGAGGGCACTAAGGGAACCCACAATGCTAATTGCTGTTACATCGGTTACCCTGGCTACACCGCCAACGGCGATATTCGGAAACCATCGCTGTTGACCTCGACGCGCGAAGATCCGCAAGCACGGCACTTACACCCATCACGCTTCAAGCCGCTCCTGTAATCCCATTTGAAGAAACTTGTGACGTAATCCCATCCATCAGGAGGGTCATAAAAGTTGGGCTAAGACTCACATCCATCTTTTAAACGCAAAAGAGTCGCGAACGATTGAAAAGTTCAATAAATAAATTCCGCCAACATCATTAAAATAATTCGAAACCGAAATATATGACGAGACAACATTTTAGTGGAGTTATACTTCCCAAGAAGAAAAGGTTGCTGGATTTTGTTTTGTTGGTAGTCAAGAAATGTTTATTTGGTAGTTGTGTCCATCCGAAACCTACCTTAACCGATAGATTACCTAATAAATAAAATAAAAATATTCCAAGAAGAATTACGGCAATCACTCGGGAGTAGGACGAAGATGTAAACACGATCATAGAAATAATTCACTCGCATTGTGAATTTTAAATTTCGCGTAGCATTAGTTTTTGCCGTCAACGCAAAGTTTAAAGTCGGCAATCGCGTTTAATTCTTCGAATATGCAAATGGTACTCGGGCAAATACGAAATGCGATAACGTACGACATGAATTCGCATAGGTTGAGTTTCGCAAGTGACATTGGAGTGGAGGGAAAATGGAAAGCGATTCAACAATACATGCGCTCGGCGCTCAGGCCAACGTTCCAAAATACTAGGTCAATTATCAGGCACAACAAAACCCCCATCGCCTTGGATACAGACGAGCTGTCATATGGAAAACGTGAATTCCCCGGCAACACAAATGAATCACAAATACGACGGAACCGGTTGGAATGACAACGGCTGTTATCTGCAGGGAGAGAGGGCCTTTTATACACGAACCAGAATTGCCTTGCCGTGAGCACGCGACACGAATGGTTTCCATCGCGGGTGCGCTGAAACCGAAGCACTGGGAGACACGATTGCTTCACACGAACACTTTGGGACACCACTTTAATTATTATTATGCATTATCTATCGAGTTTCAGCGGATGAATCGCACGGGGGGGGAAGAGGGTCATCGGAAGGTGTCAAAGAGGAGAGGCGCGAGGAGGGACACACTGGGAGGACATAGCAATGCAATGAGCGAGAGATGGACGTCGAGAGACTTCCCGAGGCACGAGTCGCGGGCGGCGAACGAGTGGCATCATCCAACTCCACTTCTCCAGGCGCGGAGAGCGCCCGGATATGTCACGCAACGGTGACTGATGCACCAGACCAGATAATAAACGAGATGTGTAAAGAGGGTTTCCTCCCCTCTCCCGTTTCTTGCCAAAGCGCACACTTCCACAACACTCGGGGGAAAATATAAAAATAAGGAGGACATAAAAAAGTTCTTCCGACCACTTAAACTCGCACCACCAAGCACGGAAAACAATCCTCCCTAATTCCAAAAAGTGAAACCCGCTCCCAGGGGGGAAGAACGGCGAGCAAACTCACCTGGAATCGTCCATTGCGCCGAGCCACGACTACACAAACCAACTGAGGACTGACTGACTGGCCTAGCCTTTGCATCTTCCACACTGGGAAGGAAGGGGGGAGGAAGTGGGAGGGGTGAAGTGGGTAGGGGGAGGAGGGGGTGGGAAGGTAGTGAGTGCATGGGTTGGAGAAGTGAGGGATAGAGAGAGAAAGAAAAGATGAAGGAGGGAGGGAGTGGGAAGGGGAAGTGTGATGTAGAGGGAGAAAAAGCAATGGGGGTGTGAGATGTGTTATGAAGGACAGCGACGTCACACCGTTACAACGTGAACCGGTGTCAAGGTGACGTTCGAAAGAATGAACGGGGCAAAAAACACTCTCTCTCTCTCCGTCCTGGCGCTTAACGCCGTTTGACCTGCTCCTTGCCTCGTTTAGTTCCGCTCGGCACGCCGCGGGTCGAATCAGGGGTACCCGTAGAATGAATGATTCGCGCGGGCGACCTCCAGGAACGCGCGGCTGGGAAAGACCTCTCTCTGTATTAGGGTACGCCTTCGGACGGAAGAAGGGAAATGGGATTCACGATCACGACGAGGAAGAAAAAGGGGAAGTGGGTTAGAAGAGGTGTTCGATGCACGGGACCCCTCGTGAAATCAGATGCACCGAGAGAACGTCGGCATCATGGTGCGGTGTGGTAGTACGATTGTACGTACCATTTTCAATGTCATAATTTTCCCCTAATCAATCAAGAACATCAATAAGAGGGTGGGGCGCATTATTACTCAGGCGATAATCAGTACTTAGGCGGCATGTGGAAGTCACAGGCATGCGCAAGTTTGAGGTCATTACATTCATTCAGTGTATTTTGAGAGGCGGAAGTATAGAGACTAAATACAGTGCAATTCCAAGCGTTCATTGTCGGCCCATACGGGCACACATACACCGTCCCGGTGAGCGAAAACCCACCCTAACCGGTCATTTAACAAACAAGATAAAGCCATGGCATTCCAAAAAAACATCTCATTCGTGTGCGTGTTGTTTGTGAGAGACGAGAAACTTATGATTTAAAGTAAGCTATGCTATAACAGAGGTTTACAATAGTGGTTGAAGCCGACAGGTAACGGCTCATTTAGAAAATAGGTTAAACTTGGCGGAGAAAAGCTATTACATGGCATACAATTTGAAAGAATATGTGTGAATTTGGAATATGGTCCGTACAGAACGCGAGTTAAACAGCGTGCTGCTGTTGTCGAATGTTTAACTGCTGGAAAAGTGACTCCTACTGAGATTCATCGTCGCTTAAAGGCTGTTTATGGTGACGATACTGTTGATAGGTCTCCTGTAAATCGATGGGTAGTAAAATTTCGTGGTTGCGAGCCTGGATAGGTCATAATTGTTGATGGAACACGCAGCGCCACGTCCGATCACTAACACAGATGATAAACATCGCAAACTCGTCGAAGATTTGATTCAAAATGACCGGCGAATCAGTCAAAAGGCGTATCGCAAACCATGTCGAAATATCCAAGGAATGAGTCGGATTCATTATCGAACAATTGGGATACCGTACAATCTGTGCACGATGGGTCCACCACACACCTCGCGCGCAACTGGAGAGGCTCTGCGAAACCTGAAATTTGAACCGATTCCACAGCCTCCTTATTCCCCCGATCTTGGGATTTTTATTTGTATCCGCAACTCCAGAGAGTCAACCAAAGTTAAAATATTGTAAGAGGACGCCTAGATAACTTAATTGACTAAGCACTCGGCCGGACATCGAGGCATCCGGGTTTAGAATCCCGGTCAAGGCGAATGATTGTTAACACTCTGAAATTGTTGCATTCAATAAGCAACATAATATACAATTATTTAACATTCACGCCCTCCAATCAGGAGTTAACAGGGAAAAATAAACGGTACAAGTGTCCACCAAAATATAGGCTATGATAAGCGGATTGAGGCGGAGTGACTCATTACTCAAAGGATTTAAACTCAAATCAGTCAATTGCAAAAGGCAACATTCTTACCTGAATAAAAATCGTCCGTGACAACCGTATTGAGAGATGACATCTACGGTCACGGAAGGAACTATATACGAGGGGTGTAAATGAAGTAATGAGACTGATTTTTTTAATGATTCCATTAAAATTCCGAATCATCTCCTTCGAATGAATTACCCTGCGTTGAAACACACAGCGTTGAAAACGATTTCACCACACTTCACAGCAGTGCTGTGAATACGGATACAGAAACTATCTTCAGTTGATCCGTTACGGTTGCCGCTTTTAATGTCTCCTAGTGCCCCGAAATTAAGCCTTTTTAGGTGACCTTTCAATCTCGGGAAGAGAAAAAAGTCAGGAGGGCTAGAGCCGGGGTGATAAGACGGCGGAGAAGCCACGGGAATTCATTGACTTCTGCTCCAAAACCTCATTAATTTTAAAGGTTTCTTCCGAATTGTTTTTCGTGATTATTTTCGCGCCAATTTTCCTCATCCCCGATTCATTTGTCAAAACTTAATGAACGGTGACTTGGTCCAAGTGCAACTGTTCCCCGCCACTGCCACCCGACGATCAGAACGGACAAGATCCCAGATTCTGGCAAACAACACTTACGTCAGTTAGCAGTCGCGGCACTTCCGCTGCGTGTTCAATTTCCCATCAGTTCTGTTCCTAATGAAATTGCCTTACACCACCTGAAGACCTGGGCCCTTGACCAACCAATGTCTCCAGAATCCAGTTTGAAGATTTCCAAAAGTTTTTGTTCCGTTGTGACCAAGCAAAACACAAGATGGCACAACGTTTACGTTGTGCCATCAGGTTTTTTTTTACATACCATGCTCATTACTTTATTTACACACCACATATAATACAACGTGTAATATAACCCAAAACTTCTGAAATCCTTAAAAACAGCACGCATCATTAATACTAAGGTACATTACATAAATGCACTTTACAATATACATTCATGTGCCAAATTTTCATGATTAAACCACTCCGATTATGAATAGGTCGCTCTCGAATTTTCAGTTTGCTAATTATTGAAACGGTCTTAGTTTTGCACGTATAAAATGTCGCTCCACAAGCACGCCATCTTTGAATTGGAGTGTTTATCTGGGAACTCTAAAAATGTCGGCGTTGTTGCCATGAATGCGACTGGGAGAAACCTTAACCAAATCAACAACGGTTTTGTTAATGGAGAAACAGTCCTATGGAATGGAAACAAATTTAATTTCTGCATCTCTGAACAATGTGTAATTATTATTATTATTAGGTAATCTACTGGTTAAGGTAGGTTTTTGGATGGACACAACTATCAAATGAACATTTCGTGACTCCCCCTCTAGCAACCTAATCTATATCAGGTCCCTCTTCATCTTCGTGTACTTCTTTCCTCCCTTCATCCCGTCCAACATCCCTACCCTGTTCCTGCCCTTACCTCACTTGCCTAACATTCTCCCCTCTATTACCTTCTTTAACATCCCACTGTCGCTCAATACGCCTTTCATCCATTTTTCCTGCCTCCATAGGATATCTCTCAACAAACCCCTCTCCTCACCCGCCATCTTTAGTACTTCCTCATTTGTTTTCCTTTCAATGTGTAATAATTACATTATATTGATTGTTGAAATGAACACCAGAATGATGTAATGTGGACCTTTGCCACTTATTTTAAAGAAGCCAATATGAATAGTTCCTGCTCGACTTCCCTTTTGACATGCTTGTCGGTTTGAAGAGGCTCTCCGTCCCGTTGCGTGGCGCCGTGATCCCATATCACAGTTTAAAACGTAACTGCTCCAGGAAAGTTAACACATCAATTATGAATGTACAATTTCATTCCGAGACGCAACTAAAAACTCAGAATTGAAAAGAAAATAGTATTCAAGGAAAGACATACACGTAGATTCGCGCCTATGCCTATTGCTACATGGGAATGCGCAACACGAATGGAGACTACATTAAGTGGAGATTGCGTCATATTTCTGACATATCTGGCACGCAAATCGAAATGGATTCCTAACCTCGATCCACGCACGTCTATTACTCCGCCTTGAGGGTCTAAGTTAACTCCGTAAACAGTCCCTATAGAAACCGCACAGCAATATTTACAAGACATTTTGAAGATAAAATATGATGCACTACACAAATCTTATTAATGGATAATTTATTCCTATTCAATGGGGGCTATTAGTCAATGGATACGATTGGTGGTCATGTCAGTTAATTCAGTTCAAATAAGACGGCAAACGACTCACGACTCAAAACAAAAGAAAATCCCACACGTTGGTTTGCAATACTTGGCCATTTCCCAAGTAAAATAAGAGGGTAGGCTGAAAACTAATTTACAACATGATTTTAGACCACAAACAAAATGACCTTCAGAAGCGCTCCTGGTGGCATGTGGAAGTAACATTCCCCCTCAACACGCATGCGCAGCTTTGAGGTCGTTTCATTCGTCCAGTGTGTTTTGAGAAGCGGAAGTATGGAGGCGTGTCCTAGTGCTATTATGTCAACGCGAGTTGAACAGCGTGCTGTTCAATTGTTGGCGCGATTAACGGTTAAACAGAGACTAGTCAATCGGATGCGAATGCTTTGCCCTCACAACGCGCACGTAAGATCCGTGCATTCGCATTGACATTTGCCCTAGACGACATTAGAGCAGTACAGTCGGCGACACACGGCCGAGCCAAGGCTTGAGTTTCCGAGAAGGTGTCGGCTGGAAGGACTTTCGGGTGGCGCTCCTTAATTGGGTCCGGCGAGAACGTAATCACACGGTCCATCGGAGGTGAGCCTAAACCGCCTCTCTCCCTCGAGCCGAAAACGCCGTCAATGCCTGGTGGGCCCAGGGGGTCCTCGACCCAACCGTTGCCCTCTCCCCAACTACTGCCTCGTCCTAAATACCCGCATGACTCAAAGGACGTAAATAACTTACGCAGCTACCATTTGTAATTAGTATTACCGCGAGCAATGTCAAACTTTCCATATTAATTGTATCGCGATAAAGGCAATTCGCCTTTAGCAAGGAGGAGAGTGTTGTTACAAACATCATGGTAGTAAATCTACATTGAAAGTGTACAGGAAAGTATTTTTTAAATATTTTAAATTAGATAAATACTTGGCGTATTAAGCGAGTGATATGTTTTAATTTTAAAAATTGGCAATTTTCCACAAAATAGTGAGGTATTTTTAATTTACCAATTAATGGTGTCAATTTTTAATTAATCACGATACTATATTCCACCATATCAAGCCTGAAACGTCTCTTTTTATTTTTGGTGGTAAGTGGCCTCGAAGAGATGAAGTTGCAGGGGGAAATACGAATAAGGTACGGAAAGGGCATGGAGGAAATATTGAAAGATAAGGGTGATGTCCGAAGGCCGCGAGACAGAAGGCAAGACGTTGGATGGAGAAAGTAAGAGAGTAGGCAGTACAGTTTGTAGACAGCACGAATGCAGGCAGAAGGTATGAAGAAATGAAGATGGGAACAACATAGGGCTGAGAAAGAGAAGGTTCCCGAGACGGGTGCAGTAAATAATCGTTAGGGACAGTCGTTAGGAAACCTCTTTCATCCCTTATATAAGCCAACGACATTAGGTAGTTAATGGTAAGATACGTTTGTCGTATTTGCCGACGACGCAGTGGTTTACAGAGACATCCGTAATCCTGAGGATGAAGCAGCTTTGGCAGATGACCAACACTGGTTCGACACATTGCAATTACGGTTAAACTCAAAAAAGCGCGCAGTGAGGAATTTTTAGAAAAAAAGAGCCATTTCCTCCCGAACGCCTACGGCACCAGGAACACCGAAATGGAATGTCTAGACTCGATTAAATACTTGAGCTTTAACCCTCACTCACGATCTCTCCAGGGCGAAACACATACTAGGGGGACTATGTGGACAAGCTAACATAAAAATTAGGATTTATTAGAAGAGTACTTGGTAACTGTGACGAAAAGGTCAAAGAGAAATGTTATCTGTCGCTAGTTATGCCTCATTTGGAATATGCTGCAAGTATATGGGATTCCCACGAAGCTAGATTGTTTGCCGAATAGGATCGCGTGCAGCGTAAATAGAAGCTAGATTTGTAAAATGTTGTCATGATAAACTTAGTAGCGTATCCGAAATACTATATTAGAGCGGCTAGGCTGGGAATCAATTAATAGGCTTAATTACGGATTAAAGCACTTGCATGTGAATTAGAAGGTCTCTTTAGCAATGATGCTAGAAATATCTTACTAAGCCCACCATACTTTAGAGAGATTAAGCATGGAACAGTTAGTTTGAAGATGTCATTTTTTCCAGAGACAATAAGGGATCATAATAAGATAACATTTATACGACCGTGCGAGGAGGGAAAGATATTTTGGGTCAAGGGTAGTGTGGTGTGTAATCACCCCCTGCCACACACCCTAGTGTTGACTTAAATTAATTTGAAAAAAAAACAACTTTTAGCAGATAGAATACGTTGAATGGAATTACTGAAATAGTTAACAAGAGAGCACTCGGTATTCAATGCAAATGTGCTGCATAAGTTCCCTGGCGTAATTTGGATAAACCCTCGCTTCGTAGAAAAACACGAAAGAGTGAAATTCCACAGAGAATTTGCAGCACGACTGTCAACAACATCCCCTCAAATCTTGAGGAATACCTAAGTGTGAGATTCGAGGAGGTGGAGAAGGTTGCAGCGTGGTAGACTGAGAGCGGACTAGTAAAAAGAAATGCGGCAAGAGGAATGCTGTAAGAAAATTTGAATCCCGCTTAATACGCCATTGATTTTGCGATTACGAATTACATTTTTGCCAACGGATAAAATAGCCCGATTTGAAGCTTACAAAAGATGGAATCTTACACATTCCGCGTGAAAAACCTTTCATGCAATGCATCTACATCTAATGCCCACCAACGCCGTCAAAAGAATTTACCTTTCAACATTTTCGCGAAATCTATGATCCACGATGATAAATACACGATTTTATGAGATTCGGTGCATTTATTAAATCATAATTTATCAATGATCTTCAACAGTTCTATGATTTCAACCTGAAAACCATGATGGATTTTCCATTTCAGAAATTTAAGAGGCACGCCTACAGACTTGACCTTGACCCGGTGACTTATCTTTTTTCAACTCCTCCTTACATTCGCCGGGACAATCGGCAATAAGTATGATGTTCAGTCGAAGAGTCAACCCCACCCTCAATAATGATAGACCGCGGTGCAACATGAATCTGATTTGTTCATAATCCATGGTTGCATAATGAATGTTTGCGACAATAGAAGTGTTTGCCAGGAGTGTTTGCTTGTAGGCAATCACTTCAGTTTCCCTCAAGGCTACGCGACCCTTAAAATTTATACGCCGACTGAGAAGACAAACACGGCCCCTGTTGCTGCAGAGCTCGGTCCCTGGCGTCTGCAGGGATCGATCGGGGGCCGGGCCCGCCGAAAAATTCCCAGGAGCTCTTTGTCATTCGTCTAAGAGGTTAACTCGCAAAAGTGACTCGGCTTTCAAGGAATATAAATATTTAAACGATTTATGTCGGAGGGAAAGAAGATTTGCTATCGGCTTTAATCCACTGAGACGCAATTCGCGAGTTTTTGATTCGCACGACGGCCACGTCACGATCAGTTTCCAAAGGCAACCCGGGTGAATAAACTTCGCAGAATTTGCCGATAACGACTTTCGCAGTGTGCACACCGAACACTTAAAAGGGAATACTTGCGGGTGTTCTTGCAGGGAAATATTTGCTAGCGATGGGGGATTAGAACGCTACTGTAGGCGAAGGAAGAGATAGTGATGAGGTGGGGGACTATGGGTTAGGCACGAGGAACGACCGCGGGGAGAAAACAATTGAGTTCTGTAGAAAACGGGAAAATCATCATCAACACGGGTTGGCCACCACCAAAGGCGTAAGTGTACATGGAAAACGCCAGGGGAGTCTGAAGGGTATCAGCTAGACTATATTATGGTTAGGCACAGGTTTAGGAACAACGTGATCGATTCGTAGTTTCCCGGGAGGGAATGTGACTCTGACCACAATTTAGTTGTTATAAAATGTAGCGTCCGATTAAGAAAGATAAGGCAGTTGAGGAAAATGAATTGAGTACCTGGTACTAAGGGGACGGAGTACAAGGTATCAGTTTAACATAATGAGAGATGACAGGGAAGCAAGTACAATGGAATAAACATGGGGACAGAGAAAAAACGGAAGACGAATTTCGACGACGAAACTATAGGAAAAGCAAATACAAATTTCAAGGAAATCACGGATAACAGACGAGAGAAGGAGAGAGAAGAATGCAAAAAATAAGTAAGAGAAAAGACAAAGAGTAGAAAAAGAAACCGAGGAGGGTAATTAACATGGCGAACGAATCGTGATAGAAGATAGTGCGATGACATTTAGTTTCGATTATACGAAGTTTTCAAAGAAAGGAAGATTTTAATTTATGGAATTAATTTAAACACTAAGGTGAAATCACTTTCAGAAAATTGATTACAAAATAGTTGGGGCATTAAGAAACCTTATAAGGCAGTGGCGGTTGACAACATTACCGCAGAACTACTTAAGGATTCAGTAAAACTTGGATGGCTAAGTTTTGATGCACTAACTCGTAGGAGCATTAAGCATAAAGGAACAATTTGGTCGGAAAATTCCGTAGAATCAGCGATAATTTCCATACTCAGCCACATGTGAGGACTAGTGAACAAAACGCTTGATTTTGCAAGCAGTTAAGGTGAAATATGTGTGCGTATGTGTATATGTATATTATAAAAGGTAATCTACCGGTAAAGGTAGGTTTTTGGATGGACACAACTATCAAATAAATATTTTGTAACTCCAAACAAAACAAAATCAAGCACATACTCTCCATCAGGTCTCTCTTCATCTCTGTATACTTTATTCCTCCTTTCATCCCGTCCAACATCCCTATCCTGTTCCTTCCCTTACTTCGCTTGCCCAACATTCTCCCCTCTATTACCTTCTTCAACAATCCACTACCGCTCAATACGCCTTTCATCCATTTTTCCTGCCTCCATAGGATTTCTCTCAACAAACCCCTCTCCTCACCCACCATCTCCAGTACTTCCTCATTTGTTTTCCTTTCGGTCCATTTCACCTTCTCCATTCTTCTCCACACCCACATTTCAAAAGCCTATCCTCCTGCTTCAACCACCACGCTTCCGTGCCGTACATAGCTACGCTCCTTATCAAAGTTTTTACGAGTCTTTTCTTAACATCCCTACTCAACGTCCCCGTCATCAACTCCCTCCTCCTTGAGAAAGACTCCTTGCCTAGAGCAATTCTTCTCCTTACGTCCCTACTACTTTGACCGTGTTGGTCCAAAACACTTCCGAGATACGTAAACTGTTCTACCTGCTCTATTTTTTCGTCCCCATGCCTCTTTAATCATTTCCTATAGATACAGGTTGAACAGCAGTCCCCTGCGACTTTCATTCCTACCTCCAGTTTTTCCCATGCCTCTTTAATCATTTCCTCCACATATACGTTGAACAGCACCGGTGACAATGGGCAACCCTGCCTTACTGCCCCCTGCCCTCTTCCTAACACTGCCCATTCGGACTCTCCGTTCCCCACTCGCACCTGAGCAGTCTGAGACATGTACAGGTTGCGGATCAGTCTCCTGTCCCTCAAATCCATTCCTATTTTCTGCAATGCACGCATTAATTTTTCCCAATTCACTCTATCAAACGTTTTTTCGAAATCTACGAAACAGGCAAAAACGTCCTGATTGTATTCTATATTCCTCTCGATTAGTGATCTCATTACTGCAATGGCATCACGCGCACCTCTCCCCTTCCTAAGCCCAAACTGATCGTCCCCTAAGTATTTTTTTTTAATTAAGAGTTCAATAATGTATTTCGTACCACGGAAGAGCATTACACAGATTTACATTGATATAGGAATGAATGCAGAATTTACATGAAATATTTCACTTCACTAGAACAGGAATGCAGTTCAAATCTAGCAGACCGTAATTTACTCCTCTTGGAGGAATCTCCAATCCTTTTTAACACATTATTTATGGATTCGTTTAAAAATAGTCAACTTGTCTTGCCTAACATATCACCCAAATACTCATCTGTGTATACATGAGGGAACTAATCGCAATCAAACTCCGTGGCTCCAGTATTCTATCACAAATGGCGAAACTTCTACAAAATTAAGGTCTGGCTTTATGCGTACATTAATTATAAACACGTCTTCCATTGAATGGACTGAAACTTTCTCATCCGACCCATGCGAGCGCATACCGCGTAATCTTGTTGTATAGAAAATCCGCAAAATACAACTTTTTAAAACTCGTCACTATGTCTCCAAGAGTTCGCCTTCAATATCCTTTATTCTTTTGACCACCTCAGAAATCCATCAGATCCTCGATTTTTTTCTTCCTCAAACCTCCAGGGAGGAAAGTGGAAACTTTCCCAATATCTGTCCCCGAACAGTTCTTTCCCAGACTTCGTGGGAGAAATAAATTCAATGTTTCTATGGCTCGAGGTGTAATGGAGAACGCTTGACTTCGTACTTTTATTTTCTGCGCTACATTCTGTTGATAAGTACATTTCTCATTGCGAGTGACTTCGCCATTATTACTTAGTGATCCAATAAAACTTCTTGTTATTAACTCGTTTCGTTTGGTAAGTTATTTAAGATCAAGGAAACTCGAGTATAAAACATTCGAGGGCTATAAAATAAAGTTAATTTATTATCTTCATAAATGTTCTGGATTGCAATCGTACCCGTTTATCAATACACTGTAGCGCTACCCGCAATGCATACGTCACATCGCATATTATGTATATAAGCCATTGACGGTAGCCATGAAACGCAGCTCTACGATCTCAAATGAATTGCACTAGATTTAAAGTCATAATATAGGTTACCCTCGGTGTATCATCACTGGAGCGTTGAATTTCGTCCAAGACAACACCCACCGGAATTATTATTTATTATTATTATTAGATAGTACTCTGCAAGCCACTCCACGACTTTCTTACTACTCCAGACTACTTTTGACCTAAGGTCGGACAACGTTATTCCGATGCCTTATCGTTCGTGGGAAAAATGACATCTTAAATCTATCTGTTCTACGCATCATCTCTCTAATTTTATTTGCACGATCTCTCCTACCGTACTGCGATTGGTCTAGTAACGCATTTTGAACATTATAGCTCAAGAGACATACTTTCAATGTATGTAATGCGAGATACCTAACGTGGATGACAGGAGAGAATTGACTTTTTTACACGTGTTAAAAATAATTGGAGAGTAAAACAATTTGCGACAAACATAAGAAAACTGTCGAGATAATGCAGTAGAAGCCGTGAGCCGCTTTCCAAAACCAGCTTTGAATAGCCAGAATAAGTTAGGAATGAATAATACACATTGAGTGCGGAAAGGTGGAAATACAGTTTGTTTTCCTCCCAAGGAACTGAAAATTTCAGCGATTCGACGGGGCATGAACATAGCAACTGCAAGGTACTCGACAAATCCAGTGTACGTACTTACTTCGTCGTATCTTCCGGGACACTTAACCGGAAAGCAAGTATGTACATATTTTGGCGTGGCGGCAATGTACAGCCACACTGAAAAAAATTATACCGGAACGCTTTTAAACGTTTTAGGGGAAGAGAGCTTTTTCCGAGCGACATATTTTAAAGTACACCCACCCCCCCTCTTTGAAGTGCTCGTAATGAAATTACTGACGCTTCCCGACTCCATTACTTTCATACTCCTACGGACGTTTAAGTCGACAGATGAATACGCCAAGGGAGACCCGGCGCCACTATTCAGAATTACGACTTTACCGCAACCCTCCATATCTAGCGCAATCTCGTTAAGTACACACACTCGTCTCGTTTACGAATAGTAAGTTGCAATGGCTTTCCCCTTTCTGAGGGCATAAATTATTATTATTATTATTACAGGAAGCGAGCGGCAGCTGCCAGCACACGTTTTCCGAAGGGCTTCGAGCAGAAGAAAATTCCTCTCTTCTTCGCTTCGTACACTCCTTGAAGATGGTTGAGGTGGCGCACTTGAGATCCCCGTGAGGGGATTCCGGGGCTTTAACAAGGCTTCCGGTTGGAAGCTGTAAATTTAGGGGGATGTTCCTTCACGGAAAACGGTCGAATCGATGCGCGAAAGCTTGAGACCTCCCAGGATTTTGAGAACATGGGGCTCGGTGATGCTTCCAGTTTGCATACCAATGAGCATGATACGTCGGCAGGTACACCGTCATGACAACGATGCCTAAAACTGTGCACGTAAGACCACTTAGTCTTCAAACTTTAAGATCGAATGGTCTAACGGGTATAATGGGTCATATAATTGGACGATTGGAACTATCCAGGTTTTTTTCGAGCGCAATATATTTTTTCGTTACGTCCTTTTAAATTGTGAAAAGAAAAAAACAATTGCACTCGCTACACTTTAATTAAAACACGGGACGTTTTCGACGATACACCTGACTATTTTCTATCTAATCTGTTGATTTAACTTGAATATTTCACTAAATGTCGAAACCTTAGTCATGAAAGTAAAAATCCATAGGTAAGCAACCAAAGCTTTATTTTTTCTTCCGTGACGGACAACTATCACAAAGTAAAACCAAAAACAGTTTCCAACGTTGATATCAATATGATTATGCTCATAACTACAGATTTTTTTTCTGGAACGGAGACTACCACTGAAGAATTAATTTAAATAGATAGCCTTCAAATGGTGCAATAATTCCACACAATTCTTTGAACGCTTTAGGAACTCATCTCAACCTTGATAACTGCAGATACGGAGTTAATATCCGAGGGCAATTAACAACTCCAAACGCCGTTTCAACTCATTACGCCCCGCGGGTGGAATGCAAAATTGGTGCATTGCCCTAACTCTAAGGCATGCTTCCATTTATTATCCTATTATTATTAACCACCTATTATTATATTAGGTCTTAAAAATTTACGCTTGAGATGCATTCAATGTGATTAATATGATGATTTTCCCCATAAAAAAATCTAAAAAAATGGTAATCGATGATTTTTTAAAATTAAAAAATGCACTCCACTTAATACACTTTAATTGTTCAATAAAAAGATCGGAGTTTGCGTTAATTTCCGGGAACCTAATTGCTGCAAAAGCGAGTTTGAACGATGTCAACATTTCCATAAATTCCACTAAAACAGTTAGAACTCGATTAGAACACTCTGCTAGTGCATATACTATCCTCATGAACCAAATGGCGAATTAGATCGCGAGGAGCTAAGTTGGGAATCACTCATGGAGGGATGATCAAATTAAAGATTAAATCTCTTCCGTTCATTGGAAGGATGTCTCTTTAGCAATGATGTTGAAAATGCCTTATTAGTCCCATTCCCAAAGGTAAGAGAATGTCCTAGAGTGGGAACTGGCTCTTGGAACTCTGAGTAAAATCACAGGCTGAAAAATAAGTTATCAAACCTGAGGGGGTTCGGAATGTTTAGACGAAAGAATAGAAGAAACTAATAACCATTATCATCAACTGCAAGGTCGGTTTGGTAGAGCTCACCCAGTACAGTAATACCAAAGGCGTGTGAAACACGCACACCCATCAGATTAATTGCTTACGCTGTGCCGCCTGTGGTTTCCCAGGAAGTTAGGGTGCCCGAAAAATTACACCTATTGGGTGAAGCTGAGGATGGTCAGGGTTGTCTCATGAGTTCGAACCCGGACCCTCCGACAACCGAATCTCTATCCGCTGAACTACCACGCCCCTAATTGAGTGACGCATATTGAGATGCGTGCCATGAAAAGGATTGGGTAAATAAGTCTGAATGAGAGAGATGATAAAAAAGAAGGTAATTAGAAGACGGAGGGTAATTTGGTTGGGGCAACTATGAGAGGTGGGACGCAGAGGTGGAGCAGGACACTGATTTAACTGAGGCATACTTTATCCAAACGCACAACGACATCCAAGTTTAAAATACCTCAGCGTACTCATGACGAGCTGGTAGGAAGAGGAACAAGTCACATTCTCCCCGGTAACCTTTTAATAAATTCATGTGACAAAATAGAAAACGTGTGGAATATACAAAGGAAGAAAGAGAATTGGTATTTTCGTACGACATTACTGAAATAGCTGGAGCCTGTAACTCAAGGCTACGAATCGGTTTAACTAGACTAATTAACACGTAGCCTGCTGGCGGTAATGAAGGGTTCAACACCTGTCGCTTGTCTATGTACTGCACAGTACCAGAATCTAAGAGTTTTACAAAGAGAGGACTTGTAAATAGGCTTGCGGCCTTGAGAAGTGGGCCCATGGAGACGAAAGGGGCTGCGAAGCCGAAAAATCTTCCTTTCCTTGGTAGAGAAGTACTCTCGACAAAGTATTTAGTACGAGGGCCCGCCTGAAGCACAGACGCGTCCATCACGATTATGTACTCACGTTCGTGATCTCCCGCCCGCAGGTATTCTCCGGCTCGACTTCACCTTGCGATGAATAGGCATTCCAGAGTTCTCCTCAAATGTGTCACGCCTTAGCCTCGTTATAAATGGTCGAAGAATGCTCGACGGCCGGCAATCGAGGATGTAAGAGATTAACGCTGGAGGTTGATACGGAAAATGATAATGGACATGGACGCTCCATAATTGGCCCAACAAATAAATAGGGGAGGTGACTCGAATGCTTGCTTTGGTTTTGTTCTCGATAACGGCGTTAATTCTCAGCCTCCGAAGCTTAAGAACTTTCATGGAAAACTGGATACCCAATCCAAATTTTAGATCAAGTTATATACCGCTTCGGTCATCTCCACCTACTTCACTATTAACTCAATGCCTCGATCATTTATTACTAACAGGACTCTCTTAACGGTAGAGGTAGGATTTTGAGAAACAGGCACCTCTAAGCTCAAATACCACTTAGCTATCCGCCTTCAATTCCGTCTAACATACCTATTCTTTGGGATGAGAATCAATATTAATAAAACAAAGGTTACGCGATTTTCCAGAAAGAAAAAGGTTAAGCTAAATATTAAAATAGGCGGGGAAAAAATAGAGCAGGTAGAGCAGTTTACATACTATATCTCGGAAGTGTTTTGGACCAATACGGTCAAAGTGGTAGGGACGTAAGGAGAAGAATTGCGCTAGGCAAGGAGGCTTTCTCAAGGAGGAGGGAGTTGATGACGGGGACGTTGAGTAGAGATGTTAAGACAAGACTCGTAAAAACTCTGATATGAAGCGTAGCTATGTACGGCGCGGAAACGTGGTCACTGAAGCAGGAGGATAGACGTAGATTGGAGGCTTTTGAAATGTGGGTGTGTAGAAGAATGGAGGTGAAATGGACTGAAAGGAAAACAAATGAGGAAGTACTGGAGATGGTGGGGGAGGAGAGGGGTTTGTTGAGAGAAATCCTATGGAGGCAGGAAAAATGGATGAAAGGCGTATTCAGCGGCAGTGTAATATCGAAGAAGGTAATAGAGGGGAGAATGTTGGGCAAGCGAGGAAAGGGCAGGAACAGGATAGGGATGTTGGATGGGATGAAGGGAGGAAGGAAGTACACAGAGATGAAGATGGACCTGATGTAGATTAGGTTGCTAGACTGGGTTTTTTTTTGTTTGGAGTTACAAAATGCTTATTTGATAGTTGTGTCCATCCAAAAACCTACCTTAACCGGTAGATTACTGAATAAACACCTATGCTTATCCTCCACCAACCTCGCTAGTGAAAAGTTCTCCACCCTCTCTCACCGTCTTCAACAATCCGGTACCTTTTAATGTCCACTTTTATCCACTTTTCCTGTATACTTCAGATTTCTCCAATCAGCCTCTTACCTTCTTCCAACAAGCCGAGTATTTTCTCCTCCTAGTTTTTCTTCCCGTCCGTCTAATTTTCTACTTTCTCCTAATCTTAAATCTCAGTTAACTTCATCTACACGCTCACTCAATGAATACCTACAACAAATACTGAACTACGCCACAAATAAACGCTTCAACTATTTTTTATTTACATCGTTTCCAGGGGTACTTTTCACAAAGCCACTCTTCAACACCCTAAACCAGAGGAAGAAAGGGAGCAATCCCACGATTATTAAGTAGCGAATGCGATTAATTCACGATACACAATGATTACACTGGTACATGGAAAACAAAACACGGTGAAAATACAAAAAATTAACTCCATAGTGCAACAAATGAATCACACGCAACTCCATTATGTGGCATATATACTTCTGGACTTCTTGTTCGTCTCTTCCGAAAGACAAAGTAAAACAAATTCCATCACGTTAAGGTCCAAATACTTCAATTTCACTTTCCGTTTCCAAAAAATAAAATTTCACTCAAATTTCAATCAACTTGATTTTAATCCACTGCCACATGAGTTCACACGATAATCAAGTGATTTTGCAATTGTTTATGAACCACCGCCCAAAACTATCATGATTAGATCGACAGAAATGCTCATCGAAAATATATATTTAATTAGTCAAGCTGAACTTCCAAGAACACAAAGTCATTGATAAAACCTTTTGTTTTGAAGTCCCTCCATTAAATGGAGACGCGTCTTCCTTTTTATACATGCATTTTCGACTAAAATATATACACCAAGCAAAACAAAAACTTCCACCAAGGTTCACGAGAGCATCAGTCAAGGAGGCCACACGTGCTTAATTTTTTTTTTACTGGGTGCGACAAGGAGAACAGTGGAAAGCACGTTTGCCTGACCTGCCGCGGCGCGTAAAGTAACCGTTCGTCGGAGAGCCGGGACCGAAACCAGTTTTGGCCGCCGGTGAGGCTCCTTTTTACGCGACTGTCGAGGGCTATTACGTGTCATCAGAGGGTGATTATTCAAGAAGCCACCGAGAACACTGCACCACTATACTATTGAAAAACACAGGTTAGTTGTCTAACCACTTAAAAAATTGTGCGCCTAAGAAGCCCACAAAAATAGAATGATGCTTTATCTTCGACTCCTAAATAATGGGTCACACAATTAAAGAGCAATTGGAACGTAAAAAAATTTACTAAGAATATTTGGTTAACAGTGATAACTCAATTCCATAGCTAACGTTGAGGACAATGAATCGAAATCATTGACGAACAATCGAAAGTAGAAACAAACGCCAACAATGCACTTACATTAAAAAATGTTTTCTATCTGTGACTTTCTCAGATTCCACGAGGTCTTTTTCATTGGTGCATTGCTTTTTTAATCGAAGAAAAAAGCGTCTGGAAAGTTAAACGTGAATCGAATTTATAAGGGCATTTTAGAAATGACAGCCCTTCAAAGCGCCTTGCGAATTAGGATAGGGTCCTGCTGGCGATCCAACATCTTACACAAATCTCGCAAGACTTACGGACTCGTAGGAAGTTACGGATTCTGAAAGACCATGCGGCAGATCCCGATCAAAACCCGTAGCGCGGAAAGACAGAGACAAACGATAGCGTGGGGACAGGGAATTTCGTGGAGCACACGCACACAATATAATAATGCACACTGACATAAAACTACGACATAATGAAACTAAAAAAATGCTCTTAAAAAACAAACAATAATTTGAACTACCTTGTAAAACTAACATTCAGTGTGCATGTAAGCAGACGTGAAAGACAGACTATTTCATTCCCAGGGAAAAACACCCAAATTAAGCTTCCGAAGTTATCGTACGTATCCAACTATTGGACGTGACGAAGCCACACCATGAACCATAGGCCGCGACGCTAAGGCCAAAAAGGATTGCAACAAACATTCATAACAAATTTGATCACTTACACAGGAGATTGCGTCAAAAATACAGAAATCACAAAAATAGAGATTCACGAAAAAGATTGGGCACGAAACACAAAAATGAAATGGTTTAATCGCTGGGACAGAGCAACAAGTGAGTGGAAAGTAAAATATAAACATACCATTAGATATTCCACATCAGGAAGTGCCCACAACGACTGTTTGGTGGAAGAATACCAAATGCCACCTTTCCTTCGACATTGGACAGCAAAGCACTGTTCCCCACTCACTTGATTTTCCTGAACTTTGATCACAACACACAACCACTGCCACGGCGCCAAACCGGCGACTGACCCCTCATGCCGCCGCCACTGGAAACTACTTGATTACATTTGAAACTCCTCTGCCCTCTGTGACAGAATATGTTACCACGAGGAGGCATTCACAAACATCAATAAATGAATAACGTTTTTGCGCATTGGAATGTTTTCGAATTGTATACATAATAAGCCATGAAAGAAGCTTTTTATAATGAGGTTAAAAACATACCTTCACAGTGAATCTGATCACACTGATACTGTAACATGTGTTGGTTGGAGTTCCAACGAAGAAGTTTATTCTTGTGGGTCAGTGTTGGAAGCATATATATCAATAATATACACTCATATTTCAATAATGTTTACATATTTTCCGTATTTTAGTGATGATCACATTTTGTTACGATGGAATTTGATAAGCAAAAGCTCAGAAAAAATCACAGTTTTTCCTGATGAAGTTTTTCCGACTGATCTACATTGTCTACCACTAAAACAAGCTAGTAATAAAATTAGTTATGACCCAATACTCGTTACTTCTTCTGATGGTAAGATGGACACTTTCGACAATCACAAAGCACTAATGTTTTCTTCGTTTGCACCATTATGCACCAGCTGCTATTTACAGTATTAATAAAGTTTTAAATTAAATGTGAAATACCAATTGGCCTCATTTTTGTGACCTATTGTCTGCACCATTCCAAGAATAATTTCTATAAGTGTTTTATAAATGTAACAAATATAATTATTTTAGGGAAATTTCACCTCATCGGCAAAAATGGAAGAATAGAAAAGAGTGTTGAAGCTCACAAAGGAGCAGTGCTCGTTGGTCGATGGAATAATGACGGTTCTTCCTTTTTAACTGGTTTGTTTTTAAAAAGCTTCATTTCTTGCTATAAAATATTTTTTTCTTTCTAATCAAATTGTTATTAAAAATAAATTAAGGATACTCTGACCATGAATACCCTCATATTTGCAGAATATGCTCGTAAGATATATTCAATTAATTATATTAGTTGGTGGGTCGCGGTAGTCCAGGGTGTAGAGCATTTGGCTACTGACCGGAGGGCCCGGGTTGGACAGTTATACCCAAGCAATATGATTTTTCGGGTACCTTCCTGGGATACCATAACTGGCCCCCCTACCCTGATGTGTGAATTCCACACGTCGTTTAGGACTTAGTACTGGGTGAACTCTACCATCACCTACCAAACCGACTTGATTACTGCGTACATATATATATATATATATATATATATATATATATATATATATATATAATTATTATTAGGTAATCTACCAGTTAAGGTAGGTTTTTGGATGGACACAACTATCAAATAAATATTTTGTAACTCCAAACAAAACCCAATTTAGCAACCTAATCTACATCAGGTCCCTCTTGTGTGTGTGTGTGTGTATATATATATATATATATATATATATATATATATATATATATATACATTCAAACACGAAATACCGCCATATGGCGAATATAAATATTCATTCACATTGAAATAGAGATAAGGAAAATGGTAAAGGAACACATATAAAGGACGAACACAAGAGAGGTGGGGATCTTGTGTTCGTCCTTTATATGTGCTCCTTTACCATTTTCCTTATCTCTATTTCAATGTGAATGAATATATATATATATATTCATTCACATAGAAATAGAGATAAGGAAATGGGAAAGGAACACACATTATATATTAATATATATATAACATTTGGACGGCACAAATGTTATATTGCTCTCGTGAGTACTTCCACATCATCGATTTATATATATATATATATTTATTTATTAGTTGATAGTGTTATAGTTAAACTTTTGAGGATCGGAAGGAAATCATTACTGGTGCATATTAAATCAACAGGAGGAGAGGAAGGATGGGTAAAAGGTTGGTCACGCTCAGGCCTTCTTCGTTGGTCTTTGGAACCTGTTGCAATAGAGAATGAAACATTAGCAGTGCATTGTGCATCATGGGCGCCAGATGCAAATTCTGTGGTCCATGGTTCAGGATCAACCTTATTTTTTCGTTCCCTTGTGCCTGGAGCAAAACCTTTAAAGGTAAAATGATTGTTGAAAACCTTATTTTAGCATATTTTAGCATATTTTAGAATTTTCTTGGTTTCCGAATAAGTTATAAATACATGCCAATTAATCTGCACTTTTTATGAAGGTCAAGGCCCATGATAGTTTGATATTAGCTTTGGATTGGTGTCCTAACAACAACTTGCTTGTGTCAGGTGGAGAAGACTGTCGATACAAAGTAAGTAATATATTAATTATTTCTCCGAAGAGTTCAAACTTGGACTATCAGTTTTTTATTGATAGATACATGTATTATATTTTGATACACCAGCTTGATGGCTTAGCATTTCTCTCTAATCATTGTTTTTGTCCACTTCAGATAAAACGTACATATTCTTCTAACTTACCATCAAAGAATGAATAGGAATTATTCCAAAACACTTGGATTCAAGTATGAAAGCATAAATATTAATTGATATTTCACATATTCATTTCTAAGTTGGTCTATGGACAAATTGTGTACCATGTACAAAATGCTGAATCATGTCAAAGTTTTATGTACCACTATTTGCACTCCAGACAAGCTGTTTTTCTCACTCTTTTCAGCATTTAGCCTCAGTAATTTTATGTATGAAGTATGTATGGTTGAACTAATAGTACCTATAAAATTTGTTCCAAATACAATGGGGAAACTATTGATAAAATATTATTTTTAGGCCCAAACGCTAATAAAAAGGGCTATTGTAGGCCAGGATAGGATGTGTCGTTACCATAAAGGTAAGGTTTGATTTCCTAGTGATTTTGGATGCCTCCTCAACCATTCTACATGATATGGGGATACTGTTGGATGATGGGGATTCTACACATGGGGATGCTGTTACCCTGGGACCTGTTACAGGCAGCACAAGAAATGGAACTAGCTCACCTACCCTTAATTAGTGAATTTCACAGACTATTGAGTTTAGAACCTAGCGAGGCCCTCCCTGGACTATCAAGCCAGCTTTCAGGTTGATTACATTGGTTATTCAGAAATTATAACATTTAGTTTAATATATTGTTGCTGGTTGACTTTTTGTATTTTTTTTATTGAGTGAGTATATTGAAAATCTGCCATTAAATGGCAAAATGTTTGAATTTTGCTGTTGAATACCAAATGATGAATTGATTTTTCGATAATTTAATGTTTTGTTAATTTCTATAATTGATCTTACATCAGGAAACCACATACCTTGAAGAATTCCCTTTGGTGAAACTATAAGTGGATATAGTAAATTACATGCCATTAACATTGCAGGTATGGGATTCCTTTGGACACCTTCTATACTCTTCTGCTGAACAAAATTTTCCAGTGACATCATTAGCCTGGTGCCCTGGTGGAGAATTCTTTGCCCTTGGATCCTTCAACACAATAAGGCTCTGTGACAAATCAGGGGTAGATTAACACTTTCTCTAAATGAATCACTTTTAATTCTCTTATTTTGACTTTTGAATATGGCATACTGTTAGCAGGTCCATAATATCATGCTCGGTCTCTTTTTCAGTGGTCACATTATCAGGAAAAACCAGGCACTGGCAGTATTTTGGCTCTTAGTTGGAGTGCCGATGGGACCAGAGTAGTTGGTGCATGTAGCAATGGCAATGTGATATTAGCAAACACTGTAGATTGGTAAGGATATTTTCACAAAAACACTTAAGCACCTACAAGTATTTTGCTCATTTCTGTTGTGCATGGTATGAAACATATTGTTATTATTTTTTTATGTAATTTTTCGTTTTACCTTAATAAAAGTTTGGTAAGAGATTTTGTTTTGCCTCATTGAAAATATTCAGAAGAAACGTGTATTTCTGTAATAACATAATGTGACAGTGTACACTTCATTTTTTGAAGAGTGTCGTGTACGTTAGTACTTATACATTGTTAACTTTTTTCTAAATTAATTAGAAGTATCCTATGCAGTCCTGTGGTAGCCTTCATGTGCAAAATAAAGGTTTTGAAATGGGATACAACTAGATAGTGTTTGCATGATGACCAGGGATCGTATTGTTTTACCCTTGGGATACCTAATTGAATTTAAAGATGCATGACAATGGTCATTGGCACTATTCAATATTTTTTCATATATTCAAGGTTGAGTTGGATAATTTTTAAGAAACTTGTGTGTC
This sequence comes from Hetaerina titia, assembly GCA_037158775.1. Lineage (NCBI taxonomy): Eukaryota > Metazoa > Arthropoda > Insecta > Odonata > Calopterygidae > Hetaerina > Hetaerina titia. The sequence goes on along the minus strand of CM073778.1, from coordinate 89,817,252 downwards.
AAAGGACAGTAATTATTAATGAAATGGCTGATTTTGATGGAATGGAGTTCATGTAGTTGGTATTTATCAGTGTGCAGGGAAACCTTGTTATTTTGATCCCACGGAATTTCTAGCCAAAAGTAGTCCTTAGTCAAAAAGACAGGGTTTAGTGTGCTCATAAATATATTTCTAAACTAAATAATTAAACTATAAATCAAACTATATGCCTAAAATGAAATTTGAAGTCATGATCTTGACCTGTAATTTGCAATTGATATGATTTATTTAAAAAAATCAAAAGATATGCATGAGAGTGTTAAGCACATTTACTTTTGTTCAAGTACATTATAGAGGCTTTTCATTTCCACTACTCTCTTTCTGGTAAATGACAATCCTTGTTTTGCTTCTCATGTTGTTAAGAACAATCATTTATTCTCATCCCATTACTATTGCATTGAACTTTGAATTAACTCAGCAATTCTCAACACCTTGGTTGACTGACAAACTAGAACTTGGTCATCAGCAAATCTAACTGATTATATTGATTCCCCACTGATTTTCATTCCTACCAACAGTTATTTAAGTGCTCCTCTATTCTATATTCTTCCCCATAAACATTGAACAGCACAGGTGATAATGGATGGCCCTTTCTTACCCCTTTTCCCAATACTGCCCATCTGAAATCTTCATCCACCACTCATACCTGGGTAGCCTGAGACATGCACTGGTTGCAAATAAGTCTTCTCTCCCATCAATCTACTCCTATTTCCTGCAATCCATTCCCCAATTCCACCCAATTCACCCTATTAAATGCTTACTCAAAATCTATGAAACAGACAAAGAAATTCTCATTGTATTCTATCAAAGGCAATACATATGAAGTACAAAATGGAATAAATACATCTTTAATAATTTCAATTGAATATATTTTGATATAATTATACATTCCAAAGTAACATTGGAACAGACAAATTTCCTAATTTTTTAGTAGTCTACCAGTTCGGGTAGGTTTTGGATGGGCACAACTACAAAATACATATCTTGTTCTCCTAACAAAACTCAACCCAACATTTTCCTCATTCTGTTTGCTTATATGTTGATAACTTGAGTTAAGGGATGACAGTGACGATCAAAGGAAAATTGACATTGACTAGCAAATGGCTAGCAAACATCATCCAAGTTAGCATGTACAACTGCATCCAGGGGTTGACTTACGTGAGAATCCTAATAATACAAAATGACTACATGGTGGCTTTATTTTTTTCTTGTATTTGATGTGTTTCCTTTATTTCTCAACATTTATTTAAAGTACAACAATTAGTCATAATTTTAAGTTGGTTGAATAAACCCCCAATTGTTATGTCACAAAAAGTTACATTCCTGTCCAGTCTATAGTCCATAATAATGTTTTCAATTTTAGGCAATTGGAATGGAAGCATATCGAAGTACTTATTTCTGGAAAAAGAAATGTATTGGTGCGAAATGTATTAGCAGAAGGCAAGGAGAAAGATGTCAAGCTTGAAGTTGGAGAAAGTGGTGAAAGGGTTGTTCGTGCTGTATTAAACCATGATCACTTAGTGGTTTTAACTCAGAGGCACTGCTATGTGTGGAATGTCTCACGGTTACAAGTTCCGTCCATTGTTGTTCCAATTAAGGAGTCCTCATCGGCAACTCTCCTCTTACTAGCCCACAGGTACACTTTTTATCTGCATTTTATCCAGGGAATATTGAGGAAATATATGATTTTATATTTCCCTGTGAGCTACAGAGGTCAACTTGTAGTAATGCTTTTAATGGTCTAATTTGCTGTTGGAAATATTTCATTGGCAGGCACTTCCTGCTGTGGGAGCGCAGTGGACCTACTGTGTACGCATACAACGGAAGACCCTTATGCTCTCCTCAATGGATGACTTTAAGACCAGACCTCCCGATACATCCACAAACTGTGTCCCTTGGAGCTGGTCTATTTGCTGTTAGGGATCAGATAGACTACAAGGGTATGTATTTAGCAGCAGTCTACGAGGCAAATTGTACTTATTTTCATTCACTTTGCTGCAAAAATGCATTTTAATTATATTAAATAAGACAAAATACAGAGTGCATAAATTAATGCCCGGAAAAATTTTTGGGCTAAATTCTCCAAAGATAATTTTAATTAAGATTTGGAAAGGTCAAACTCTGTCGATGTTTATGCCCAAGTTCAAACAATAATGAACGGTAAAAGCCTGAGCATCGTCTTATATTGTAGGGCGAATGCATCGAAGCACCTCTGTCATTTTTTCCTTTCAGCTGTTCACCTCTTTGATGTGGGCTGTGGAATGAGTGGGTCGAGCGTTGGAAAGGAAATAGTTCCAATGCTCTCACATAGTTTGCCCATCCTGCACCTGGCCGTTAACCAAGCTCCTCAGGCAGTGAGAGTGGCTATGGAGGAAGATCCCATGGTTTCATTTGTTGATGGGCATGGTGATCTTCACCTCTTTGCATTACGCTATGCAGGGAGCCGTAACACCTCAAGGCACACAATTAAATTAGGTAAGACATGCTCTAAATGAGCATTAGACCATACCTGTATGTTTCACAGTGTACATATATGCTCAAGATCAAGTCTAAGAGAGTTAACTTGCTGGACTTACAGCACATCAGTGAAAAATACTTAGTTCTGGTCTAGCCAAGGAAATGAACAAAAGTTATGCTCATTTGTTTCAACAATAAGAATCAATAAATATATTAAAAAAAAAACAATTGAATAAATCAATGGGCATGATCCATGAAGAGTTTCCAAACTATTAAATGTGTGGATTTTATTGTTGAACTAATTTTCCTTTGTCTTGAATAATACTTTTGACCCATAACTGTTTCATCAGGCACGCAGAAGAAGAAATTTCTCGACTTGTACTCTATGATTGTTGAGCATATTCTGTATTTGTTATTTTCACGTACAGGGACTATGGTTTCATCAATTGCTTGGTGTTCAGACTGGGATATGCTAGCTGCCACTTGTGGCTCTTCTGTGACTGTGTGGACTTATCCTGCAATTGCATATGCTGACCGACGATTACTGAGAAGAACAGTACTGGAAAGGGAATCAAGGTTGGTAAAGAGCCTTTGTTGAAAACAAATATGCTCACAATTGAGGTTTCTTCCTCAACAAGGATTGAACTAGGGCTTTCTTTAGAATGAGCACTCCGATTAGTTCTTAGAAAAAGGTTAAAAGCACAAAAAAAATGGATAAGGATAAAATCCTCAATCTCAAGGTAATGTAAAGTTTTTTAAAAACTCCATCAAGGAAAGAAAGTGATAATATGATGTGCACTTTCAAGTTAGTTTAGCAGAAAATAATTATAATTGTGTATTTTGACCAGGTGCCCTTTTCTCCTGTTTTCAGTATAATGTTTCCTTCACTGCCATTAGAGACTCGTTTGCTAAAAATTACTCATAATATTTTTACCTCACTGACCAGTAAGAATGTTTTTTATACACTGCAGTGAATTTGGTCGAGGTACTCTGCTGTTGAAGAGCTTTGAAGGATCTCAAGTGTGGCTTCGAAGGATGGATGGAGCATTGACTGGTTTTTCAATACCTCCACATGCTGCCTTATTGAGTTTCCACTTACATTGTCAAAGGTATGTTGTAGGTTTCAATCAACCTAATGAAACTTGCAAAAATTTTTCTGATCATGTGACATTGACTGATAAAGATTTGTATTTATGAGAAACCAATTTCTCTGTGGTATGGTACACCACAATTGAACAGAATGAATAAAAAAGCAAGTCAATTCTACACAACATAGAGAAATCGGGATATTCATACTGTGAATTTTTTAAAATGTTTTTTCTTTATGTTCGTCAGGTGATGCCATTCATTTTCCTACACAAATTCTCATTGTATGTACAGGCTATCTATTTGCATATTTTATAAGGAATCCAATTCAAATTATGCTGTGAATGAGCTTATGGTTCAACGAGCTCACATTTTTATTTCATTATCAAAGTATCTTCCCAATCATATGTTGTTTACTTTTATAAATTTTAGATTGAGTTATGTGAAAGCTTGATCCCTTATTCTCAATTTAGTCTTTTACATTTAATTTAAAATTAATGCCCCACGTTTCATTGTATGATCCACTTTTACCAAGTGGATCATAAAATATTTTGATTTTCCTTGCCCGTCAGAATAGTTGATTTTTTGATCCATATTGATACATGGATCCTTTGATCCAATATTTAGTTTTTGTTTCCATAGTATTCTCGGGCGTCATTTGTTCTCAATGAATTTCATTTCCCCTTTTGTGAGGTTTAAAAGTTATCATTCATCATTGGGTTTTGTTGCTTATTAATTTATTTTTCTAATGTTGGAGTGATGTACATTTCTCTCCTATTAGTTGGCAGCAGTCCTTAAGAATATGCCGTTCAGTCGGTGATGCTGTAGTGGCAAGTTCATTGCATGAACTGATGTGGGCATGTCTGGCTGGCGCTGCCCTTCGCGCTGGGCAACTGGGCCCTGCCCAGGAAGCGTATGCATCACTTGAAGAAGCTGATCGTGTGAATCACATACAGTATATTCAGGTGAGGATCGATTGGGTTTCTTGAACAGAGGTAAAGTTTTTTTGAGGATTATTTGCCCATAAAACAATCCACAGTGTACGCTTTTATCTAGTACACATGTTCATGTTTTAGAGGCAGAGAATAGTAAACTAGGAGTGAAATTAATAAACTGCTTGATGAATTACGTTCTTATATGGTTATATCTTGGTCATCAGGGCATAACAAATCCTGCTATTCGCAAGGCAGAGATGACACTACTGGCTGGGCACCCAACAGATGAAGTGGAGGGAATGTTAATTCGATCAGGGATAGGTTTCCGAGCAATCATGATCAACATCCAGTTCTTTCATTGGGAAAGGTAAGGGATATTTGCGCTGCAAAGAGTTTAAATGTGGCTTTGGTAACTTACGTTTCGCATTAGCATGTCCTCATCCCTTTTTGTGTATTTTCAAGGGCTTTGCAACTGGCCAAGAAGCAAAGGAGCCACATTGATGCCGTTCTCTACTTCCGTAAAAAACATTTGGAAAGGTCGGAACAAAGGGAGACCCTTGAGAGTTTCATCAAAGCCATGAATAGATATGTGGAGGAAACAGGGTCTAATGAAATTAGTTACACTAAGGTGAAGGAAGATATTCTGAGTGAACACGAAAAGGAAAAGTCGAATGGTGAAAACTTTTCTTCGACCACAGATGTCAGATAGCTATGTAAAGTACTTCTCTTTGAAAATAGGTGTTCCAACTTTCTTATGTACAACATTTTCACCCTTTATTGACTTTAAAAAGTGTTATGAGATAAAATTTTGATAAAAGAAGTATAAAGTGCAATATAATATTGTGTATACAACTCGCTCAACATTACCTGTATTTAGTAATGTTAGCACAACATAAATGCATTGTTCAGTAAATTTTTATGAATATGGCCATCACTTTACATAATGGCATTCAAACAAGTTATTTATTATCGAAATAACACTGGAAAATGTTTTCTGCTATTTTAATCAATTTTGCCTTGATAAGCAAAACATATCAGACACTTGAAAAAAGTTTACAATAAAAATTGAATCTCATAGCCTAGTTTTGTTATGAGCATTTGAAATGTCACTTCACATCCTTTGCCTTTTAAAAAATAATTTAATTGTGATACACAGAATAATAACTAACCCTTAGGGAGGGTTTTATTCAGACATATAAAGAGGTCAGGTTAACAGAAGTTTCTCCAACAATCAAAACAATGAATTTTTAGTCTTACTTGATCCCCTGAATGATTGAGAGAATACAATAGCTGTCATCAGTTCAAAACAATTCCTGCACTGGAAAATTTATAAGAAAATCAAAATTCAGAAAATCACTTTTTGACTAATAAATCCATTAAAATTTGATTTTACTACCTTATATAATACCATTTCTACGGCACTGTTTGCAAGATGTTATTTATTCAGCTAATACAATTATATCTTTTTATGTTCTATCCAAATATCTGTTTGATTATAACATCCAATTTTACTTGGAACATTTTTTGAGGCGTACTTAAAAAAAACAGTAACGTCATTTCACAGAATGATTTATTTACTACTCAGAAATGGGGTTTTTCCCTTGTATTTGACCCCTTTTGTGTCACTTTCAACATGACCCTTTGGTGTGCAAGCATTCAAAAGTGATTAAGATCCCATCATGCATTTTAGGAGCAATGTCTGACAGTCAAAAGACATAAATTCAATAAGTGGACTGGTCTGATGTGAGAGTGATTTGGTGTCATAATGGAAATATACTTTTGGGAAGACATTTCACCAAAATGAAGGCTAAAAGAAATTACCACAATACCAGATGCAAGTGTAGGATCGGCTAGACTTTTGCAATGGAATGTGATATTTTTTTGAACTTGCATCCACAGTTTCGTTTTAAAAGAGACCATTTCAAAATGCTAATTTGGAAAATGTCTTCTCAAAATTTAAATCATTTTCTCTACTGACTCTTTCAAGATATTTCATTTGCAGTCTCTTAACATAAGCCATACAGTTTTTCATCAAGTTCAAATGAGAAGTATGCATTTACCTATAAATATGAATGAGGCACTGTCTAAAATGAATCCTTCCTCCATTAGCACCCCAAACTGATAAATGGCATCATTCATCAATAAAAAATAAAATTATTTTCAGCCTTCCTTTTCAAATAGGATGGCTTTCTTGTATTGGAAACCATTTGCTTATTAGCAGACCACTCTTAAAATGTTATAAAAAATTTAAGTTCTTCAACCATTTTTCTTGCTCAACACTCCACAAAGCATTCCTTAAAATAAACCAATACTTTGAGCACTTTTTATTATTATTTAATTTTCACCTGTACTCTTAGTGTGCAAAATATCTTGAAAGACATTACATTTTTTACATAACTACCACTTGGGAAAATCATGACAGTTTAGGAATCAGACCAACATAAAGTTACCATTGACAACATAATCATTTCTGCAAGTGGTTGACAAAAAAACAATGGTTTAAATGTAACAAAAAGACTGCTGTCATCGCATTACATTCTTTCGTCTCTATCCCCAATTAACATTCTAGAGTAAATATCAAATGAAATATTAAAAACACTTTTGACACCAGTGAAAAAAAATTTCACACACTTAAAGGGCATCTGCTCATCCCTCGTATAGAGGAATATTCAGACTGGGCATCAAAGTAACTTTGCTAACAATATATAAACATAACAAGGTACGAGTAATGGTTATATTGTGAGACTTAAATAACAATCTTTACTAAAAATATCACAAAATTATCAATAAAAATGAAAAAATACTGAGCCATATCCTATAAAACCAACTTTTTCCATACAAGATTCAAACAAAATTTGGCTCAACTTTCCTTCTAATTATCAGTTCTTCCAAAAATATACACAACTAGATGACAACACTTCCCTCACGAAGTTGCTGAGAGGAGCAGATCAAGGGTTATAACTTAAAGATGATTTGCATTTTCACACCCTTGAAAGGGTGCCCAAATAAAAGTGAACAATTACTATCATTATTATTATTATTACAAATTTTATGGCCACCAATTCTGCACTGATATTCTTATAAACAAATACCTTCCCACAATCATCAATTGTATGGAGGGTTATTGGGAGCAAAAATAGTATTCAGCTCTTTTAAATTACATCACAGTGAGCCATTATCTCCTGTGGAAAGAAAGTTTTATGTCTGTTTTAAATTGGAGACCAGTGTATGGGCGGAAGGTAGTCGGCCAAGAGAACAAGGTAAGTAAAGTCACAAAATAAACTAAAAAAAGAGAAAGTCATGAAACAAAACAATAACAAAAATGCCCTTATGAGCCTTCCTTTTTCGATGCAGCTGTGAGCACGGAAAACTGTAGGAGCAGGTATCAGGAACAAATGTTAAATAATCGAATGGTAAAAAAATATACTTTACAAGATAAAAAGCACACTAGCGCTAACTTCTTCTGAAGTGCTCCTCCTCGACTCATTCATTCGCTGGTTCCTTTCCAAACACTCCATTGCCCAACCTGCAGGATAGTAACCAACTTCCTCAAGGTATGTCCAAATGAGCAGACCCAAAAAGGAGATAAGAGTGGTTACTTGAAGAAAATATACGCAGGCAAAAGAAATTTGCAAAAGAACAGCTTATGAAAAAGTGAGGGGGAGGTGGGGGAGGATTCAATCGTGAGCAAATAAATTGTAAATACAAGTACCTGCTGTAATTGGAGATAATGTGAATGGAACAGGAGGGGAGGGGGCGGGGTGGAGAAAAAACTTTTCGACACTTTCAAAGATTAAGGATGAAAACTGAACATATTTCAAAAAACGAGAAACTCGATTACTGTCAAGAGGAAGGAATTTGAATGTTTTTTTTTTTAAGAGAAATGGTAAATTTGTACCAATTATTTTAAAGAAAGCTAGGATGGCAAAAGGCATAGGCAGGATATTTCATTATTTGATACATGGTGCTGGATGTGTCAAGAATTATGTAGACCATGCAATAGTAAAATTGTTGCCCTCTTTCCAAAAAAATGCTCATGTGACCACACATGGCCCTTCAGTGCTATTGAGAAAGACCATAAAATCAAAGGACATTGTGAGTAATCACTTGTTTTATCAAACACCTTCCTCACTAGACGCTCACATGCACTCATTCACTCAACCACACTCACTGTCACACAGATCACACCACTCACACTTAAATATAACCTCTCGTAGGAACTTAAAAACTGGAGTGGCTATAATTTAAAATACATATAAAAATCTACACTCTTTAAAACTGCTTTCCAATGAAAAGATCCCACCATTTCAAAAACACCACTGTAAACACAAGTCATGGACACTTACAATATTAGTCAATTTCATTGCATTCAAATAAAAAATATAAAAAAAATACAAACATGCTTTCGTTTGTCCTTATATAATACCTCAAGTTTTATAAGAGTAACAATTATTTTGAGATATTCCTGTGGCTTGGACATATTATATACTGACAGGTAAGAAGTGAGAAGGGACAGAGATTAACTCTTAAACCAGCATATTTAACATCATCCCCCAGAATGTTCATTTACTAGAGATTTCCACAATTTTATGTCCAGGAGGTTTTTTTTTAGAATCAAAGAAAATATGTCTTTCCTCTGGTAAGTGAATCAGAAATTCAACCTAGCAACAATGGTCCCCAGCCTTTCCAGGAACGGCTGAAGTGATTAAGGGAGGCTGAGGAAAATATTTCATTCCTGCACATACCTAACCAATTAGTTCTTTCATTGGTAGTCCCTGCCTACTTGCCATCAAGCAAGTCAGGGACCCTCAGTAAAACTTCCTTTTATCCTAGACCTGTACTTTCAATGCATCAATTAGTGCCTTCTCACAGCCAACAAAAACAATTCAATACAAGTTACAGCAGGGTTGAAAACAAGCAAGGGAGTCCAAAGTTTGGTTTTCAAAATTCACTGAAATCATCAACAATGATCATGAATAAAATGCAGCCAACTGACTATATTAAATTTCCATTTTGAATACAGAGAAAACTTTCATTAACATTCAATCTCATTTTCAAAATTTATTTAAACTTTGGACACTCCTCATGCACAATGAAAAAGCTGGCAACTACTTATATGCTTTTAATCATAATATTAGTAATAATCATATTAATAATCATCTCTAAATATACATGCAATATAAAATGCAGGGTATCATTCTGGAACAAAGCATGTCCATTCTTTTTAAATGTATCTCATACTTGAGTATGTGTGTGATTTTCATTATTAGATTGAAATATCAACAACTGGTATATGTATCACACTAATATTCTTACTTCATTCAACACACACACATGAATGTTTAATACATAAGTTTAACAATTACTATTCATAAAGAATACACATAAGCCTCTTAGTGAACATTTTCCTATTAGAGGAAAGTAAATCTTTCCTTGCAGACTAAGTTTCAATGAAATAAAATGAGTGGGTTTTATTTCTGTTAGCAGAAAAAGGTGTAAGAATGGAAGTGCTTTGTATCCAAATTTTATGCAAAGCCACTCGTACGGGATTTGGGTGAATCATGGCAATGTAAAAGTATGAAGCTGCAAAGAGCACTTTGAGACCTCACGGGGCAGAGCTGAAGGATTTCCCGATTGTTTTTTTGCACTATCCATACTTAATAGCCACTGCTAGCACAGAAAGATTCCCACGTCAAAACACTTGCTCTAAGAGCACCACAGATGCCACCAAGTCTTCTGTAGGCGAAGAGGTCCTCCAAATCAATGACTAATGAAGAGCAAGTAGGTTAAAGCAAAGGTTATGATGCATCTCGACAGAAAATGGATAACAAGTGACATCTGTACCCTCTCCCTCTCTTCTCTCACTTCACCCAACCTCTGCCCAGTCAAACTGAGTATAATCTTATGCACGAGGACACAACTATGCACACTCCATTGCAGCACTTGAAATATTCACAGGTTCGCTCCGAGCCCCCAAAGAGATCCATAAGAGCGAATATAGCAGTGTATTTTTAGGTTTCTATGCAAGAAGGTACGGAGAATGAACAAGCTGCATGCAAAAATCATGATGCCACACTATAAGAGTACATCAAGCAGTTTTACTTTATGTTTGTCGCAATTGTGGGTATATTTCAATATAAGAGTCATTTTGGTTCACTCGATTTGGGGTGAAAGCAAGCCATTCCCAAGGAAGCAACAAAGCGCTGGCTCTTCGGGATATGTTTTCCTTCAGAGCCATTGGGTTGGGTTGCCCATGTTGGCGATTGGCTCCCTATTGGCCAAGCTGCCCTTTCAATTAGGGACAAAGCCAATGATAAGACTAAGAGGTCAGATGGGAGAGTAGCCACCACTTGCGTACTTGAAACAGCGCCAGCAAAAAGCTCCTAAGAACACACGCAAAACAATTATAGAAGCACTTCTTCTCATTTGTCATCAATCCCTTCACTTGTGCAACACAAACTAAACCCTGCTCGTTATCAAGCTCATTCTGACCTTGATTTCTGAAAACACAATGCATGTGGTTCTCACACCTTTCCAAAGCTCATCCCTGTTCTAAACCTTGCTATTTAAAAGGGAAAAAATGGACATCAAACATTATTCACTTGGTAAACAAGTTGGCCAAACATTATTTACTTTCTTTCCAATTCCATTTCCAGCTCCTCAATGCAACTGCCATTCCCTTCAATGATTGCTCATGATCCTAATGCTATTTGTTTCCAGTTTTTAAGAATTCACCATACTTATTATAACTACGTACACGTCTTTTTTTCTTCTGAAGACACTGATTATGCTGCTGATTTAACTGCTGCAAAAACTTTTTAGAACTAACTCCTTGCTCACTAATTGATTAAATAGTCAACAAGGTACAAATCTGCACTCCCAAAAATCAAATGATCTATATAAAAGGATTAAAACTACATAAACAATGCATTCTTTAGAACAACTTAGAAATTAAAAACTCTAGGGTTACAGCCTAAAAACAGTTAAAAACCCTCCTTATTTTCTCTACCGTTATCACAATTATACAGTAATAGATGATTTATTTTTTTTATACATATCTATCCCTTAAATACCAAAACAACCAAATCAATAGAAGTTCTCAAACAAGTTTGCAGCAACTTACATTAGCCAACCAAAACAATGTCCTCCACGTAGCCAAGTGAATGAGAGGGGAGAAATATGAGTGCTGCCCCTGACCTACCTTTGATTCTTAAATGCTGTTCAGGAACATTTACTTCAGTTTTAAAAAAATGTGGCACTTCTTTCATCTGAGAGATATCACGGAGTACAATTTTTAGTGCAAAGAAGACCCTAAGACAGTGTTCTTTATTCCTTTTTGAATATCATCCCATAATATCTCAAATTCTTCGGCTTCTCTTCTCCCAGATATTACTTTCATTCTTGCGAGGCTCTTCAGTCCATTTTGCACTAGTTTTTGTAAAGGAGAAACATCCTAACACAATTTGTCACAGCCTCCAAGACAGAACACCAGTTAGAGACTGAGTTTATCATTACCCGTCTGACTAGAACCAATCATGATTTCTTAAAAGAAAAATGCAAAAACAAAACAAACATTAATTCATATTCCCTAACCATAAAGTGATCATGACCTGGCAGTGGGAATAGTTATTTGCAATTATTCTTGAGTCGAGTCATTGAAAAAAAACATTTGGAATAATTGCATTGAATGCTTTATAAACTGTTGCTCCTTTGGGCTTTTTCACAAACAACTTTACACTAAACATCACATTTAATAAACCAATTGACGTTTGGGACAAATTGGCATGACTCTCCTCAGAAACATAACCAGATCATGTCACATCAATCACCTTCATTGGTAACTAATAGTAATGGTTCCATGTTTCTTTTAAAGAATTTACAGTAACCCTAATTTTTTGGCTTTGCACATGGCAACGTATAACTAATGTTTCAGAGAAGCAAACGTTTTCAGAATGAGTCATGTTGAGCCCAAGAAAACTCAGTCAGTAACATTGTTGGTGTCAAACATGACTCCCTATCTTCATTTGGCTTTTGATCTTGTGCCTTCAAGCCTTTACATCACACCTAAAATTAACCAGCATGTAGTGCAAGAGGAAGGATGTTATTTTCACCTCTTCACTGTCTTAGTGCTCTCCAAACTCAGATCACTGTGACTACAATGCCTCCCATTTACGACCATCACAGCCCAGACACTATTCATCTTTCAAGGGCTTCTTTACAATTTAACATACAGTCCTTCATGTATAATTGATCATCTATGTACAGTCGAGACCTAGGGACATATATATGATCATATATAATATATATTGTTACTTACTAGTACGGTACAATACAAAACAGTACCTCAAGAGTACCCCTGCCTTCATAAGTAAGGGCAATAGAGATTTCTTTCTTTCAATAATACAAAACGAAAACTTGGACTAATAGTATAAAAGACTGCCACAAACACTTTTGCAGAGGGCAGAGAAACCAATCCCATTTTTACCTTATCTTTGCAACTCACTGAAATCTTCATTCCACAGCCTTTTCGCCTCCCGACACAATAATTTTTTTTTCTTCTGAGTACAATGTGATCCCTTAAATACTTCTAACTACATTGCCCATTATTCTATTTTATATATATTTATACTTTTAACTTTTTCAAATATTATGATGTTACTTTTTGTTTAATTTCAACACCATAGCTCAAATATATTTCGTGCCATTACATGACATTATATAAATCTTAAAACACTTTTATTTTGTCACAAACAACATAATAATAAAATTCTTAAATAGAGAGAGTGATACTTTGTTCATATGTATGTATGCATGTATGTATATATACATAACTGTGTATATATATACATGAGTGGTTAAATTAAAAAATAAAAGACTTTCCCTCCGATCCCCATATTCACACACACACACAAACAAAAATTATATTAATAGATTAATAGAATGACGAGATCTGAGGTCAGAAACAGTTCCTCTGAGCACACATCCCGATTCCAAGTAAACCTTATGACATCCACTCCCAAACCTCCCACCTATTTTCCACAGCCACCATAAAAACGCCCACAAACTCCTCCTCGCCTCAACGCCCACCTCAATACATTTTCATCCTCCTCTTTATATCACTTCACCACGCCAATAAACCATGGACAAGGGGACGAACAAACAGTGCATGTCCGTCGATATGGGATGGGGAAATCTTTTAACTCGAGCATTTTCATTGCACGTTCCTTTTTTTATATATATTCCTCGTGGGAGGATAGGGAAAGGGCAGGGAAATAAACGGGACGAAAGGAATGGACGTGAAACTCTTTGGAAGGAAGAAGTAGCGTTGATCAAGAGTGTATGAGAGAGATAGAGATGAACCTAATAATCTAAACAAACGATACAGGGGGGAGGATGGTGCCCAAGGGAGTAAGAGGCGATATTGACAGCTGTGCTCAATCGCCATCTGCCAGTCAAATGATGTGTTTGAGGAAAAAAAATTCCTTTTGCCACATCCTCCTCCTTCACCTCTCTTCCAATTCCTCCCCTTACTTCCCCAGATCACAGTGACTAAATATGACAAGGGTCATTACATTTTGGAGTGGGGAAAAGAAGGGAGGGCTGTTTATTTTTATATATATATATATATATATGTATTATTTTTTTGAGAACTTTCCGCTCAGATATGCCCACGAGTCATGATTCCCGTTGTAGATGCTGTTGGGGTGATGGCCGTATTGCCAAGGGCATGGTGCAGGAGTGCCCATGAGGGGTCGGGGCTGGGCACCGACTGCCCCCTCCCCACCCCCCCACTCTCTCGAGAACCATCCCCGGATGGAGAGCCTGCAGCCGAAGCAGCGGCCACTGCAGCGGCCATCTCGTTGGCAGGAGGCAAGGGAATGGGGATGTGGTAGTATTTGCAAAGAGAGCGGGTGCACTTTCCCTTGGCAGCATCTCGACAGACTGTCACACGATCGTCCACTACTTCTACATGGCCTGAAAAGAGAGGAAATCGACTTGTAAATGGTGGTTTCGAGGAAATTGGACTCTGCATTGAGCACCGACGCATTCATGGCAATGCGAAATATTTCCCTTCGGGGATGTCGGAGCAGGGTCCTCCGTGATCACAGCCAACACTCACCCTAGAGGGTTAACTATATGGAATTTCAGACTTTAAAAAAAAAAGGGACTCATAGGAAATATTTTACAGCAATATTATGGATTATAGCTGGAAAAAATGTTCAACGTATATAGCCTACCAGCACTTTTATCCTAACATTTATAAACCTTAAAGTGAAAAATGAACAATTTATTTCCATACAATCATTCTTAAAATGGAGATATTGCATACAGAAAGCAATTAAATAAAGGTCACTGAAAGTTTATGTGGTTTCATTGATAACAGAATAGAAGGGTTAAGTAAAGTGGGAGCATTCTTGAAAAATGCTTGATTTTTTTACTTTTGGGATGAAATTAGGAAAAAAATTAGAGACACTTCAACTTCAATAAATTAAATGCTAAACTGTCATCACAAATGAATGAAATATGAGTAGAGCGGAATGGTGTATCTGATGCTGAACAGTGGATGCAAAGTAACACAGCTGGAGCAGATCAGGAGGGGAATATACACCACAGCTGCAAGATTGGTCAAGATATTGCAAGAATGCAAGTCAACTGGGGTGAACTACGTACATTTTTCTGATTCATCTTATTGTTTTGCTAGAGTTTTTATTTTCACAAAATAAAAAGTTGTTGATGGTTTTAATGGTTAAATTTAAACATTTTTGTACTAATCCTAATTTTCCATTATCATTTCCTTTGTATTCATTAGTCATGAGAATTCCACATCCTCCTTTAAGATGAGCAAATACAAAGTTTTACTCTGCAACAAATAAGTCATTAACTGTCTACCCTCCATTATTTCAATCAGTATCATATGATGAATATGAATCCACAAGTGCCATTTTTTTAAAAATTCATCCTTCGCCGGCCATTTGTTTTTTTTCCCTTGCTATATGACTGGTTTGGCTTTCTGAAAAAAAAATGTTTTGCCATGTTCAATTGATGATAGTTCTATGTTCTTGTAAATCTATATTTTCATGCTTACAAAGTGGCTGAAAATGGAAAATATATTTGAAAAATTTTTCCACACATAAAAAGAAGTTTTAACTGGAACTTTGCTGCACTACTGCTGGTTTTGATGCATAGGCAATTATATATATAGGCAATTACAACTAATGTTTAGCCCAATGATTTAGCTGAATATCCACATCACTTTTCAAAAATTATTTTTATGAATTATTTTCTTTCTCCAAGCAGTTCACCATTTGCTGTTGAGGATATTAAGAATATTCATATTAATTGTATACCTACAGTGTAAGTGGGGCTAGGATTTAATTCCAAAAGTAAAAAATGGACAAAAGAGTATTTTTCTGAACTTTAACATTAGTTTTCAAATTGTATACAATTCTTTCACTAGCCAAAAGGGAATCATTGGGCCTTGAGTTTTATGCTGTGTTTCAAATCACCACCAAAGTAAACCTCATAATAGGACACATTTGATCTCACTCTCAGAACACTTAGAGTTGAAGTATTATCCTGACGTTTCTCGAGCTACCCAGCATCCCTAATTTTCATCTTTATTTCAACTGAGTCACAGGCAAAATACATTTAAATACCTTTATTTGCCTTTCATGTTCTTATTTCTATTTCTAGAGGTGAAAACTGCTCCATGTTCAAGCAAGTTCATTTCAAGGAAATGAATGAAAAATAAGAACAGGTTTGGGATAAAATTATACTTGTGAGCAGAGCCAAGTGACATTAAGTTAAAGTTTTTAGTTTACACAAAATAATTGGGTGAATTTGAATGCATAAAGTCTATTCAGTGAAGTTGCCAATTGTGCAGAGCTGTAATTGTGCAAAGGATAATTTTTGTAACAGCTATGAGTTGGCATATCAATGGGATGAACTACTCATATTTAAAAATCAAATATTGATGTTTTCTTGCAATAAAAAATTCAAAATCAGCCAATGACAAAGTTTCAAAATTTGATTTTAATGTGAAATGTATAAAGTTAATTCATTTTGGTCCAAACAGCCATTATGATCACACAGCAAAATAATCAATATTAGATTCTCTTATGACACAGAGGGCATATGAAAAAGGGCAGTTTTCATTCCTGTACACTGCATATGAACATGACTGTTTCACCATTAATACATTTACACATTTTATTTATTAACATAACTGGAGTTATGCCAGTTTCAGAATTTCAAGTTACCTGATTTACTGTAACTTAGCGAAAACTACTTAATTTATAATAGTTGTGAAATTTGTTATCTTTGTTTAAAAAAATCATCCTTCCTGCAAATGAAATTGAAGCAACCTTTACTAACTATTCACAAGTAAGGTTAAATATTATGTCACTTGGATGCAGGTAAACTGGCAAATAAATTAATTAATGAGTATGGAATTGGAACCACTACTCCATAAAAACTACGAATTAAGTAAGGATATTGCATAGTTCTTTAATAAAACTTTAAGCTACCAAGTGAATGGGTATGGAATTACTAACCAAAAATCTATTAATTGTATGATGCGTGTGTAGTGTCAGTGGTTAAAGACAAAAAGTAGTGAAGAAAAACCCTTCTTAAAATAGTAATTATACCCTAAGAATTTTCCAACACTGATCTTGAAGGATCTTGTGAATTTTCTGTTAACCGGCTAATCAGATTCAATGAGTATCTTAATATTCAGAGACACAAAGTGTCAGGTGAAAAGTAATGGACAGGCAAAAAAAGTGTTAGTAATTATTTATAAATATTGGAATAAACTCATTAATCAACATGATTTGACTGTTGAACAAATATTTAATGCAGATGAAATGGTCTCTCCCAATGATGCCTTCCTTGACCCACTCTGCTGAAGAGTAGCAAACAGGCACCAGGATTTAAGGTTGCAAAGGATAGAATCACCAAGTAGTTTTGTGTAAATGCCCCAGTTTTTGTTCTCAAAATACTGGTTATTGGCAAACACACTAAACTTAATTCTTTCAGAAATGTTGAGCATAACCCACTGGTATACAAAAGATACATGGATGATGCAAAGAAATTTGCCAGCAATTGATTAAAGTATGCTTGCTTAGTTGAGCATACTTTTGTGAGAATGGCTTACCTTTTGGCAGCCAAGGTGTTTCAGCTTTGGAAAATTGTAAAGAACACCCACATTCAGAATTAATAGTGAATGGCACCATGTTTTGGTATTTTCCTCCAGCCAAATTTTACCAGTTTTATACAGCCATAATTTAAAAGGGAGTTGCACAGTGCAGAACCCTTAGAACTAACTGACCAGAAAGTCTACTAGACAGCAGCTTTGGTGATATGATCAATTTCTGAAATAGATGCACTTTAATGGGTAAATTTCATGCTACATTTGAAAATACTATTCTGAAGTCTTCTTGCGATATATAGTCAGTAAAGGCAGGCTTCTTCAGGAATGTTCCATGGATTAAATTTCCTGGTTGACAACTGTTTCCACCGTCAGACTTTCAGGGAAAAACTTCAACCTGATTATGGCTCCTAGGGTGAAATCTGTTGTTACCCAATCAGTATCCATGATGGAAACTCGAGGGGGAAGAATAAAGGCTTCACTTGGTATGTCTGAATTGGCAAATGCATTGGATTGTTGTTCCCTTTTGATAATTCAAAAGTGCCGGCTGGAAAAAATTGTCAGCACTAATGTTTGAAGACAACCTTGACCCATCTGGCTTTGAAGCATTTGGTTTTCAAAAATGAGAGACAAGAGAAAATAGGCCTCGGTGAGTAGATGATGAGTTCCGAATTCACAAAGGGCATTTCCAAGGAAGAGTGGTTTAGTGTTGACCCTGTCATGGAATTAAGGACTGATGAAGAAATCGTTGATTCCAATAGTGCATTTGAGGAAAATAATATTCACAATATGAAAAAAAACTTTAAAAATATTGTGACTCATTAGATGCAGTGATGAATTTATTAAAATTCTAAGAATCATAATCTTGATATTCTACAGCTCATTCTTGGGTCATTTTTCAAATTTAAGAAGAAAATTCATTATGAAGAGATCCAATTAATTGAGTGGTTAGCCTTAAATAAGCACTGTGGAGAACATCAAGCTCAGGATAGCTTTGACCCTGGATGTGAATCGTTGTTACTAGCTGCAATAAATCTGAAGACATTACAATAAAGTTTTCTTCAGTATAACATGAAAGATCAGCACATGAACTGGATATATTCATGACCATAACCTGCTAAAATATAACCATCTGATACAAAACAATAATACATCTAATTTTTGTTTTAAATATTTAAGGTTCTGGAGATCTAAAATCATATGAAGAGTAGGGTTTGGGAACCATATCATAAGATTGCTGTGTACATTTTATGGTTTAGAATATTCTGTGCTAAAGATGGAAGTATAAATTTTCCTGTAGTAAATACGTAAAAAAATTCTGTTGTTCATATATGAAATTATTTTAAAACTGGTCCCATGAAAAGAGCTTTTCGAAGATTGTAAATAATACCTTTATCCTTATTTTATTTATACCGCTCATTCTTTTGAAGCATGTTTATGTTAGAAAATATGCACCAGTGTTAAGAAAAAATTGTTTTTCAAGAATGACATTGGTCCAATCCAACTTAGGAAATATCAAATATAACTGTATGAGTCATATGACTGCAAATTCAGTTAAAATCTGTCTGTGATGTCTACATGGAAACTTTTTGTTATTAATACAACATAAGATGCTAAACTAAATTATTATGAGCAATGATTGTGGTAAAAATGAGGCAAATCTACCCAATTGGTATCTGGTGTGGATAATACTGATTCCCCTAAAATACATACTCATAAACCATAGAAGTTTCTCTGCTTGGATTTAGTTTCCCCTTTTGATAAATAAAATTCTCATGATTTTGCACTTGAAATTCTTCATGAACAAATGTGCAACAAATATTTAATGATGAAAGGAAAGCACTAAAGAAATCACTATTAATCATAATTTCTTTTTGAAATGTGAATTATAGCTAGAAATAACTTTTCAAAAGGAAATTTTTTTTACCCTTCGAAACATCAGCACATGCACAATACCCTTTAATTAGAAGAACCCATTTTGAACCAAGCTAGTCACACTCTATTAGGTTAGATGATTCACAATGAGAACTTACAATGGAACACGACATATTTTCAAAAATTGAAAATGTGATGTGAGAGCCCTGAGATCAAGATAACATTAGCTAAGAATTACACTTCCAAAACAGAATTCAAAACCTCAAGTTCACAGCACAGTCACAAAATATTCTTTTAATTACTCTCAAGTGTAATTGTATTTGTAAATATATTAACAGGTTGGAAGACATTGAGAAGAATTGGAAGAATTAAATATTTAACAGGTTGGAAGACACTCCATAAATATTATACTTTGGAAGAACTGAAGCCTACACACAAGTGGGATTATTGTGTTTGCCACTACAAGAATATGGCTTTAAACTTAAGATGGAATATGCACTCTATGTAGTTACAAAGGATATATTATTTATTAATGGTGATCTTAATTTAGTACCAAGTATCTATATTTGTGTAATATTTTATGCAGTTGAAAATTGGTAGCATATAGAGTTGGTTAAAGGAAATGAATATCCATTGCCAATACTTAGAGGCAGTAATGCATATATTGAGTGTCATGGTATTTCTATGTTAGTGGGGATCCCAAAAAAGTAGAATATATTATAAATAACTATTATTAGTACAGTAATGACTAACAAGAACAATTGAAAAGTGTTTGTAGTGAAACGAGAGAGCCAAAGAGACCCAGTGCTTGACTAGTGCACATCCATTACTTGTCCCCCATTCCTCAGCTGCAGCTTTTTAGGGGGACTCATTCAAGTAAGGGTCCAGAGGTATTTCTTCACTTCATACTAATCTTCCACCTCCAAATTTCAAGTTTTTTAATATCCAACTTTTTTGATGAATGATTACTGTATTTCTCGGCCCTTAATATGCACTTTTTTTTACTTCAATATGCACTCTGAAAATCAGCCTGTGAACCATGGACCAAGGGCACACGTCAACAACTTCACTGTAAGACATAAGTGGATTCACTGAAAAAAATTACTTACTACTAAATATTTCTTCCCACATTAGGCATTGAAATTGATTGCCTTTAGTACCAATTTCAATAATAACACTGCTATGAGCCAGTATTAAGCATAGAGTTTCAACAATGTCCTCACAGCACTTCCAAAAAAATTCTCAAATAAATTATGAATGTATACAATGTAGCATGTTTAGTTTTACCTCACATGTGGTGCTGCTTTAAAACCATTGGGCTAACAGGGACGTCGACCTGTGCTAAAACATTGTATCTCTCATGATGAACTCAGAGTCTGCAGACACTCTACTGCGAGAGGTATGAGAGTGTTGTTCAATGTGTATTACATTACTTTATATTTAGTTTCCATACCTGATTTCCAGCATAGAAATTAAGCATTGCATAAAATGTTAAAATAAGAATAGTCTCATGGGAGCTAAGGAGAGAAGATATTCACACAGTATTTCATTCAAATGTGAAGTCATGAACTGAGACTATAAAGTCTGAGATAATAAAGTTTTTACTAAAATGTGGAATTAGCAATGTACTAGATGGAATAGAAGATGGCATTATGCACAAGGAAAGTGACAACTCCAATGAAAATGACCACCTATATGATTTTTGCAGCAATGATGACAAATTTCCGGAACTCTACGATGAATAAAAATTGATATGGTTGCTAATATTTTATTCTAACAAGTTCCTTTTATTTCTATCAAGTGCTAAAATTGAAATATTTTCTGTCTGATCCACATATTTTTATGTAAATTCTAACCTGAAAAAATTCCAGTACATCTAAGATGAAGGGGAATACATAACATTCATTATCATAATGATCAAATATAAAATCACAAATGTATTGTTAATTCATGTACTCGTTAATTGTTCATCCTTTCACATGTTTCTTTATTTGATGACTCAATCGGGGTGACATTGAGACTATATAGTTCCTTCTGCCTCCTAAATACACACCTTAAAGACATTTACATATAACATTCAAATGAAGATTGTTGGATGGGTTTCAAGGATAACTTCAAGTTACTTCAGAGCTGTTGAATTTCTATTAATGTATAAATTATTTATCTATGCTATGTTGGAATAATAATATGTATTTTTTATAACAGTACAATTAAGAGATATTGGCAATAACTTTGTCTCCAAATGGGAAGTGGTAGCCCCAAATGCCCTTAAGCAGGTATGCCTGCATTGATTTAAGGGAATAGAAAGAAGAATAATAGGAGCACAATGGCCACTCCTGGCCACAGAGGAATTTCTGAGGAATACAATCTCCGAGTTGAAGATAATTTCACATGGCACTCATTGAAAAAGACCTTGGATACTTCCCTGAGTTCCCTTCTAGGGCTATAGGGAAAAAAGGGAATGAGGGAAAAATATATTTGAGCCAAGCACCAGGTTTCTTTGTCTCCCACATAACTTTGGGTAAATATGATAACAGGCAGCAATGGTCCCAGGTGACAATTAATGTGCAAAACCCTAACACTAGTCATCAGTGAGGTGTTAAATCAATTTATTCCATTACTTTATAAATGCCCTTGATTCAAAAACATAGGAGGAAGTTTTCAATGACATTCACTCCAAACTTATTACAAAATTGGTGAACCAAATCCATCTATACCTATTAGAGAGAAGAATATATAGAGAAGATTATAGAGAATATTATTTCCAGGGTTAAATGTGGCAATAGAATCCAAATTTCATGGCCCATTTCCTATATTCTTTGACAATCTCTCAAGACCCAATGCCTATAGAGTAAACAAATTTAAATATTCTATATTTCTTCCTTTTACGACCTCTTGGCCACATAGCATTCATTACCTATGATATCTTTGACAAACTTAGAAACAATTAGACTTTCCTCCTTTAATTTTGTAATAATGAACTGAATTCTAATGGTTATGCATGGAACATTCTGCAGGAAAAATAAGTTAAACTCTTTGTAACTATCATAAAGCAATTTACTTTTGTTATTTGCAACATTAAGAGTAATTCTAAGGCTGTTGATGAAGTGACATACATTATATTCAAATTAATATTGTAGCCTATTACTTTCATTGACAAAATAAAAATAGGCAATGCTCCAAAGTAACACGTGTATCTTAAATAAAAGTAAGCCATTATAAATAAAGTGGACGTTATACAGGCTCAAGATTCATGTCTTCATGTCACTGAAACATGCCTCCTCAGCCAATGAGTCCACATTTTAAGTTGGAGACACTAAACTGAGGAGCATTTCTTGAGGCACAGAATTTATGAACATAATGACAAGTAAAATTTTCATTATCACAAACAGAATTTACCAGTACTTTGCCTCACTGAAGTAGACTATTAAATGTTTTAGCTGTTAAGCCTTAATGAATTTTATACCCTATTTCACCACATGAAAAATTCATTATCACATCTATCATGCAGGTAAATAGTAACTTTTTTGGGTGAATTCATATTTAGTCATTCAACTAGGACCTTTGGGTCACACTGAAGAAGAAGAAGTGTATGTAAAATGATTTCATTGCCTATTTTTATTTTTTGACAAATGATCTGACTAAATTGTCATCTGTAATTCGAGAATGCAATCAACTGCAAAAATTATGCAATAGCTGTGACAATTGATAATATGAAAACCATTTCTATACTCACTCTCTTGGAGGTGAACAAACTTGCAGGCAGGGCGTTTGCAGTTGTGGCGATTAAAATCTTGGCACACCCGGAGGGTGTCCAGTAACTGAAAAAGTAGTTGGGATCAAATTAGTTGGTAACTTGTGAGCTTACAGTCAATTTTATGACACTAAAAATCTTTGATACCTTGTGTTGATGTCATCCTCACAGGGCTACTTCCTAAATAGGCCCTCTTTTGAAGCCAAACGGCATCCAAAAAGTATTAGGTTCATTAACACTTTAGTTTGTATATCTGTGTTCCGTGTAAGAGTGTATCATGTGTTGTATATAACTGTGCTAGTATATACTGGCGAAGAAGCAAGAAATATTTTTCTTTGTTGACTGAGAGAATAATCTACTGTGCTAAATTGGCATGCACCTCCATAAATAATTTCACAGAGCCAAAACACCATGCATATCACTAATAATTTCACAAAAACTGATCACCTTTAACTACAAATGAGAAAAAGCATGTCTCACGGGGCTAATGGAACACTTCAAACAATCATAATATGGAAATAGAGTACATTAAATCTTTTTGACGCGTGATTTTACTTGCCAATTTAATCTTTGTGGAGATTAAATTATTTCATTAGTATTCATGATGTTTTAAAGCTCTTTCACAGGAGCAAATGTGAAAAAAACTACTAGGTCCTATTGTATGGGAAGAAAATTGAGAGTTTGAAGTATTTTTCTGAAGTTCTAACTTTAAGTTTGTGATGTCAATGGAGCAGGAAGAAACACTTTTAGCTTAAACATCGCAATTTATTGCTAAATTATTGAAAGTGAACATAAGCAACAGTGGGATATCTTTGCTATAACATTACTTTTATCCATCTTTTAAAAAAAGCAGATTAGCAATTTCAACTTGTTAATCATTCCATTCTTACAAGCCCCATGCAAATACCAATCCCATGTGCTTCAAAATTTAAATTCTTCAAACTACTGGGGATGAATAGAAATTTACATACACAGGGAATATTTTGGAATCTTGTAATACAAAACTAATGGCTTAGACATCCTAAGTAAACAACATTTCAAGAAGAGTTCTTTAACCCTAGTAAAAATCAATTCAAGACAATTGACCCAATGCATTAAAAATGCCACATGAAAAAAATGCAACCAAACTTTTAGGGGTATCTTTAAAAAGAATATTAAAAAATTAGTCACCATTGACATTTTAAAAATCATAAGAATTCAAGGAAATAAGACTTTTTCAATATTTTTTCACTCAGCTACCCAAGTCATAAATAGGTCTTTATTGTTAAGAATTAGATGGGTTACTTAAAAATGCATGAAAAAACATAGTGACAGTCAAAATTAATATCATATGGAGGTCAGTTGTCTTGTTTTGACTGCATATCAGGGACAATACTAAGTTCCAGTTAAGTTGAGAGCATTTTAAACACACTTTCAGAAAAAATACTAAGGCACACAAGCAAAATGAGACAAATATGTTCATTAGTTATTATCCATGTTAATTACAAGAATTTTAAAATTAAACATCTCTCCACAAACTCAAGCACAATGAAAAAGTAAGCAATCTCCACAACAAGCTTTAACCATAATTAGAATAACGGGGAAGTAAGATCAAGCTATTGGAAATGAAACAATTAACATAAACTGAGATATTTACACTCTCAAATTAATTGGAACATAGTAAAATAAAGGAAGAGGCCACTAAAATATTTCAGGCAATAGAAAATAGTAGCTGTATTCCAAAATCCCAAAACAAAATCCCCTTACTGTGCAAAATTAAATATGATTAATCAATTGGGTTAACTTTACAGGTGTAATGAATAAGCAATCTACCTGTCCTTGCTCATCAGTATAGACCACATAATGAGCATTACTTGGCGCCACAGGTAACAGGGCTATTTTTGATCCCCCCCAAGGATATATTGGAGACCCCAAACCCACCACACATGCAGCAAACAAAGCACGGACGCAATGGCGTGGTGGATGGCAGCAGGCGTGCAATCGGCAGCGTCAGTACCGTCGTTTTGCCAGTAGTTGTTCGGTTGTGGCAGCAGCGGCGGTGGTGGTGGTGGTGGTGGTTGGCAGATGGAGAGGGGATCCAAGATGGATTGGGAAATAGGAGTTTGTCCACAATGTCGTCAGGATCATGTATGGAGAGCCCATACCAAAATTTTGGCAACCACCATTTGATAATTTTACGCAAACACAATTGCACCACCACATGTTAACAGCCATTGTGTGAAAAAATGTTTTGGTTTTCCCACCCCCATGAGTGAACAGTTGAGTTAAAAATATTTCGAGAAAACAAAAATTAGGAATAAATTGTGATCAGAGGTTAAAAAAATCACATTATTTGATGCAAACAAAATAACAGACACATCACATTTCATTAGAATATCACAAAAAAAAGAACAAAAGTTTTGATGCAGGAACATTTAGTAATCAGCATTAGGACATAAGGAATTTATTTTAAAAATTTAGAGGAAAGTAATCAGAGTATTTGGGTGCAAAATGATCCATTTAAATGGAGTGATAAAACAAGAGAAATGCATATAAAAGAATAAAGATAAATTTTTGATCAGGCAATCAAAACAGCCAAGGTTTGAAGGAAAATAGGTTGTACAGCAGGCAAGATAAAAGTATAGGAGTAGTTTCGATGCCAGGAGAGCCATGGAGAATGTTTATCATCGGCCAAATTGTGGTCAAGCATGGAAAAAACAGAGAAACAAAATTGCAGACAAATGAAAACCTGCATCACAGTGTACCATGCTGAATGCAACAATTGAAACTAAAAAATTTAATGAAACTAACCTAAAACATGATCACTCAAAATCATGCAAATGGCAAGCAAACTTATTTGATCAATCCATTTACTTCTCAGTGGATGGCATTGCACTCTTGAAAAAATACAAGTGTAAAATAGTAATTAAAAACTGATGCATGAATTACACTTATCAGCATTAGGAAGCCATTCATTAATTTTAAAAAATTGATCAAATCAACAATTTGTGTATCGTGTTGTTTTACTGGTGATTACTCAAAGAGTGTAAAAAAATGGCTCACAGAGTTCAATACTTTGGAAGAGATTTTATCATGTTGATTAAAATTTTTCGTAAATAGCTGCTACAGCATTTTCACTTTTTGAAAAATGAGAATGCAAGTATTTCCTCTTTGAGTAGTTAATACCCTGATGAGCTCTTTTTTTTCTCAAATGACAGCTGATACTGCCTGCACAGGATTTCCATTGATATTTGTTCATCAATCAAGAATTTGTAAACATGATGAAAACATGTAAACCTCCCTTTTTTCTATGGCAATCAAAAAGCTGAACCTGCATAAATACCTACAATTTATGCAGGATGTAATAATGCAAAGCTTTCACACTCACTTTTAATCAGGTCAATGGTGCATATTCCAAAAGTGAAAATATGCATGTAAATAATTTTTAAATGGAGAGAGGAGTAGTGGATGTATAGTTTTTCACGAGCCAAAAAAGAAATGACTGAGGCTTGGGTTGGTTCTTGGATTGGAAGCAGGATATTAATGTCTTACCTCTTAGAAACAGCATACAGAGATGCAAAGAGGAAACGGAAACACACTGCTTAAACGCATTTTTTGTTTCAATATGCGTGGTAACAAAACAGGATCGATTTCCTTTTTGTCCATTTTTGCAGGAAAATATTTTCAGAGATTTTTTTTTTGGAGGGTAAAGGGTATAGGGTATAAAAGGCTAGCATTGTGGGGGCGGGAAAAGATGGAAAAAAAGAAGCATTAATAATAAAACAAATAAACATGCACTTCCAAGCATTATTATTACAAATACTGGCTTCAATTTTTGGCCTCTTTACATACAAAGATCAGCAAGGATTAGACAAGTACAGTACACAATGTCAATGGATATACAGTCCATCTGTGGTGGCTATAGCAATAAGCGTGGCGTGTAAAGTCAGGCAGCTTTAGAGAGCAGGGCCCCAAGAGAGATTTTGTCAACCTTATCCGTTAAAGCGTGGGTTGGAGAAAAAAGGCATTAGACTGTGAAAATATCAAATAATGTTTTGCACCCATCACCTCAGGCAGACATGCCTTATTTGTGCCTCAGAAAGGGGAGTAAATAGGTGAGTATTGAGACACGTGAAACTGGTTCAAACAGGAAAAGAACACAAAAATATATATAAAAAAACACCTCTATAGAGGCCCTGCTCCTGCGACCCCAAATCCTTCAGAGTATACAAGATAGCAACAAGAAGGCACTTCCATTACTGCAAGATAGTATAAATATATATATACTTATATATTTCTGTATTTAACTTGATGAAAGAGCTACAATTTCCCAGAATCTACAGGGAGCACTTCCACAGTGATCTGACCATAGGCAATGCAGCAAAGAGGAGAGCGTTATTTAATAAGTGTACACTACTAATACCTCAAAAGTAACTACCACAACATTAGCAGGTTGTTTATGCACGGTTTAAATGTACCAATATCTACAGATTGGACAATGCAAACAAGTTTCAAAATAGCTTTATATATTCAAAAATGTAATCAGATAATGTTTATAATACACACAAATTAGTATTTAACTAGACAACTTTCACCCATAATGTATAAACTGTAGTTGAGATAGTAAAATACAATTCCATTGGGTGACAATTACAAGAGAAAACATGGATTTCTAAAAACATGATAATATAGTTGAACAAATCGGTCAATATTTGACCATATATATCTATATTCATAATATATATATATATATATTATTTTGATTCACCATGATAGGGAACACTATAGAATACAAAAATTTGCATCACTTTCATAGGTACTACTTCCCATTAAATGTGAAAGTCTTTAGAAGTTTCTGGTTACTTGCACCATTTTGTGTGATGTCACAAAGTTAATGCTACAGGAATGGAGCAACACAATTGTGGAATTGCCCTAACAGGTGATCACAATAGTCCTCCCCTAATAACAACTATTAAATACAAAAAAGGCTTCTATGAAGCAAATGACAATTATCATACGAGATGTAATACTTTAGTCCCCATTTTCACTGAGGAATACTACGTAAAACAAAACAGCAACACTACAAAGTTAAGAATATTAAAAAAATCAACTGCTGTAACACATATTTTCATTCAGGCAAACCAAGTGAATCAACATGAAAACATTCTAGATATATATTATATAATTTCTCATTATAATAATGATAAAAGGAACAACAACAAGTGAGGATCTACATGGTCTCTATATGTCTAGCAGTAAGTCAGATTACAATTGTGGAGCAGACCAATCAACCATGCTTTTTTGGACTCCAACAGAGCTTAAAATCTGAAATTATCTTCCACTTTTAAAATGCAGGCCTCCTCAATAGAGCATGCAATAAAAACCTTTGAAATTTACATATCAATAGTGCATTTGGATAAGAAAGTTTTAGCCTAACACCTAAAAATATATCCCTGCGTTGAGGAACCAAATATAGCACAGGAGAAGGAGGAAAGATAGTAAGGTGGGGAAAGAAAAGGGTTTGAGAAGAGGCTTGTTTTAGCAAATGTAAGGGAGTTTAGGGGTTGAACATGAACAATCTGCACAACACCCACATTAAAAATACTCTCACATGAACTGCCTGGTAACAACTTCCCATGATCCTTTTTCATAGATCAATTCTGTAACACAGTT
Source organism: Hetaerina titia (assembly GCA_037158775.1). Lineage (NCBI taxonomy): Eukaryota > Metazoa > Arthropoda > Insecta > Odonata > Calopterygidae > Hetaerina > Hetaerina titia. Next base: position 89,788,310 of record CM073778.1, on the reverse strand, counting down.
ATTATAAAACTATAGTTTTGCAGTGCATCTGCTAAACGTTTTGGTCCATTAAAACTTTCAATATGTCCCTTCACTTAGTTCTTATCATTTTTTTTCTAATCACTTCCAGGAACTGTGCCTCTCAGAGAGACACTTTGTTTCATCACAATATTTCTAGTCACCTAAACACTATATTTCCTTCATTTTTTTGGACAGGACTAGATAAAAGAATAAGGAACATTCTAAAATATATGAAATCAAAAACAATCTAAGATGTTCTCATCTTTTTATAAGGCTGAAGGCCCATTGCTGCAGCCAGGATACTGTTAGCATTCCCGGCGGCAGCCATTTGTGCATACTGTGCCAATAGGGCATTCATTGGTTGCGATTGTTCAGGCTGCTGGTGTCCCACTAGTGCATATGAAGGTTGTAGGAATGGTGTGGAGGCTGGGCGAGGAAATGCATTTTGGGGGTTCAAGAGTGCCTGCGGCAGGATTTGCGGGTGGGACAACTGTGTGCCAAGCATGGCCCGGTAACCAGAAAGGTTTGCCACCGGTCCGAGGTATGGGGAGGAGGACATGGTTGGGGGAGGGGGAAAGCGAGCAATGCTCTGGGCGGGAACGGGCTGCTGTTTGTTGAGAGCCACTCCCGTGAAGTTGAGGGCGTTGAGGTGGTGGAGGGACATGGGAGAAGGGGAGGAGGAGGACGACGAAGACACAGAGGAGGCAGAGGAGGAAGAGGACACCACAGAACCCCCAGTTGAGGTCACAGGGGTCAGTCGTCTGGTGGCTTTCAGAAAGCCCTGCCTATTGGGAGGTGCCCCACCAGGTGGTCTACCAACATTTGCAAGGCCAGTGTCAGTTCCAGAGTTTTGCATCTTCTGTGCCGCCGTCACTACCTGGTTATTCCCTCCCCCTTCGTCATGTACCGAATGAGCGATGGTGAGGGTTGTGGAGGGGGGTGGGGAGGAAGAGGTGGCCGTGGTGCTAATGGTGGGGATGGTGGGTGCCAGGGAGTTTGAGGTATTGGATGGGGCGGTGGAGTACTCACATGACACAGGGACAAAGGGTTGTTGGAGCTGCATCAATTGCTGATAGGTTGTGGCATTTGGCTGGTAGACGGGCACCCCAGACTTGTCGGCTGCAGGTCGCTTGTATGGGACCATTCCAGGAAAGGCCTAGAGATATAAGACGAGGGATGCCCTGTAGCACTGGTTCCAAAACAAACACTCCCAGTGAAAAAGTGTAAAGCATATTAAATATGTCTGCAACCTTATACAACTCATATTTATGCAACACTTGATAAAACTATGCTTGAGGTAATTTGTTTTGGATTGGGGACATTCACGTAACATTTAGTTCACCTAGAGTCTTGAAGAATCTGTGACGCTGAACACTGGTAAACTAAAACTAGGCACTTAAAATAAGACAGTAAATGAAATGTTACTCACTTAATGGATACAGTGGAATGCCAATTACCTGGGCTACTTGGACTTCATTTCGGCTGAGTTCTGATGTTTAACTACTTTGGTTTGGTCTATGGGTAAACTTTAAGAAAATATCGTACACACATATACCTAAACATTGGTAAACACTCAATGGTTCATATACAATGGTATGCTCACAGCTTATTAATCTTAATATCAAGGTGCACATAATTAATAACGATGCTTAGTTTTTACTATAAACTTTCTAAGAATCAATTATGGGGGGAATGCCAACTAAGCAATATCGAATTGAAACATGTAAGTAGCACAGAGAAAGAAATTATAAATATGCAGCAAGACTTGAATTAAATGCTGCATGAGTTATAAGTTACTTCTTTTTAATGCAGTTAAAGGAAGTTGAAATGACTGTTCAAACTTCTAGCAGGCAAAGATACATACATAACTAAAGTGAACTCAAACTAGGAAGGTACCTAGGTAATTGGTGCTCTACCGTGCCCACATACATAGATACACTGTAAGAGAGATTTCTTAGTACACCAGTTCTTAAAATTGAACATATGGCATATGATAAAAAAAACTTGGAAATTATTTTTCAAAACACATGACACAATAAGAAAATTGCAGTTTGTTTATTGCAATGCCATTTCTGCAGCATGTAAAGAAGTTCAGTGTTATGTAAATTGATTTTATCATCAGCCCATAATTTAGAGTGAGTAGAATCAGGTTTTATAGTGGTCTTATCATATCAAATCACAAAATAATATAGGGACAATTATTATAGCATTAATTAGATACAGATAAAAAAATATTTAGTAGATTAATTATCAAGTATCATAATAAAAAGAATTATTCAATAAATGATGCATGAAAAATTCATGTGAAAATTTGGAAACGTGGCCTATTCATACAAAGACAGCCCATGAAGTTCACCAATATCCAATCTTCCAGAAGTTTGTACCAGTATGTATGCCATAATTACACCCTCCACAAATAATGCAGAATAAGAGGCTATATATTATTTGTTATATAGTTTTAATTATTATAATAATCATGAATTAAATATTTAACATGAGGTATAACCAGCTATTATGCTGTCATTTTGTTCCGTCATATTACTAACCAAAAAACCACTTTTCCCACATTGACACAGGTTAACTACTCTCAGGAAAAATGACATAAATTTACATAGTATGTGCAATGACTAGTTGAATATATTTAGGGGATGTAATATAAAAATTATGTATGGGCTTATCACTTCTCCCTTCCCATCACAAATATTCAAACAAAGAGTGAATGAGATGGTAAATACATTTTACTTTCACCAATATTATAATAAAAATGTTACATTAATTTATTCTTTACTCATCAACCAAAAGTAAGGACATGATCTATGTGTTCCTATGATTTAATGTATGTATATGCTGAGTACAACACTTCACGTAAATGAAGGTTGGTACTCTGTAGGAGCTCTATGAACACTAGGAAGGCTAAGAGGCTACAAAATAAGTAACAAGGTATACTAAAGCAACGAAACAAACAGATTTATGAACTCTATAATCCATGTAGTGCTACTAGTTTGCCTTTTATCTGGAGATGATTTCTTACTGAAATAGTTAACAACTAAAGCAAATGTATACATTCTACACCAATGGTTAATCTGTTATAGTGAACCACCTTAAACAAAAAAGAATAAAACTTACAAAGTTGTCATAGTAGAACGAGCCAACAGACTTCATATCCATCTGAAATAGGAAAATATTTTTTCAGAGTCTAAATAACTTTTACATTGAACTGTTCTCAGTAATTTGTAAGAACTTTTTCAATGTTTGGCCACACACCACAAATTGACATTAATGAGGTTTAAAGTTGGACATTTAAACATCAAAATGACAGAAGAGGATGCAAAAAGGAGTTTAGTTTAACATATGCATAACATTTTAAGGTCAACATTTCTGATTCCTGAAACCACTTCATCAGAAACTTAACATTCAAACTTAAAGAGCCCTATTCTATTTTACTTTTTTAGAACTCATTTCCTCATCACAACAAAAGGAATAGGACACAAAGGACTTGACACACATTTTTCACATGTAATACACTTTATGTATCACGCAAAAATTCACACTAGGGTGCAATTGGCAGTCGTCTTAACAAAATATTCTAATTCCAGATTAGAAACTGAATTTTGTTTGATAAATAATTTCCACCATAGAAGTACATTAGTGGATTATTGAAGAAAAAGACAACAATATTTTTGGCAGTAATTGGTGATGGTTTGATGGAATAAGAGGCTTACTTCCTATCTCACCGCCCATTGCAGGTTTCTTGACTTGGGGAAATTAGAGATGATGGTGGGTTATTGATTGGTTAGATATAAGATAAAAAACTATTCAGTGCAAATACTGGGATAAGGCTGAGAGTATTTAAACATGCTATAAATACAAAAAAGGCATGCACTCAGATGATTATGAGACTCAATACTATTAACTTGCAAAAATAAACCATAAGTTATAGCAGCAGAATGATTTGCCATCAACATGATACTTAAAAGCTGTGAAAAATATACAGTTCCTTACAATGTGGTGTTTGATTCCCAAATATGCATGTATACATTAAGATAAACATGGATAGTATTATCCCTTTTAGTTTTTTTGGCAACAATACCAACATCTTAATAATGTAAAGACAATCCACATAGTTTACAACTATGATGGTATGGACATACATATATTAACACATGTAATGGAAATCACACTCATAGATTCACAGTCTTTATCTGGCACAAACACATCCAAAATAGCAATTTTTCAGAACAACTAACAGAAATACCATTTTATGGCTGTACAAAACAAATCAAAACCCAGTATTTGCACTCGAATAACATTTTCCAAGGCAATAAAAATCCAGTTCTACTTACCAATGGATAAATTGTTGAACAATGAGATTATCTCACCTTGACAAACAAACCGATTGAAAAAATCTAGGGTAAAATTTTCAAAAAACCTTAGCAAAAAATAACAAAAAATGGAAAGCCTACCTGCTCAATTTTGCAGGTTGGCAGTTATAAAATGAAAGAAAAAATAGAATTTTCAAAGGGAATGAGGACAGGTGCCCTTGAAGGAAGCTATAAGGTATGCGACATCTACGGTGCATTTCTTAACATATATAGCAGCAAAGCATGTCTGGTGGTTTCTGATCTGCAAGAAGGAATCTACCAGTTCAAATCCATCACCAAAAGGCTTATGTTTCCCAAACATTCTCCTCAAAAGAGTTGTCAAGTGACTGTCAAAAGCATGACATGCAAAATGGTAGAGGGAACAGAGTCCATGTTGGTATACATAAATATACTATTTCTGGTTTCATAATCTGGTACACAAGTTGGTGTCATGATTAATGTCAATGCCATGGTTTTAAAAGAAGTATTTTTCAAAAAAAAGCAGCCTATCGAAAGTTGCTAGAATGTTGTGACCAAGGTTTTCCAATAGCCTATTAAATCTTATGAAGTGATTAAACGTAAAGATTGTTATGGACGCATTATAGTAGTTGCTATCCTTTTTATCTCAACATGCAACACACCCATACAAGAAATTACTGAATTATTATTATTATTACATGAAGCACTATGTAAGAGGCACCTCAAATGCATGTCAATACTGCACTCCAAAAATCCTCTCTATCTCTCTTGCTCTCTTTCCTTGGTGATTGCTTTAAAAAGGATGAAGCACATTAGCAAATGACAGCCTTTCTCACAACATGCTAACAACTTACACTACTTCGTCAACTCTCAACGCTACATGTTACATCCAGCTTTTTCAAACTAAACTTCAGAGCTGGAAATGGAGTGAAAAAAGAGGGGTTAAAATGTATGTTCTTTGTGGACGGTTAAATATTATCAATTAATTTTGAATGGGAAAATGACATGACGACGACATTAATGTCTGTAATAGGTGATATATATTGATCACCAAATGCTAGGGATTAATTTTTCCATCTACGACAGGCACTTCCAGCACTGATGTTTATGTACAATGAACACATGGTGCTCAAGTACATGAATGAGCATAAAGCACAAACTTGTTATATTTATTCATCAAGAACTATCTTCAAGAACATCTATGTTGTTCTCAGTTGCACAACTAGCGTAAGGATAGATTTTTTTTGGAAGTAAGTCTGGCATGTGTTTTGCTAAGCTATTATTCCGAAAGCCCAGCTTTTGGAGTAAGAGCAGTTTCGCAGTGACTTGCCCAACCAATTCCGGTCGTTTTTTTATTTTTAACTATGAAAGGGCCCTGACCAAAGTGAATACAGACACAGCTTTACACTGGACTGATGAGAAAAATTTGCACATTTGAGATTTTCAAATGCAACACTCAAAATGAGATGTTTACGGGCGATGGGAATCGAGTAGAGAAAGCAAACTCAAAAAGGAATGAAAACAAGCTAGAGAAACAAACTAAAAAGAAGTTTTGAACAAACTGCTGCAAAATTTTTAGCTTCTTGAGAAATCATGTCTGTGCTGTATACCCAGAGAAACAGCTACAATCTACTACTCGAAGAATAATGATAACAAAAAAGTGACATGCAAAGCATTATGGTACCAGTAGTATGTCATCGCTAGGGTCACGGGCGCGTTTCTTCCCCACTTCCACGCTGCCAACTGTTGCCACGGAAACGGGCTATTAGTAGCAGGCAGGCAAGCAGCCAAGCATCGGGTAGGCCCGAATGGGAAGAAAATGAGCACGACAAATCAGAAAAATAATACCGAGGAAAAAATTATATGTATATATGTATACAGAGGCACAACCATTAATCAAAGGTATAATAATAAAAATTACGGAACAATGACATGGCGTGTGAAGCGACCATATCACAAGATAGAGAAAAAAAGGCACAGGGCGAGTATAAAAAATCAACAATCACTGCATGGTAGAGATGAGAGCACATGGAGAGAATAATCAGTGGTCATGAGAACCAGGCCCATTAGGGAGAGAGTAGGGCAGTCGACATACGGGATTGGTCAGAAGAATGAGCAAGAGTGGCATGCAGCTCTTTTTTATTTGTTTTATTATTTTTTTGCTTGTTGTTACTGAAATAGAACTGGCAAAAAGAGTAAGCCTAAGGGGGCAAGCATCTCAAACATGATGATACGTTTTTGGAAAAAATGGGGAGGGGGGGGGGAAGAAAGAGAGAGAGAGCCAGTATGCTACCACCGTTAACAAAATGCAACACTGTGTGCGCGTGTGGACGACAAGGGTGGGGGGAGGGTGGGGGAAGAAGTGGGCGCCAACTGCACAGTCGACTGCACCTCGATCTGAGCTTGCAAATCATTTCCCATGATGCAATGAATTAGGCACTCTTGAAAAAAAAATTAAAGCATGGCTAAGCTCTTTGGATAAATTTTAGACACAGAGAAGCTATTAGAATGACTACAGAGAACATCCATAGAGAGGCAGGACTGATGCTAAGAAGTGTGTGCTGGGGAAGTAACATTTTGACAAAGGCAAAAAAATATTCAGTGTTATTGACTTCTATTACATTAATGTTACTGTGCAGCACAAAAATCAATGACATCCTTATGAACAACCTCTGCATCGATTGAGATGCCTTGCACACAAAAATACATTGTGTTAAGTGAGGGGAGGAAGGTCAAGGCATAATCAGATGCCCATCTAAAGAGTGGATTTAACAAAGCAGTCCAGTGCTCAAAAGTATATTTCTAAAAGGCCTAAATGCCTAATACAGCTACGAAGGAGTAGCATTCTGACTCAAAAAGATTCTATGGTGATGAAAACATGTCTGCCAAATGAAAAATCTGTTTGCCCCCTTACAAAAGTATTGTCAAAAATAAAGGGATATAGGTCACAATTGGCAAGGTAAAGGGCAAGAGGAAGGGCAAGAAGTCTTGGTCATCAAATGACTCATTGATGCCCATAACCTACAAGTAATGGTAGCAGCATGCACACCTGGAAAGCAAGGAAACACGACAACATCGACAATGACAGACCAACAATCATAGACAACCAAAGCAACCTTAATTTCTATTTTTCCGTTCATTTTACTGCTCAATTGGATGTCTTCTTTTTTTACTATTTCACTAATGTTTAATCAAATAGCAACTTTCCAGCGCTTTCAAGAAAGAACGTTAAACACTATCCATGTTTCTCTCTTGAATTAAAAAATAGCATTTATGAAAGCACTGTGCATTAAATTATAGAAGCAAAAAACAGAATATACATGGCACCAACTGGACTGAAGGGGGTCAAAGTGCATACAGTTGGTTGGGATAAAATTCATCAAAGCACAGAGGGGGAGGGGGGTACACTCGACGATCACTTAAAATTTGGGACAAATCCTCTTCTGCAATGTAATGATGACTTCATCAGAAGAAGCTCACAAAACACCAAATGTTAGTTGAGTGAGAAAACCATTTAGTGGTGAGTGGTACTCTTTCTCAGAACTTACCTTGGTACAAACAAGAGGCCATTTTTATTTACAAAATTCACATGGAATCACAAAAATGCTTTAAAACAGTCATTAAAGTAAGTACATTTAATTGTCTCCATCACCACCCTGAAAAATGAAATCTTGTTAATTCCTACTTCCAACACTATGTTTGCAACAGAGATAGTCACATAAATGAATAAATTAATTTTGTTGCCGTTTTCAGTGGCTGTCTGATAATATCCTGAGAAGTAAATTGTTTTTTCCTTGCACCTCACCACTCCCTGACCTGACACTGTATTCCTCCTCCATGGTGTAATTTTCTGCTTTACTCCAATATACCTGCTAAAGGAAAGGTTCCTGAAAAAACCCCCATCTAACATAAATCAGAGTCATTATCTGCACAAATGGATGACTTAGATACATTATATATGTGGAAATCCATTGCTAACAAGCCCAACCGTTGTGCTCCTCTTGTGCCCTGATTTATGGGAGACACAAAAACCAAGACACAAATCTTTTTTCTATTCTTTTATTTTCAACTTTTCTTAATGGAAAATCACTTAGAGGCCCATTCAATTACAGTTGTATTTGTTCTATTGACTCCGACAGGGTTCCTGAGCGCTGAGGAATAATTTTTCATAATTTCTAGGAACTCCCTAGGAAGTGCTTCAAAAACTTTCAGTTCATCAAGAGAGCTTGAGATCTTTTAAAACAAATCTTCCATGAGGAAATGAACAGTAGAAGGGATTTGAAAAGATAGAGGAGAAGAGGAAGTATCATGTATTATGTCAGGTTGAAGTCAGAAGGTAAATATCAAGGTTTTGAGTGTAGCTCATGGGGGGTTGACAGAAGGATAAAAAGGATTTTTAAAGCATGGAGTGCCTCCATGTTATAAATAAATTTTATTAAACAAATGAAATATTCAGCCAAAGAGAGAGAGAGAGAGAGAGAGAGAGAGAGGGGGGGGTAAAGTTTTTGAATGTGCGAAGGATTTGATACTGGGATAGGAGGGCTATATCAGTACTAAAATGAAAAGTGCATCTCCTAGAGCAATAACATAAAAGCCAGGGAAAGAAGAATTTGGAGTATGAACATGAGGGTTTTAAATGATTAATGAGTGAAAGATAGCTGTGCGTCAGAGATTCTGAGCAGCATACGACCCAGCACACAAGAGGGTGGAGCAGAAGGGCTTTCCCTACAGAATTGGGTGCAGCAAAAGTCACAAGACAATGGCATAAGAGGGGACTGGGGGCTATAGGGGCCAAGAGACTATTGGCAGAACTGTATAGCGCAGGGCTTGTCAGCATGGAAGAGGGCGCACAGGGTCTATAGGTGGAGCATAGTGGGCAAAAAAAAAGATTGGCATAACATAGGACTAGGGAAACGTGATGTGCTTATTTGCTGCTACAGATCTACTACTTTTGGGGTCTAAAAATGAGAGACTTGTGAGTAAAGACTGAAATTTGCTGAAAATCTTTGCATCTTTTTTTGTTTTGTTTGAAACAACAGGCCTCTCATTGTTATACCATAGATTATGACAATTTTAAACTGACTCTGATTGACAGTTGCTTCAGCAATCAGTATTGACCAGAATCTGATAGGTTATCACAAGTATTATTAGCAAATGCTTAGTGCTTAGCAATTTTATGTTAATTGATCCAAAATTAAATTTAGTTTTGAAAAATTAAAGTTAAAAGGCCTTTTTTTAAGCAAGGTTAATTGTTCAAAGCTTTAATATGTTAGTCAAAACCCCAAAAGAAATAGAGTTGACTGATCAAGGCAATGTACTGCTCATGGCATCACAAAATTGACCAGGAAAAATCAAAGACCCAGTTTCCAGCTAGAGAGAGAAAAAGAGAGAGAGATAGTGAGAAAAAACTAACAGTAGTGGACTACGAGAAAGAGAAAACTACTAAAAAATAGGGCAAAAACTATACCGTATCTACTGAGAAAAAATATTGGTATGACAATGACACACAAAACAGCCCAGAGCAGAGAGACAGACAGAGAGATAGATAGACAGAGCGCGTGTGAGATTTATCTTTTTTTATGCTGTTCTTTTGGTTATTTCCTTTGTTCAAAATCTTTTTTTGTCAATCTCTTTTTTTCATTGCCTACCACGTGGGCAGTGCTGGCCCGTGACTGTGCGGCAGCCTTGATATGGGCTTGTAGGTGCAGAGGGGGGTGGAAATAGCGGCAAGGGTCGCGGTTGCATCGCCCCTTCACCGCATCCATGCAGACCGTGACAGTAATGCCTCCGTCTTCGCTGGCCGTCACGACTGTGTCGGGAGGGTGGGCAAAGCGGCACTCACTTTCGGCACGTTTGCACGCACCTCGCTGGTACTCACGACAGACCTATAAGGTGGGCAGGCGGGGGAAGGAAAAGGGAGAGGGGTCGGGGGCGGGAGGACGGATGGGTGACGACGAAATGGGAGGGTGGGAGAGGGTGGGGAGGGGGAGAGGGTGGGCAGAACGGGCAGAGACGATATCAAGCAAAAGGCTACTGCAAAGGCATTGGGGTAGATAGAGTGTATCATTTCATTTATTGGGCAAGGCAAAAGTGTGGGACCTAGTAGCAAGGGATACACCGTGCTTACCTGAAAGTGAGGTGGAGGTTCTGAAAAATTTTGGTATTTGGCCACTGACATTTGGTTTGACTCAAACATCGGAACATGTGGAAACCAATTTGCTCAACGCCAATACGATGCATTAGATTTCAAAATGATGATCCCAGAGTTCATGACTGAAGTTTACTTGGTAAATAGTAATTTACTTCTCAGCTGGTTCTTGCTTATCCAGAGTTGAAAAGAAAAATTATCACCAAATTGAAATTCCAAACAACATGATAGTTCAAAACAATACTGAAAAATTTTCCCAAATATAATTTTTCCTTGGAGCAAACGAAACCACTTAAAAACCTCCTGCATGATGATTCTAGCAACTACTGAAAGTCACATGGTGATAATAATACCATGGAAGAAATTGAGGAGTGAGACAAGAAATCAGTCTTACCGAGGACAGATCATGGATTGGATAATCAAGAACCTACTGATTCAGAAGATATTCCATCGAGCGTGGATCCATTTTGACGAAACCTCATATCATTGAACTTTGACCCCTCGACCTACTCTTCAGGTATGCACAGTAACACAACAGGGGGGAAAAAGGAAAGTAAAGGAAGAATCGCAGCAGGGTTATCATTTTTGGGGCTTTCCACAGGTTCAAGGGTAATTGGTATGGGAGCAGAAAAGGCAAAGAGATATGCCAATACCACCAAAGCAGAGCCCAATTGGAGGCACTTAGGAAATATGGTGTCATAGCTCAAGAGTGGATAGTGGGTTAACGAAGGTTTGGCCATGGTTATAAACAGCTATCACCAAGACTTGACTCAAAAGGATGCACAATTACCACAAAAGGTACAACTAGGTATGCTGAGCAAAGGTTGAAGGTATCTGGACTCTGTGAAAGGTGAACTGTGGTGGTAAAGAAGGAAGTGGGGGGTGGAAATAATATTCAATATCCTCCATTTTGCAATAAAAATAGCAAAAATACAGTCATAATGAAGAGGATATATATAATTACATATATTTATAGGGATCAGGGATATAAGGCAAGGGTTTGGAAAATGTATGACAGTAGTAAGGCTTTATGGGTTTACAGATTTAAAAAAAAATATTTATATTCTCTTTTTTTAAGCCCCACTGGATATCTATTTGCATGCAAAAGAAATCCTACATAAATACAGCCATTGCTTAAATCTTATATTAACAAAAAGATGTTTCAGAGGGGAGTTAAGGAGACAAACCATAAAAAACGGAATGGATGATACATGGTGGATTATGATTGGGTGACCCCATGTGAGTGTCAAGGAGTATTAAAAGTACATTCGAATACTTGAGTTTCACAAACAGTGGATCGAATATTTTGGCATAAATAGTCTATTAAGTCTATATAAGAAAAAACAAGAGGCAAACACATACTAAACTATTGTTTTCAATAGTGAAATACTGTCCTCTGTTAAAAAAATTTACTAATGATTTTGGGAGAACAGATTTTATGTACTATGTATTAATTTAAACTACCAAGAGACTACAATGAACTGCATTTTACAACATGACTCTGACAAATAAAAGAGGTCAACACTAATTTCCTTCAAAAACACATAATCAAAGGCATAAACAGATTTTTAATGCTTTTAACATAAAACCAAATGTTTCAAAAAATCCCACCAATGCATTTACTATAAGGTAGTAACATAGTGAAGGGATATACTTTGTGGGGCTTAAGGCTACATTAATATACAAATTAATAATGAACATCTGACAATTATGTTTTGCTATGTGACACAGAAGAAGACAAAGGACACATCACTACAATACACAACATTTCACTGATTCATTCAATTTAGAAGAAAAAAGACAAGCTACACAAATTAGAGAAAAAAACATTAAATAAACAGAACAGGTAGATTTTTTGATGGATTTAATGCAGAAGTGAATAAATAAGTTTTCATTCTCAGTGTATTTCTGCCATAATCAAAGAATCAATTATGGCAGTGGTAAGGAAAATGGCTTGGGTCAATCTTAAAGGACCATGTGAATGCAACTTGTCTACTCTTTGAGTCAATTATAAAACAAATAAAAAAGATCATTCCAGGGTTTAAACTCTAAATGTATCTCATATACTTGCTATTCATTATGAACAAAAAACAAATCATTGCGTTCTACAAGTTCACATAAAAATATAAAATACTGACAATACAGTAGATTCTCTAAATTCACAGGGTTACAACGTTTGAGAAGGCCAGGATAATAAGGATGAACGACGAAAGACTTGTGGAGAAAATAGAAGTTTGGTCACCGACTCTCATAATCAGCCTAAAATCTGTCAGATGAACCCATTTTTGAAAGCCATGCATCATCCTCTCCAAAGTGAAAAGGGAAGAATGACCTTGGCTGTTGGCGGCATGGCCTAATGACTAGAGTGGCCATTTGGGTAGTTGAGTACTTGTGTAGAGAATTTCTGTCATGTATACAGTAGTTATTCTGAGATTACAACGTTTTTTCATGTCAAACCTCTCATGTAAGGGGAATATCTGGAGGTGAATACATTACATGCCCACTACTTCATTGACTTATTCAATACATAAGACCTGCACTTGCATTAATGAATAAATTAATACCTTGGTTCATATTTCACATTTGATGTGATTTTTCCACTGACTTTAGATTTGGATTTAAATGACCAGTCATATAATATGAACCTCATCGGAACCTCCCACTTATGGATAGTAATGGTCCAGGATAAAAGCCGTAAGGCGAGAAATATCTTTCAAGGGTGAAATGTTCTTAGGTTAAAAGTAAGAAAAATACTCCTACACTTTTCATTGAGTGCACAAATGAATTCTATTATAAGAATTTGAGACTTCCTTTGGAGATGTAGCCATTTGTAATGCTGGTTTGGAAAAAAGAGGAAAATATAAAATGGAGAGAGGAATATTGAAGAAGGCAGTAGAAGTGGATGCTGGGCAATTTGATTTGAGATTGAATGAAGGGCAACTGAATGTTTGCAGAATGGAAGAAGGATTGAAAATAGTGTGGGGTATCATGTTGTGCCATGTTAGACAGTTGTAGTGGCAGTTATCGAGTGTCCATCCCCCAACCAAATTAACCAGGAGACTACGATTAACAGATACAAAAATGGTTCCATTGTGGTTTTTATGTAAAATCTGAAGGATTTTCATTTATAAATTAAATGCACAGTATCTCATAAAAATGTTCATTTTTCACTACAACAAAATTTTAAACTTAGAGTAAAAAGTGACCGCAACTTAAACATGTTATGTAAATGCAATGAAATAATTGATTTTGATAACTTGATTATTTTTGTGACAAAAATCTATCTCAAAATGTACCCGCAGATACATTCAACCACTTAATACATCATTACTGCCCTGTGAACTTTTTGGAATGCAGAATTTTATCTGCATTGTGAATTTCGACATGACCATTCAGCTAAAGGCTCGGAGACACTCTTGAATCCACCGCTAATTGCCAAAAAATTTGAGGGTCAAAGGGGAAAAACCAAATGAAAGGCATCTGTCTGTTTAGGATGAGAAATATTTCCAAAAGTTGTCCATATCCATATCCATATATGGGATTCAGCCTTGTGGAATTGTGTACCATCCTGCTGGGGAAAGAAATACTGTTTGAAGCTGAAAGATGTCCTTAAATAGAGATTTTGGCTTTGTAATTATAGCTTCATAGTTTTAAGATAAAATTAGTCCACCAGTTGAATAGCTCTTTATGCATAATGCACCTAATCAGTGCCAAAGGTTTAGAATTAAAGTGGGAAATCACCAAAGAGTTTTCTGTAGGATGGTCAATGTACTTGGTGGAAAGTGTTCACCTTAAAATGCGATATTTGATTCGGAGAGTGTGTCCTGATCTTGGTTAACTGGGAACTTATCCTCTAACAAACTTGATGTGTCACTTCTCAATTAGTGTCTCAAATATTCCAACAAATTTTTATGCTTACTCATTCAATGAAAAAATACATTTCTAAATACTCTTCTTCATCAAAATATTCTTTCCTTGAAACAATTTAATAGAGTGAACATATAAGAGCCGAGAGGCTAAACTAACCACGTAGTTTTATTTTAGATTATCCTGGATGGCCTGCAACCCGAAAGAACAAGTAGGTACAACTGGTTGCATAGCAACAATACAAATTACTTCTGAAGTTTTGTTTATAATGATGGCCATTTTGTTAAATTAAGACAATCTTCGAATTATGCCATTCAAATCTTTTGCTATTACCATTTTGCTGTTGACCCACAATCTACAATGGAATCTCATGAGCTATTTATTGGGGTGTTTGTTTGTGTAGCCAAAGACAGACAGGATTTTACATTAATAATAATCGTAAGCTTAAGCGATTGAATAATGAAAACAAAAAATATTGCGTTGAATAACAGTGAATCATACCAAGTTTCTGAAAACCTATGAGAGTATTTATTTATGCTATAAGCAAGACTTCAATTGGTAGTGAGAGAATAAACCTGAAAAAGAAACCTATTGGCCTTGACAATTTGGTCTACTTGCAGTATCTATGTCCAATTATGTCCCAATGACACCATTAAAATGTGTAATTCATGAATACATAACTGTGAATTTAAGGAATCTACTGTACAAATCTAGATAATACAAATCATTAATTGGCATCTAAGCTGAAACTACCACAGACTAAAATTTTAACTGCATAAATAAGCAATGAAGGAAAATGGAGGATGGGAAGAACTAGTGGAAAAAATATTCTTGGTAGTTTTATATTTGGCTGCAAGTTTATTGCAGCGAAGGAAGAATTTGTGTGTGATGTAAAAGCATATTTTCCATGCGTGATGTAAAACTTAAAATAAAGCTGTGCAGGATCCGTCAGTCAATCACATGTTATTGACCATACAACCATTCCATTCAAAACATCCATCTTTCATAAATATATTAGAAATTGGTTTCATGTCTCCAATAAAATACATACAAATACTTGCAGTATGGGGAATCCAATACATAGAGTCGATAGAATACACTTATGAATACTTTTAAAGTAAAATTTGCAGGCATTTCTATGAAGGGAGTATGATGTTAAAAACACCTAAGTACTAAAATTGTTAATTCAATATTTTCAGTCGACATTTTGTCAAAAAAATCAAAAATAATTCAACATTTATTTATCCAGAACATCGAGCAATCTTTCGTGAGGATATTAAAAAAGTATTGTCAACTGATATTTGATTGGTTATCAGTGACCTAACAGATGTGCATTCTTGTTCAGGCACCGTATTCTTAGCAAGATACTCGATTAATTTCACCACCAAAGCAACACGAGGTCGTAATGACAATGAGATATAAAATGTTTTGCAAGGAATGGCTTACATGATTGATTAGGAGTATAAAACTGTTTTTAGGGGATTTATGACATTTGTGAGAAAGCTATTTAAAGAAAGGAAGCTATCTTCACAAAGGCATTTAAGAGTCAACAAGAAAAGGAAAATTGAAGGCAATGAAAATATTAGAAAATGAAAAAAACAAGAGCCATTGGCATATGCCAGTCAAACAGAAATGTCCTAGTTTCTGTTCTAAAGATAAGCAATTCAGCCTAAAACTACTCGAATTACTTTTAAAATGTAGCTATTTGAGCCTAAGTTGATTTTTTAATTAATGAATAACATTTATTGCATTAACATTTTTTTAATAAATCACTGGATGCCGACTTAAATGATGGAGAAATCATATTTAAGTCCTATAATCATTTTGGGCCTCTATTTTTTTATTTTCTTTATGCAGAACAATGAACGCAACTTGTTGGAACTAGTTCAGCTAACCCAGTTGATTCTTTCCAGCTAACTCTTGACTTTCCTAGTTGAGTCATTTTCTAATCATTTCAAGTTTAACTCACCTAAAAATCTTTCAGTATTTAAAGTCTTTAATAAAGTCATGTTACAATTATTTCTTCACTGTGTAGCTGAAAAAGAACACCTTTCCTTGAGGCAAAAATACTCCGATATCTAGTCAAAATTTTAATGATTAATATGGTTACAAAATGCAAAAAAACATACGTCAAAAAAACATCAGTTCTTTTACCATGCATAATAAATACATGTCATGTAGCATTTAAATTTTAGAAAACTGAAATGAAAATATTATGTTAAAGAGAAAACTACATCTAAAAGAATTAGAACACATTTTGAAAATTACTGCAATCAGCTACCAAAATAAAAATAATGAATGAGAATCACAAGATATGCTACAATGGCAGCTTGAAGTAACTGTTGTAAAAAAATCACTTTTTGAGTTCTACACCACTTAAAACAAGCATTCCAACTTAAATTAGCATTACATGTGAAAAGAAAAAGAAAGCCCAAGGAATTATCCATGAAAAAATTAAAAATAAGTTAGTTTTGAGTAAAAAAGCTGATGGATGCAAAACCAATCGTTGCTGTACTGATAACTACATAATAAAAAAGCAGCTGCAATTCCAGGAGAGGAGGGAAAAACAAGAAAAAAAAACTAAGAAACAGAAATATGTATGCAAATTAATTAATGTATAGATAAATATGTATACATATATGTATATATATATAAATAGATATATTGTTCTAGTAATAGCTACCCTGTATCTTCACCTGTAAAAGAAGCCATACAAGGTGAGTTTACAGTAATTCCAAACAGAAAGCAGTGAAGGATATCATTGCCAGGCCAATATATAAGGTGAGCATTCAAACATTCTATGTTGATTCTCAACTTCTGAATTATTTACAATTGAATCACTTATACAGAATGTCCTATGGCAATTTTTTTTGGCTATCCAATTTATTACTCATGCAACAACTAAGAGAAACAATATTGATCTCAATTTCTTCAGCTTGTGCAGCATTTGATATTTATAAAAAAAACTTCTGATGTTTTCTGATGATTATATGCAAAAACAATAACTACTGCCAAAAATAAAAAAAATAACCTATTACTTTTAAATAAGTACTCAAGAACAATAAAAGATCAAAGAGAATCCTTTCAACCTTGTGAAAAAATATATATCATCAAAAAAGTGTGCACAACTCCGTGATATATATTTGTAGGGCGGTACGCGTCCCGCTCTACCGGGACGACAGTGATTAAATCAATGCCACCGGAAATGCCAACAATGATAATGACACGACCAACGTGGGCTGATTCGGTCACATACTTATAATAGTCTCCCATTTTTCACGGAGTCCAACCAACAATCGGCCATTGCCGAAGCCTGTGGGTTGAGGATTGTTGATAGGCATACCTCTAACCGGTCCGAACGTGGCATCTTCTGTGCAGCGGCGACCATTGTCTGCGGGACGACGGCGAGCGACGAGGAGGAAGCGACGGCCGCGGCGGCGGCGGCAGCGGCGGCGGCCGAGGCCGGGTCCGGGGGCAGCACGGGCATGATGGGGCCCGCGGGAGTGAAGTATGGACTGAAGGTGCTGCCAACCTGTGGCATCCCCGTGAGGTAGGGATTTGTTGCCTGCGATGCACGACGACAAGGCAAACAAGATATACACATGTCACGCAGGATTCAATGGAAACCACACGATACACATCATAATATAGGTACATGATAACAAAATAGCACTGCCCTACAAATATGCATGTGCTGTTTTATTTTTTTTATTAATAGTTAGTTCACTAGGCAAAATTATAAATTATTGGCACCACTATGAAGCAAGAGTGCAAACTACATATTCTGGACGATAAATAGTAACTTTTCCTGCAGCTCAAAATTTAACTTTAAGAAACAAATATCATTATACATACTTGTGTGTATATATGTGCGTATTGATTAAATAGTTGGGTGGCATAGGCATGACAAGCGTGAGGCATACAACTCATACAAGAGAGCCACGGGGATGGATCATCTCGGCGGCTCGACCACCTCCTTCAGTCCTCTCCCTCCTTCCGCTGAAAAAGATGCCCGGGCCACCGGAAAGTTCCGATGCTCGCGTGAGTTTTCATTTAAATGTGCTCTATGCTTGCCACGCATATGCTGTCCATCTTTGAAGATATGCTGTGACATGCAAAACATGGACGAACAATCTGAACTCGAAAATCGTAAAAGGCACAGACTTTTTTTTTCTCCAAATGGTTTCATGTTTTGAAATTTCACACGTCAGACACCTCCAAGGGAAAATAAAGAATGAAAACAATATGACAATGACGGTGCAAAAATATGTTCGCGGTTTACTAACATGAGACTTTAACCTACCATTGACAGGTTTTCTGTGTGGTAGAAAATTAAACTGAGCGAGTTTCCATTTTTAAACTTAATGTTAGTAGAAGCAATTCAATAATGACAATGCCACAGATTTCGAAATTGGTTTACTATATATTGATCTAGAGGATAGCAAATATTTTTCTTATTTTCCACATAAATGCCATAATAACACCAATCATAATAGCACAGTCATGTTTAAAAAACTGATTTTGCGATATGATGGAAAGTTAAATTACAAGATTACAACAATAGCATAACAAATACGGCAGTAAAACGTACTATAAATCAATGACATTTTACGTAACAATGAGAAGTTCACATATATGCATTTTCTCGTAAACAGAACTCTGAAATTCCACAATGACGCATTATCGCAATGTCAAGTGAAATCTTGGCATAAAGACAGAAAATCTATGGCTAAGACCATAGCCATTTCACCAAATGGATAGCTACTATAAAGCTGGCACCATTAAATTAATACCTGTTACCGGGATCAACACAAAACTTCATGCTTTGAAGCATTAAAAGCAAAATTGTCGAAAAAAGATGCACAAAGCACAGAGCAGAGCTTAGTGGAAATTCGTCCCTCCAATCTGAAAAATTGTGAATATTTCACCGCTAAACATTTTACGTTCCCCGGCTGTCGGCCATCAAAGGAAAGTTTAAGCTCCCTTCAAATGTAAGTAATACTCTAAATTTTTATGGGTATGCTTATGTATGAGTGATTAATTCCTATTTCATTTTCATTTTATACTTAACTTTTTTGGGCCTAAATATGCTCTCTATACGTCAGTGGCTATTATAATACGACACAAACTATTATAATAGTTGTTGTACGACTATTTCTATAGAAGACTACCTACATTTAACCTTACCTCAACCATTCTTCTATACACACTGATCTTCCCTACCAATTAACCCCACAGCTTACACATACCCCGCCTCTCTTCGCCCGAAATCTCATTTAATGGTGAGAAAAAGGAATCTCGAAACTTAAATTACTATAACTGAAGTCCAATTGACAAAGATCAATAATTTAAATTCGATTTTACCTTGATGCTTTGCAGAACGAATGACTTTGGACAGAAAAAAAGATAGGATTAGTTGGCGTTAAAGAATGGAGTTAACTTTGGGACAGTTTGATTCGTGAATACATTTCTATTCAATATGTATTTTATTAAGAACACAATGTATACATCCACCGTTCTTGTTCACATTTCTATTGGTTGACTTCAAAATGCAGGCGTCAGATGATACCTTTCTTCCTTTTCACTATCATAATTATAATAGGAATTATATTATCGCATGATTGAGATTCCACTTGATAATTCGCTGATTCTCCAACGAGGTACGTGAAATTATTGACAATCCATTATTTTAAATGAAAATTCAAATAAATTGAAAGAGCCAACTTCTTTGGCTTAGACTAAGTGCAACAAAAAATTCCCTTTCCATTTGTTCATCTGAAGCATTTTTCTAAGACTGAAGATAGTAAGAAAGAATGTCAAGTCTGTATCCATCTGGGTTTCATACGCTGCATATGTTGCCATTAGATCTTCAACCTGAAGATACCAGCGAAGCGCGGGTGAAACGTTTGTCAACTGTAAGCAACAAACGCGGTGAAACTAGGGAGCTAGCCGCCTACA
Organism: Hetaerina titia; assembly: GCA_037158775.1. Lineage (NCBI taxonomy): Eukaryota > Metazoa > Arthropoda > Insecta > Odonata > Calopterygidae > Hetaerina > Hetaerina titia. The sequence continues at coordinate 89,767,997 of CM073778.1, read as the reverse complement.
CACGCCGCCCAAGACTTCGCACCGACCAAGAAAGAGGTTTGGTACTTTAGGGGTTAATACTATCAACTCTTACGCAAGTGAATATAACAATGAAACATTTCCCACACTTCTCTGATACAACTAGACTATAGAAGCTGCGGCCTAGTGATTCCGAAAGCAGTTTAGGATACATTTTTTTACGACTGATCTTCCGAGTAGATTTTGAATGATCCCTGAAAGCTACTCAACATGCTCGCTGACTTCTAAAACGCATATAGTATGAATGATTTGAACAACTTTCACTCTAAAATATTCCTTTCTTCAGCTTCTAATAGGCCCATGTAATTCCATCCAAAATGCCTCCTTTTCTCCCTCCCCCAATTACCTAATGTTCCAATCTTCTTTCGCTAGTTCGTCATCGATTCCGAGCTGAATCTTTTTCTTCTACATTTCCCTTTCAGTATTTTTGTGTCACATCTTCGTTCATTTTGCATCCTCACTTCTTATTGCGCCATAAAGAGATTTCCACGATCGCTTAGTTGTGGCCAGCACTCGTAAATCTGCGCCTAGGTAACTCTTTGCTTTCAAATCGATTCTGTCTGACGACGGTGCAGATCATTCGATGTCTATCTCTGTACCCTAGCTGAAAGAGTGGGGGCTGCCATTACCACAGTTTTCTTTCCGTTGAATTGAATTGAAATTTCCTCATGGATCCCATTTCCCTGTCGTTTGTTCCCCACTCGGAAAAATAATCTGGATGTGCCATGAATCATTCTTGATCGTCGCCTCTCTTACACCGACGCATTTGATTCTATTGCTGCGGAATCCGCCCTCATTGATATCCGGAATCAAATTTTAAACAGTCATAATATCTCTTTTGTTCAACTTTTTCATGTCGCTCAAGGTCTGATCGATATAAATTAAAGTGGAGCTCGTGTGAGAACGTTAACTACGCTAAATTGGGAACGATACCAGAGATATGTGGGTCGCGGTAGTTCAGGGGTAGTGCGTTGGACTACTGACCGGAGGGCCCATGTTCGATTCCCGGGCAACTCCTCAAATCCTCTAGTTCAATTCTTCTCTGGGCACCTGCAGCTCCACCCAAGCTTTGTGTTTTTTCGGCTACCAGATCTTCCTGGGAAACCGTAACCGGCACAGGGAAAGGCACTGGACCCACTGCCCTGAAGTGTGAATATTCACACGCCATTGGGCTTAGTACATGGGTGAACTCTACCGTCACATACCAAATTCATACCACATTCGGGTTTATGGTTTTTTTACAAGAGATATTCAAAATTAAAATGGATATCCATGATACGAATTTGGTCTCGCTGGCGGAGCTTCTTAAATTTGTAATTTGATTGCAGCAATAGAAAATGGGTAACGAATGAAAGGGCAAGCTATAGTTCGGTTTGGATATCTGTCGAGATCTGTACGATACAAAATAACTCTAACAAAAAAAGAGAGAGATGACTAAATAAAATTTCATTCCGAAATGCCCATAAATCGATAAAAGCAGCAAAACCAGAAAACATAATCAAATTTATCAGCATATGATCATTTTAAGCCAATCGACACCACAATTACTTTTGCCAATTTAAAAGAGTCGAGAGCTACACACATTTCACAAGTAAAAAAGAACAAGAATCGGAGATTATTTTACCTAAGTCATCTGCCTCTCCCCCCATGCAATTTCTAGGACCAATTACTCAGATCTAAAGTCTCTTGCAGGAGTCTTAATGTCTTCTTAAAATCACCTCCTTCGTCGTATAGGGTCGAGCGCAGTCTACAGCAGTAATTTTTCTTACCCCAAACAACCGCTGTAATTGCGGGGTAAGGGTGTCCTTCCGAAATGTTCGCGATACCATTTGAAATCGTGTACAACAAACGATTCCCATAACGGATTCAGGAGTCAGAATGTTACCCCAAAATGCTCACATTATCCGACTGCGAATATTCCCATTCGGTATGACACAATCGATCTCATTGGGGCAAAGTTGGGAAGCGTACTTGGAGAGAACAAATGAGTTGCCGCCGACAATGTTCAAAGAACGGTTTGGAACATTTCCTGTGCTTATACAGGCTGCCTGTAACAGCCAATCCATTCATGAAGTGATCCGAGGGGTATAATTTATCGTTGGTGCCCTTCAATATTCTGTAAAATTTCGGCTGGTACGACTGAAGGAACTCCGATAGGAGGAGTTCAACCTCGGTTGACGATTCAGCTTTTGTCATTGGTTGAAAGGGGTTCCGACACCACCGTTCATTCCAGCATAACAGTTCTACATATTTGAGAAAATGAAACCGATATGAATTCTGGACAGAACATGAGCACGCTATCTCATGTGACCAAACAAAACATTAAAGCTCGAGCTCGCGATCCTGAGAATTTTGGCATTTTTACCGCGCCCAGGTTCGCGTTTTTATCACATCCTCATAAAAAACCGTTTTAACACAAATTCAATCCTCAAACAGTAAACGGAAATTTTTTAAATTACTCGTGTACTTTCGAACCTTTGTTTACCGCTTAATATTTTTAATCGACGACCGAAATGGAAAAAAAACGTCCACTCAATAGCTGCAGACTCAACTAGCATTTTCACGCTCCTACCATTCGTAGGTACTCATGATAAGACTTTCTTAATTCCTATTAGGACAAGTTAGGCATCGTGAAAAGGTTCGTACCCACTTCTTCATATCAGCCTTAAATTGCTAATTATACCAGAATCATTTACAGAGAAGTTCGAATGTAAGTTAAAGAAATATTGGGAGATAACCGTATTCATTACAGGCCAAAATGAAAAGGCAATGAAATCAATTAAAAATACGATGGGAAGGGAAATGTTGGAGAAATACAAATCATAAAGTCAACGCTAGAGTAACTCACAAATGAGGATAAAATAAAAGTATTCCTTAATCATTAAAATGAAAGAAATTGTCGAAGAAGGTGTAATTTCTGCTCAGCAGCTCGGATTATGTGAAAGAAGAGTGAATTAGAAAAATAAATGTGAATTCACGACAGCTTTCTTTGGAAATACATGATTCGATTACGCTTCAGTAAAGCTTACGTAACAACAACTGGTTACATTAACATACGGTCTTTTCAAGCACAAATGAAGGGCATTTACTGAGGGATGCTCTTAAGGACATCCAAATCATATGCCAAAAGATGTTCCTGGAGTACATCGCTAATTTTTTCTGCGATTAACTCGACCGTTCTCTTTGCTTTAAGCCAAACGACGACGCGTAAATCTACGGGAGTATTAACCTAGCAGTCAAAAGGTGAAATCCCTACAGGAGACAGAAAGGCAACTTGAGGCTGCTTTTACGATCGATATGCTCGGGGAACTGACTCTATTGATGTCACAGTATCTCAGTTAATTTGCTAAACGATTTCAGGTGAGGGTCGTTGAAATTTATATTTTCAATCAACTCGGCAGAATATGAAGTCAACGTCAAAGAAGGTGATTGCAAGAGAATTAAACAAGAAGGAGATATCTGTTGATAGTTGCAGACCACATACCATGCACTATCATTGTCAAAACTATTTTCACACAGAATAATTTCCAGAATGATCAGTCACCAGAATAAAACGAATAGTTTTGCCAGAAAACTATTATAAAAATGTACATCGCACTTTTCCATCCTTTTAATAGCGTTTAGCAATTAATTTTAGACAAATAGATCACAAACTCACACCTAATTTAATAGCTGCCGCAGAGGAAGGGCCATGCAATGCAGAAAAAAATGAAAAGTATTCATATTCAATCAGGAAAAAGTGGCATGAACAAAACCTTTTGAGTCATAAAAAATGCTAGATTATGCAAACAGAAATGGTGGATTGTATCCTCTTAATACTGAGTTCCCAAAACCAAGTTTGGAAGGATTTAAATCACTAATTGGTAATTAAATATTTAATGTGATAAAGCACGTACATCGGATAAAAAAAAGAAATTAAGCGTATATTTATATTTGCAAAAACTAATTCTGAGAATAACTCTGATTGCCTGGCATTGAGGATTAATCATTGGAATGAAAACGGGAAGACAAGGAAATTATTTATTCAAAAATTATCATCAACAGCAATTTCCAGGAGTAAAAAAAATTAAAAAGTCTGTAAAAATTTTCATTATCAACCGATAGAGAGAGAGAGAGAAAAAGAAAATTGCTGAAAAATATCCGCCTCGGCATGACTTACTCTCGGAATTATTGCGCCATGCGAAATGTATAAATATATTTATATATATATATATAAATATTTTGAAATATATATCAATAATATTTTGCCTGGATAGGGTCAAACTATGGATATTTATTTCCATTCTAAAGATAATCAGTAAAAACTCGGTTTTCAACCTACTGTGATAAAAATTGGATTGTGGTTGTAGGTTTGACCCTCTGCATGCATCTGCCAGAATGAGAACAAAAACAGAGAAATTAGGGAGATGCAGGCATAATTTTCCTCACTCTACAGTAGAGCAAACATCATCAGACACAACTATGCAAGAGATGAAAATATGGACGAATATAAATAATATTCCACAAATTAATAATTGACATCATAATTATGCTTTTGACCAAAGCAATTCAACATGCTAGAGCAGCAATTAATAATTTTCAATTGATTTGCATTTTTACACTTAATGTGCGCAGTACATATGGTCAAATTATCGAAAACCTTGGACAATCGCATGTACCAACAATATTACACGAGACATGAACTGCATCTACTATTATTATTTAGTGCAAGACATACAGAAAAAGTTATTGACATATCGGATTTATACTTCAACAAATACAGACAATAAAAGTTCATACATTAGAAATTCAAAATGCATTGAAATATTTAAGCAAAATGTAATATTAATGAAATATCTCATCACATTTTACCGGAAGGTTTTTTTAATGCAACAAAGTTATTCCGCAAACCTCGACACCATGAAAGTAATAAATATGGACACTACTTTGTGAGTACTAACACGGATATTTGGTCATCATCTGACAAAATCAAATAAGCAAATATTGCACTTATTGCCTAAAGTATTTCATTTAACCTCTTTTTAGAGACTATGAAGCAGCAATTATAAGTGTTTTGAATCAATTCACTAAGAATGGAATGAAATAATTCCAGCAAAATATCATGGGAATGGGGCAGTTTACATGTACATCCAACATAAAAAAGAGATTTTGCGAACTAAAATTATCTCTCGTTACTTCCTTACACTCACAGCATGCACGATGACATAAATCTATACTAAAAAAACAAGTTTGTATGCGAACTCTAGATAAGGCTTACATTATAGGTCAAGGTTTAAGAGATCTTAATGATGAGTTCAAAAGAGCATCTTAAGAAAAACTACCACGGTTGGTACCGCAATCCTAGAGTTTAATTGAATGACACAGTTAAAAGTACATGAGGAATATTGCCGAAGGCAATCGAATTTATCAGCGCATTAGTGAATACAAAACAAGACAAAAATATTTCATCATGTGAAACAGGAACGAACAATTCGACCGTAGAGAGACAATAAAATGGTTGCCCGTAAGCAGATCGTGGTTTGTGGATATCTGATAGAAAATCTACAGTTTCTAATTTATTTAAAATAAGAGATTCATCTTCCACTAAATATACGATGCATGAAGAATTTGGGTTTTTTTTCGGTAATCTATGTCAAGTGCATTACCTTCATTTTTCTCATATAATGACCGTAGAATTTTCACGATTAAGGCGTGGTTCATATCTGCAGATGTTCTCGATTGGGCGAAATCGTAATATGGGAGTTTTAAAAAATGGCATCCTACAAGATATGCGCTGCTTCAGAATTCTGTAGATTAGAACCGAAGTGTCTGCATAACAACCGATGAGGGCGACACCTACTTAAGACGAATTACGATCGGCTAGTTAGTAGTCTGGCGGTTGAAATACAAATCATCGCCCGATACTAGTGTAAATATATGGTAATGAGTTTAAAACAGGGTTGTTGTAAACCTGTCGAGATTTGCATTATCGAAAAGAAGTAGAGGATACATGATTAGTGGAAAAAGGGATTGATTACATTATTCAAGTTCTTGAAAGCATCAATGTTGGTTAAAAATCAAGTTCCCACACCAAATTAAGCAACTCAAACACACGCATGCACTTAAATCCGCGCTTAAGATTTAGCACTGACGTCTACAACTTACAAATTTTCACAAAGTAATACGGACAACCAAAATATTATTTTAAATCCCATAAAATCCATAGACATCTCCTGCAAATGTACCCATTTCTAAAGCACTGTGAAAAAAGGAATACATCGAATAAAATACCCAGCACTTCTGGCCAACGTAGTTATTTTCAGCTCACTTAGGCTTTCGTGATCGAGTTAAATTTTGTAAGGTACCGAAACATAATCGAGAGCAATCGCTGAAACCGTTGGTTAACAATAAATAATTACGTGGACCAAAAGTGTTAATTGAGTTTGCACTTGTACTCACTTTTGTGCAAGACGACGTGGCATCGATAATTGCACAGCCTCCATGCGTCAAGTTCAAAACAAAAGTACCAAGAAATCTAACTATCTGAAAAGCATTCATGGCCTGGCACAACACGGTAATTCTTTTCGCTAAAATTTCAGTTCTGCATAAAAAATCGGATAAAGACTCGTGTTTAAAATATAAGAAAAAGTTTCGTTCGAAGAAAAAAAATATTTTTAAAAACGTTGATATTTCAAAACATTTTTATTAACCTCCCCAAAGATAGTTTCCAATACTTTTTAGGAGAGCTGACGTCATGTTCGATGCAATTTTTTAAACAGAAGAATTCGATTAAAACTCCAAAGAAAAAACCAGCGGGAACGTCATCAGTTTTCTTTCCGTAGAAAGAGGAATGAGTCGCTACCGAAAAAAAATTCGTGAGGCATCCCATAAATAAAACAGAATGCGATTCCAAAAAAATCCCTACGGACTGCCTTATTTAATTTCTTAGAGAATTAATCAAAACTAAAAGTAGGACAAATATCTGCGTGCAACTTGCAATGCTTTTTTTTTTAAAAATAAATGATCAAGGCAGTCGACCAAAGTGAGGAGAGCAGTTTTAAATCGGCTAGTTGCCCCATCGTGAGAGTCTTCCGAGGCCATTCCAGCGGACGTCAGACAACTTTTTTGATCGCATCCCACGGCACAGATAACCTATAACCGAATAATTTTCTTGAAATGCGTAATTCAAAAATCCTATCATTCGTGGCACACCAGGAGCTGTGGTATGACGGATGAGAAACTCTAGTGGATAACCTGGGCAAAAGTTATTTAGAAAAAAGTGCCAGTTGGCAGGTGGGAAGACGGCGGAGTCGAATTTAAGTGTTATTCACGAAATTTATCTAAATGCCACTGCAGGGGTAAAGGAAGACCAAAAAATGATATAAATCTCAGCAGTAGCATCCTAACAACTATCAGAGGTCACATTCATGGCAATCCGGTGAACAAGGTTAATATTAATATAAAAATTAAGGACAGGAGTCATTCATAATTATGTAAAACATAAATCAAACCAGTAAACTAACACATACAATTAATTATGATAGAAGCAAACACCAAATTAACACTTGGAGAACAAATAAAGACAAAGAAAAGGAAACGAATTTATATTTTCAGCGAACTTAATGACATTAAGCAGACATAATGCAAAACACAAATACATACATATATTACGAAGTAATAAGGTGAACACTAAATTGTTAGATGGAGATAATAAAATACTATGGAAATAAAAATGATAAGAAAAAATATATGAATGCATATTATGCCTTTACTGAATGATATTTAAAATTGTGACTGATAAGCAGAAACTACATAAAATAAAAACAAAAGCTAAGACAACATTGTAACAATATATGCTTACATAGCTGTGCTATGGTACTTCTACTTTTTAATCTTAGTTTTAGATGGAACATGCAAAGGACAGGAGCAGACATGCACCCACAGGGTTGTTTAGGATTTACATTGATAAACTAGTTTGCATGTAGTCAGTAACAGTTTTACGGCCACCGCTGGTGAATATGAGAAGCCTAAATATTTAACTTCACATTAATTATTTCCTTGACTCCTGGAAATTAAGGAATGGGTATTAAGAGACTTCAAATTGGAAATAATTTGAACTACTTTTGTATTTACGGCCAAGTATGCACGCGAAAGAAATCAACACCTTTGCTACACAGCGAGGTCTCTCGAGAGTATCTTCACGAAGGATCGGAGAATATTCAAGCCATTCAATCAACTTTTTTTATTTCAAAGGATTTTGTGACTCATAAGATACATTTCTAGATTCGCGTAGTTTCTAATAATTTTGAAGACCCTCTCTTTAGCTTGGATTAACTACACTGCAGAGGGTAGCTTCCATGCAAAAACAATCGAAATACAACAAAAAATTTACCATCAGTAATATTTGTGGCTAGCTTTTAATATTTTTAGTTTCTGTGACATAAATACGGCAATACAAACGTAGAAGAAGACGAGCCAAAATAAAAGTTGCAACAATTGAGGCGCAAAGAGTCCGTATTTTTAAGTTTACTTTTAGAGCCCTCAGTAGCTGCTGACTGAATGCATATGACAGCCAAACGTGAGGCATCGTTTCGGAGAAGTTACGGGTCACATCACGTACTTTGGGTGAAGCACAAAGAAATGCGGACTCTCAATACAGAATTTCGCTAATGGACGAAGAGTCAATAAATTTGCGAAAGGGGACCTCTTTTCCTTGAAAGTTAGCATTCGGAACAAAATAAGTTTATAAAACGTGTGAATAAAACGTCCTTCATTTTTCACAGTAGATTTTAATTACAGTCAATAAAAGGAATAAAGAAATTGAATGGCTTTGTCACCGATACCGGTTTAAAAAAATATTAAGCCCACGCCTTTACTCTCCAATTTCAAGGAAAAAACCTACACTAGCAGCATTAACACTGGGTCCTATTTTAAACAACCCTATGAGTGTTTTCGCCTGTAAAGGTTGCATTTGGGGACGGGGTGACAACCCACGGAATCAAAAGTAAAGGTGGATAGATTATTCGTCGAAGAAAAGGAATTTTTCTACTAATTCGCTAAAATCCTAATCCGGAAATTCGACAGTTTTTTAAACAAAAGTATTTATGCATTGGATGCTTAAGTAAGTTCTTCACTTGCCCAAGACGTAGAAGCAAATGTATTAGAAAACATTAACTTTAAATGCTCATGACCTGTGGAAATTTTCCCGAGAGAATAATAATACCAGCATTGCGTTTATGAAGTGGGAGATTTTACAGTGAATCATACATTCGAAATTTAGGAATGAAAACTGGTGGTGGGTAGTATTTGAAAAATCAAATCCGTCCCCTCCTTGTTTTACTCATTGCCCTCGTATTGTCCGAGGTCTTAATCGGACTGGATTGAAACGGAACGTGTGTGTGTGTGTGACCCGGAGTTAGATACATTTCTCTCCGACGAAATGAGTCATTTCAAAACCATCGAATGGAAAGGGAGCAAGTTCTTCTGCCCCTCCCTTGTGATTCCGTGAGTTTTCATCGCGCGGCGCAGGTAGGTGGGGTGACGACGTAGGAGTGTGGGTTGGAGCGGCGAGGGGGTTGAAGGTGAAGAGGGGGCTGGTGGGGTTGCGGAGGGATCCATTACACCACGTCCCTACCCCATTACATTTAAGCATTGTCCCAGCGTGTGAGAGGGGGGGAGAGAAGCCAAACCAGATACCATCAAAGGCTGCCCAAGCGTCAGCGGAGAAGAGGCAAACTGCAGCTTGCCGCCAACCTCAAAAAAAATGAAAGAAAAGACAAGAAAACAAAAAAGGGGTTGCATGAAACGTTGAAAAACATTTGACTACGTAGGGGTCGACAGTTACAAATTGGTTTTCACAAAAAAGCAAGATACAAATAATGAATGACAAACACCAAAAACATAGCAAACCATCGCCTTCGTCGTCCAATACTTTTGGGAGGGGATGCAATTGATCGGAGATTACGTAAACTGCATCAAAGGAAGATCGGATTATTCTCCGTTAAGGGTATGAAATCATGCGAATCTAAAAATACGGCAAAAACGGATTCAATTCCACCCGCGCCGTGCACATACGAAATATTAAATCCGAACAAAAGCGAAAAAATGGAGAAAAATGAGCAAAATTTGATTAAGCATATACATTTACTCACAAAAAAATAATTGGCGAAAAATTCCCATCTAATTATTACGCAAAGAAACCACCACGATTAAGGATTTGATTGGTTATCTAATTAGCGCCGGTTGGAAGAAATGAGGCTCATCTAGATTTAAAACCATAAATACTATATCTTTCTTAAGAATACGCGAGCTTCCGCGAGGAGCATTGTAAGAAATGCATTCGACTTCGATGGCGATGGATTTGCCAATTCTTATCAACAAACAAACACTATTCTCTAAATGTAGGTAAAATCTGTTAACAACATTTAGGAAGTGATGTAACACCATGCAAAAAAGTTTTTAAAAGAAATAAAAAAATACTCGTAAAATGCAAACACTTATTAGATTATTAGTTAAGGTCAATAATATGAATCCATTGCACCCAGGAAAAAAAAACAAAATTAAGACCCAAATTATTCTAATTTTGGTAATTAGATATTTATTAATGCTTTAGAAATTATTATCATTAGGAAAGAAATTAAGAAATACTACTGGGGGAAGGATTTTTTCGACATGTACCTCTTCTCTAAGAAGAAGATATAATTCAAGAATTTAAGACAAATTATTGCAGATTAAGCGGGAACACATTATGTGTAAGGGAAAACTATTGCACTATCACGTTCCTTTAAATAATTCTGAGACTCCATTTATCTTGAGAAATATTACTCTTATCATTCCCAAAGTCTTGCGCTCCATAACATATCCTTATTATTGAGAGAACTTTTAAAATTGTAGATATAAAAAATCAATACAAATCCAATTGATGACTTTTTCTAGACCCAATTTTTCAGCTTCCAGAGGCTGGAAGAGTAACAATACAGATAGACGATCTGTTCCAAAGGCATAGGGATACATTTCAATCACACGCATGATGGAAATCTATATTATTAAATGTTTTGAATTCATTTGAAACTTAAAAACTCACTATATCTCATTTCTTTCACATAAAACCACAGAAAAATACAATAAGTTTGAAAACCATTCAGTCAAATCAATGACCTAAATGAAAAAATCGCTTATAATTCCAAACGGGGTATTAACCCACTGAACCAGGTACCCTCAAGAGAGATAAATGAATTTATATTAGCATCTTTCTTATTCGAAAACAATTAGGTTTTACTTTATTCTTCCGTAATAAAACTTACTGACGAAGCCTGTAATTCATTTCGCGTTGAACTGTCTGTATTTTATAACACAAATTCCGTTTTACGTCATATCTATTGTGCACGAGAACGAGTGTCTCTCCGAACTTCCTCGTAAGAGGAAGGCGACACCTTTGGGAAGACGAAAGGAAGGAGCGTATTGCACGCCGACAATTGTCTCCGCTAATGAAATATTCGAGGAATGTCGGCATAAAAATAAGTTCTCACTTACACTTACGCATACGCCTTCACGTGCTTCCTTTACATGAACTGTCAACTGAAATCGCCTTCACATAACATGGTGTACACTTTCCTACTCTTGATTTTCGAACGGGAGCGGAACAGTTAACCGGAACAATTAGGGAATGAGAGAGAGAGAGAGAGAGAGAGAGAGAGAGAGAGAGAGAGAGAGAGAGAGAGAGAGAGAGAGAGAGAGAGAGAGAGAGAGAGAGAGAGAGAGAGAGAGAGAGAGAGAGAGAGAGAGAGAGAGAAGTATTTTCAAACGCTCCGCGTCGGCCACCGTCGGTGAGGAAACAATGTCATTCATTCCCTTCGAGATGCCACGATGAGACGGGGCACTCACCACGGCGGCAGCGGCTGCTGGGACTTGGCCGGGCACGAGCGGTTGCCCGCCCGGCGCCAAGCCCATCTGCTGCATTAGGGCGTTCTTCAGCGCCAGGTGGTTTCGTCCATTGATGAGCAGCTGGTCCTTGAGGTGCTGCGGCGGGTGGAAATACTTGCAAGGAGGCTTCTCGCGATTGCACCGACCCTGGAAAGAGGAGAGGAAACTCAGAAACACGCTTCATGACCAGCATCCCTCAGAGGCAACATTCAAGTCAAAAACTTATAGTCTACGCCGAAAAGTGACGATGGCACAAATATTCCACGAGGTAAGACACGAAAGAGGGCGTTGAGAAAGAGTCCACGTTCATCTAATCACGAATTAAAAGGAACGGTAATTACGGCCGTATGAATATTATGGGAAGGATCAACCCCATTAAGAGTACGGCTGGGGTTGATTCTTCCCATAATTATCACCTAATCACAGTTGCTGCCGTAGAAAGGAAAAAAATGAATGAATGAAGTAGTTGATAAACCGAACTCCCTGTATCCTTTTCGTCATCTGATAACACAAAACATGAACTTTTTTCATTTGTTTGTAAAAAACATTATTAAAAGCTTCCATAATTAAAAAAAGGTACCCTTAAATTAGAGGTAATACTTAATAAAAGGCAATGGGATGTTGAAGACTGTGGTGGAGATGAAAATCTTAAGCAAACGAGGAATGGCTAAGAATGGTGGACGGAATGGAGGGAGGAATAGACACATTATGAATTAATTTTAGGAATAGGCTGCTTAACTAAATATCACAGAAGAATAAAAAACATTGAAAAATGCGTCCCTGTGGTTTGTGCCAGGCCGGAACATTTTAGACCATTTTTTTCCCACGAGAAAGAAGACATGAAAGAGCATCAGCATAGTTGGGCTTGTAAAAATTTTGAAACCACCGATAGAAAACGAGAGCAAATAACAACCATGAGGACTAATCACCACCACGATCAAGTAAATTCTTTAAAATTAAAGTTTAATTCTCCTCGAGGAAGCGGTCGCACTGGTGGATTGATTTTCGGTGCGAAGAAGGTATACATTCTTCATGTATATAAGTAATTTTTTTGCCAGAAGGAGTGGTCGATTTCGTACTTGCCCGCACGCGTCAACGTATTTGGGAGACGCGATGGCATCTGAAGGACCCACAGGAGACGTAATGGGGAAACCTCGAGGCAACATACCGAAAGTTGTAATTCGAAACATTCCGAAGGGAATTCGCAGATTCCGTTCGGAGTGAGGGAGGGAGGGGACATCGAGGAAAAGAGTGGGGGGAGAGATAGGGGGGGTGATTGTTACGTAAATGCGAGAGAGCGTTATGTTTTGTGGGTGGTGGCGAGAGAGAGAGAAGGGTAGAGAAGGGCCGGAAGGGCGGGAGGAGAGGCCGAGGGTTGGCTACAGAACGGAAGGAGCGTCTCTCCCTTCCCTCATGGCTCTCCCTCTTGCGGTCCAAAGGGAAGACCTTAAAAAAAAGGCGCATGGCCTCCTTGCCTTATCTTGGGACCGTGTTACATTTTATCGGGACCCCATTCACTCACCCACTCAACCATGCTTGCTCTCCCTCATAGAAAAAAACGCATTTCCCCTCACCAAACCACATGCATGAGATCTCCGAAGATTACAGCGGACCGAACACATTTCCCCAGTCCCAAAGACCAGATTTCGCGGATCCTCCCAGCAGAGGGGAAAAAATCCCCGGTTCGTCATCGCACAAGTGATTGCATCGAGAGTTAGCGACGACGTGTCGCTGGAATACTTTCCTCTTCGCCGTTCAAAGTTAGAAATCGATTAGGGAAGCTCCGCAGATCTTCAAATTCGCAATGAAGTACGGTATAGTTCAATCAAGGTTCAATCACTTATCACATGCAAGATTTGGATGGTCCTTATCGACTCTTCTCTTTTGCGCATCAGGAGAACTTCCTTTTCCTCGCACTACATTGCGTCTCTATGCCCTTCCATTTCCTCGTAACTCATACATGTCTTCATACTGTCTAAAAAGATGAATTCTCTTCCACCCTCTACCCTGCCCACCCACCAATTTCCCCTTTTGGCACGCATTTAACATTATACTACTTGTCAATAATATCCTCCCACCCACTTCCTCTGCCCTTTCCGCATCAACTTCCTCACTCTGCCTAATAAATGAGAATTTCAGCGTTTGCCATCTTCTTTGCTTCACTCATTTTCTTCATTCATCGCCACGCCCACGTATCCTTTTGTTGCCACAAGGACCGAATTTCATATCCATGAAGTGCTACGCTTCGTATTAGAGTTTAAATATAGGGTTTGTTCCAAAATACAAGTAGAATAAACCTGGAAAATATTAACTACATACCAAAGTACAAATCGCTACAATTGTTCAAAAGAAATGAGTCAGTAGAGGAGAGAATTCTGGGGAGGTGATGTATGGCGGGGAGAAGAAATACACAGTCATTCTGGATGGAATGATGGAACGTAGAAAGTACTTACGCATGGCTAAAGATGAGTTCTTGTAATAAGTAGAATATGGTTAAAGGATATTTTGTGGCATTTTAGTCAGGGCTTAGGAGCAGTACCGTAAAGTACGTATAGTTTCATGGCTCCTCGAAAATCTATCCTGACCCGGCAGTGACTACTGCTAATAATATACTCATTGGAACAGAGAAAATAACTATCGTCGGGAGAACATTGCACCAAAAAAATCAATGAGAAAAGAAGTGACTTTTCAAGCGGTCTCTGAAGCTGATACGCGGGTTAAGTGGGCAATTATTACGTCGGCACGGCCTTTTATGCGACTTTATGTCCTACAATTATGGAAGGGGGATTTCGGGGCGGGTTGAAGAGGGAGGATGAAGAGTTTGGAGGCATTTTCAGACATTCGGCGAACCGTGGATGAATGAAAGCATTTCCGATTTCCCACAGACGAAATTCATCAACCAAAACCTTCCATCGAAGTTCCTCATTTGCCTGCGGAGGGAGCGGAGTGAGTGAGGGAGCGGAGGGGGAGATGATGGAGAGGGGAATGGGGATGTGGGGGGAAGGGGTTTAAGCCACGGCTCATCACCTGTGACGTCGTTCCCAACCGCCATCTCATCGTTCAAGTCTTGGCAGAAAGGGGCGGCTTCAAAGAACGGTAGCCCACGTGCGGGGGAACGACGAGTCCACTTGGCTCGCCTCGCGAGAAATTGAACGATTTTTTGAATGCGAATATCCGAGAGAGAACAAACCACCTCTTGAGCCGACATTCCATTAATTTCCCAAACATGAACATCCATCGCCTTTGATGAGGATGTTGGGAGAGTGGCTCTCTCGAACTGTGCGCGAAGAATCCGACTGAGGCATCTGGTAACGCACTGCGGCGTGATAAAGTAACAATAAGCAAAGGTAGACCATGATAGAAAAAGATAAATAATTATCACACCAAACATGAGCGACAAAGATATTTAAGCACAAAAATCTGCTTTTACTCATGTCAACGTAGTCCAAAGGCGTCAACTTAACATCGCCCGCCCTCAAAAATTTGTTGAGGCATTGAAAATCCAATTGAGCACGCAACAAAGCCAGTTACAGAGGTACGTGAAGTATGTGGACGACGTGATGCTAAAGTTATGCACCAAGCCAAAATTTCTTTTTGCCCCTCATTCAAGATTTCCAATTTCCGTACCCTAAATTGGGCATAATTTATTTGAAAGTTACATCGAGAGAAGGATTGTAATTCTGGTATAAATAAGTGGTTTTCGACTCTATTCTAATTTCTATGCCAAAAATAAGTGGACAATTATACTGAATTGCGCACATGAATTGGTCAGTTCTTTCTGTAACTCCTGATACTGCAAAAAAGGCTCAGAACGATTCCCACGAAGAACAGCGGAGGAAATGGAATTCCGGAAAAAGTTATACCGTTGGTCGTTAATATCGCGAATTTCGTTTGGAATTCAAAACGGAAGAATGCTAATGGTAAAATAATCAGGCAATTCTTGAAGGTTGTGTTTACGCAAGATTTAGAAAATCAAAAACGATTGGTTCGCGAATTTAATTCTCAGCAATGCAGAGGCTAGATATGAGGAATTAACGAAAACATCCCGGATTAAGAGTTTGTCAAAATACTCACAAGTTAATAAAATTACAGATTGATATGACCTCACATCAACCGTCAAGATTTTTGAAAACGAAGGAAGAGTTGCGATGGCTCTTTGACGCAAACAAATAAATGAGTTTAAAACGCCTTCCGATCCGTTGGACGCCCTTTAAAATAAGTCGATCGAGGAAAAAAAAGCGTACACATTTGCTGAGTGGAAGGGCAGTCCTAAAAAGCGAACGGAGGACCGCCCAAGCATTTTTCATATTCGCGATGACAAGAGGTATCATCCAAAATGCATTTATACAGAAGACATTTCTGTCGGATGGAGGAAAAAATTATTAAGGGCGGAGTTTCGTGGAGGAGGTCAAACGATAAAGACTCTTTTATGGTGATTTTCAAATAACGTGGGCCCGGCAGGGAGGAGCACCATGCATCTTGGGAGAATTGGAGCGGCCGAGAGAAGAAGTGAGGAGCGAAAGAAGGGCAGCGGGAGGCAGGCAGGCCGCAAACCAATCAGGTGCGGCTGATTGCACACGGTGCGCGAGATCCCTTTGGACAACTTGGCCGAGAGAAAGGGGGAGCCCAAGGAGCACGGGCTTCAAAGAACGACTTACATCAAGCGGTGAAAATCACACAAATGCCAAGACTTTACATAACATCCCGGGGCATTTAATACCAGAGGGAAGTGAAGTGGGGCGTCGTGTTTTTTTCTGAGAAATCACTCTCGTATAGCTTCCCTAAAGGGAACTCCGGAAACAATTTTGGGTAAGCTAAAGGAATTTTATATTTTTATTATAAATGTATGTGTGTGTATATATATATATATATATATAGAAATATTTATTATACATGTATGTGGAATATGTATATGTATGAATATATATATATATATATATACACACACACATATATACACACACACACGCACACACTCGAAGGTAGGTTGAAAATTAGCACTAGGACACATCTCCATACTTTTCCGCTTCTCAAAATACACTGGATGAATGTAACGACCTGAACGGTGCGCATGCGTGTTGAGGGGGAATGTTACTTCCTCATGCCACCAGGAGTGCTTCTGAAGGTCATTTTGTTTGTGGTCTACAAGCATGTGTGAATTTGTTTTCAACTACCCTCGCGCGTGTATATATATATATATATATATATATATATACATATATACGAGTATACACACACAAACGAGAAAGGAAGTTGAGCAACCGGGGCTGGAAGAGAACTCTTAAGGAAATAAGTTCATTACATAAAAATATTACTAAAAAGAAAGATTCGATTGAGAGAAAAATACATGTTCAACAATAACCATATATGTCAAAGCAAATTATTTATTTACTTTACAGCTACATTATTTTATTTACTGTACTGTCTGGTAACTTGTGCCGAACCAAAACCCACCCCTTATTCGTTAGATTACCGAGAGCATTTAGACAAGGCATAACAAGATTCGACCGTCAACTTATTAAAAATTAGATAGCACAAGAACATGCACGGAAAAAACAGACTACATAATAACTTGAGCGGAGCTGGTGCCCACGAATCAATGGAAAATATTATTTATGAATGCGAACTCTTTCACTACCATTATATCTCATTTCCGAAGCATGACAAAATGATGAGAAGGTTAAACATCGCAGCAATTATACGAGAATAGCAATGTGAAGCGCTTACATATTCACCACCGACGTTATTATGAATAAATCCTCTACCAATTCAATGGCTCGTATAAGAAAATCTCCTGTGTGCAGTGCCAATTTGTCACTGATTCAATGCTAGGGCAACTTTACTTAATAAATGTCACTCCATATTCCGGTTCCGACTCGGCAGCAAGAGACCTATCCTGCCACAAAGAAGAGGACGGAGGATAATACATCATCAACTCCATCACCCGTAATTGGAAAGTTTTAGAAGGAGGAAAACTTCAAGAGAGCAATTACGTATATTGCAGACACTGGAGATACGAAAGAGGACAATCCGTTGAGACTTTTTTTTGTGCATGGAAAATAGAAGCGTACGCAGATTTCGGAAGTCGAGGGAGGGAATAATACAAATGGTAGCTCAAATAATGAAGCGAGATTCATAGTTAACGAGTGAGTATGTCGTTAAAGGCCATTCGTTTAAATTCAGTCTCAGAGATTTTTCAGTTGAATTAAGTTGGTTATCCATGTGATAAGCTGATTGGTGATGGGCCTTTAGAAAAAAAAGTAGGCAAAACGATCAATATAGCGTCGATGTCTCTCACGAAAAGAATATAAAATGAGAGGAGACGAATCTAGGAGAAGTGGGGCTTGGAGTCGTAACCGCGCAAATAAAATAACATAATACCTGGATCACCACCAGACCTTACTTGACGTTACTGAGGTCAATAATGCACCACAAAATAATTGTGGAGGTTCTTGAAGTTCGTGGAGTAGCTGAATCGCCCCTGGAGGCATCCTAGCCGAAAATAAGCAAGGCGGTAGTAATTACCATGATAGAAACAACTCGCCTTTCGTGTCACCGAAACACATTTTCTAACCTCGGCAATAAAAGACCAGTGATGCCCGAGTTATCCTACTGAAAAATGAGTTTTTTTTCCGAACACACAACGACGTAATGACTTCAATTTAAATTTGCGCACATACGTATGCATACAATTCTTATGAAATCACCCACTCATAGACTTGCGCCATTCGATTTGGCGATTCATCAACTTTGTTCCAATCTCCTTCAATCGGGAATCGGTTACAGTAAGAGATGAACATTCCCGTAAGTTCCTTTTTAGAGCAACCGAGTGGAGGCATTTCAGCCACACACACAGAAACCCTTTCATTTATGCGCAAAAAAAAAATTGCCATGAGCGTTTGAAGCTGATGATTCCTCCACTTCTCCCTCTCCCAGATCACTCCTGAACTATCGGAGACCTGCGATTGGGCATGTCAGTCTTTTCCGCGTTCGTAGATAACATATTACGGAAAAAATTAAAAGATGAAATTTCTAGCGGCACTTCTAAAGGAAGGAAAGTAGAGTACTCATAATTCAAAATCGAAAGAGTGTGGGCACATGGAATAAAATTCTGTCAAGGTTACAGTTAACCATTTCACCTCTGCTGTACTTTGCTACCTCTGAAGGAATTTGAATAGAATATAATGTTATAATAGGGTAGAAAATCTAGGCATACGTAGCGATTGGTCCATCCGTATACAATATTCATCCATGCACCGATGAATTGCAATGTAGAACTTAATTCATTATTAAAACATTATTAATAATTTCCCGTACCCATAACCCCCTACAGCGAGAATTTATTATGGTTTTCATTGTAAAAATGAAGCGATTTGACTCTTCGTCATGAAGATTTAGCAAAAAAGTAAAACAGATAATGAAAGCAAGTATCAATCCGCATCAAATGATATTTTCGCCCGAGTTCATGTAGAGGATACGGTCTACTTTTATGGACATACGTACAGACGGCTTAAAATTTAATATAACTCTCGTTTCTGGCATATACTTGCATTCTATGGTTTGGCCAATGAACGTTTCGTTAACGCTTGAGTGGCTTTATTGGTTTATGCAACATGATGAACGTCTTTTTGTCGACCGAACAACCACACCGACATTGAAGTATCCTCGAAACGATTGGCACTCAAGCTGTAAAGTAAACGAATAGACGAAAAACCCTTTTAAGTGTTTTTCCATCCCTCCTCAGCATGGGACACGCTCATCAAATAGTGAGTGATGCCCTTGTAGTGGCACCAATAGTGGAGGAAGGATGACAAATACGTCTGGAAGAAAACGTCCTCCAGTGAGAGGAGTTTCCAGAGACGGAATAAACACAAATGAAGTGAATTACGCACTCATTGAATGACAACTATGACAGAATGGCTCGCGCCTACATCGTCGGGGGGGTCTCGGGGAGGGTTGGGCGGACTGGGTGGATTGTGAAAAAAGAGGAGAATGAGCGGAAGAGAGAGAGAGAGATAGGAGAGAGGGCGGGAGGATTTTATCGCACTTGGACTATTCCCACTCTATCGCGAGGAGGACTGGACGCCCGGCAACCCACTCTCCCCGCGGGATGAAATATTTCCCCGCCCCTAATTTTCCGCCCGAATGCCGCTTCACCGGGGACGGGCCGTGCCCTTCCCGCCAACCCTCCGGCAGCGCTCCCTCCACCTCCCACGGCCCCATCCCGAACCACCCCTCCCCCTCTCCGGCCTGACCACCCCCCGTACCACGCCCATGTCACCGGGCGCCTCCACCATATTTCTCAGTCCTCCCCTTGTGAGGAGGGGGGCTGAGGAGGGCGGGGGCGGGTTGTACAAAAGGGCCCTTTTAGGGGTCGCATATGCACCGCAAGATCAAGGATGGATGAGCGGCGCTCGGGACGCCATCTCTTGAAAACCCCGGGTAGGCTGAAAGAAGGGCTGGAGAGGGAAGGGAGGGAAAGGGCTCGATATCCCTTCCCACCCCTTTGTCCCGACAATCTCCCCCCCCGCCTCCCTCAATCCCTAAAACCCGTTTATCATCAAAGTAAAGCGATTTCGAAGACGCACGACAGGGTTATTTTTTTATTTTATTTTAAGGGAGCCGGTGCGGGACGAGAGGTCGCGCTAAGAACCTCGCATGTAAACGTTACTCTTGATTCTCTTTGAGAGGGGGCCGGGGGTGGGGGAGGGGGGCTGGAAACCTCGTAAATTGTGAAGGCACGGATATGAATGCTCTGTCTTACGTTTTTTTTCATTTGAAGAAGAGGGTCGGGGTGAGAGAGGGCTCGGGGATGGGTGGGGATGGGCTGCTCGCACACAAGCCGGCCCTGTCATTTCTATTTAGCCTCGCAGGGGAGTGATCGCTCGATGGTTTATTTATTTTTGCAATCCAAAAGGACCGCGTCTCGCTCTCTGCGGTACGCCAGGGTTTTCTTGCGCTCACTTCCGAAAGGATGAACTTCACTTCGCGGTGGTTGGCGAGGTGGAGAATCACCGGAAGACGTCCAGAGATACGTCTCCCATTCATCATTCTCGGGTGTTTTTTCCCCATCCGAACTGGTTCGACGGTGAGGGTATTTCATAGGGTACACGCATATAGTATAACAATAAGGTTTACTTTTTGTCGCTCGAGTAGAGCTTTGAGATTCCGCTTGATCTTTTCGGTAAGCACACCTACGTATCTGCGGACCAAAACGAATCGAGAGTCGAAAAATATCGACTGCAAGAGTATTAACTTCAGAGAGGTCCATTCAAATAGGAGAATTTCCCTGGGAACATGGGAAAAACATTAAACATGGGTCAAACTCACGTTAATAAACAACGAACTGGACCTAATAATTCAACCGAAACAGTAAGATAAGTCATTCGGATATATTTAATATTTTAAAGGTTTAATTATTCAAAAAATAAGAAAATGGAAGGTCACATCGGAGGGCTTCAACTGAAATTAAGAAGTACATGAGATACAATAACTCACAGCTGCATTTTTCGGGATAGATCGTATTTTTAAGACAACTGACAAAGGGATTTATTCGGGGATGAAAGCTCGCACAGCCCGGTAGCTAGACATACCATTCCCGTAGGCAGGGTAATCGAAAACTAACATTGAAATGAATTTAAGAAGAGAGAAGGAAGAGCTGTAGATTTAACGAGGGAGTGAGTAATCAGGTTTCTTCACAATCTGATGTAACTACCGCGGGTCTAGCAATCACTTAAATCTCAGGAGGTAATAAACGGAGAATAATCTCTCAGCTTGACAAATAACCATCATCATTGAGATGAGACATAGAAAACATTTCTGGAGAGGAAAATAACTTGGTTTTTTGAGATTACACCCGGCATCAGAAGATTGAAGCCCTTCCTCTTTCCACCGGGAGGGGAAAAAAACAGCTCAACCGAGAAATTAAGCTTTCCTCGAGAAAAAAAGAACAAATCAGAAAAGAGACATGTGAAAGATAATTGGGATGAGAGGAGGAAGCAGAGGGAATGAATGAAAGTGTGTGGCGGAAAAATGGGGAGAGAGATGATTTGAGGGCAGGGGGGGAAGATGGGCAGAGACTTCGAGGCTTAAAGAGAAAGTTAATCCCTCTGACCGGAAGATCATGGGTTCGGTGGTTCACGTGGAACGAGTTCAACATTCCGTCCTATCGTACAAACTCAAATTTGCATCCTCTTGACAGCACTCGTCCTCTGCAAGGGGTCGAATCTATCATGATGACTGATAAGAGGGATGATTTAATTTCACTCCATCAGTATAAAACTCATAATGACTACAGTGCTGCCGTAGAGCGAGAACCATTTCCGCAATGGAATGTGTCTCGGACTTACTATTAATGTTTTAACTTGGATATTTCTTAAAGGCTCACTTAAATAATAGACGTTCATGGGGCGCATTGAGCCGCGCAACGTGAGAGTACTGGTCTACATTGAGTCAAGATGTACTGATAATCTGCAAGGGGATGACACATCGTACGCATTTACTTGCGAATATTTCCTGTTAAATCGACTCTTCCACAAATAAAAATAACCATGGATATGTCCACGGATTTAATAACATCCAGGATCCATCGAGTACTCAGATTGAATTCCGAAAGTTACAGGAAATATAAAGCTCTCCCTGTCATGCATAAATTTGCTGTATAAATTAAATTTGATGAGCAGCATGGAACTCCTTGTCTCACACAGAGATGAAAATTGTCGCAAAGTGTAACCAAGTTTTTTCCACGCTCTTTTAATCCTCGAATGAAGCAATTATCAATCACTAGAGGCGCGAAAATAACTGGAGGGGAAGCAAGAGCAACAATAGGTAGATATACAGGATGTGTGCATGTAGACGTTATGAGCCCTGATGCGCTGCTGTTAGCATGGAGCCAAATTGAATATCTGACGAGCTAAATTTTCAAATCTTTTATGTGAACCGCCGTCATCACCGACGCGAAATGATGAAGAAAAGGAGCGAGGCATAGGTTTGTTGGCTTTCCATCCCGATGGTCCAGGCTCGATCCGCGGTTTCGAGATGGGCTGCAAACCTACTAGGATACTGCAGCGGGCACACACACACACACAAGGCAGGAGTTTCCACGCAAGTAGAGAGTCAAGGGGATATAAAAAAAACCAAGACGAGAGAAAAAGGGAGGCAACCTACCTGTGAACGTTCGTCGAACGAATCTCCGAGCAATAAAGCCTAGGAGTAATGCATTCAAAGTATAGACGAAAAGGATCTCAATAGCTTTTACGTGTAGGGGAACCTTGAGGGAACGTGGATTTCCTACCGGTGGGCAGAGAAGAGGGTTTTAGGGAGAAGCAGCAGCGGGAGAAGAAGGAAGCTAAGGAGGTTTTCGAAGCAGGGGACCGGAATAGGGATCGGGGGGAGAAGAGATGGTGCACCGCTCGGGTCTTTGAAATGAATGTTAATCAGTGCGATCCCCTTGGGTCTTGCCAACGCATAAACTAATGCCGGGTTCGGAGTTTTACCCATTCCTCCTCCTCCTCCCTTCTTAAATCTTCAACCTGCATCCTCCAGGGCCCCCTACTCTCATCTCCGCTTTATCTCCGAGGGGCTCTTTGGCTGCGGGCTCATCGGGAGAATAATGGGTCGAGGCGATAGGATATGCGTAGCATGCTGTCTTATTTCAAGGAACCCCCCCTCTCCCCCCCGCCCACGCCCCGTAAATATGACCGGAACGGGATATTTCATCACACGCGCGAAGAGAGCTCATTTTTAACGCGAGGATCCTCCAGATGCAAAAGCCAAAAATCCTCCAACTGATCAACAAATAAAAAAAACTATCGCACTTTGCGGCGGGCGAGGGTGAAATACGTACTACGACGATGAGAAAACGCGAAAGTTTAGTGCGAAAGAAACGTCAATAATTCTTTCAAATTTATTCATTCAATCCAAATTTCCCAAGCACACAAAATCTCTGAAACTGTTTGAAGAAGATTATAAAATTCTTTCAGGCTTAAAAATGTGCGAATACCTTCATATTTTTACCTGGAAAGCGATTTTTGATCGACTTTTCTCAATATTTCGGCGGAATATATCTGGAAATAAGTACGTAGGTAATTATTTACACTTCCTGGAATTATAAATTTCTCTCCAAAGGAAAGAAATAACTTAACATTGCGATTAACACAACTCATGAGGGAGCCAACTCTCCCGATGGCCGATTCCGACCAGCGAAATTCGAAAGTCGTGCATGAAGGACATCAATAGATAGAGACGCGAAAATGCTTAGTTAAAAAAAATTGATGGCTTAGCACACTTGAAAACTACAATCACCTCCCAAAGGAAAATAGGCTGAAAAAATCGAATTCAGTTATGATTAACACACGTGTTCAATTTTTAATTGAAAAACTTAAATTCAATTTGAAAAACTTGAAACTTAACCACTTTTCTCGCGGTGGATTCGGCTGGCTACTGATGGTCCCACCCTTTGATTAATCCCTCCCCGAAAATTTCATTCTTTCGGCGTCATTAATTTGGGGGAAACTGGCAGGAATCGTAGGGGAAGAGAGAAGAGACAGGGTTGGGTTATCCAGAGATAGATAGAATATCCCTGAATGGAAGCACGACCATACTAACCATGCATGACGTGGTGAGGACTAAGAGCCCTACGGAAAGATACAGGAGCAGACCGCAAGAGAGGATGAAGGGAAAG